>OX940899.1:16130394-17330394 GCA_954871355.1 Cabera pusaria
GCACAACTTCGTATACCTAACCAAAATGATTAATGACTTTAACAATAGAGGATATTGAGTTCGACTTTGAGGGTCATCTATGGTGACTTGGCCTAAGAGATCATCGATCTAGACCTCAATGGTCATAGACACAAATAACGCGGGCGAAGCCGCGGGTAACAGCTGGTCTATATATATATAAGAAACTCGTGTTAGTTTCTACACTTATAACTCAAGAACGGTTGGACAAATTTTTATCATTTTTGTATTTTTGCAATTATCTTTGTCAGGAATAGGATAATAAGTACTAAAAACAATGAATCATTGACTTAAAAAAATTATATAAGAAAAAATATTTTGTCAAAATGTTCCTGGGTTTCAAAACTGCCAATCATTTGATGTTCAATTGTTTATCCCGTCGATACGGTAAACCTCAAATTAATAAGGTTCATCGCTCCACACGATTAGTGTATTTAGCCAGTGGCAAGTACAAACATTCTTCAAGTTTTTGTGATTTCAACTCGTACATTTAAAAAATGTTAATACATTTTAAATACTGTCAGTAATTACAATTGTATGACATATTTATTGATTGTCAAATATGCGTGCGTTCAGAAATGTATGCTTATGAGTTTTTGGCGGGAACGTGGAAAAGTGTGTGTGATCTCATTGTATTTTTTCCTAAAACTGGTGATCTTCCGCGTGTGTCAGTAAAACACCTTCTTCCAATTGAAACATCGTGTAATGGGCGCAAACTTCGTATAATATACATCCGAACAATGTCGGTACATCACAAACTATACAATAAATGTCGAGAATTTAGAGGTACTTTTATAACCACGACCTACTAGTTTAAACGCCAAGACCGAACTGAAGCCCGACTGCCAACACTCTACCGCGTTAACTTTCTTGTTTTCTTTTAAGGTTGGCATCCATGCTTAGAGGCCACAAACAATTCTCATTCGCGGTAGTTTTGAAGTTGGCAGGTTGGCACCATCGATTGACACTGACAGTGTGAGTCAAAACGTTTCCAATGGCAGTTTCACAAAACATAAGTCAAATGTGCACAATTCATTATTAAAATACATCAATGTAAGTAAATTTAACTTATAAAAATAAGAAATCATGACACTCGGCCATCCGACAACGTGATGCCTCCCGGCATACACATAAAAATAACTCAATCATATTTTAATAATAATAGAAATATCAAGAATATAAAACTATGATTCTAATATTTCATCGCTATAATATCATATTACATTATTTCTGATAACATAAATTCCTACAATATTTATCAAATAAACTTTTCCACGAATATTAATTCCAAATTAATGTTTATTTAACTTAATATAAATTTACTATGTTTACTAATATTTCACACGAATTGAAAAATAATTACTTATATGTATGAACAAAACTAATTAATTAGACAAATTCGCTTTACACAAATTATTTAACTATGCTTTAATTAAATCATGACACAAAATATAATGTGTGAATAAATATATAACATAAAACCCTGGTTTTGTAACCTCAGTAGCTGAAATCATGACATCAGACCTTATTTCATACCACCAGTAAAGATGCCATCATCATAGCTTTGTACATCAACGGATTTAATATATATCCAAGGTCGGATTCTATTGAATGCAGTAACCGCAGTTACTAATAAGTTTAAAAGTATTATTTAATCAAGTTATTTTAATCTAACAAAATTATCAAAAACTTAGTAAAGTATGAAAAGTCGTTCGAAAGATTATTTATGAAAATAAAACATGACTACGGCTTTTAATAAATGCTGAAAAAGGCACGGAACAACGTAATATATTCAGAACAATAAGGAATACGTCTAAGCCCATAGATTTGACAAGATCAATAAATAACAAGAGCATAACTGCTGATAAACAAAAACATAAGCAGTGAGTTCATAATTAATCACCAAAAGTATATAAATCACTAAAATATCAATTATAAATTGTAACGTTACAAAGGTATCAAGCACCTAAACAATAAAATATTTTTAATCCACTTTTGTTTGAAATACCTTCGACTCCAGCCAAAATAAAATAAATACACTTTAATTCGAAACGTTAATTTCGTCAGTCGCCTGTAAGAATCGCTGGCAGAAAGGTTAGCGTTTTTGATTTGCAATCTGCGTGACCCTGATTCGAACACCGTCATTTATCGTTTTCTTTTTTGTCGCCAGCGCAGTAACTTTGAATAGCAACATCAATGTTAGTAAAATGTCAGCAGATAACCAAGATAGCACCACTTGTAGTTTACCTGATTATTTTGAAAATTAATTTGGAACTCCCGAAATAATTCCAGGACTTTATATTTAGACATTAGAATGAAATTATAGTATTACCTCTTGAAGACGAAACTTTAAAAGGCAAGAATGAAGAATAACCTCTTTGAAACGAACTATATAAAAAGATATTTAAAGTTTCATTAAATCGAAGTCATTAACTACATCTCAAAAGTAGTAAATCTTCAGTAAAACATTGATGTGTATTTTCGGGCTGTTGCCCGAACTAAAACAATTATTGATAATATAGACTCCAAAAAAACATTCAACGTATAATAAGACAGCGTTGACATAGATGGAAAATTACTATGAAATGAACACAAAAACAAATATTTCATAATTATTTCAAGTCATTAGAAATAACCCAAGTATCCACTACATGTCTAAAGAAGGAAATATCACTTGACATTACCAACAAAGCAATTTGTGTTTAGAGCTCGAAATATCAAATAAAGATAGTAACGGTGGCAGAAAATAATGTACCGTATCATAAAAAGACAGATAATATGTTACTAACTTGTCGTATTCATCCAGTAGTATCTTATGTATGTGTGTATAATAATGTATATGGCTATATATATGTGTGTATGTATAAAATGTGTGTGTAATGTACATTTAGTGTATGTATTTTATGTATTATAATTATTGTTATATAATTTTATAGCTGTACACCCCTTTCCCTTGCAACATGAATATGTGAAATCCTGTCCACCCAAAGCTTGTCTAATAAAGATCACTCCAAGCGATAAGACCGCCCATAGTATGAACATTATCTTGTTATGAATTATTGTCTGTATATTTTATTTGATGTGCAATAAATAATCATTCTATTCTATTCCCTCTTTAGATTAATGTCAGTAGCAACAAGCAGCTTGTTACAGATATGGATAAGAAGTTAGCGAAATTACGGAGAATGATTACTGCATTAATCCGCGAAAAGAACTTCAGAATATCAAGTGATCACTTTGGTATATCCATGTAATACATAGTACACTTATAAATATTATACATACTAATAGTTTACCTATTATGTCTACCAACTGTTGAATACTCAAGACTTACAATTGAAGAGTAGAATATCACAATTCCTGAGCTTGAGCTAAAATCAATCACAAGGAAATAATCCAAATAGGAATATAAAGAGAACAAAAAAAAACCACAATGGAGTAGTAATCCTCATGAAAAATATTTGTAGCTTAATTGATCTTTTCTTAATTAGAACAAATGTTTCTGTTTTCCTGTGTAATGAAATTATAATTATAGTAATAATGATTTCCATATAGACGTACAAAATTAACATCGCTTTATACTTTAATGATTTGTTTTTTAATGGATTATAGACATTTTATTAGCATTTTTCAATTTTCAAAGCATTAGCTTTTAAACAACAGACTATATAAAATAGGAACCAAAGTTGGTTTTATAACTCCGTGCATTGTTTTTTTAAAAAAATTACTGTAAAACTGAACTGTTGAAACTAGCACTCTATGAACACACTGCACAGCTGATACGGTGTGGAGATTGAAAATCAGTAGTAAAAAGCAGATACTTTTTTACAGCACATCTACACTCAAATCTACAATGACAAATAGAAAATAAAAATAATACTCTAAACTCCTATTAAACATTTTATACGCATGTCACAAAAATAAAAATATCGAATAATACATCGAAAACGTCGTGGTGAATACGTAAATATATCAAACAAAATGTTATCTTAATTCGCAATTATTTTAAGTAAAATAACTTTAAAGTTACGTATGAGTAATTCATACTAAAGAAATATCCTACATCTTAAATGATTATATTGTAAATAAAGTCATACCAATATCTACCACAATTAGGAAACAAAATAACAACATAAGGAGCAATACAAATTGTATGTTCATGTGCCCTTATGTACCTCACCTCATATATCATACAATATATTTTAAAACTGAAGGTCACTGAAAAATACCAATTGTGTCGGCTATATTTGACATTGTATTTCATTAATGTTAATTTTATGTTCTTTCACATGTCATGACATGGCGAAATAGATGGTCTTATATGATTTCTTCGAAAACCTTTTAAACTCTATTTCATGTGAAATAAATTCATTTCCATTTATTTCATTATAATGCGATTTCTTATAAAATAATAAAACGTGTCATCATTGTCGATCACAGCAAATGTGTTCATACACATGATGCTATCCTATGCTATGATTTGAGTCATATTGATGCTTTAAACGAATGCGACGAAAAGGTAACCTTTTCGATAAATCAGGTATATATCCAGACAATAAAATAGAAAAAAATTAAAATATTTTTATACAGATATCCAAAGAAAGCTGATTTTTAGTTCATAACTACCGATCCATAGTAATAATGCCAATAATATCCAAACTATTTGAAAAGTATGTAATATAGATATGCATATATATATATATATATATATATATATATATATATTTATATATATTTCTTCTACAATTAAACGACTACTTCGAGTAATATGATATTTTCTGTGACGAAAAAGGGATATAGATTTACACATTATCACAATAATTAATTTTAAAGCAGCAAGAATATAAGTTTCGATGTTGACAACCATAATGCAGTTTATGCGATCTACTGTAACCATGACCATACTACTTAGTTAAAAAGTTACTTAGTTACAAGCTGGACGTCCATGGCGTCAAATGCACTTGGCATAATTATTCATATTTCATATTCTTTTATTCCTAAATCGTCAAATTTACACGTCATTTTTACAGTGTTGTACCCGTGTACAATACACGCAGCCAGCTTACAATAAGTTGTAAGTTATCATCTAAATATAATTAATTAAATATACACATCAATTCAACGCAAGGTGAAGTATGGAGTAGCTAGCGTACTTAGCCCACTTCTATTTATCATCTACATTAATGATTTTTCTAGAGCTATCCGATCAATATCCAATGACTGTTTGCCGAAGATAGCATGTTAACGATTCCTTGACACCCTACAGGTCTTACGAGATGTAGCAACTTCTTCGCTGGTATTAGTAGTAGAAGGTGACCTTCTCTTCTGGTTATTACATGGTCGCCGTCGAGTGGCGAGTCAGGCAGGGTTCCATCATCATCAGTAGACATCATTGGCAACACACTGAAATACACACATTGCCAACGGCATAATCCATTCACAAACAAAACACCGACAATATTCAATTTAGATTCATTAAACATTTAAATTTTCCAAAATTATCTAGCATATTGAATCCAGTATTTAAAATAAAATAAATAAAACTCTCCTATTTCTATTTAACCCATTTTTCAATTCATATTTACTTTAGTAAGCTGTTATATTTTTATAAACATCACCATCATCTCCACCATCATCATCACTTCCATCAACACCATCACCGTTATCATTATTGCCACCATCATCACCATCATCATCACCACCATCATCACCATCATCGCCGTCATCATCGCCGTCATCATCACCGTCATCATCACCGTCATAATCATCATCATCACCATCATCATCACCATCATCATCACCATCATCATCACCATCATCATCACCATCATCATCACCATCAGCATCACCATCATCATCACCATCATCACCATCACCATCATCATCACCGCCATCATCACCATTATCACCATCAGTACCATCATCATCATCACCATCATCGCCGTCATCATCGCCGTCATCATCACCGTCATCATCACCGTCATAATCACCATCATCACCATCATCATCACCATTATTATCTCGCTCAATTTACCAATAAGTACAGCTAGTCCTTTAACTGATAATCCGACGTGTCTAATCGACTCAACCAACGTACAATGTGACACTCACGTGCCAGCTCAATTAACCGATGAGTACAATTAGAACGCCCCCTAATTAACAATTCGACGTGTCTAATTAACTTAACCAACATCCAACGTGACACTCACGTGCCCGCTCAATTAACATCCAGCGTGACACTCCCGTGCCCGCTCAATTAACATCCAACGTGACACTCCCGTGCCCGCTCAATTAACCATCCGACGTGTCTAATCGACTCAACCAACATCCAACGGGACACTCACGTGCCCGCTCAATTAACCGATGAGTACAATTAGAACGCCCCCTAATTAACCATCCGACGTGTCTAATCGACTCAACCAACATCTAACGGGACACTCCCGTGCCCGCTCAATTAACCGATGAGTACAATTAGAACGCCCCCTAATTAACCATCCGACGTGTCTAATCGACTCAACCAACATCCAATGGGACACTCCCGTGCCCGCTCAATTAACTGTTGAGTATAATTAGAACGCCCCCTAATTAACAATCCGACGTGTCCAACCAACGTCTAGCGAAACACTCAGGTGCTCGCCCAATTAACCGTTGAGTCAACTGGCATGCCCTCTAATGTATCCAATAATCTGACAACCAGTCGACCCATCCATTAGAAAAACAATATATTATTTTAACACACTTGTAACTTTATATTCTGAATGCTTGTTAGACTTTCTGTTTGAAACGTTTGTAAATATTAAAATCAAAACTTATAAAGTTCAATGACTTTCAATGGTTTAATACTTTCTTATAACACGCGCAACCACAACATAAAAATAAAAATAAAATGTCAAACGTGTTATATGCTATCGGAGGGTGGCCCCGACCAAACACAAACACGCCCAACTCAAAAGCGTACGAAAGCATGCGCTAGGTTCTACCAGAGGGTAGCCTTGGCCAAGAACCCACGCACACCACCGCACACGAATGATCTTGATTTAAGCAGCACATCACCAGAGGGTTGCCCTGACCAGACACGCTGCACAAATCCAACACAATCATGTAAATTGCACGTGATCCAGTTCAATTTTCAAATAAATGTCAGTTACTTCTGATAAATTACTTTAGTGGACGCATATCAAGCATACCAAATATAGGAGAAAAAAAAAACAATCTATTAAAAGCTATCAACATACCCTTTGGGTTATCCCGCTTCTGAATTGTCAGTAAAACACCTTCTTCCAATTGAAACATCGTGTAATGGGCGCAAACTTCGTATAATATACATCCGAACAATGTCGGTACATCACAAACTATACAATAAATGTCGAGAATTTAGAGGTACTTTTATAACCACGACCTACTAGTTTAAACGCCAAGACCGAACTGAAGCCCGACTGCCAACACTCTACCGCGTTAACTTTCTTGTTTTCTTTTAAGGTTGGCATCCATGCTTAGAGGCCACAAACAATTCTCATTCGCGGTAGTTTTGAAGTTGGCAGGTTGGCACCATCGATTGACACTGACAGTGTGAGTCAAAACGTTTCCAATGGCAGTTTCACAAAACAAGTCAAATGTGCACAATTCATTATTAAAATACATCAATATAAGTAAATTTAACTTATAAAAATAAGAAATCATGACACGTGTTTATGTGTAATAAATGTGGATAATTAAGCATTAAGTGCCGGTGAATGTGTTCGAGTGTAGGGAAACAGCACAATGTTGTGAAATATGCTATTTGCGGTCTCACCAAAATTCCACTCAAAATCTTCAGTAAACACCACATCTTTAATGAAGGTATGACTTAGACTAGACTTTTACTTGAAAACTGACCTGAAATGTGACTTTAACCCATCTCTACGACCAAAATTGATAAAAACTTGAAGAATTTTAATACTTGACCCTGGCTAAATACACTAATCGTGTGGAGCAATAATGAAACTTAAAAAAAAATGTATGCTTACAAGCAATCAAGACAATAATAATCAATTTTATATTTTGTCAGAATGTAGGTAAATACAAAAATATGCAAGAATGTGATAGCCAATTTATGAATGCCGTATGTATACAGTCTTATCCATAAGACAAAAAAATATTAGACATTTATTCATGAAGTAAGTACCTATACTTATTCAGAATTAAAATTAAATACTGGTGATTATATTTTCATAATTAAAATTAAACTCAATCGAACTAATTTCAAGTTAATAACTTATCTATAACAATTATAACATTGTTTAATTCCATCATGTCTTGCTGACACTATTTCTTCTATTTGATTCTATTTCTGTATTGCCATAACTTTGATTATTTACTTGATAATCAAAGTGCCATAATACATTACTAAACTTAATATCTCTTTTGTATTCATTGTGTTATGTTCATAAAAGCCTAAATTCAGTTCATCTAAAAGGTAACACGACATTCATTGTTTATTCAAATTCAAATTCAAAATTCAAAATTAATTTATTTCAGGTTCTTTACACCCATAAACACAATTCAATTAATTTTCAATGTACAAAAGCTTATAAATATGAATTACATTTCATTAAAATTTTATAATGTCAATATCAATATAATAAATATGTCATAAAATTAATACAATTAAATATAACAATGGATTAAAAACAAAAAAAAAAATAAAAAATAGGTGAGCAGTTATTTAAAAGTCTCTAAAAAATATATATCTAAGCTATTACATAAATTGTTACTTACTTACTTACTTTATAAAATTGTGGGCTACTTCATACATCCGGCACTACTGGGGACGTGTCTGTTGCAGCAGTGCCGAATATATGCGCAGTCCAGTCGATCTGCGATCATCTTCAGGACGGCGTTGGTGCTACCCCGCACCCTGCGCACCAGGGACGCACTGCGTCTACGCATGCTCGCGTGGAAGCAGCTGGTGTGTGCGTCCGCGAACATGCCCGAAGCACTGCAGAATCGGGGCAGCCCCACCACCGCCCTGAAGGCGTTGTTGTATTGAACGCGAAGAGCTCCGTAGGCTTTCTGAGTATAGTTGGCCCACAGGCTGCACGTGTAGAGGGAGGTACAGAATGCTCTGAAGAGCGTGATCTTAACCTCCCCCGAGCAGCGAGCAAACCTGCGAGCAATCATGTTCGCCCGTCTAGATAGAGCTCGCCTTTCGCGTTCAATATCAGCATTGTCCCTGAGGTCAGCTGTGACTATATGGCCCAAATACTTAAATTCGTCCACCTTCTCTAATGGTACTCCATTAAGATATAAAGGTGGGGCGTCTCGATGGAAACGCGTGCCGCCTTCAAAGACCAAGTACTGGCTTTTATTTACATTATAAATAAGCCCGTGACGAGATGTGTATTCTTCACATATTCGCAACAAACTTCTAAGTCCACATATCGACGCACTCAGCAGCACCATGTCGTCTGCGTAACTCAGATTATTGACACACACTCCGTCTATGTGACAACCGACATGTGTGCTGCTGAGCTCGTCGATTAGCGCGTTCATATAAATGTTGAACAGTGTGGGCGAGGTGAGACCGCCCTGCCTCACACCGCACTCCATCCGATATGTGTCAGACATTGTGCCCGCCCACCGCACGCTATTGACCTGGTGACTGTACCAAAACTTGAAGATGCTGACAAGTCCCTGGGGTACATCAACATCTTCAAGCTTCTTCCAGAGGATGTCGTACGACACCAGGTCAAATGCCTTAGATAAGTCGAGAAAACACGCATACACAGGCGTTTTCCGATCGGTGTAATATTTGACGGTATGCTTAAGACTCAGTATTGCAGATTCTGTAGATAAATTAGGCCGAAAAATAATTATTAGGTGGTACGAAGTTTGCCGGGTCAGCTAGTCTATATATATAAAAGAAAGTCGTATTAGTTACTACACTTATAACTTAAGAACGGCTGGACCCATTTTTATGATTTTCGTATTTTAGGAATTGTCTTTGTCAGGAATAGGATAATAAGTATTAAAAACAATCAATAATTGACCTAAAAAAATTATATAAGAATAAATATTTTGCCAAAATGTTCCTGGGTTTAAAAACTGCCGATTATTTGATGTTCAATTGTTTATCCCGCCGGATTTTTTTAGTATAATTATAGCTCAACACGATTAGTGTATTTAGCCAGTGTCAAGTGGAAAAATTCTTCCCATGTATGGATAGCATTACAATATTCGGATTATCGCGTTTTTTTTTTGGTATAATTATGGCTCCACACGATTAGTGTATTTAGCCCGTGTCAAGTAGTAAGTCAAGTAAAAATTCTTCAAGTTTTTGTGAAATCAAGTCATGTAGATTATAAAAATGTCAAATATTAGTCAGTAATGATAATTGTTTGACATATTTATTGATTGTGAAATATGCGTGCGTTCAGAAATGTATGCTTACAAGCAACTTAAAATAGTTTATATTTCCAAAAACCATTTTTACCATTTTTCTATATCTGGATTGCCATATTATGGCATTAATAAACTTAATATCTCTTTTGTATTCATTTATTACATTCATAAAAGCCTAAAACAAGTTTATCTAAAAGGTAACACGACATTTATTGTCTGTTAGGTGGTACGAAGTTCGCCGGGCCAGCTAGTTATTAATGAAGTATTAAATGATTAAATAAATTAAAGGAATCTCAACATATTCAGAGATGATACAATTATTAAAATTACAATTATTCATATATTATTAAAAACTTCCGATAATACATATAAAGTTAAGTATGCCATTCATTGGATAAACAATTATAATGTTATATATTTTACTACCTTCAAATAATTATCATTTATAAAAATGTCTGCAATATTTAGAAATATTCATTTAGGTTATAGAAACAATTTTCAGTCAGCCGTTTGTGCAGTTTTGTTTTAAATTGTTTGAATGGCAATTCTCTGATTGCTTGTGGTATATGGTTATATATCTGAATAGTCATAAGCTTGCAGTTCTTTCTTTGCAAGGCCGTATTGCTACTTATAAACTTTAATTTAGTAGTATCCTGTCTCGTGCGACGTAGTAAAGCATTTTCACTAACACTATGTAGTGTTTCAAACATTTCTGGATGCTCTTTTACAAATACTCCAGCCCTGACGCGAGTTTAACATTTGTTACCCATCCCAATAAAAGTGCACAACGTAGCTGAAGGAGTTTTCACTTCAAAAAAATCTAGTATAAGATATTATTTTTGTTTATTCGTAGAAAGAGACATCTAAACTAGTTTAATTATCCAAATTTTCAAAATTACAACTTATTCATAGTAATTTCTTAATCATCATATAATAATTTCTAAAAAATAGCATCAATTGTATAATTTTATTACAAAAACTCACGTTCATTTTAAACTTATAGATTTAAAAAACGGGAATTTAACGTGACTTACGCGATGTCGATATAGCGATCGACATATGTTTCGGTGTTATCCAAGGTACCTAAATCCAACATCTCGAACTCGGAAATGTTTGCACTACTACTTACCCGCAGATAAGGGGAATGCAACAGTAGTCGTGGACACAGCACAGTACGAACAGAAAATAAACCAGCTCCTCAGTGACGGTAATACTTACAAACGTGTTACATACGACCCTACATCTCGAATAACTACCAAACTGAGTACACTACTGCGTGCATTAAATGAAGATCTGTACAGTAGATTACGCCCTTTGAACCCAACTGCACCTAGAATTTATGGCCTACCTAAAATTCACAAGCCGTCGTGGCCTTTGAGACCTATAGTCAGTCAAATCGACTCACCCACTTATAAAACAGCTAGATACATGGCTGACATGCTACTTCCATTAACAGGAAACACCACAAGTTTTGTGAGGGACTCGCGACACTTTATACAGCTCCTAGATGAAGTAACATTAGGTGAAGACGAACTGATGGTGAGCTTCGACGTCACGTCATTGTTCACGAACGTACCGATAGAGGACGCACTCAATATTATAACGGATTTATTCCAGAGAGCTCTTATACCTATCGAGTACATGAACATAATAAAGTACATACTAACAAGTGGGTATTTTAAGTGGCGCGGTGAATTTTATATTCAGACGGAAGGTGTGGCCATGGGTTCTCCTATAGCTCCAGTAGTTGCGAATATTTTTATGGAGTGGTTCGAGACATCGGCACTACACGACATATCCTTTAAACCGAGATACTGGTGGCGATATGTGGATGACGTGTTTGCTATTTTACATAAGGACCATGTAACACCCTTATTAGAACATCTAAATAGCAAACATCCGACGATCACTTTCACTATCGAACGAGAAATAGAGGGCGCGTTGCCGTTTCTTGACGTGTTACTCAAGCGACAACGGAATGGACATCTCTCACACACAGTGTACCGCAAGAGTACGCATGCAGACCGGTACTTGAGAGCTGACTCCCATCACCATCCCGCCCATCTAGCGTCGTTGCCTCGGACACTTATCAACAGAGCGCTGAGATTATGTGACCCACAACATGTAGACACGGAACTCGCGCATGTGAAGGCGGTGTTAGAAGCAAACGGATACAGCTGGAAGCAGAGTAATCGGATTGCGAACAACTCCACAAAGTGCCGAAAAACATCGGTTGAGAGAGCAGCAACGTACCTACCATACGTCAAGGGGGTCACGGACAAAATTGGACACTTGTTACGCCGAAGATATAGCATCAAGACGATATTCCGCCCCCCCTCACGTGTCAGGCAATTGTTGCGCTCTCCAAAGGATAAGTATCCCCTAGGAGCTCCTGGGGTCTACGTCGTTCCTTGCGACTGTGGTGCAAGCTACGTAGGCGAGACCAGAAGAAACGTGTCCACAAAACTCAAAGAACACATTGCTTCCATGAAGAACGTGGACAGCGGTAGCTCGGCGGTTACAGAGCACGCTCTCACATCTGGGACGACGCACTACATCAGATTTGACAAGGCACGGATTTTGGCGCGTGAAAAGTACTTTGTGCCCCGCAAAATCCGAGAAGCCATTGAGATCAGTCGTCGTCGTAACTTCATCAGAGACAGAGGGTGGTACCTGTCACATTCGTGGAAAACCGTTCTTCATGGAAAGCACGTCACCAGTGGCAACAGTGAGGAGGACACCTTGAGTTCCGTCTGCCGGTTGGATGAGGTTTCTTCTGAAGAAAACAGCAGTGATGAAGACCAAGCACTCCAACCTAATCCCGCGCCTCCACTATGTACACCGCATCATCACCCCCCACCAACACCACCACCGCCGCCGCCGCCGCCCGCTCCGTCCGCCCGCGCTGCACGAGCAGCGGCCCGCAGTGCGAGGCTGAACGCGTCGGCGAGCGCCCCGCACTCAAGATCCTGAAGAAGGCCTCCGGATGAGGCCGAAACATGTGATCGCTATATCGACATCGCGTAAGTCACGTTAAATTCCCGTTTTATCTAATTAATATCCGTTTTTATCTATAAATTGTATAATTGTCTATAATTTCCAAAGAAAGGACTTTTGTCCAAGTTACTTAATTTTCTTTTATTGGGTTTAGATAATAGACCTAGATAATAGACTATTCAACCGTGCTAGTTATATTAATTAGTCAAAGACAAGGTCAAATAATAATTTCCCTACTGTTATTAACAATAGTATCTTCATAAGTATAATTATCATATGTTATAATGTATATATTAAACAGACTTGTTTAACATTACATCTTAAAACTTTTTTGTAATATAAGAACAGCGTTGCGAGACTTGCAACTTTTTATATTTAATCTTTTTGATGGGATCCTTTTTTATTGCTATATCGTATCTAAATTTAGTACAGATAAAGAGGGACGAAAACATCTCATCAAATATCTATAAATGACTTTTCTAGTAAAAACAATGTCGAATATAGTTATATGCAGAACTTTATAGTATCGCTAGTATATAAGTATTTATCTAATCCCATAGAGTGTATGGGATTAGATAAATGGAATACAAACTTTAAAGGAAAACTATAGTGGTTGAGATAACTTTATTATTTAAGCAGTAATAGTCGTTGAACATGGGTGTTGGATAATTTTGTACTAAATACAAAATCCTTAGAATAAATCCTTTAAAGTGACAAAGACGGAGTACCTAGTTACTTGTTTATAACGGGTAAAGACTTGCATTGAATAACAACTTGTTTATAACGGGTAAAGACTTGCATTGAATAACAGGCTACTACGGAACCCTACACTGCGCGTGGCCCGACATAAATAGTTTTTTTTTTGTATTTATATTATGTAAATACAATACATATTGTATTTGTAATATTTATTTATATAATATTTACATGGTTATCTAAGGCTAAGATGTGTATTTAATGGTAATATTTTGTTACAGGTAATGTTAATGGCGGGCATGGCTTTCGTTCTGTGAGCCGCTTCGCGATTTCGGCTTCAGGTATGTCTATTTCATGGCTACGATCAGATTTTCTTTAAACATATTTTATTTTGTTATCAAGGATTTGTTTTGTCTTACTGTTACTGTCACAAATATAGAAGAATGTGGGAGAAACCTGGACGAACTAGATATTCTTCTAAGGGCCGATTTTTCAATTCTTAGAAGAACGGCCAGATAGTTACCAATGCAATATATTTATATGCCCATATAAACTACCGTATAAAACTTTCGATTTGTCAATGTGCTTTTATCAGTCAGTTATATATCTGTAGTCTTTTTGTAACTATCTTCACGCCAATAGTGTGGGAAAGAGATAATCTTACGCAGTGCTATAGATGTTAGAGCGAGAGCGAAGATTTACAACCATTTGAAATGTTGACTCAAGGAGATTCTAAATTTGATTTTTAATTCTGCCAAGCACGATTTTTTAAATATTTTTTTTGTTTTATTATGGCTCCGCACAATTAGTGTATTTAGCCAGTTTCTGGCCAATTGAGTGTAGCCGTAATGAAATAAATAAAAAATGACATAACGTCAAGACTTGACGTCAAAACATGTTACAAACTTAATTTATACCACAGAATAGTCAGCTCAGATAGCTGACTGTTCTGTGGTAGGCACAAAGAGCCAGATAAATTAACTCCTCTGGTAAGGAATTTATTCCCTGGATTACCTATATCTGTCTATTGAAAAATGCGAAAATATGCTATCATTGGTATAAACCCTATCTGATCGTGTAACTGAGGAATGAAAAATCGGCCCTAAATCAATTAAATAACAAAAAACTGGCCAAGTGCAAGTCGGACTCGCACTCGTAGGGTTCCGTAACACAATAGAGTATTCTATAACTGATTTTTCGCAACTACAAAAATAACTTTGTTTTTCATAGTGTTTGTATGAAAAACAAAGTTATACTTGCGGTCGCTATATCTCAACAACTGCTGACTCGTTCAAACCAATTTTCGTTGAAAGTTTTTATTGAGATCTACAGAATATATTTTTTCCAAATTTTTCACTCCCTTACTTTAGAAGTTAGAGGGGGCGATGGGGGGGGGGGACACACATTTTACCACTTTAGACGCGCCTATCTTTGAAATGATTGACTTTGAGATAAAATTATTTTTGGAACCTCTATGTCATTTTTAAAGACTATCCATAGATACCCTACACGTATAGGTTTGATGAAAAAAAAAAATGTTTTGTTCCAGTTCCATGTATGGGATGCCCCCCCTTAAACTTTTATATTTTTTATTTTTGTATAAAAATCGGAAAGCGGCTCACAGAATACATCTACCTACCAAGTTACAATTCTGTAGTCCTAATAGTTTCGGAATAAAATGGCTGTGACAGACAGACAGACAGACAGACAGACATGGCGAATCTATAAGGGTTCCGTTTTTTGCCATTCGGCTACGGAACCCTAAAAAAGGCAACGTTATTTTACGGGCGGTTGATATTATGTATCAAAAAATCTTAACATCAGTGCATTTTACAAATCTCCTCCTTATTCTAGTAGAAAGTACTACAAATGTTTTGATCCGCAGAAAATTATTTAATAATTAGTTAATATGAAAATATAAAATTAATATGAATACACATTTATTTTTACAATAGAAGCTTTTAAGTTTGTCGAAGAGAATTAATTAATTAAATGAACATTTAATTCTAATAAACTCTTCACTCAATAATGACATTTTTTGTTGCCAAAAAGTAATAATTATTAAAATTATTAAAAAGCAAGAAACCCGCAAAATTTCTTACACTACGTAATATTATCTGTTCTGTGACTACGTATCGAAAAAATAACAGAAAACTAAAAAAACAAATTGAAAGTTGTAAGAAAAATTATATTCAAATTCTTCGTATTTCAAATTACATAATACTGTCCCTGGTATAGATGGTCAGTATAAAATAAAAAAAAATAAAAACTTGTAAAAAACATTATGTTATACTACCGTTTTTTGCGTTCCTCTAAATATGTTCAATATAAGTGATTAATAAGTTTAATCTTTATTATTGAGTATTGAAATGTAATGTACAGTTATTTTAATGTAAGTACTTTGTGTAAATATCATATGTACATATAAACTAAAACTCCGTTGTTTATTCATTTCAAACATGGCGTGCAGAGCTGTAAAAGCGTAGGTGTTTCGTCGCTTCGTTAAAAGCGTAAAATAAAATCTGACATTGTTTATATTAGGTTTTGTGCCTGTCCATTTGGAAGAGCTATTGTCAGGTGGAAGACAATAACAGGTGGACATTGTTTGGATGTCGGCTTTGATGGATGGTTCTAACTTTTGACTGAGTGGGCCTGTGGGTTGAGGACGTGGAGCAAATGTGCGGAAGTGGGAAATGTGGAGGTCGGGTAAAATGGTGTGGGGTGCGGCAAGTTGGCAGCGTGTTAATATAGCGCAGCGGAAACTCGCACTATGGTGGTAAACATGTCAAATTGTAATAGTGGTCTCTTTATGACACTTGACACCGTTAGATAATGGGTTAAGGTAAAGACCGTCGCAAGCATGACTTCATGACTAGTTTAAAAAAACCGGTCAAGTGCGAGTTGGCCTCACGCACCGAGGCTTGTGTACAAACTTGTCAAACTAGGTTAAAGTACAAACTTAACTTTGCAGTTCGATCCCTAGACCAATGCCTTGACACCGTTCATGCACCAACCGCAAATAATGCTTTTTTTTGTAATCAAACTACATATTTAATGTTTTCCAGATTTACACCTATATAAGTGCTTCAAGACCTTGCTCTTGATACTAGGTCAACGGAAAGTGCCCTACAGTTGTGATTCCCTTGTGAAATTCCAAAATATGCGAAAAATGCGACATAAACGGTCATATCTTTTGATCACATAGACTTAATTTGTTTCATTTTTTCACAGCTGAAAGATACCGTAGACCCAAGTATTTAATATAAGTTTCAACTTGATACCTTTTTCTCGTTCCTGAGTAAAAGGACAGACGGACAGACAGACGGACAACAAAGTGATCCTATAAGGGTTCCTTTTTCTTTTTGGTGTATGGAACCCTAAAAAGGAATTATCAACGTCAATATCACCCAATATCCAGTTCACTACTGAACATTGTACCCTTCTATGGCATGTCATTGTATGTCATTGTATGTCATATTCAGGTATTCGTTTCGAAAAAAAGAAAGCTTTAAAATGAAATTACAATACAAAGACATTAGATCAGATTATTCATACATTATTTAATAATTTCAAATGAAACACTATACCACCCTTGGATAGTTATCTTCGCTCTATCACTGCATTGCGCTGGTCACGCTAACACAATGACATTGATAACATTGCTTAGTACAGTCCCAAATGACCGTCCGCATATGCCTATTGCCTAGTTGCCTACTTTAGTCTTGATAATACCACAGTTTTACATATGGATTGTAAAACTGTGGTACTACTGTTGCATGCAGCATATATAACACTCCCACTATAATGACAATGCCATTCACTATACAACCTCATTGGACTCTGTCTAACAAAGGATTATAACTAGTAGTTCTTTGAGAACAGTAGACCTTGCGTGCCCATATAACCATGGAGTAATTGACACTTTCCCTTGGCTTAGCAAAGCATTTCAGAGTTTGGCCTTTTGCCAAAAAATAGAGATATAAGTTTTAGCAATTACTGGCGCTCCCTTGGTCCATGGAGTTTGAATCTGGTGTTTACGGGTTTGCCTTGTAAAGGCTGAGGACCACGTAGTCAGATTGGTGAAGATAGGTAAAAATATTTCGAAAAATAACATAAATTGTAATCCTTCCATATACGTGTCCCAGAAATTAGTGTCAAACCGAAGTCCAGAGGAAGAACACCTCAAGGGGTATTCAGATTACCCCCCCATGTATGTTCCGCGATTTTTGGTAGTTTAGGTCTTACAGCACAAGTAAAGGAAAAATTCCAAAAAATAAAAAAAGTTGAAAATTAAGGTAAATTTTGGTACTTACAAGTTTTCGCGAAAATCTAAATTGCACATGTCTTTTTGTCGTGTTAACTCAGGAGCTTGATTTTTATACACCTAATAGGGACTATAGACATCAGTATCTGGTATAAATTTCAACTTGCTAGGTCCACCTGTTCCTGAGAAAATCGGTGGTGATACACGGACAGACAGACAGACGGACAAGAAAGTGATCTTATAAGGGTTCCTTTTTTACCTTTTCAGGTAAACAACGTATGTGCGAATTCACATTTGCCCTTCGGTGAAGGTAAACATCTGAAAAATCGCAAAGAAACCTCCGTCTTGTACAGGGGCCTTATTCAGTATGACCATTTTAAAGTCTTACCGTGCCCTGTTACGTTATCTCCGCGTTATGGTATTTTCTATGCCAATTTCAAGTTTGGTAACGCGGTAGGGTAAGGTTATGAGCGCGTTTTGAGCTGTCAAAATATCGTGACATATGAGGACGTGTAACGCGCGCGTTTTGTATAATTTACCTATCGTGTGGTATACAGAATACAATTTTTCAATAACGTAACGTGGCGCGTTAAGGAACGCGATATCTCATTGGTCATACTTAATAAGGCCCCTGGATACAAGCTTGTATCACTTTACATGGTGAAAGAAAACTTTACATGGTAACAGTGTATGTTCCGCCAGCTCTTCTTGAGAGACACCTGCCATTCTAAGCTCAGCATGCTGCCATCCTCGACCACATTGTCATTTACTACACCTGCCATTTTAAGCTCAGCATGCTGCCATCCTCGACCACATTGTCATTTACTTCAAGCACCAAAGTATCAGTAATAGGATTCCGTTGGTAACTTTGTTGTACGGAAACCTAACAGTAAATAATTTCTGACTTTGAGCGGACCATCAATAATCGTGTTCATTATGAGCAATATCAATAATACCAGCATTTTTTTTTGTTTCCATTAGTACCATAATATCTAATATCAACATTAACGCCATGTTTTATTAAAACAGAGTGCGCTTACTATTATGAGACATTATACCCGATGTTATAAATATGTTATGATTTTCGATTGTTTCTAATTTAATACATAATTTGTCATCGGGCTACGTACACAGGTATCTTATTATTAAATCAAGAGCCATTCTGTTTAGCTGAGTCATTTAATTTATGGTGGTATAAGTCTGCGTAAACCAAACTAGCGGTTAATGAAAGTCGAGTCATAGGAATGCCATCCAAAATGTTTACTTTCAAGGACACCACACATTTTCCTTAGAAAACGTATTGCGAGAATAGTTGCCTTGATTGACACTCGGCGTAAGAGCTGATCAAAGTTATCGGTCCCACCTACGACTTATGGCTCATCTATATCGGAGTGGTGACCGCATAGACGCACGGCCGCGCCTAACTCAATCACTGCGGGTACCATGCTTAATGTAACCTGAAAGTAGAACGCGGAAATCACCCCCACACATTCTAAAATAGACCTAAACCCAAAACTCGTAGGTCCAGAATCAATCGAAATTTCTATTGATTTAAGGGGTTTAGGGTGGTTTTGTTGACTTGACCTGACCGTCCTAATTTGACGGCTTTGATTTCGTACTATTTATTATTCTGTGATTTCGTTAAGCATGTTTATGTTTATTGATGCTAGCGAAGTCGTGGTGCTATTGTAATATCGAAGTCCCTATTATCCTGTATTTTGATGTTCATGTTTGACCCTACTTAGGTACATTACGTTCATATCTTCTTAGCGTTTAATGCTTTTAGATTTTCGTATTTTATTAATACTGTGACCTAATTGACAATTACAGTCTATCTACGTAAGATTGACCTGAACCTGACCTGATTTATTGCGTGGCTCTAAATAGATTTTATGAGGTGTAGGTGACATCATCTTGCTCAGACTCATTTGCAAAGACATCACATTTTAATTTTGTGTGTACGTGTACATACGAGGGTCATTCAACAAGTACGTAGCATCATCGCCCGATGGCACTGCGATTACAAAAAAAATTTACCATAGTACAGTGCAATGTTTTTGAAGCCTATTGTCAAAGTTTTAAACAATGACCTCTATTAGTTTTGTTTTAATAGCCTTTGAAAGCGAACGTGTCGGTCAGTTTAACAAAAATGGAAAAAGAGCAGTATCGTTCGGTGATTCGATTTTTATTTTTGGAAGGGAAAATGCGCAGTGATATTAAAAATCGCTTGGATGCTGTGTACAGTGACTCTTCTCCTTCGATGGCAACCGTCAAGAATTGGTTTAACGAGTTTGCTCGTGGCCGCAAGTCTGTTTTTGATGAGCCACGCCCAGGTGCCCCGAAAACGGCTACTACGGAGGAAAACATAAAAAAAATCCACGATCTCGTGTTGGCAGACTGCCGATTGAAGGTTCGCGAGATAGCTGACACTGTGGGCATTGCAGAAAGAACGGTACATCATATTCTCACGAAGAACTGGGCATGAGAAAGCTGTCAGCGCGATGGGTGTCGCGTTTGCTGACACTGGACAACAACCACGACAACGCGCCGGCTCACACCTCTGCCGTCGCCATGGCCAAATTATTCGAATTGCGCTACGAATTGCTGCCCCATCCACCTTACTCTCCAGACTTGGCCCCCTGTAACTTCTTTTTGTTTCCAAACCTGAAAAAGTCACTCGCCGGAAAAAGATTTGGGTCGAATGAGAAGGTCATCGCCGCCACGGAGGCCTGTTTTGCAGACTTCAGGAAAACGTATTTTTTAGACGGGTTAAAAAAGTTGGAGCATCGCTGGGCCAAGTGTATTGAGTTAAAAGGAGATTATGTAGAAAAATAAATCGGCACTTTTCGAAAATTTTCGTTTTTCTTTTGTAGGCTAAGTATTTATTGAACGAGCCTCGTATGTCCCAGAAGATTGTAATAGTGGCGGACGTTTCACATCAGCTCCTATAAACTAAATGTAGATCAGAAGACAACAATGACGATCAGTGTGACACTTTCGTCAAAATTAATGCGTTTATTCAGAATCGTAGAATAAAACTATAACACTGGAGTACTGCCAAATCCGCGTGACTGCATTTACTGATATGATAATTCATGAATTTATTTATAACAAGCTGTGCCCCGCGACTTCGCCCGTGTTAAAAAGTATCCTATAACCTAATCCATAACACTGGCTATCCTTGTGTAAAATTTCAGCTCAATCGGTCCAGCCGTTTGAGCGTGAAGAAGTCCCAAACAAACATATAAACTGACTCGCATTTATAATGTTGGTGTCGATTTATGCCGTAGCTTTATAAACTGCTGTGTGCCTAGTATACTTTATCTCAACCTCAGCTTCTATGGGAATTAAATTATGGGTGTCGTTGGATGTGAATAGCAACTATCATGTTACTACAAACAATTCGATCGCTTGCGATACGGAAGGTTTTGGTACCTGTGTGGTATAATATGTTTGGTATTTTAATTATTATTAGTATATTGTAAACCTTTGAGTATTTTGAGGGCCCGGTGGCGTAATCGGGAGAACGGTCGGCTTTGATTCCAGAGATAACGAGTTCAATCCCCGCCGTGCACCAATGGATTTTGTCGAAAAATGTATTCGCGCTTTTCACAGTGAAGGTTAAACATCGCTAAGAAACCAAAAACCCCTACATCATGGTAGGACACTATCTAGTGTCCGCCTGGCCAGCTACCACTCTCAAGTTAGAAAATCTATCGCCAAACATGTGTTCCGGCAGCTATCCATGAGAGCCATTTCCCATTCTAGGCCTAGCGAGCTTACCATCTTCGACCGGAAAATCACTTACCAACAGCTGAGATAGTGGTCAAACGCTAGCCTGTTAGATATAAAAAAAAGTATACATCCAAACTTGTAAACTACACAAACTTGGTAGAAGCAACGTCGATGTTTAGTAATAATTTTGAAAATAAAACTTTAATAACTTAAGATCGTTTACAAAACGAATAAAACCGACTTCAAATGCCGCGCCAGTCACTCATTTTCAAACAGAAGAAGATTTTCCAAATTATTTGTTTGTTTGAGTGAGTATGCTTCCCGCGTGGTCGCTTTGTAATTTTATCGAGATCTGATAACTATCTCCAGAGATAAGGACGTAAACACCTCAAATTTTGTACTGAAAATAACTAGCGCGGCAGTTGAAAAGTTTAGGGATTTTACACCATAAAGTTTATCACAAAACAGCTGTAACTAGACCCGAATTTCACTGACTGAATGAATTTCATTTGACACATATAAAAACGAAATAATAACTTACGAAATAACTTAGGTAAGATGTTTATTGCACCCCCGTACGATGATGTTACATTGTTGGAAAAGATATCAACTATGCGTCACATCGTGAACAAATCACGTCAAAGTGCCGTTCCGAATTCCTTCGCGAATCTCTGTGCATGCTTAGGCAGAAGGATTAAGTCACGGACGCGGATATATTTACAAACTGTCTAGGCCGGCCGAGATTATTTTGTCTTATAACCGTTCTTACGTTTACCGATTTTATGAGTGAAGTTTCCACGCCAGAGTTTGTTATAAGCTTTTTAAAATTCACGCTCGAATGCTTCAACCCTGTCTCATTGTGCTCATTATCTTCGTAAATCTCGGTACGGACATTCGATTCGACATCTGTAAAGCTGTCTGCTGTACTTCATTTTCCATGACGAGTGAAGATTCTCTGTCCTTCGTCTTTATATTCCCAGCATTGTTTATTGAATCCAGTTAGTAATGTAAAATAATGCGAATGCATCTTTGTAAAAACTTTAATGTTATATCATTGATAGTTGGCCTGATTTGTATCACTCGTCGTGTAGTGGCCATTATTTCTCTATTATTTACGATTGTAATTGGGGCTTATGTCGGTCGTAATATGGCAAATGTTTACGCTGATATTGGTGTTGTCACGCACTGCTCGATGTTCGCAATGTGCCTGTGTTGTGGTGTTGCCGGTGTGTAGTTGCGCAAGTGCTCGAGCGTCGCGTCGTTGCAAATTGCGAGACCGTCATTCAGTGCGCTTGGTGCAAACGTACGCGACTTGTACTTAAAAGGTGTCATTAGCTTGACTCATAGAAGCCGACACAATTTGCATGGACTCTTCGATTTTGCTCAATCGCATGTTTTGTTTCATGCGTAGTCGATCTTATTCTTATATACTGCTTTAACGATAGTTGTAGCATTAGGAACGCCAATTTTTATTGCATTACAACGTGTGTGGTCTCCGTCTTTACTTCATGCGATTTAGAGTTATCTTAAATATTTTACGGAAGAGTTCACGCTTTTAGTGAGATAGGAATACCACAAATTGTTAACCATTAAATGTTGTGACCTTAATTGTTTTTTATGTATGTTAGTGTCCTATCGTTAAAGACATACAGCGAACGACAAGTCATTTAGATTAACTACTAATGTAACGGTTTGATGAACCATTTAATAGCGTTGCTCAAAAATACTAAAGTGAGTTAAGGATAGCAAGTTTTAGAATCCGGTTAAGTATTCACATTCCCTTTTAAAATTAAAGAGCATCGTTGATTGCTTATTATTATCGATAAATGATAATGTTGCCGAAGGATTGCATTGCGTGGGTTTTATCTGGGTTATGTTGTGCGAACGAAAGGAGCATTGTATGCGAAACATGGCGGTGTTTTCAATGAAAGTGGTATCGTTTGTCGTCAGTTGTAGCGGTGAAGCTCACCTTGGGTTCTGCTGTTACGTACGCTAAAATACACTATCAAAACAGTGTGTCTCGTTCGCCGCGCTGAGTCAGACGCTCGCTGGTCGTGCTCTCGATGTGCTCATATCTTAGTAAATTGTTACCGCGAAAAGTCACATAGTATAGTACAGAGAGTTAATTCCCTAAGTGCCTTGAAGTTTGATCCTTTGTGAACATATTTAGTGAAGAATTGAACAATAATTTTACTTTATTTTTGTTTTGCAAATGTGACGTGGTGCGGTCTTGCCGTTTCGTTGGATTGTCTGAGATTCCGTCTGGCCGAAACCCAGATTATATGCTGTTGCTTTGTAATGTAAGTCTTTAGCAACGCTTTTTGCTGAGTTTACATATATTTTAAAATAATTTACGTAATTATTTATCCTCTTTAAAGTTTGGATAAGAGTAAAAATTGTAGAATTTACTTTCATAAAATTAATAAATGTTCTTATTTTCCTGAAACTATCTACCTATATATATTAATAATCAATTTTCGTAAATTTCACTAATAAATTAAGTTCCTACTAGAATTTTTAAGAATTCTTAGGGAGTTCCAATCCCGGAAGTCAATGATTATGTTAGAATTACATCTTTACACTAAGTTAAGTAAAGTTATGAAACTGCTTGAAGGTTGCAAGGTAGATTTTCGTGATTTCTTTATACTTTATTCTATAGCAATCCGAAGGTATACCAAATCCATAATATCTTTAAATACAAAAATATTATAACCATACATTCTCAAAATTATATAAAATTAATTATTAATAATAATTATTATGGTTTATACTAGCGGCCCAATAGACTACTATTGTACTACTGACTATGTGACTGTGTTATTGTACTCAATAATACTTAATATACGATATAATGCTAAAAAAAGTATGCTCAATGAAAAATACCTTTTCCAATAAAGCCACAAATATAAGGAAAAATATCTCAAATATTTTTATTATACGTATTCAACTAAAATATAAATAAAGCAAAGATAATAAATTGTACATGTACACTCAATTTTCAGATATTTGCCAAACAAAATTCTCTAGAGTTGGAAAATCCCAAGTAAAATATTTTAGCAGACATGCATTTATACACGTTTAAAATAGAGCATCTACCTATACTATATTTTCGTCATATGAGCTCTTTAATTTTTTCTGCAACCGGGGAGTTCTTATTAATGAGTAAAATATAACATTTTATTAACATGATGAACAACATAACATTACCCGGCTGGACAGTGTTTAATATTACACTACTGAATTCATTCATAGTTATATGATGTAGGACTAATCTCTCTAAAACATTAATATTACTTACCTCGACGTTTCATTCGAGTTGCATTGACCGTGGTAACGAGAAGTCATATTACAGATTACAACGTTACTGTTTTGATCACGAATGTTGAAAGTTCACTACTCTCCTTCAACTTCTTCCGCAGTTGATATAGACTACAGCTACACTGTTGTTTGTCGTACAGTCCTCAGCTGCACAGCTGTAAGATCCGTATTTACAAACAAAACTGAGTTTTCACAGTGCTCGCGAACGTATTGGGTCATACAGACAAATACATTATTGACAATACTTTTGTGAAGCGATGAAGTCCAACACTAGGCGTTCTTGTATACGGGTGTGCTGAACCGCGGTCTTCCCCCTAGATCCCTTCTACCCCGATGGTTATCGGTTCTGCGATGATATTTCCAACTTTGAATATCCAAGATTTATTCTAGCGCGGGCATCGCTCTTTCCACCGCGCACCGTATTTAAGCTTTCTATTTTATTATCGTTATCAATTTTTTTGATTCGTCTCTTGGTATTAATTTGTGTAATTAAGAAACGTACTAACTTCATTTACTATAGTAAAATATTAAGAACGTAAAACTTTTTTTATAGTAGATAAGGAAGCGTTTGACCACTATCTCACCTGATGTTAAGTGAAGATGTAACTTAATCCGATTGAAATATTTCCTTGAGTCCAATCTGTCCAAAGTGCCTGAAAACTCGCCTAAACACCCGTAAAGCAAATGTTGCACTCTGATTAGATTATTTGCACAATATCACGTAAATATCCGATGTAACGCATAAAAGTCGTGCCTCTTATTGATAAGATAGATAACATCGTTACCATTTTAACACATGTTCTTTGAGATAGCGATTCATGATGGATTTATTTATTGCAATAGTGGTTGCTCATTGTTGAAATTCAACCAACATTAATTCATTTCTAAGTTTTATTGTTACACATAGTATATTATGAATAAATGTTATCCTCTGTACAGGTCTACTTGAAATATGCCAAATCTACATGTCCCATGCGCGCAATATTAATGAAAAATGATCCGAAGATTTCGCTTCTCTTACGAGTATTAAAAAAGTTTTAATATATGATTTAACGCGGCATGCCGCCCATGTAGGTATATATATCTTGGAAATAAGTTTAATTCCTCTTTCAACTTGTGCAATTCCTAAGATGCCTACTGACGGAGGAAGTGACTTACTTTAGCACTGCAAATACTTTATTTTATTGTTTGTTCTTTTATAGTAGTTATTGGACAAAATTATAGGTGAAATTGTTAATTAAAATCAGTATCTTATGAAGATACTTCTGAGAAGAATGGTCTAAACAAAAGTAACATCTCCTTTTTACATCCAAAAACATACAAGTCGCAATTACAATATAATAGATTATATTCGGGTTAAGGTCGAATTCTAATTTAAATATCTATTTTACATAGTTAAATGTTAAACAGTAATAAGTCAATCTAAACTAGCACATCGACGACGGGTTTTTTGTATTAAATTTCAAGTTGAACTTCTTTAACGTTCAGATTTTATTGAACCAGTAATTTGTCAAAGAAATCATGTAAGGAAAAGATAAAGAAGTAAATACAGTGGAATCTCTATAACTCGAACCTCGATAACTCGTAATCCTCAGTAAGTCGAAAAAAATGCCATTTCCTTTCTTTCCCTGCGAGGTATGGATAATACATATTTATACTCTATAACTCGAATTTCAAAAAGGAGACTCTGTAAGTCGAAGTTAGTAAAATATAATGACGTCTCACTTGGAATTTCTCGAAAACATAGCAATAAAATCCAAAAATAATGTTCAGGGCTTCTAATCTATTGTTTGTGACTTGTACACGTTCAGTGAATGACTACATTCATTGAACTTTCTAAGTAACACATCTGTGTACCTTATGAGATATATTTGTTCCTTGTCCGTCAGACTTGTTGTTTGACTGTTTTAGTTTGAAAACATGTATACCATATAACTTAAGTCAAATTGTTATTTAAATTTGACTAGACAAGTAAAAGAACATACTTAGAAGTCGCGTCTTACTAAGTCGAAATTTTAGTAGTTAAATCCTTTGTATCTCGAAATTCTTGTTAACTCGAAATCTCATTAACTCGAATTATTTTGCATTTCCCTTGATATTTGAGTTATCGAGATTCCACTGTACACTTAAACTATTAAAGTTCCTGGGCCAAGTATATTGTCAAATTCTAAACCTAGTCTTTCAAAATTCATCTTTGACTGCTAGCCAGTTTGACTGCGTCCTTCTCCTATGCTTCTCATGCATTACCATTAGAACTGAAAGCCCTTTAAGTGTTCGATATTTAAACGTTAATGGATAGCAAAAATAGTTAGTAAATGCTTTATGCTTCTTTTACGATTGCCGTAATATTAGTAATCTTCATGTATTGTTTTATCAAAGATGGAAATGGTACATTGCTGTACCTTATTTGGATTATATTAAAATATTGCAATAATTTTTCTTATATGTAGAATAGAAGGTCTAAGTGCATGTGCATAATGAAGCAACTAATTATTGCATGTTTTGAAAGTGGGTTAATGTTAGGATTAATCTCATAACAATACTTGTCGTAGCTAAATCACCTCGCGTACTAATCTTAATTGTCAATAGAGATTGCATCTCAAGGTTCAACATGTGATATGATGTCACACACAGACACATACGGGCTTGTTTTTGAGGCATGCCCCTCTACAATTTACGACAAATGGACTTTGTTTACATTGTAGTAATGAAAACTGTACCAGCAACACCAAGAAATTATTAATAATAGTGATTGAGGCGTCTCACTTTAATATAAATTGCAAAATATTATTAACTGTTATCATATTTTGCAAGGAGACATAAAGGTTGTCGCCGACTGGTCCAAACCCGCTCGGGCTCCGCTGTGTGCTCTATTTTTAACCGACTTCACAAAAAAGGAGGAGGTTCTCAATTCGTCTGTATGTTTTTTTTTTTTTTGTGTGTATGTTACGCGATTTCTCCGTCAATAGTAAACGGATACAAATGATTCTTTTTTTAATAGGTAGGATACGTTTCCGAGGTGGTCCCATTTTAATTTTATCGAGATCTGATAAGTATCTCCAGAGATATGGAGATAAATACCTCAAACATAGGAGAATGTACTGGTTTTAGTAGAAGAGTCCCAAGAAGATTATACACAATGGAGGTTGCTATTGGCTATACTTTTGAAGACTAAAAAATATGACCTTGAATAATGTTTTTACATCTTTCTTCTCGTTGATTTTGGTTTTTGACAGATATTCTTACGGTAACTGTGAGCGAGATAGAAATAAAGGTGGGGATAATAAATATATATTTTTTTAAATATCTTATAGGCTAGCGTTTGACCACTATCTCACCTGTTGCTAAGTGATGATGCGGTCGAAGAAGTGGACTCGTATGGGAACTGGCTCTCAAGGATAGCTGCCTGAACACATAAGATGTTTGGCGACAGATTTTCTAACTTGAGGGTGGTTAGCTGGCCAGGCGGACACTAGATATGTCCTACCACCATGCGGGGGTTGTTGGTTTTTTAACGATGTTTTCCTTCACCGGAGGGCAACTGTGAGAAGCGCACATATATTTTTCAATCGAAAAATTCATCGGTGCACGGCGGTTTGAACTCGGTACCACGGCATCAAAGCCGACTGTTCTCCCAATTACGCCACCGGGCCCTCAAAAAATAATTATATATTAATAATTATAATAAATAATTATATATAAATATAAATAATTTGTCTTCACAGGAATGTTCTATCGGGAAAAGTCTTGTTAGGGTGCAAACTTTTTTAAACATACCTAAGATTTTTTGACATGACATGACGTTTGCCGAAGATGGCGGCCATTTCAGTCCCGCGACACTGCATACATTATTAAATAACTCTGAATTATGAACGTACTTCGTACCACCCAACACTGCAAAAAAAATGTATAAGCATAATACCACAGATTATATAACAGTTACTACGTAAATAATACTTTCCGTTGTTAGGTTGGCTACACAGTGCTTTCATAATTCGGGTTTCAACAATATAGGGAAGTGCCTCTTATAACGTAGTAGAGTGATTCAGTACTCTGTTGGCCATATGGCGGCAAGTAATGTTAATAATCGCAAATAATACTTTTTTATATTCATTTTGGAATACAACTAGTCCGTGTTATAAAAGTATTTGGAATTATTGTAATAAAATAGACAATTAATTATCGTGTGTGTCAGATGCTTTAATTGCACAGAGCCATTTTGAACATTGTCCTTTGATACCTTGATGACATCATTATTACTAGTGAATATTTTCACTTTAGCGCGGCATTTAAAGTCAATTTTTTTAGGGTTCCGAACCCAAAGGCTACCAAATGAACACTTTCTGAGACTTTGTTGTCTGTTCGTCCGTCCGTCCGTCCGTCCGTGTGTCTATATGTGCGCACTTTACAGATCTGTATCTTTTTAACCGTACATACTATGGTACATGCTTGAAATTTTCAAAAAGTATATATCCGTCAGTGTATAACGGCCCAAACACGAAATTTAATTAAAACTTGTTTTGCACTAAAAAGGGTAAAATAAGTGATTTTTCAAAAAAAATAAAACCGACTTCAAATCACAAATAGGCACTCAAAAGCGAAAAATAAATTACTTAAAATTATTATAAGCGCTACCCACTTATCTATTTGAAGTCGGTGCCAGCCAAGTCTATTGGATAGTAGATAGATACTATGTATGTAGTAGTAGTAAGAAGGTACATGTAGGTTAGTAAGTAGGTAGATACATGTAGGTATTATCTATCTACTACCTCTTAGACTTGGCTGGCACCGACTTCAAATAGATAAGTGGGTAACGCTTATAATAATTTTAAGTAATTTAGATTTCGCTTTTGAGTGCCTGTTTGTGATTATGAAGTCGGTTTTATTTTTTTTGAAAAATAACTTTTTTAAACGATTTTTATAGCAAACCGCATCCTATTACTAACAGTAATTCAGTAATTGTAAACAATAGGTAGGTACATCTATATCTATACTAATATTATAAAGAGAGAACATTTGTATTTTTGTATGTTTGTAATGATTTGGCTCAAAAACTACTTGACCGATTTAAAAAATTCTTTCACCAATATATAGAATGGACTTTCGAAATGGAAATAGGCTATATATTATCCCGTTTAAATCAAAGGCACATTCGTGGAGACCTAATTTGCAACCTAAGTCGACAAAAAAACGGTCGAAAAAACACGTTTCTTACGAACGCTGCTCAATTGAAAACAGATGGAAGAATATTTTCTATGGAAGAGTTGTACAACTTAATAAGACCTACAAAAAAGTCCGCGACAGCATATGTCTATCTCTTAAGGTTGACTCACAGTAACCATTTTAATCTATAATTTTTTGTTAAAAAATATTACATAACTTCCAGGGCTATTTTCAAGTATATAGTATTAATCCTTATCCAAATAATTACGTGTATTAGCTTGGCCACATATTATAGATTGTAATTGTCTTTTACAGTATATAATTCTAATGAAAACTCTAGAAGATATCACGGATTTCACTGACACGCATCGCAAAATCAAATTTGCAGTCAAACCACAGAATAGGTCATAGTTACTACGAAAATATTATTATAAGCTTAGCTTTTCTGTAGATTCCCACCGATCGCAATCAATTTGAAGTCAATATAGTATAATAATTCGTCTGTATGTTTCTTTTTTAACCGTAATTCGACAATTCGACCGTATATTTTTTTTTCTTTCTTTTTTTTTGTGTGTATGTTACGCGATTACTCCGTCAATTGTGAACCGATTCGAATTATTATTTTTGTAATCGGTAGGGTACGTTTCCGAGGTGATCCCATTGTAATTTCATTGAGATGTGATAAGTACCTTCAGAGATATGACGATAAACGTCTCCTGAACTTGCTACTGAAATTGACTCGCGGGGCATTGAAGTCAGTTGTTTTAGTTCTTAATCTATCTTAATTATTGGTAGATTTAATGATCCCACGATAACCCATGATTCATGAAGGCACATAAAACTTTCATTGGTAGGTATATAGCTAGGATTAGAACCAACGACCCTCGGGTCAGAATCAGGGTAACTATCCTTTACGCAAAAGGGCCGTCCAATATCAATACGTAAGTATTATAAAACAATGTCCATCACTGCGTCTGTCTGTTTGTTCGCAATAATCTCAATAACTTCTGAACGGATTATCATGCGATTTTCACCAATAGCCAGAGTGTTTATGAGGAAGGTTTAGGTCTTAGGTGCATAATTCGTTAAGGTTTTGTGTAAAATGGTTGAAATATGACGATGATTGTTAAATATGTTAATATTTTATTTTCGATGCAACAAACTGATGCAAATTTTGTAGGCATATATGTTCTACCCGTGCGAAGCCGGGGCTGCTAGTTATTTATAAATCAAAACTGTAGGTATAAGCTACACAGCTAAAAGCGTATATTATTGATATTTTGAATAATTTAAGATCTTAAGACTTCACATGCCGCGATGGTCAAAGTCAGTAGTTAGTTATAAGCATATCATCAATGTATACAAATTTGCTTATATATTGTTTATCTCAATATCCCCGGAGATAATTGTCAGATCTCGATAAAATTTGAATGTGACCAAACGGGAAGCATAAACTCTCAAACAAAAACATAAATGTTTGTTTTCTTTGTATTTTTTGTGTGAAGTCGGTTAAAAAATTAAACTTGTTTCCATTAGTTTCCATTAAAATATTTAGAACCCCGTGGGCGTAAAGGAGAGATGGCTTGAATTCTAAGAGGTGGACGAGAGGTCGCCTGTTCAAATTTTAGCACGGGCGTTTGTCCACGACTGGTAAGCGTATTATATCGATGTTCCGCCTGATTTACCAAAAATTACCATACCACCATCAAGGAGAAAATCTGCTGCCATAACATAACCTTACGCCCACGGAGTTCCGGCAGCACAGACCTTGAGAGTCAGAGTATTCTAGGCCTAGCGTGTTCACCAGCTTCGACCAAATCATCGCTTACCACCAGCTGAAATAGAGTGGTCAAACGATAAGCCTATGATATAAAATAAAACCGGCTAAGTCGAGTTGAACTCGCCCACCGAGGCTTCCGCACCAACCAATTAAGCTAGACTTCTAAATTGTATCAGCGCTCATATAACTCAGAGGTCTACCTTAATTGGCGCAAACTATGTATGTATGGGGACACCGTTTAATTTTCAACTTTTTTATTGTTTGGATTTTTTCCTTTAATTGTGCTGTTTTAATAATTGCTTTGAAAAAAAAATTGCTTTAATAAGATCTTGCTTCTTGCCAAATTTCATGATTCTAGGTCAACGGGAAGTACACTATAGGTTTTCGACCCAAAACCTATAGGGTACTTCCGGTTTACCTAGAATTGTCAATTTTGGTTATAAGCAAGGTCTTAGAGCACAAGTAAAAGAAAAATTCCGAAAAATAAAAAAAGTTGAAAATTAAGGTACATTTTGGTACTAACAAGTTTTCGCGAAAATCTAAATTTGCCCACATCTTTTTATTGTGTTGACTCAGGACCTTGATTTTTATACACCCAATAGGGACTATAGACCGCAGTATCAGGTATAAATTTCAACTTGCTAGGTCCACCCGTTCCTGAGAAAATCAGTGGTGACACACGGACAGACAGACGGACAGACAGACAGACAGACGGACAAGAAAGTGATCTTATAAGGGTTCCTTTTTTTACCTATTGAGGTACGGAACCCTAAAAATCAAAGTACTTAAATATTAAAACTGCACGCAGATGTCCGATCGATAGAATAGCAATAAATATCATATCAAAGCCTAATAATGTAAGAGAACACTAAAAAATAAATGAATTAGACACAGTGAGTCGGCTGCTTGCCCTTTGTTGAATCAATATTTTTTTTTAGCGATAAAACAATTTGTAGTTTGATACTGCAGCCGGACATTGATTTCGTGCGTATGTATGTATTATTTTATTGCTGTTTACAACCATATTGCGACAATCGATTTTTTAAATATATGTGATTTTACGAATAGATTAATTTTTTTTTTATATCTTACAGGCTAGCGTTTGACCAACGTTTCGCCTGGTGGTAAGCGATGATGTGGTCGAAGATGGTGACCATGCTATGAAGCAGTGGCTAAGGCCTTCAATACAAAAATCTAACTAGTGACGAGTATACTTCTAATATCATATACCTACATATTTACTGGTCATGAGTGTAGATTATTATGTCAATTGAAGACTACGTGACATGATAATCGAGCCTCGTATCTCAATTCCGTTCAATCAAGTCTAATAACCACATTAAAAGAAGAACTGCTTGAAGTCTGCTGTATCTATGGTAAAGATTCTAAAGAATGAAATCAATTTAGCCGAACAATTATCACAACAAATGGCTCAGCACGTAGACTTTACTACGCTCTATACGTGAATAAACTTTGAAAATGCTTAATAGTCCGTCCACAACAATTCAAGCCTGGTTCTGAACATGTAGCTTTGTGACGATACATGCGATGTCAAGTCGCATGCATCATTGCGTGTCTCTCCAACGTATCCCATAATAAAATGTAGTAGTACTCGTAGGCGTATTTGTACGTAGCCACGACCGTAGCATAAGAAAGCTACACATCCGGATAAAGCCGCATTCTTACGTAGCGATGAGCTTAGCAAAATAGAGCCACGCCACGCGTCGATTCCGTACAAATGTTGCTACGCTGATTCGTAGCTATACGCTACGTGAAACGAATGTAGTATATGTGCTTGCGCATTGGTGATCGTTTGCTTTATTTTGTACTGTGACTGACATTGAGATTATGCATAATAATGTCAGAACTCAGAACAGTGAGCTTGTCCAATTACTTTTCTTTAGTCATGGATACGATGTCAGACCGTAGCGTGTTTACTAATGCTGTTCTCTGAAATTACAACTTATTCGTGTTCACGTTAGCCGTATGAAAGTCACCATAAATTAGAGTCCAACGTCCTAGTCTCGTTGCTTAATTAATTTAAAAGCTTGCATGCATTCACTTGATGGAATCCTCTCATTTAGGAATGCTTTTGTGTTGTGGCCATTAGAATTTAAAATAATAAATAAGAATCTGCTTATCGTATTGTGCTATAATCTAATTTTTCTTTATAATTTGAGGATTTATAATTTTGACTCCGCCGTCCATCATCAGAGCTTGAATATGTAGACATCGCGGTATTTTTCTCATAAAGCCTATTTTGTGTCCAAGGTAACCAATATTAAATTGTGATTTCGATAAATTTTATATGAGTCTCGATAAAAACGGTCGTTCCGATGGCGCAAACATACCTAAAGGCATACGCGAATTATGCGCTTCACTGTGCATCGTATTCGAAACCCCGATGTTATTTTGAATCGTATAGGCTAAGTGACGACGTGGTCGACGTGGAAGATGGCAGCACGCTAGGCCTAGAAAGGGGAACTGGCTCACAAGAAAAGCTATTGGGAAACAAAACACCGTTTTGGGGAGAGTTTTCCAACATTAATAGTTGGCAAACATTAAGGAAGGGTTGTCGTTATGATTTTTAGTAGTTGTAGTTCTCCAGAAGAGTCACTTACCAACTGGTGAGAAAGTGGTCAAACGCTACCATATAACATATATTAAAAAAGTCGTTTTGACGCCTTACTTCGTTTGTTTCAGGTACACAAGGTGCACAGCCGTACCGCAGGATGCCGATCGCGCCGCGCGGCCCTCCGCCCGACACGACGCAACCATACCGCCATCTCCGTAGGAGACCTAGCTTAGTCCACAAGTGTCCTTCTATAATATAACATCTAACGTTTTATACACCTCTTTTATACCGACCTATAAGTATAAGTACGCACAGTGCTAGTGTTTAAAGTGTCGCGCGCGAGTGTGTATGTGTGTCGATGGTGCGGGCGACATGGGAAAGTCCTCGGCAAGAACACATGGCCAAGGTGAGTGCTGAGTGCCTAGTGCCTCCGGGACACCTGTCCTCAAGGCCGCGGTACATACATTATTATGTAGATTAATACTTATACTTGACCTTGGATATATAGAGCTATATACGAGGACAAATTAAATTTTAAAAAATATGTTTGTTTTGAGATTTGACTAGTTTGTTTTACTAAACTATCAAGAAATAAAAATAGTGCTATGATTCAATGGCTCTATATAAGGGTTGTATTAAACGCCTATTGCCACAAAGTATAACGGAGAAACACAACTGTAGTGTATACTTTAGGTAAACACATGCAGGCCCGTAACAAGGCTATATTTCCTGTGCTCTATATTTACGTTGTAACTTGTAGTACCCGAGACCCACTTCGTAACTAGACTGTATGCAACCACAGGCCGAAGACTAGAAATTGTTATTCTGTAGCAGGAAATTGTATAATTTCCACGACAGATAGTAGACGGCAATTTGTCAATGTTGTGGCATCGTTAGCATAGGACTTATTGACTCATGGTGTTACTAAAAAGAAGAACTTTTATGGTTATTTTGCATTATTATCACCATAACAGCGAATGTTGTAGTCAAAATATTTTGCAGAAGTCGAAGGATGGCAGAGCTAAAATAAAAAATGTATCGTAGACCGATAGTGTTTTTATATCACTTGCTGAGTTATTCGTGTTTTTCGGTTGTTATATTGTAATAGTTGCGGTTTGTAGATTGAGCTTACATCAGTTGTCCAGCGCCCCGTCTCACTACCGCCTTCTATTTCTAGACACGCAAGATTCCATCTTAGACACGAGCCGGACAAAAGAGATCTAAGACGTAGGACAAAGGCGTCTGTGCCCCGTCCTCTATATATATTTTTCATGGCGAGAATTCCTTACATATTGTGTGAGAGTCCATTTAAAAGCAGAAACCATGTGCGCACCCCGACCGAGCCTTACATCTTTTCTGTTTAACAGCAACAAATACATGTCTCATCATCATCTTCTACCCTTATGCATATGAAAACGAATGTTGACCCCATGTCCCACATACATGGGGTCGGTGCAACATTCGTTTTCATTTAGCTCTATCCGCTGTGATTTCTATATTTCCGCATCTCCGCTGCTGTCTGTTGCGTTGCTGTTGCTTGTCTGTCCGACAAATCAAATCATTGATTCAATTTTCATCCAAATCTGTGCTGGTGTTTCTGCGTGTAGGAGTAACAGACATCTTTACTCACACAGTGACAATCGCATTTTTTTATCAAGTGTGTCTGTGTGATTAATTTGTATTCGAGGTAACTAGTTACTACTCAAAATAATCAAAAATATATCCGTGAGTTGAGGAATGTTCTTATGTTTAAGAGTTTTGAGTTGGATGCGAACTGAGAACTTAAACGATGTTTGCTTTAGTCACAGAATAATAAATAGTACAAGTATGACCTTAGTTACGTAGCACGCATTGTTTTGTGTATACTCGTAATAGCTATATATACATTGTACATAGTTCCAAACTCTTCATCATTTATTTCGGTAATAGTGATACCTGCAACTTCGTTCACGTACACCAAGAATTTCGTCACTGTGTAAAGCTCTGTCAATATACATTTGTGTGAATTATATTTTTAACAAAAAGTCGCCTATGTTCATCCTCATGCTATAAAGTATCTCCTTGTTAAATTTCCGTAAGATCGGACCTTCCATTTAGGCGCCATTAGGTAACAAACAGACAGAGTTACAAACTGACTTGGTTAGGCAGGAAGTAGTGTCATCGTTACAGTGCACTGGTGCCTCCGAGGTGGACTCAGGCAGTCCTTTACAACTGCCGGAGCCTGCTAGAGAGACCATTGTGTTCAGCGATGAAATGGGAGTAGGTATGGGTAGCTTATTAGACAATAGATTGAACCAAAATGTTTATAACAATTGCTGCCCTAATTTATCAATTACAGATTTATGTAAAAAAATATGCAGCTTTCAGTATCACAAAAATTGTACTATTGTATTGCAGCTAGGTAATAGCACAAACGTTAAAAAAGCTGATATTAATATTCTAATTAAACTTTTGTCAGACATTGCCAGCAGAGGCATTAGTAAAATAATAGTTTGTTCATTCCCGTATCTTAAAACAAGTAGTTGCTCTTATAATGAGCATGCTCATAAATTGAACTTGGCACTGTACAATTTGACGTGTCGCTTCAGCGACTTATTGTATTTTGAAACCAACAAATTTATTAGTAAAGTAATATTGACAAAGGATACTTTGTATCTCAATAAGACTAATAAGTCGACCATTGCTAAGTTATTAGCATACAATATTTATGACCCTGTTTTACATATTGTAACAGATCACAAAGACGAGCCCCAACGTAGTGGTGTTACTATGCAGGGTAATTGTAGCGTAGTAGACTTAGTTAGTTTAAACTAATGTCTAAGACAATGGGGAGGCCTGACTCAATCAACATTTTTCATCAGAATATACAAGGTCTCTCCAGCAAAGCCTTAGAGTTAGAATTATTTCTCAATTATTATAAAGTTGACATAATGTGTATTACTGAACACTGGTTTGTGAAAGGTACTTTGTTACCAATATTAAAAAATTATACAATTGCCAGCACATTCATTAGACAAAAGGCAATTCGTGGTGGCTCACTAATATATGTAACTGAAAATTGTAACTTTAAAGAGCGTAAAGACATAGTAGCTTTGTCTGTGGAACGATGTGTTGAATTATCTTGTATAGAGCTGGGGCAACATATAGTCATCTGTGTATACAGACCTCCATCGGCTGATTATAAAATGTTTGAAACAATTATGGAAGAAGTAATGAGCAAAGTCTTCAACACCTCTAAATCTTTAATAGTTTGTGGCGATTTCAATGTTAATTTAATTGAGCAGTCTCCGCTCAGCGACAAATTAAAAAAATTATTTCTAAGCTTCAATCTGAAGCATCTTTTTAATCAGCCAACAAGAATCACTAGCTCGTCAGCTACCTGCTTGGACAATGTGTTCTGCAACTGTGAACCCGAAAAAATTGCAATTTTTGATAAACTTGGCTCGGACCATCTGGGACAAAGTGTCACTTTTTCATGTAAATTATCCATCAAAGGCCAAGAACATTTTTACAGGCCCATTACCACCAAACGGGTTGAACAGTTTGTGGATATCATTGACAAGCAATTAATGAACCTAAGATTTTCTGAGGATCCTGATGACCTATGCAGTGCTTTATTTCAAATGTTAGATGCAGAGTTCAATGATATTTTTAAAATTAAAATGGTTAGAAAGGGTGCGAAGGTTCGTTTCGATGACTGGGCAACTCCTGGTATTTATAAAAGTAGAAACAATTTGTATAACTTGTACTCACAAAAAACCATTAATTTACATAATACTAAATTCATAAATCACTTAAAATTGTATTCAAAAACTTTTAAAGTTGTTTGTCAGACAGCAAAATCACTGCATCTAAGTAGAAAAATTAAGCAAGCCGATGACAAAATAAAATCAACATGGAAAGTCATTAATACAGAAACTGGAAAAATTAAGCAGAGGGACGGTAAAATTATGTTAAAAGTTAATAATAAATTAATCATAGATAATAATGATGTCGCTAACACATTTGTTGAGTACTTCTCACAAGTACCTATTATTACTACTCAGCCTTTAAACTCTTCCCCTAAGAATGCTTTTGTTTTACTATCGAAGTGTGTGAATGTATGTGACTCTATGTTTGAGTTCAGACACATAAATTCAATATCAATTATCAAAACTTTTAAAATGTTCAATCAAAAGAAAACCGAGGATCTGTGGGGTATGTCAACCAAAGTACTTAGTAATATTATTAATGCAATTAGCCCTCACTTAGCGTTTATTTTTAACAGATGCGTCGATGAAGGTGTCTTTCCTGATGTAATGAAAAAAAGTAAATTAATTCCCCTATACAAATCAGTGAACAAAAATGACCCTTCAAACTATAGACCAATCTCTATATTACCGGCGCTCAGTAAAGTTTTTGAAAAAGTTATATTAGACCAGCTTTTGGCACATTTTAATATTAATCATCTTTTAAATCACAAACAATATGGTTTCACTAAGGGGCGTTCTACTACTGATGCTGGAGTAGATCTTCTTAAACATATATTTGATGCCTGGGAGAAAGCACAAGATGCTATCGGCGTTTTCTGTGACTTATCTAAAGCGTTTGATTGCGTCTGTCACAAAACGCTAATTTGCAAATTAAAACACTACGGCGTTAACGGAAAAGCACTTGATCTGGTCTCATCCTACCTCAGTAATAGAATACAGATGGTTGAGGTCAATGGCGTCAGGTCATCTGGATCCCTCATAAAAATGGGAGTTCCGCAGGGATCGATCTTAGGACCATTTTTATTTCTAGTTTATATTAATGACTTGCCGTCTTTCGTGCAAAACTTATGTGACATTGTTTTGTTCGCGGATGATACATCCTTAATATTCAAAATAGATAGGATTGCGCCTGGATTTGACGATGTTAACAAATCAATCGCACAGGTTTTGAATTGGTTTACAACCAATAACTTATTACTGAACGCCAAAAAAACTAAATGTATTAAATTCTCGCTGCCAAATGTAAGAAAGGGTGTCATTAATAGCAGGATATTAATAAACGATGTACCGATAGAATTTGTTGAATCCGCTACATTCTTGGGCATCACCCTGGATTCAAAACTACAATGGGGTTCTCAAATATCGGCTCTGGCAGGTAGATTGAGCTCCGCTGCATACGCAGTACGTAAAATCAGAAACTTGACTGACGAATCCACTGCTAGATTGGTTTACTTTAGCTACTTCCATAGTATAATGTCCTATGGCATTTTATTGTGGGGGAAAGCCGCCGAAATCCAATCTATATTTGTTTTACAAAAAAGAGCTATTCGATCTATATATACCATGAAGTCGCGAGACTCACTTCGTGAAAAATTTAAGGAGATTAAAATTCTCACAGTGGCATGTCAATATATATATGAAAATATTATGTATGTACGCAAAAATTTGAATGAGTATGATAAGAGGTCCGATGTACATAATTTCAATACAAGACACAAAAATAGATTAATTCTACCTCAATTCAGGTTGTGGAAAGTTAGTGGTTCTTTTCTGGGGAACTGTATACGATTTTATAATAAACTTCCTAAAGATATTGATCAACTGTCTATAAGCAGATTTAAAACCTTTGTAAAATCCAATTTAATGAAGAAATCGTACTATACAATAAATGACTATATGAATGACAAAAATGCTTGGCCTGAATGCCCCAAGCTCCAAGATATAATATAAATTGTATGATAATAGAATTACTTATTGTACATTAAACATTTATTTAATATGAATTAAAAAAAATGAATTAAAATAAGTGACAAGCCCCATAGAGTTTCTTGGTGTTTCTTCTCTGATGGGAGTACTTCCGAAACACCAGTAGATTCAACAGTCAATCAGTTTTCATCTTTTGTTTGCAGATCTAGGGTTGCCTGTTACGACGGTATTATGCGGCTGATAGTCGGACAATCAGTTCCATTCGGAACATGATTTGTACTGCAATTAGTCTGCGTTTTATTTATCTATTATGTTTCATTATTTCACAATTTTTTGGATAAAAATTGTCTGAAGTACTGAAACATGCACTGGGTTGCGGGTGCACGTAATGGTACGGTTGGCAACCCTACATTAATAAGGGGAATTAAACATGTGTTTTAAGTGTGACGTTCGACGTCTAGATGAAAGCTGAATGGCTCAATACCTTTGTTTTTTTTTTGTAAATTCAAAGCGTTATGTTTCTGTTATATCTATATTTTTTGTTGAATATGATCTATTTAATGTTATTTGACGTGTGTAAGTGCTAATTTTTAATTTGCCCATATACTGAATAAATGCTTTGACTTTGACTTTGACTTACAAACGTTTTTATAATATTAGTCTGGATTGACCATGATTATGTATTTTACCCGTATTTTACCAATAATACGATGTCTCACAATGAACGCAACGCGTCACTCACGAACGCAAAAGGTAACTCATTAAAACTATTTTCAGAACATTATTTTTTATTATATATTGACAATACAAGTGAAATCCACCACTATGCTTTAGTCAAAATCTTCTTAAATAAGGAAGTTGGAAGAAGTTGCCTACGACTATATTTTGAAGAATTACTAATGAAAGATTTATCTACGTCCAGAGTTTGTCTGGAATCTCCGCATTATGATCTTACTCGACGCGAAATCATAAAATTAAAATAGTTCATGGTTATTAGTGAAACAAGTGTACCTTCAAAATTGTATAAATTCTTATCACAAGAAAGTGTATTATAAAGTTACACACTTTTCTTGATACAAATCTATGTAATCTTTGTGTGCGTCATGGTAGTAACACAAAGGAGGAAATAGTAAAGATTTTTTTATAATGTAACGTATAACTTAAATATATATTTGCTATAACACACTTAACTATTATTATTTATACTAGGCATATTTGATACTTGTTTCTGCTTCTGTAACATCCATACTAACATTATAAAAACGTTTGTTCTCGGACGATCCGATCTTATTGAAATTTAGAGAAAACAAAAATTTAGAACAAAGCTGCTTTATAGCATGAGGATGAACATAGGCTACTAAATTCTTGGTGTACTTAAACGAAGTCGCGGGTATCGGCTAGTTTATATATTGTGACAAAATACTAGCTGACCTTTTATGACATTTTGGTTAAAAGTTATAGCAATCAATGAATTCGATATTCATCACGCGGTTCTAATCTAACTGCACCCTTTAATGGATTATTTTTAACCGACTTCAAAAAAAGGAGGAGGTTTCTCAATTCGACCGTATATTTTTTTTTTAATTTTTTTTATGTTTGTTCTCGGATAACTTCGTCGTTTATGAACCGATTTCGATTATTCTTTTTTTGTTCGAAAGGAGATATCCCAAGTGTGGTACCATGGTAATTTTATCGAGGTATGATAAGTATCTCCAGAGATATTGAGATAAACATCTCAAAATTGGTACTGTAAATGAATAGCGCGGCATTGAAGTCGGTTGTTTTTTAGTTTTTAAACGATATTATTTATTCTTATACCTTTTACAGACTTCGGTCACTGTGACCTGATATAAATATCTGTGATTTTTACACGTTCCGATAAATACAATCTCCTCTAATTTTTGTGTTCTGAATCTTGAGTCAGTGTATCAAAGCATTGAAAGTGCTTAATTGTTAAATCATTTCCTAAATCACCTTACTTGTGAGCACTATAGATTGAAGGATCTCAGTGACGAATGTAAGATGCGGTCACAACTCACAACTCGGACGATTTGGTGAATTCTGTTTACTATAATAAACTTCAACAAGGGTTCGGTCTAGCTCGGTTATAAGTTTTAAGGACGATATAGATATCTATCGCGAAATTATACTCTTATTATCACTATAACTACTACTTAATTTCACACTACCATACAACTTTCTGTAGTTGGATAAAATTGCGTTACGTTGACCGGGTGACTCATCGCGTCTAATATCTATAGTCACGCTAATATGTGTGTATGGTAACGGCGTTTCTACTTGAAACATTGCCAACAATCTGTCCATAAAATGAGACATGTACCTACTGTAATATTACGTACCTCTCCTTTAATGTCCGTACAATGTCTTTGGTCTTCAACCGTCTCATATATTAGTTTACCGGCGATCGTTACTCTAAATTTTGTCATAACAAAAACATCGTTAAATTCTTTGTTGTGGTGCATATTAGTATGAAATAACAATATCAACTCTGGTGCAGATGTTCTTTGTTTTATACGAAGGTTGCATGGCATCTCGCTAAGTGCTTGTGATCTTTGGAAATACCGCTTACATTGCATCACATGATCTTTTAAATTGAGCTCGCGTAGGTATATAAATCGCGGTGCCTGTGTGAAAATTATGTAGGTTCTTAAGAACAGGATAAAACGCGCCATAGACTCTAGTATACTGCTAATGAAAATATTGTCGTACATATTTTTCATTATTAATATTTCCTGATAACGGAATTTAAGTTGTTAAGATTATAACGACGAATGTTATTGGACATTCATGTTCACAACTTCTTATATATAAAAATGAATCCCAATAGCCCTTGGTCACGGCATCACGCGTGAACGGCTGGACCGATTTCGCTAATTCTTTTTTTGTTTTGTTTTTTATCGTCAGGAGATGGTTCTTATGAAAAAAATATTAAAACAAATAAAAGTTGTTTTTAACGCAGGCAAAGCCGCGCAAAAAACGCAGGCAAGGCAAAACAGCTAGTCTTATATATAAAAATTTGTCCCAATTTCCCTTGTTCACGGCATCACGCGTGAACGGCTGGACCGATTTCGCTAATTCTTTTATTGTCGTGTTTTTTATCGTCAGGAGATGGTTCTTATGAAAAAAAATATTTAAATACATGAGAGTTGCTTTTAACGCAGGCGAAGCCGCGGGGCATAGCTAGTATACAATAAATGGCCTACACAAAATTACTATTTCTTATAGATACATCTTTAGAGGGTGGCATCTTTATACGAAAATGAATTACGTAGGTATATGCGTATTGTCGGAATTCATAAAAACTGATATTGTAGTTTTGATTAGGGTAGCGGACGAATGCAACGAAAATCCATTCCCCTAATCGCTGCACGAGTTTTTCATTGAGTAAACACGGGTCGCGGATAGGGCAACACCGCGACGGCGGCGCAGTAATTTGGATTGAGGTGGAAGCGTGCGCGCGCCGAGCGGCGGGCAGCGGCGGAGCGGCGGCGGTCGGCGACGCGAGTGTCGGCCCCGCGGCGGGTCGGAGCGCGCGTGGGGACGCGTGCCACGCGGAGGTGCGCTCAGCGGCGGGGTGGCCGCGCGGAGTGGCGCGCGGCATGGGGCGGCGGTAGCGGCGCGGATGTGCGCGCGCTCGGAGGCCGTGGAGCTGGAGGTGCTGGGCGCGGAGGGCGGCGAGGCCCGCGCGCCGCCGCGCCCTCTGCGCCTCTCCCTGCTCGACCTCCTCGGCAAGCTGGTGCGACGTGACCAGCCCGCTCCGCCGCACCGCCGCGCCAGGCACAACCATCGTTTCCGTACCTTCGTCTCCTGCGGTCAGTATCCAATCGATCTACGAACGGTTCTCGCTAACGTAGCGTCGTCAGTTCGATACGAGAAGCCGTTTATTTAATTTCGTTTCGCAGAAACCGTCGCGCGTCGGCCCCGTTCTGCGTCGTAGGTTTCCGTGGTGCTAACGTTTCGATTCGCGTAAACTGGAGGCGTACGATGTGAGCGTGATGAATGGGCCGCTGGCTGCGAGCTTTGAATGTGGTATAGGTGGTCGGATGGATGTGGACAATGGACAAGGTCGATGGCGGCGCGCCCCCGCACGGTCAACGGCCGGCCCGAGGCGGCCGCGGCGCCACGGCGTTCCAGCGCTTCGCGTATGACCCGCGTCGATGTTATCGATTACCCTCCAATGTTTCACTTCACTAAATTTAATTAGAATGCAATCGGATCGACATGCCCCAGTTCATTCACAACTTTTTATATAATGTTTATCTCTCCGTCTATCATGTTTATTTATGTAATTAATATTGTATTTAATGTCCTGACTAAAGTAAATTGTATAAGAAAGATAAGGCAGATGGTACAGTATGGACATTATTGCAAAACCTATGAGAAAATCCCGTCGATTCTACATATTTACATCTATCATTTTTATCGCTTAGAAGTGATTTACGATGTTGAAGCATTCAATCTAAATTATGTGTAAAATGAACAAAATGTGAAACAGATATCACTAAAGAGGTGAGATGACCATGACCATGACTACTTTAAATAAATCTTAAGTTAGTTCATAACAATAGGAATGTGAAAATAATATGATTGTACATATATGTATATACACGTACATCTAAATTCAACTGTAGCCATTTCGCAAAATCGCCATGAGAATAATCGAGGAAGCGTTGCGTCTTCACGCTAATCAATGTTTAATTCCTCGCTTCCTAATTTTCATTACATCATCGATTACACGATCAACGCCAAATTTCGGGCCTGAACATGGTATCATTCTTCTCGTTTGTCATAACATCAAATTAAATAAATTAACACTCAAGGGCATGAGACGGTTACTATTGTTTCACAAAATTATTTCGCAGCGCTCCGCTAAAATTAGGCTCATGAATAGCCGTTGTTATGTCATCGGGTATACTGTAAACTTTCAACTACTGCACCAATACTGTTTGACTTTGGCTTGTCTGCGACACACTGAGTAATACCGTAGACCGTGTTTCGGAAACATTCTTACAGCTAACAGCTTGTTATATTATTAAAGGATAGGGAGGGTTGAATGAATCGTGCTGTTCATTTGTTAACTTCACTGCTACACGACATTCATTGTTTGTGTTCCTATCTATGGAACTTTACTTTCGAAGCGATATGACTATACGATTTCTTATTTTCTTGTTGTATATACTCGTAGTTTTTGTAGAATTCAATGAAACCTAGTAATTAAATCATACATTAATTGTCAAATCTGTTACTCACATTTGGTAGCCTAAAGAAGTCATGTTGAACTTTTCATCTCTGTGGTTATCTCTGTTTCACATTTCATTAATTTTAGCGGTGGGTCGGTACGCCATATTGCAATAACGAAACGCGATGTAGGTATTCATACCAATACCTGTTTCCGAAACATGGTATTTATTCTCAATAACTGGTTATTGCGGCATTGCGATCGGTATTTGAAATTAGACAAAATCTGTTATCGGAATACCGTAAGGTTATGGCGGCAGATTTTTTCGGTGATGGTGGTAAGATACTCTTTGATAGCAAGTCAGGCAGAACATTAATTGTAATTCGACACAAATGGGTTACTGTATATTTTTTATTGAATCGGGCGCCAGCAAAAACAATAACTTCATTAGTTTTGATCGTCACTCGCAACGCCTAGCGCCTGTATAGGTTAGGTATTGCAAATAAATAGTTACTACAATACCCAATCGGTTCTTGCATCGGCTGCAACGCTTGTAGTTCGCGAAAACTGGTTTCGCCCGATAAACAGTTATTAAGACACAAAATACCATATTTTCGGTATTGTACCAAAACCTAGTTATTGAAACTATTTACGGTTTGTAACGACCTTCTCTAATTAATTTTACGCTTCCTTTTTATTAAAACAATACTGTACAGGAGTTTCATTATTTTATAGGTAGGAGGTATTGTCAATAATCTGTTTTCTGCAAATCAAAACGTAAATATTCGCTTAGAGGATTGGATATTTAAAAACTTTACAAAAACTTTGGTACAATTTTAATCAATACGTAAATTAACACGTCATCGAAGGCGAAAGATCAATTTGCAAGCCTTGCAAAGTACTTGAAACAACATGAAGTGAATCTTTAGCTTCGCATTAAAATTAAAAGAATACAGAGCGAAGGAGAGCCTTGGAGACGGGATGGTTCCGAGAACGTTATTACCCGTAAACTGAGTGGGGATCGATCGGCGTCCCTCCGGCGCCGAGACTACCACTCGAACCTCTTGCCACTACCACGAGTAAACTCAATTAGATAAAGGGGCTTTCGCCTGATATTGGCCGTTCTGTCAACTCGAGATGTGGCACTTTGAATGGTCAAGGTCAGGTCAAGTGTACCTCAATGTTGATGCAGAAAATGCTCCGACTATATTTAAGCACTTTTTAGGGTTCCGTAGCCGAATGGCAAAAAACGGAACCCTTATAGATTCGTCATGTCTGTCTGTCTGTCCGTCCGTATGTCACAGCCATTTTATTCCGAAACTGTTAGGACTATAGAATTGAAACTTGCTAGGTAGATGTATTCTGTGAACCGCTTTCCGATTTTTATACAAAAATAAAAAATATAAAAGTTTAAGGGTGGGCATCCCATACATGGAAATGAAACAAAAAAAAATAATTTTTCTTCAAAGCTATACGTGTGGTGTCTATGGTCTTCAAAAATGACATTGAGGTTCCTAAAATCATTTTTTCTCAAAGTTAATCATTTAAAAGATAGGCGCGTCTAAAGTGGTTAAATGTGTGTCTCCCCCCCCCCCCTTCCCCTCTAACTTTTAAAGTATGGGAGTGAAAAATCTAAAAAAATATATGCTGTAGATCTTAATAAAAACTAACAACGAAAATTGGTTTGAACAAGATACAGTCAGCAGTTTTAGAGATATGGCGACCGCAAAGATAACTTTGTTTTTCATACAAACACTATGAAAAACAAAGTAATTAATTTTGTAGTTGCGAAAAATCATAGTCATAGATTACTTAACTGTGTTACGGAACCCTACGAGTGCGAGTCCGACTTGCACTTGGCCAGTTTATCTTAAATACGCATTGCCGAATTTATCAAAGATTTTTTGGCTAACGTGTTCCCTGTTCCGATAGAACATAAAGTATATAAAATCAAATGGTTGAATAGGACATTGATCGACCCAAAACTTATAAGAAAAGTCGGAGCTTTTATCAATTAGATTTATAGAGAGATTTTTTCCCTATCGCCACGCGTGAATTCAATTACAGTAAGCGTTTCCGTCGAAGTCTGGAGGTCGTCGTTCGGGATCGTCCTCATTTGAGAGGTCGTACTGTTATTTTCTCGAGCTTTTATTACTTTCAATTATAGCAACTTCTGGTTATTCAGTGTATTTTCTTGGTGGCTTAAGCCATAGATTCCAGTAGTAGGGACCTTGTCTAGCAACAGCTCGCCACATCGTTACCACGATATGTATCGAACTGTTTATGGAAAATTTTACCCCTTGCCTCGCCTTGACTCAATTGTTTAGCCAACGTGCGTCCAATATTACTCGCTATTATTTTTTAATGCCCGATGAGTCAGAAAAGAATAATTTTCCTCAGCCAGGTTATTCCTGTCAAAATTTGAAATATACAGGGTGTTTGGTACATGGACCGACAGGATTTTTTGGGGGGTGGGGGGGGTCATGCGCTAGATTTCCCCGCCGGGCCCGATGTCCCAAGTGTCACGGTAGTTTAGATATTTTTTTTTTAAGTTTTTTTTTAAACCCCCCGAAATCTTGTCTTTAAATCGTTATAACTTTTTTGTGTGTGGTTATAATACCACAAAATAAACTATGCTTGTATTCTACAATGTTTTCTTATTCTAAATAAATCATTACCTGTTACGATTAATATCAACAAAAAAACTTCTGAGCTTTCAAAGTGGTAAATCGGTGTAAATGTTATGAAAAGTGACAACTTCTAAATTCATTAAAAAAAAAACTAAAAGTGATTTTGAAATTAGCTTTCTTTTAAAAAGTTCTTTAGTTATTAGCCTTTCCAGCGATATGCTACATGGCAGAAATAATACATCAGGGGTCGACCTAAGAGATACTTCGTTGCTTAGGGTCATGATAATGAAAATACGTTTTTTTGTGTTATCTTGTTTTTATTACATTAAAATTACAACATTTGCTCAAATTGGCCGCCTCCACACCTTATGCATGCACGACACTTTTTTCTGATTTCTGTGGTAGTGGTTAATAGCAGCATTTCCTCTTGCATTTTTACGAATGCGGTGTTTATTCGTTCCACTAAAATTTCTTTTGTGGGCACCTCTGTCGCATAAACTAATTCTTTTGCACATCCCCATATGTAGAAATCCAGTCATGTAGCATATCGTTGGAAAGGCTAATAACTAAAGAACTTTTTAAAAGAAAGCTAATTTCAAAATGACTTTTAGTTTTTTTTTTCAATGAATTTAGAAGTTGTCACTTTTCATAACATTCACACCGATTTACCACTTTGAAAGCTCAGAAGTTTTTTTGTTGATATTAATCGTAACAGGTAATGATTTATTTAGAATAAGAAAACATTTTAGAATACAAGCATAGTTTATTTTGTGGTATTATAACCACACACAAAAAAGTTATGACGATTTAAAGACAAGATTTCGGGGGGTTTAAAAAAAAACTTAAAAAAAAAATATCTAAACTACCCTGACACTTGGGACATCGGGCCCGGCGGGGAAATCTAGCGCATGACCCCCCCCACCCCCCAAAAAATCCTGTCGGTCCATGTACCAAACACCCTATATATATCACGTGTTCCTCCATTAATCCTGGTCTTTAATTGTTCAAAATCTATGTATGTGTAATGAATTTCAATGTATTTTCAAAGATTTTGTTAAATAAGTATATACTCGTACAATGATAGCTTTTTTTTTTCATAATCATTTATTTATTTCACAAATAGTAATTTTTTTAAGTAATTTAAGTAACTAAATTGCTTAAGAATATGTCTCTATGGTATTGATTTAATTGCTTTAAATGACATTGATGGTCTTGGCTTGCATTGCAAAATCAGATCACGTGCAGATCCTACACTAAGAATATATCTTGTGTCGTAGAGATCTGCATAAACCTTCCAGGTGTACATTAAAGCCATACAGAGTGCAGAAAGAAAATATGATACTTTGTTTTGAATCGTCATTGCTTGGCATACGCGCTTATTTTTACTCTACTGACTGATTCATCTATACTAATATTATAAAGAGAGAACATTTGTATTTTTGTATATTTGTAATGATTTGGCTCAAAAACGACTGGACCGATTTAAAAAATTCTTTCACTAATATATAGAATGGACTTTCGAAATGAAAAAAGGGTATATATTATCCCGTTTAAATCAAAGGTACATTCGTGGAGACCTAATTTGCAACCTAAGTCGACAAAAAACGGTCGAAAAAACACGTTTCTTACGAACGCTGCTCAATTGAAAATAGATGGAAGAATATTTTCTATGGAAGAGTTATACAACTTAATAAGACCTACAAAAAAGTCCGCGACAGCATATGTCTATCTCTTAAGGTTGACTCACAGTAACCATTATAATCTTTAATTTTCTGTAAAAAAATATTACATATCTTCCAGGGCTATTTTCAAGTATATAGTATTAATCCTTATCCAAATAATTACGTTAATTAGCTTGGCCACATATCATAGATTAAAATTGTCCTTTACAGTATATAATTCAAATGAAAACTCTAGAAGATATCACGGATTTCACATACACGCATCGCAAAATTAATAAAATATTTGCAGTGAAACCACAGAATAGGTCATAGTTACTCCAAATATTTTTATAGGCTTAGCTTTTCTGTAAATCCCCACCGATCACAATTAATTTGAAGTCAATATAGTATAATAATATGATCTATTGTATAAAATAATAATGATATCTATACATATAATATAATATAACCACCCCGACTGATCTTTGTATAATCTTTTCATTAAAAGCATTCCAATGACTCTAAACACGATATTTAAAATCTGAGCTGTAAGTTGGTGAAGATTTGAGTATTCTGTAGAGTCCAGGAGATGTCCCAGCATCAGGTCAATGCTTCCATGTTATTACAATATCGTTGAAGAAGAAGATTTTCGAATTGATCAGACCTATGAAAGTTGATTAAACCTCATAGTTTTATAACGATTGAACGAATTTTCATGAATCAAAGCTAAGAACACAATCAATGAAGACATCTATCAATAAGTTATTTTTCAAAAAAAATAAAATCGTTTTCATAACCACAAAAAGGCACTCAAAAGCGAAAAATAAATTACTTAAAATTATTATAAGCGCTACCCACTTATCTATTTGAAGTCGGTGCCAGCCAAGTCTAATAGGTAGTAGATAGATAAATCCCTACATGTATCTACCTACTTACTACTACTACATGCATAGTATATAGATAGTAGATAGCTACTATCTAATAGACTAAGCTGGCACCGACTTCAAATAGATAAGTGGGTAGCGCTTATAATAATTTTAAGTAATTTATTTTTCGCTTTTGAGTGCCTGTTTGTGGTTATGAAGTCGGTTTTTTTTTTTGAAAAATAACTTATTTTACCGTTTTTAGTGCAAAACAAGTTTTAATTAAATTACATGCATCTATTAAATTTCGTGTTTGGGCCGTTATACACTGACGGATGACTGAAAATTTCAAGTATGTACCTATAACGGTTAAAAAGATACAGATCTGTAAAGTGCGCACATATAGACACACGGACGGACGGACGGACGGACGAACAGACAACAAAGTCTCAGAAAGTGTTCATTTGGTAGCCTTTGGGTTCGGAACCCTAAAAAAATTGACTTTAAATGCCGCGCTAAAGTGAAAATATTCACTAGTAATAATGATGTCATCAAGGTCTCATAGGACAATGTCCAAAATGGCCCTGTGCAATAAAAGCATCTGACACACGATAATTAATTGTCTATTTTATTACAATAATTCCAAATACTTTTATAACACGGACTAGTTGTATTCCATAATGAATATAAAAAAGTATTATTTGCGATTATTAACATTAATTGCCGCCATATGGCCAACAGGGTACTGAATCACTCTACTACGTTATAAGAGGCACTTCCCTATATTGTTGAAACCCGAATTATGAAAGCACTGTGTAGCCAACCTAACAACGGAAAGTATTATTTACGTAGTAACTATTATATAATCTGTGGTATTATGCTTATACATTATTTTTTTGCCGTGTTGGTTGGTACAAAGTACGTTCATAATTCTGAGTTATTTAATAATGTATTCAGTGTCGCGGGACTGAAATGGCCGCCATCTTCGCCAAACGTCATGTCATGTCCAAAAATCTTAGGTATGTTTAAAAAAGTTTGCACCCTAACAAGACTTTGCCCGGTGGAACATTCCTGTGAAGACTAATTATTTATATTTATATATAATTATTTATTATAATTATTAATATATAATTATTTTTTGAGGGCCCGGTGGCGTAATTGGGAGAAAAGTCGGCTTTGATGCCGTGGTACCGAGTTCAAACCGCCGTGCACCAATGAATTTTTCTATAGAAAAATATATGTGCGCTTCTCACAGTTGCCCTCCGGTGAAGGAAAACATCGTTAAGAAACCAACAACCCCCGAATGGTGGTAGGACATATCTAGTGTCCGCCTGGCCAGCTACCACCCTCAAGTTAGAAAATCTGTCGCCAAACATCTAATGTGTTCAAGCAGTTATCCTTGAGAGCCAGTTCCCATTCTAGTCCACTTCTCTATCTTCGACCGCATCATCACTTAGCAACAGGTGAGATAGTGGTCAAACGCTAGCCTATAAGATATAAAAAAAAATAAAAAATATTAATTATCCCCACCTTTATTTCTATCTCGCTCACAGCTACCGTAAGAATATCTGTCAAAAACCAAAATCAACGAGAAGAAAGATGTTAAAACATTATTCAAGGTCATATTTTTTAGTCTTCAAAAATGTATGCAATAGCAACCTCCATTGTGTATAATCTTCTTGGGACTCTTCTACTAAAACCAGTACATTCTCCTATGTTTGAGGTATCTGGAGATACTTATCAGATCTCGATAAAATTAAAATGGGACCACATCGGAAACGTATCCTACCTATTAAAAAAAGAATCATTTGAATCCGTTCACAATTGACGGAGAAATCGCGTAACATACAAAAAAAAAAAAAAAAAACGTACAGACGAATTGAGAACCTCCTCCTTTTTTGTGAAGTCGGTTAAAAAAAAACTATCAATAATAAAATCAAAATCGGTTCATCCGGTTGGGTGCTAAGATGCTACAGACGGACACACAGATACACACGTTAAACGTATAATACCCCTACTTTTTGCGTCGGGGAACGCTGTAAGGTTACGGCGGCAGATGTTCTCCTTGATGATAAGCTACTTTTCAACCGACTTCCAAAAAGAAGGAAGTTCTCAATTCGTCTGTATGTTTCTTTTTTATTTCTTTTTTTGTGTGTGTAAGTTACGCGATTACTCCGTCAATCGAACCGATTCGAATGATTATTTTTGTAATCGGTAGGGTACGTTTCCGAGGTGGTCCCATTGTAATTTCATTGCGATGTGATAAGTATCTTCAGAGATATGACGATAAACGTCTCAAACTTGCTACTAAAATTGACTCGCGGGGCATTGAAGTCAGTTGTTTTAGTTTTTAAACTATCTTAATTATTGGTAGATTTAATGATCCCACGAAATATTATGTTTCTTTGAAGTGTCTCACACTTTATATTTTGTCGTATCGATGTATCGAACCGTGGCTTAATTGGCAGAGCACCTGGACGTGTAATCCGGGGGGTGCGGGTTCGAGTCCCGTCGGTACGATGAAATTTTGGATTGTGTTTAACAATTTACAAAAATATAAAGTGTGAGACACTTCAAAGAAACATAATATTTGATTTACGCAGTGCGACATCTCTCGTCGGATTTGAAAACTGTAATGATTTCTTCCGAATTATTAACTTACGTAATAAGTAGTCATAGATGGCGCCACCAATGCATAATTGGGTTAACAAATGCAATCCACTAATTTCGTCGTATCGATGTATCGAACCGTGGCTTAATTGGCAGAGCACCTGGACGTGTAATCCGGGGGGTGCGGGTTCGAGTCCCGTCGGTACGATGAAATTTTGGATTGTGTTTAACAATTTACAAAAATATAAAGTGTGAGACACTTCAAAGAAACATAATATTTGATTTACGCAGTGCGACATCTCTCGTCGGATTTGAAAACTGTAATGATTTCTTCCGAATTATTAACTTACGTAATAAGTAGTCATAGATGGCGCCACCAATGCATAATTGGGTTAACAAATGCAATCCACTAATTTCGTCGTATCGATGTATCGAACCGTGGCTTAATTGGCAGAGCACCTGGACGTGTAATCCGGGGGGTGCGGGTTCGAGTCCCGTCGGTACGATGAAATTTTGGATTGTGTTTAACGATCCCACGAAAACCCATGATTCTTAAATGCTCATAAAACTTTCATTGGTAGGTATATAGCTAGGATTAGAACCAACGACCCTCGGGTCAGAATCAGGGTAATTATCCTTTACGCCAAAGGGCCGTCCGTCATCACTACGTAAGTATTATAAAACGATTTCCATCACTGCGTCTGTCTGTCTGTTCGCAATAATCTCAATAGCTTCTGAATGGATTATCATGCGGTTTTCACCAATAGCCAGTGTTTACGAGGAAGGTTTAGGTCCTAGGTGCATAATTCGTTAAGGTTTTGTGTAAATTGGTTGAAATATGACGATGATTGTTAAATATGTTAATATTTTATATTCGATGCAACAAACTGATGCAAATTTTGTAGGCATATATGTTCTACCTGTGCGAAGCCGGGGCGGGCTGCTAGTTATGGATAAAAGCATCGTCTCGGGGCGATGAAAAATGCATTGAAAACTGTAAGACGTAAGGCTGTCATTTATGTGACAGCTTGTCGTTGAACGGCTTTGTGTTCATCCATATTTTAATGAGTACAGTTTAATCTGGTACAGTTGAGCAAAATATTATTTTCCACTCTGCAGAGACAAAAACTAACAATGGAATGTCGTGTCGCTTCAATGGACAGCTAATTATCCTGGTCGTCTGTGACGGGGCACGTCTTGACTCAGACGTTATAATGGGCCTCTCGCCGAGAAATGAGTTTTCCTTAGAGAAGGATGTACCTTCCTAGGGCGTGCATTTAATTTTATGGATATTAATCTCAAGTGCCAGCCAGTCGCACAGTCGCTCTTTTACGGTGCTTTAATCACTGTAAAGTATAGAACGTTACGTTTGAAGTATGATAATGGTACGATATTATCCGCCTGTGTAATATTACGTTTGTCGTTTAGAATTTAAAACTTGCCACACCTTCTGAAAGAATAGCTTCGTCAAGGCGAATTCGTTATTGACTAAAAAGGTATTCGCGAGGCGCGAGCGCTGGTCATAAAGATAACTTATCAACAGATGATTAATAGTAATTATAATCGGCATGGTTGTTTTGACTTGGACACATGATCAGCTGGCAAGAAATATGGAGTAGGTACCATGTGTGTGAATGTGTAGTTATGTTTATCACCACATAATGAAACTCATTTTTGATTTTTCTTCTTACTATACAAATCCTCTGTGTCGTGTTTAAATGTTATCTAACATTACTAACCAATAGACCTCACTTTTTCTATTGCAGTCAAAGTAAATATATTATATGTAATAAATCAATAAATAAAGTATTAGATTGTTTCCATCTCAGACCGCATCGTCACTAAACATTACGTAATTTAGTGAAGGAATGCTTCATTATTATCAGCCAATTTCCGTCAACTGCTAGATGTAGGCCTCTCCTATGGCACGCCACTGAGCTCGATCTTCAGATCTTCGTTTTCAACAGCTACCAGCTAGCTTGCGTAAGTCTTCGCCCGGCCTAGCTGGTGGGCGTCCTACACTACGTTAGTGGCCAATGCTTGTAAATGTTCGAAATGAAGCGTTTTAAGAAAAAAAGGTACTAATTTTCCTGTCACTGTCATCGGATTTGACAGAAGTAAGAATTTGAGGGTGAAGGGGCCAGTTTTCGGTACTTTTACGTTACCCACTACAAAATATGTAGAATTAATGTCAGCGTATATTGTATTACTTGGAAATGCAAAAATCAAGCACGATATTTTATAGTTATTTATTTTGTTAACAAATGGTCGAGTACTGAATTTTGGCCCCTTCACTCTTAAAATTCCTGCTTCTGTCAAAAATGCGATGACAGTGACAGAGAAATCAGTTCGTTTCGGTTCGTTTATTTTTTTTAAATGCCTCATAAAGAAATATACATATATAGAAATAAAGTGGCTATTGCATTGAACAGAGATAATATTATCAATATCATGCAATGTATTACGAATGTTAATCAAATCATATTGTCTGTCGAAGCGGGAGGAGTTATCGCATTGTTTATTGTTTCAGAGAATGAACGGAGAATCAAAGCGAACAACAGGGAATACAACGCGCAGTTCCGCTACGCTGTAAGTCTTTATTTACATTCATTTCACTTTTGTATCTATATTCTAATCTCATACTCTTATTCACATGCCTGGTTTCGCCCGGATTTACGTTAGGTCTACTTTAGTTTTTCTACTTATTCTACATATGTGCGTTTTTATACCACACAAGTCGCAACATAACACTGCCACTATCTAGGATTTTTTAAAATAAGTTTCCTACTTAGCACTGACAATATGAAATTTTGTATATGTTATTCAATCACCCTAAAACGGCTGAACTGATTTGAATAAAATTTGGTAGACAGATAGTTAAAACCTGCACTATCACATTATCCAGGTATATGATAAATTAGAAATAGAAATATTATTAACGTGTCAAATTGTGTATATTATAATTTAGATCTTATGTTTAAAATATTTGTCTTGTTTTATTATATTGTAACCTTCGTTATTACAATATTTACTTTTATTTATATGGTTGCGATATGATGGATGGAGGCTGCACACACCAAACATATTATGAAGTAAACTTAAAGCGTCATTTTTTGTATTAAGATTAACATTTTATTCTTGATACTTTACACTACTTTTCTGGCAATCGTTATCAAATTAAAAATAAAACTGGCCAAGTGCGAGTCAGCATCGCGTCTCTTATCGCACACTTAGGGAGGGTTCCGTACCAATACGAAACATAACATAGTTTCAACCTCATATATTTGATTAATTGATATTACCAAGAATATTTGGTTTGGTCGCGATCTAGAAAGACGGGGCTCGTTTACTAGCGCCATCTATGTCATTTTGCCGAAACTAATTAGATAGATGGCGTTTAAAAACACGTATTTTGTATGGGGACCCCCTTTAATTTTTAACTTTATTTTGTTTTTAGTATTTGTTGTTCTAGCAGCAACAGAAATACACTATCTGTTAAAATTTCAACTGTCTTACTATCACGGTTAATGAGCTATAGCCTGGTGACAGACGGACAGACAGACATACAGACAGACAGACAGACAGACAGGTCCCGTTTTACCCTTTGGGTACGGAACCCTAAAAACCTAGCACAACATACAAAAAGTATTTTATTAAACACCTAAAACTTATGTTCTAGTAGTTCCTCATATCAGGCGAAGATTAACCACAATTACACCACATACAGATAAACAGCTTGTATGATATGTATAGCCACGGTGCAAGCTTTCCAACAGTTGTTGTATGAATGCCATTCTGGTAACTGGGCTAGCTATTTAGACTACCTACTCCAACAGTAAATTATTGTTGCAATGCTGTACCGGATTTAAACGTAGCATGCAAATATTTTTTTTTTACAGTTAAAAGTTAAAACTTGACAGTTTTAACCACATATTTCCACTGGCTAAGCCACGCAGCTTCGCCGTATTTGGATTGTAGGTTTATGATAAATATTTATCGTATATAAGTATATATCTTATATTCGTATTATAAGTTACTATATTTAATTTCCTTCTCTTTATTTTTAAATATTAAACTGATTTTCTATTCAACACCAATAAATGCGAAAGTCAGATTGTATATTTGTTTGTTTGTTTGGGACTTCTTCACGGTCAAACTGCTGGACCGATTAAGCTGAAATGTTGCACAGGGATAGCCAGGTTTTCTGTGTGTGTGTTTACATTAGTGTGAGTGTATTTCATCGCCTCCACTAAACCGCAGAAAACCACAGTTTTCGCTGTCCCCGCTGCTCCCCGGTGGCGCGGTCGAGGTTATACTCCCCCACCTCTCAGTGAGCAGCGCCCAACGAAGACGTTTCCGCCGCAGTCCGGCCGGACCCGACCAGCCGCCCGCGCTCCAGCAACCGCTGTTGAGCGCCGCGACTGGGGACCGCCGACAGACAAGTGGTCGCATACCCTGCGCACCCCCGACGGGCTACTTACCGCTGTCTTGTTGAAGACACGCGGCGTAGTGCCCCCCCGCACCCTCGCCTACTTGCTGACCAGGACTGCCCGGACGTGCATACTCCGACACCATTGTCGTCGAGAGTGCACGACCTAGAACCAGACTGCAAGAGACGCCAACTGCCTTTGTTAAGGCACCGCTCCGAGTCGACTTGTGACGTCAGAGCTCATCTCCGCGCCGGTTCCACTCGTCGAGTTCGACCGTCGACCGAGACACACTGCCGCTTATCTCTGACAACACTGCCAGCAACGACGAACGCTGCACCCGCTTCGTGTGACAGCGACGTCGGAGCCGAACCACACAGCAGAATCCATCGAGATTAAAAGTGCCGATTGAGCGCCGCATCCACACCGGACTACGACTCTCAACACTGGCTGGCTGAACATGGCTGAGAAGCCATCGACGCCTGCATCGCCTGAAGAGACCCCCCCGCCCCGCCCCCTGTCACGCAGGAAGTTAAGCGCCGACCGTACCGTCTGCGTCCGTGACTTGTTCACTGGCGAGATTAGACTAGTCGGCCGAACTTCAGTGGGACCAACCCCGAGACGACCGCGTTCCGCTGGCAGAGCTGCCGCGAATGCTGCCAGACCCTCGATACCAGCAACAATGTCGACTTCAGCATCGGAGCCGACGTTAACACGCCCCACACCCAGAAGACGTGAGTTGTCGTCAGACGACGAAACGCAGGAGGAGAAGCGCCCACGAGTTGGCGATTCCCCGGCTACTCCGTCACCTACAACGCCCCCGCAACCGCGGTTCCGCATCGTATCAGGTCGAGACGAGCCGGAGCCGAAACCGCAGAGGGAAACTAGACGTACCACTCCACGACGGGCTTCAACCTCGCCCATAATTGTACCCCGATCTACCGAAGAAGCATCGGGAGAGAGACACGGAAGCGACCACTACAGCCACTCCCGCTCGCTGACGTCGGGGTCGACAGGTGCTTCTTCAAGTGCACATCGAAACCCAGAGCTGGACTCTGATGACTCCTCTTCCGAAGAGGAACTGGTGGCCGTGATGTCGAGCCACGACTCGACGTCCTACGTTGGAATTGAGTCGGTGCCGTTCGACCAGGCACCGATTCCATCACCAGCATCACCGCCAGCAGAGGCTGCGGCAGCATATGCCGCGGCAATGACCTCGCCTTTACCAACTTCTCGTCAGAGATATGCCCACTCTCCACCTCCGCACATACAAGGGGCAGTAGAAGAGTTTTCAGTAGCCACGCCTTCCAGTGGCATTAAGAAGCCGCAACCTGCCGCACATCTCCGCCGAGCGCCCACGCCTCCATTGGCGTCTGAGCGTAGGATGGAAACCGCCCAATCCGTACCTGTTGCTACACGACCCGTAGCGCGCCCCCGGCTCACTGCAGCGACCGCCTCTACTGCGGCCATTGCAACATACGCCGAAGCAGTACAATCCCCACCGCCTGCACCGGTAACTACGTCACCTGGGCGGATGTCACTTGGGAGATCCCCACCGACTCAAGACAACCAACCTCCGAGTACCCAGCCAGCACCTAACCTAATGAAAGGCTATCCACCAATATTGGTGGAATCATTACCTAACTGGCCCGAACACCTTAGAGTGCTGAGAACTCGGCTCGGACACGTCCCAACCGCCAGACCATTTGGAGCCGGTATTAAGTTTACGCCTCGCACGCCGGAAGAATTCCGCGCGGTGCAGGCGTATCTAACCGAGCAATCAAACGCAGACCCAGCTATCTCGTGGTATGCCTACGCGCTCAAGAACGAACGCCCCCTCAAACTTGCACTGTGGGGGCTACCACGAGATACCCCGTCAGACGCCATTGTGTCTGAATTGAAAAAGAAAGGCTTCCCCGCGCGCTTTGCTAGAGGATTACCTACGCGCCGGGGTACGAATAAGTGCGTCTATCACGTCCAGTTAGACGCACTCCCGCCCGAACAACTCGCCGATATATATAAAATTAGCGAGCTTATGAATATGCCCGGTGTACACTTCGAAGCCTGGAAGGGTACTGCAAGTATACCGCAGTGCCACAGATGCCAAGGATTTGGGCACTCATCGGCAAATTGTCACAGGCCTATGAAGTGCGTCAAATGCGCTGGCCCACACCCAGGCTCCGAATGCCCTAGGGCAGAAGATGCACCCCTAGAATGCGCCAATTGCAAGGGGAAGCACGCTGCCAACTACCGCTCGTGTCCGACAGTCAGAAGAGAGGCAAGGAAAAGGGGAATCCGCCTACCCGGACCACCACCACCAGAACCTACCGATCGTGGAACACCAGCCCCAGCGTCAACAAGAGCAGCATCGGCAAATCGCCCCCATATACGCCCACGCTCACAATCCAGAGTTCGCACTACGCAACCAAATAGACAACCGCCAGTACAACCAGTGCAACATATGTACCCCCTTTATGGTGCATATGACGAAACTAACGCACCTGGTTGGTCATGGCCACAGAGGGTCACAACACTTCGCCCCCCGGCCAATGAACCCATATCACGAGGAGCACAGCCAACTGCCCCTCGAAAAGAAAGAAGAAGGGGAAAAAGAAGAGGAGGCCGAAGAAAAAGAAGTGCAGCACCGACCGCAGCCTCTACCCCTGTACCGCCTCATACACAGGCAGCTGAATTCCCTCCATTCGTCCATGGACCCCCGATGGCACGATACCCGCCATTACCAGAGCCAACCATCTCAAGACCGCGTTCAAGAAGAGGGTCTCCGCGTATCCGCCAGAAGACTGTGCCTACAACACAGACAACGCAGAGCGCAAATATCTGTGCAAGCCAGCCGCCACCTACCGACCATCAACAGGGAACACCAGCGCAGATCCCGGCACCAGTGATCCCTATAATATCAGGACCCAGACCGGAATCGAGAGTCCACTTCGTTCCGGTCACAAGTGTGACGACTCCAACAACAAATACTGCACCAAGAGTGACCAGGCCCACACCCAGATTGGCAAGAGACGTCCAAGGCCCCCCACTTCACTGTGTCCAAGCGGGGGCCAGCGCGTTTGGCCAACCGCGTCCTCGCTCCAGAGCTAGACATCAAGGACCACAACTACCACAGCCAGGCCCTTTTCGCTGGGCCGCTCCTACACCCGCCTTTAACATACAGGCGGGGATCCCCTGCCCCCCAGCAGCTCAAATGAGAGCACCTGCACAGGAACCCATCGCTGCACTGATGGGAGCCCTGGCAGGATTACTCTCAGCCATCGCAGCCGGCGAAGAACTCCGGATGGCTGCAATGCGTGGATTGGCCGTACTCTCTGGGTTCCTCTATGGATAGTCAAGTACTACGTATACTATACTGGAACCCGGGAGGAGTTAGAACGAAGACCAATAGCTTGAGGATTCTCGCCCAGTCGCAGGATGTTCACATTATCCTCCTGGGCGAGACCAAATTGAAGAAAAATGAGTCCCTCTCAATACCAAATACACCGGATACCGCCAAGACGACGTCTCTCCACGTGGACAACCGTACCGGGGCACGGCCGCGTTCGTGCGAAGAGACATAGTCCACGATGTCATAGAAGAACTCCCCAACACCACCACCAAGGCCACAGGAATTATCGTCCAAATGGGTGAACGGGAAGCAAAAATCTTCGGAGGTTACCGACCGCCCACACCGAATTTCGACCCGGCAGATATGCAAAGGATATTCGCCAACGATACCCCAACCCTACTAGCAGCAGACCTCAACGCCAAACACTTGGCGTGGGGGTCCCGTGTCATTAATCCAGCGGGTAGGAAGATTCAAGAAAATGCCGAGAGATTGGGATATGAGGTGATTGGCCCCGACTCACCTACGCATATCCCCAATAACCCAACGCACAGAGCGGATGTAATAGACGTAGTGGCACACCGAAACATGCCTGCCCCTGTTCACATCGAGGTCCTCTATGACCTCGATGAGCAGCATCTGCCTCTGCTCATTACAGTGGGCACGTCCGCAACTGCAACCCTCCCTCGAGGAATTCGCAAAAATACCGACTGGGAAATCTACCAAACCAAGTTGAAGACGCTGTCAGTGGGGCTATTAACCACAGCAGAAGAAGTGGAGAGATGTGCGACCGACATAACTGACGCCATCAACGAGGCCAAAGTCATCGCCACCACTATTCAACCTCAAACCTCATGGAGAGAGGAACTTCCAGCCCATTTAAGGCACATGAGGTCCAAGAAGAGGCAGCTAAGAGAACTCTGGGCCCACACTCGCTGTCCGACCACAAAGACGCAGTTGAACGCGATAACCGAACGCCTCTCCAACGAGGTGAAGAGATGGAGAGGTGAATCCTGGGACGAGCGCATCGCACAGGCTACCGAGGATCAGACTAACCTGTACGCACTTAACCGCGCACTCCTACGAGCTAAGGTACCAGTGTGCCCTCTCACTGACGCTGCAGGACGCAGATGCTATCCAGCACCTGCGAGAGCGGAGCTCCTGGCGGATCACTTGGAAGGGCAATTCCAAATGCACCCAGTCCCCCAAGATGCAGATCCAATCATCGCAATCCACCATCAACACGTTTGCTCGGAAGTTAGCAAGCTGATTCAATCACCGGTGCCCCCATTAGACGGTGACGAGTTCGTCTCTCCAGCGGAAGTGGCCAGAACTGTCAGAGGATTGCAAACCAAAAAGGCCCCAGGATTGGATGAGATAACCAACTTAGACCTTAAACAGCTGCCGTCGAGGGGCCTTGTCTGCATAGCAAGGCTCTTTAACGGCATCCTGAGGACCCAGCACTTCCCTACGACCTGGAAAATAGGGAAAGTCGTCGTGTTACCTAAACCAGGAAAAGACCGTAGGCAGCCTTCAAGTTACCGGCCAATAACGCTGCTCTCCCACTTAGCGAAGTTGTTTGAGCGTCTGCTGCTGCGGAGGCTGCGCCCTCACTTCACTCCTCGTGAGGAGCAGTTCGGCTTTCGCACGCGCCACTCCACGACGCTCCAACTTACAAGGGTACTACACCATTTGGCCACCGAGTACAACCGGAAGAGAAGAAGCGTCGCAGTGTTCCTGGACATTGAGAAAGCCTTTGATAGGGTATGGCACGAAGGCCTACTCTTCAAAATGTCCAGGACACCGACACCCGCGGCGCTGATCCACATAATAGCGTCCTTCCTCCACACCCGGAAATTCTGCGTGTCCGTCGAGGGCGTCAACTCCGGACTACGCCCAATAGCCGCGGGAGTCCCCCAGGGAAGTTGTCTGTCGCCATTTCTCTACGCGATATATACAGACGACATACCGACACTGGGGGAAGAAGACCTAGTGCCAGGCGAGCGAGGTGCCACCCTGGCCCTGTTCGCCGACGATAGCGCCTATATCACATCGTCGGTCAACGCCAATATCGCCGCCAGAAGGATGCAGCGGGTGCTGGACCTCCTACCTACTTGGTTGGACAAGTGGCGCATAGCCGTAAACGTGGGGAAGACGGCCGCGCTGCTAACCGGAGCCCAACGCATACTGCCACCACCGCTGCAGCTTCGAGGGCAAGACGTCACGTGGGAAACAAGCATGAAGTACCTGGGCGTCTTTATTGACAGGACGTTGAGGATGAGACCGCACGTGGACCACGCGATCCGCCAAGCGAAAGCCGCTAGGGCGCTCCTCCGTCCAGTCCTACGCTCGAAGTTGCCTCTCCACACGAAAGTCGGCATCTATAAAACGTATATTCGCACCAAAATGACGTACGCTGCCCCTGCGTGGTATGCCCTGTGCTCGGAGTTCCAGCGCAAACGTCTCCAAACAGTCCAGAACGTCACCCTGCGGATGTGCACGGGAGCCGGTCGATACGTGCGCAATGACGTCATCGCCCGGGACGTGAGAATCGAGACGGTGAGGGAGTTCGTGGTCCGTATGGCACGCGGTCAATACGATCGCGCTGACAACGGACCACACCCTCACCTGAATAACATTGCGCCGCACCACGCCCGGCCGCCTGATGACGCCGTATCGACCAGGCGTGCACTCCCACGCGACTTAGTCCCGGTGAACGAGGACCAAGACAGCGAAGAGGAAGAGTAGCGGCATACCACACCAGCATTAGACCACCGCGAAGCCAAGATGGCCCACACGTCCACCACGCCCTGATAGGCCAACAGACCTGTCGGAACCGCCACAAAGGGCTAATATCAAGCCCGAGAAATCCCTGGGATCAGTGAACCCCAGAGCCCAACCTGGGTAAGGAGGACTACCTCGACACCCATAATCGCAAACCCATGAAGGGAATGCATGACCCACTTCAGTCAGGGATAGCCAGTATTATTGATTGTACTATAGGATACTTTTAACGCGGGCGAAGCTGCGGGGCACAATTAGTCCACTATAAATTATCACTACAGGAAGAGACCGATTCTTACAACACAGGGTTTTCTCTAGTGTGAGATGTGACTTTGGCTTGACTTTAGGACTTGTACTAAAACTTGAAAATGTTATTGAAACCGCTTATAGTGTGGGGCTATAAAGACACTAAAAAAAGTTAATAAGGTACATTTTAATGTGGTAAATGAGTGGAAATGGTCATCAATAAATTGCATTAATAATGTTGGTTACATACATGTACTGCCAAGTGACTGAGTGTTTCTAATTTTATGACCACCACTGTATAGGTTACTAGGTCGGCGTTAAACAGAATTTGTAAAATGTCTGTGTCTTAATCCATAAACTATATGTATTATTATCGAAATTCAGGTTTACTTGATTGAGTAGCATACATCTAAACGTAGTTGAACCTTTCACATTTATGATATTAAGTAGGGATGGCGAGATAGGTTAGTATTTTAAGACGAAAAGTTAGTACTATTTCATTAAACTAAACACGTAGCTAAGAAAGACCGGTATATAATGTTTTTAATTGGTCCTTTCCATTTTCACTATTAGCAATAAGGCCGCCACATGTTTGTAATGATTAAATAAAATAATGTTTTATACTAAATGTAACTTTAAATTGCGAGGTGTCTATAGATAGAATGTTCTATTTTATGAATTAGGCCTTTGCCAGATAGAAAGTGACGATAATTTGTATATAATCTAGATAGTACGTGTGTACGTACTTTTCTGATAATCGGTAGTGAGATGAGCTGCCGGAATCACGTCATCAGAACTAAAATGGCGTGTAGGATAGTGTTTGACCACTATCGGCACTATCCCACTTGTTGGTATGTGAAATGTGAAGACGTGATTGAAGGTGGTAGCAAGCTAAGCCTAGAATGGGAACTGGCTCCCAAAGACAGCACAGCGCATAATATTGGATTGCCAACATAGCTTTTTTCTGATAAACCTCTGCTGCTATTTTATCCTTGTATAATATTGGCTCTGAAATGTTTGCTTCGATGTCCAAATGCAATGTTTTGTCAATAATGTTAACGGTATTTTGATCAATCCAATTATGTTGTCTAGGAAAATGATGACGTTAATTTGATGCTATTCTGAATAAAGCATTCATATAGTATTATTCATATTTAATTGTATATAGATACAGTGACCTCCTCCTCCTCCTCAACGGGAAAAAGGCGTTAATTGTATATTATTCACATTTATATATTCTCTTACAAACATACCTACATACAGTCACGCCTTTTTCCCGTTGGGGTAGGCGGAGACTACTTCTTCTTTTTTACTTTTCTTTCTTTCTTTCACTTTCTTCTTTTCATTCTTTCTTTTCTCTGCCTACCCCAACGGGAAAAAAGCGTGATTGTATGTATATATTCTCTTAGCAAGCAAATACCTATATGTGAATGTGACATGTGTTAAAGCAGGCTTAAGGAGAAAAATAAAACCAAATATCTTTATTGTTAATATAATAAGAATCCAAACTACCGGGCGTACTGAATTCTATTGTATTTTTCAGAACAACTACATCAAGACATCCAAGTACTCTATAGTAACGTTCCTGCCTCTTAACTTGCTGGAGCAGTTCCAGCGGCTGGCTAACTTCTACTTCCTGTGCCTCCTGGTATTACAACTCATCCCAGCGATCTCCTCGCTGACCCCCATCACCACTGCGATACCACTGATCGGAGTACTAGCCCTTACAGCTGTTAAGGACGCCTACGACGACTTTGTGAGTTTGTACACTGTGTTACTATTGCGCCCTCTCAGCCGGTCGAGATTTTTTGCGAATGAATATAATTGTGTTTTTTTATATCATATAGGCTAGCGTTTGACAATTATCTCACCTGTTGTACGTAGTATTATTATCTTTTCTATGTCTGTTGGTAAGTGATGATTCGGTCGAGGACGGTAGCACCCTAGGCCTAGGTTTCTTTATGGCTCATAGATATGGTAACGCGCGCGTACTCTATAGTTTCATAAAGCACAATGAATGAGACCGTAACGAGGGAGTGCGTGGGCGGGGGAGACCGGAGACAATTTTGGCGGGTTTTTTGAATTTGGTAGGAATTTCAGAACTTGCTTCTGCGGGCCATTTAAAATTCGTTCGCGGGCCATAGTTTGGCCCGCGGGCCTTGGGTTGGGCAGCCTTGCTGTAAAGGATACCTGCCGAAAATGTTTGGCGACAGATTTTCTAAATTGAGGGTAGCTGGCGGACACTAGATAATGTGATAAGAGTTGGAGGTTTCTTACCGATGTTTTTACTTCACTACTGTGAAAAGTGCACATAGACTTTTCGAATGAAAAAACCCATTAGTGCGCGGCGGGGATTGAACTCAATACCTCTGGCGTCAAAGCTAACCATTCTCCTACTACACCACTTCGCCCTCAGCCTGTTTTTCTACTTCGCAAAGACCAATACAATTAAGCTCGCTGCTATAATAATGTTTTTTTATTAAATCAATTGTACATTTCTATAATAATATTGGTTTAAAGCTACAACATGGATATTCATTGCGTGTCAATGTAAAACGCGATGCAAGCGCAGAATTATATATCTAATTTCTTGTACTCTATTTAAATAGTTAAATTTCGTTTTATTATTTATATCAAAAGATAGCACGAGTACGTCGTAATATTTTTATATTCGCTTGATAGCACTGTATGTACACTAAAATACAGAAAATCAAAGTATCTAGGTAAATATATATCTTTATAACGCGTACATAGTAGGTGGTATTAGATATTACTTAGTAAATATACATGTACAACATATGTTTTAACTAAGTATATTTCCATTATCGTGAAGAAACGCAAGTTGCCGCATCGCATGATTCTACTTTTTTATGGTAATAGCTTTCAATAACTCACTCTTTAAAGAAATATATTTCTGTATAAATCAACATTAATAAATGACAATATCTACTTTGGTTATAATAGATGAGAGTCAAAAACTTATTTTTGTATCGTTTCTTTGTAGGATGTATTATTTTAGCTCGAACTGTCTTCTGTTTGATTTTACCTGACAGATTTTTAAATGTATATATCAAATTCAAATGACCATTGTTTTTCCACAATGTTACATTGTTAAATAAGTACCTACAATTTAATTATTAAAACTGCCGTGAGTATGTTCCATAATTTAAAATTAAACGGCTTCATTCACGTAATCAGTCAAAAGGTTTTTAGGAACCGGTCGGAGGCCTAAAAAGCCTTTTCGACTGATTACGCGAGTGAAGCCGTTTAATTTTAAATTAAGTACCTACAATACAGTGTGGACCCTGTATCTACTGGATAGATTTTTGGAATCTTTAATATTTGCTATTTAGATATTATAATCAAATTAGATAACATTAATTTTATAATGGATGCGGATATAAACAGTTATAAATAAATTATGTCTTTAGAGAAGCTTACTACCAGGCGATCAAACGCTAGCAGCTAGCTAGCTTAAAAAAAAGTTTAATATTATCTGAGCTTGTACTAATCAATCATTTCGCTTTTTTTTTTCATTTCGCGCTATATAAAACTAATTATATGTAGGTACAGTGAGATCGGTATCTACTCAGTTGATGGCGAGTTACATTCCATTACAAATATGGAGCGTTAACGTTTACTTATAGTTACAATAATTACTGATACTGCAACTGATAATTACCCCCTAGGATTCATTTACGTCATTAGCATTCGATTTTTGTGCTAACAGTTAGTAAGTAAAACATTGTACGTACGTACTTACGTCAGTTACCAGCTAACCAAAAACATACAATTTATTATGACCATATATCGTTTTATGTAGAGATCACAAATAGATGTTACACATCTCTTACAAACGTCTCTTACAAATCTCTGATATTAATTAAATGTCTAATCCTAATAAAATCTCTAAGCAATAACTATGTATACTCATAAATATGTATATAGCAGCTTTTAAACACTAATAGCCGCGTCAATGAGCTATTTATTGCCGCTTTCACTAAACGATGGAAATTAAATTAAGTCTAGATGAGAATATCATAGTTTACGTCCGCGAATATAAAAATACGAAGATATGAGAAAAGATAAAATGTATACTGTCGTGAATCCCACGTTGTTACATAAAGAGATAAACGTCACCTTGAAACCTAAACTGAGAATTACATTTCCACGTGCCCGTAAATTCGCTAGATATCCTGTCTCTGTAGAATAGACATTAGCTACTTTATAGTTCTACAATACCTCTACAATACAATGCTTTGTTTCAGTTATAATGCGAGTTGTTGTTATGTTGAAATCTAGTTGTCTGAGATCGGCATAATACACACATCAACAAAATCTGGGATATTTTAGATTTCATCGATGAAAAACCTATGAATTTGACTAAGAATTTGCTATATTGTAATGGAAGAATGAAAGGTTATTATAATAAAAAAACTGGCCAAGTGCAAGTCGGACTCGCACTCTTAGGGTTCCGTAACACAGTTAAGTATACCATAACTATGATTTTTCGCAACTACAAAATTAACTTTGTTTTTCATACAAACACTATGAGTTTGTATTTATCTTTGCGGTCGCCATATCTCTAAAACTGCTGATTGTATCTCGTTCAAACCAATTTTCGTTGTTAGTTTTTATTGAGATCTACAGCATATATTTTTTTTAGATTTTTCACTCCTATACTTTAAAAGTTAGAGGGGGGGGGGGGTGATTTTAGGAACCTCAATGTCATTTTTGAAGACCTATCCACAGACACCCCACACGTATAGGTTTGAAGAATTATTTTTTTTTGGTTTCAGTTCCATGTATGGCATGCCCCCCCTTAAACTTTAATATTTTTTATTTTTGTATAAAAAATGTATAAAATCGGAAAGCGGTTCACAGAATACATCTACCTACCAAGTTTCAATTCTGTAGTACTAACAGTTTCGGAATAAAATGGCTGTGACATACGGACGGACTGACAGACAGACATGACGAATCTATAAGGGTTCCGTTTTTTGCCATTCGGCTACGGAACCCTAAAAACACAACGCGTTTTTGTTTAAATAATTGTGGTAAATTAATTTAATTAATCGCCATAGAAAATTAGTAAGGAATAAAACTTTGTTTCTTCTCATAAAATTAGTAATTTTTTTACTGTCAATATCTTGCTGGTGTATGAGATCCCATGTTCTTTTTAACCTACGACTTCCATAAAGAAGGAGGTTCTTAATTAGTCTGTGTTTTATGTATGTTACGCGATTATTCCGCCAATTATAAACCGATTTGAAGGTTTTTGTTATAGGTAGGGTTCATCTCCAAGGTGGTCCCATTAAAATTTTATCGAGATCTGATAAGTATCTTCAGAGATATAAATGATAATAAATGTTTCAAACTTGCTACTAAAACTGACTCGCGCGGCATTGAAGTCTGTTGTTTTAGTTTTTAAACTATCCTAATTATTGTTCGTAAAGTTATTGTTCCGTTGTCGAATTCGACGGGAAATCCTTCAAAATCTTTCGCTGAAACATGTCCCAGGCATGTTCGATTGGACTCAATTCGGGCGATTGTGTTGGCCACTCCAAAACTTGAATGTCGTAGTCTCGGAGAGCGTCCGACATCAGTCGCGCTGTATGGGAAGGTGGATTATTGTGCATGAGTAGAAATTCTTGTCCCATTTGGATTCTGTGGTAGACTATAAAAGGGTTCTATTACCTCCTCGTCATATTTTTGTGCAGTCATGCTTTCTTGTATCCAAACGAGCTGGGTTCGTTCGCCAATGCCATCATTCACTCCAGACAAGCACGGTTCTATCTTCGAGTCCATCGTCACTTAACATCCCATGATTTAAGGCCAGTTGCTCCATGTCTCCGCAATTAAATATATTTTGTGATATGTAAATTGTTATACGTAGTACTTAAATTTATTCTGTGCTGTAAACAACTATAATATCGGGGTAACAAATGTTAATATATTTTAACTTTCGCAATTAAATACTTTAGAGTTGATATTAACATTTGATTTATGGCCCATGTAGTTCTTTGTCTGCTTCGTACTATGAATGGTCGATTATACGATAAAACACGTGTGTGATACTATTAGCCACTCATGGATAACGTCACCACACTCAATCAAAATTTATGTTCATTAATAAAAAAAAATATGACTAAAACAAAATATTATGTGTGTCATACTTTGTACTTTGTAGTATGAGTCACTAGCTCTATTATATAAGTTTGACGTGTGTATATGTGTGCCTGTCTATGGTATTATTGCGCCCAAATGATGGCACCGATTTCGATTGAGTTTTTTTTTGTTTGATAGGTGTGATAGATAGGTTTTATGAAAAGATTAAACATAGATTAGTCGGGAATGGTTTTAAATTTTGAATTTAAGTACAATTATTTTATTCACCGCCTGAGAGTTGAATCTAAAGGTTATTTTGTTTTAATTTAAAATAATCTTGTTTATATCAACTTCGACCTTATCATGTGAGTAGTTTACTGGTTAAATAGTAATAAAACAAAAAGATTCAAATGTCAATTGATAGGCAGAAATTATCATAATTTAAAAGTATAGTTGCTGATATCTCTAAAATATTCTTCATATTAGCCAGCCTCATATTAGCTTTGAATTAAGGCACACTTTCTGATATCAAACTCTGCCTTGGTTGTACTAGTATTATTTTTTCTGTGGCCTTAGTAATAATTTCAAGAATGTATGATATGTGTGATTTGAAACTTGTCACCAAAGCATTAATAGTTGTGGTCGCAATGCAAGTATTTAACTAAATCGCGGGGTGCACTTTTCCATACAAATGTATTCCCCGGTTTCCTCCCTGGAAAATGCTCCTAGAGCAAAATTTGTTTCTTCATTTTAATTAAATTAATCTCCTTTTTAAGATTTTTGTAGGTTCATATTTCCATCTGCAATTGGTTGATAAAAAAAATAGAATGATAGGGGTGAAGCTACAGCAGACCTTGATTTTTTGTAGAAACAAATTTTGCGCTAGAAGCATTTTCCAGGGACGAAACGGGAGAATACATTTGTATGGAAAAGTGTACCCGCGTTCCCTCTTAAACGGGTTAAGATAGTTGCGCTCTGTAGATTGGACTAAAGTCAGCTGGCCAGTGCCTCGTATCTGTGCTATTCCTCAACTCCAGACCAGCACGATTTCGTCTAAAATCGCATCTTCATTTAATTAAATGAGATAGCGGTCCGGTGCATATCTGCCCGACATAAAAAAAACAACACATAAAACTGGCCTCTCTACCTATACACATTAAACTATATCACCTACTATATAAAATTAATTCTCTGGATACATCCAACTTATTTGCTATCACCTTTCCAGCAACGTCATCAAAACGACAGCCAAGTAAACCACCGGCGAGCGAAGACGCTTCGCAATGGGCGGCTCGTGGAGGAGAAGTGGGCATCGGTACAGGTGGGAGACGTGATCCGACTGGAGAATGACCAGTTCGTCGCCGCGGACATCCTGCTCATCAGCACCTCGGAGCCTAACGGCCTCTGTTACATTGAGACTGCTGAGCTTGATGGGTGAGTTGCTTTTTACCCCCGATGCACCCCGGGGTTATGTTATTAGTTTGAAGTGTGTATATCTGTGTATATGTGTGTGTGTGTGTGTGTGTCTGTGACATCGTAGCGCCCAAACGGATGAACTGATTTAATGTAGTTTTTTTTGTTTAATCGATGTCTTTATCGAGAGTAGCTACAAGACGAAAATGCAGCTATTTAGGTGTATCTTCACCTACTAGTCGTCTAGCTCTATTCGGCTGTTGTTGTCGTTCGCAGAGCCACAGAATAATGAATAGTACAAGTAGCAGAGCCGACGTGCAACAGCAGGACAACAAGATTCGGAGATAAATTCCGACTGGGGGAAATAAAATCGTTTGTCACAGGCCGAATAAAATAATATAAAGTTTATATCATTTTATTCGGCCTATAATGGATATAAATATAGACAGTCGATTTTTTATATTATAAAGAATCCACTGACACCTCATTCATAAAAATTAGATAATTTAGAGTTGTAGAGTTTTTTTATGATGTAAGGTAACAGGACAAGCACGACGCTTGCCTGATAGTAATATATGACGTCTAGCTATTCAGATACAACGGCATGCAAAACTCTAGTTTAGGCGCTATGGAAGCACATACGTAAACACAAACATAGGAGTACATAAGCAGTAAGCAGTCCATGGACTGCTTTCAAACATAAGCCTCCAGTTTATTTTAGTATAAGTCAAGTAAAAGCTAAATTTAGTAAGTCAACTTTCAATCGTAATCATCGTAGTACAACAAACATTTCTAGAATAAACTTGTCTTTTTTTAGGGTTCCGTACCCAAAGGGTAAAACGGGACCCTTTTACTAAGACTTCGCTGTCCGTCTGTCTGTCTGTCTGTCTGTCTGTCTGTCCGTCTGTCACCAGGCTATAGCTCATTAACCGTGATAGTTAGACAGTTGAAATTTTTACAGATGGTGTATTTCTGTACCCGCTAGAACAACAAATACTAAAAACAAAATAAAGTTAAAAATTAAAGGGGGTCCCCATACAAAAAACGTGTTTTTAAACGCCATCTATCTAATTAGTTTCGGCAAAATGACATACATGGCGCTAGTAAACGAGCCCCGTCTTTCTAGATCGCGACCAAACCAAATATTCTTGGTAATATCAATTAATCAAATATATGAGGTTGAAACTATGTTATGTTTCGTATTGTACGGAACCCTCCCTAAGTGTGCGATAAGAGACGCGATGCTGACTCGCACTTGGCCAGTTTTATTTAAATCTAGAATTAGTGCATATCGTAAGGTCATTCATTGTACAATGATCTCGTATTTTATTTAAGCCATGTTCATTCGTATATAAATAGGCGGCCACTCGAATCATCGAATCGAGTCACAACACCACCGAAATGGAAATGATTGAGGTCTCTTGTTTTCTTTTCATTGAATGAATTCGATAAATAAAATAATAATATCAAACGCCAACGTCACTCTACGCTCGGTACTTTCCACCGGAAACATTAAAACTTGCGAGTAAGCATTGTATAGCTGGTTTTCCCCGAGTGCAACAGGGTTCTTCATATCCCTTTTGCTACTTTAACTGCTAATACCTCCAGATAAAAACTCATAGGTAGTCACATAAATAAGCATAAAAAATCCTAATACACTCGATGCGTCGCGACGCGACGCGCCCTCCTTTAGAACGATTTATCAAACACAGAACTCATGCGTAGTAATTATAAAATAAACAACATCCATTGAAGGGCTTTAAAACCCTCATTTGTTTTTCTACAAACAACCAAACAGTATTTATTTAAAGAGATTTATTCTCTGACCTAACCAATTGGCAATTCGCAAACATTTCACGACCTTGCTGAGTTATTTCTAGGTTACTACTGATAACGAAGTTCATTATTGGTCATTATCACGTAATTTGCATATTGATCTTGAACCTGTATTGATCGAGACTCAATATCATGAAGCGTTCAAACAAGTTCATGTTGGTATAGTCAATAGCTAGATCAAACTTGATACACTGAACTCTAGATAAGAGTTAGGTAATAAACCGCAATATACGTCAGAGCCATTATAATGTTATGTTTGATGTGTAAATAAATAAAAATTATATTTATGATGTATACAATTATTGTAATCTACTGTAATGGGTTAATGACAGTTACATTAACTCTTGCTTACACAGTAACTACTATCAAAGCTAGAGCTCTTGTTTTGAATCTGGGAAGTCCCCGTCATGAATTTCACAAATTTATTTTAGTTGGTTAAGTACCGGAGTATGCAGTTGATTATAATATGTCCTACTATGCAGTTTATTGGAGCACTTGTATATGTAACTTGACCTTTTGTTCTACATGGCACGTTTTTATTATGGAGCCCATAAAACATGTACAACAAAGCCCATTAAGTACTATACTTTTTATTCAAAACGGGCATTGACTTATTTAAGCGTAGGTATTATATTATTTATTATATTATCTTGATAGCACGCTTGCCTAGAAGCGTGCTACATCGTCAATCACATCTTCACTTAAGGTAAAATAGTGGCCAATCGCTTGCTTATCAACTATAAAAAAAGGTTAAGTTTAGTTTAGTTATCTACGGTCATATAAGTGGTAATATGAATTGCAGGAACTCAGTTTATGATTTTTTAATCAGTCAAAGAAGACAGCTTCAATCGCTATTAAATGTATGTATATTCTTACAATAGTGTAATGTGTATATTATATTTTTTTAGTTTTATTACAGTAACTAGATGACTTACCTGTAAAAGAGTTATGTTGAATAATATAAGAGATTGCAAAACAAAAACACTTTTAGTTTCTAGTTAGGGTCCAGAGATAGTAGACCCGAAACAAGGATAAAATGTTGTGCTGCTAAGAATTATACCCCTGCTGGATGACTGGTAGAAAAATGCTTTTTCATGAAGTTCTTTTGTACACATTTATGTGCGCTAAAGAATTTACAAACAAACACACAATTATAAGTTAGTGCAAGCTTTTTAAAAAAAAATCGGAAAAAAAGAATTGGAGAGAAAAAATCTGACTCGACCACCATGTAGAATAAATAGCTTAGACTAGGACATAGCGAGAGAGACAAAGTAAAAATATAGATGTCTTGTTTTTTTAATAGCTCAAAGGCTAGCGTTTGACCACCTGTTATATCACCTGTTGGTAAGCGACGATGTGATCGATGATGGTGCATGCTAGGCTAAAATTGGAACTGGCTCTCAAGGACTCGCTGTCAGAACACACCGTTATATGTTTGGTGAGAGATATAACGATTCTTATCTATTTTCCCAGGGAGACAAATCTAAAATGTCGTCAGTGCCTTCTGGAGACGGCTGCGATGGGCCAGGACGATGCAGAACTGGGCAACTTCGACGGCGAGATCGTCTGTGAGACGCCCAACAATCTACTTAATAAGTTTGAAGGTAATATTACATTATAAATAGGAAGTAATATTACAGACTCTATGTAGGTATGCCTACTTCCAAGCGGCTTCATGTTCAAACTACACCACGTGACTAGAGATTGAGTTTGATATAAAGCTTCATAGAAGTAACGTGAAATTATAATCTTTGAAATTATCTTCTTATGTCGGTTCTGATAGATTCATTATTGAAACATGTCGTAAATTATTTCTCGCTGATCAGTCGCGTTACTAGGATTGTTAAGAAATGCTTCCTATGAGCCTTCTCTCTCGTAGTAAGTACCACCTCAATCTGAATTCAACTCATACTTCAATTTTAAACCGATATTTTTTTTAAACTTCAATTTGTTTCCAAGAAGTAGGAGGTTTTCAATTCGTCTGTATGTTTTTTTTTGATGATGATTCTTAATCGGTAGGGTACGTTTCCGAGATGGTCCCATTGTAATTTCATCGAGATCTGATAAGTATCTCCAGAGATATGACGATAAACGTCTCAAACTTGCTACTGAAACTGACTCGCGGGGCATGGAAGTATAAGTCGGTTGTTTTAGTTTTTAAACTAATTAATAAATTTTTTAATCTTAATTATATTAAGTCTTAAGTCTTAATTATCATTAAAAAAATCATTTTTAGGCCCGAATCGAGGCACTTGGTGAAGCATTTCAGGGCGGCAGGCCTATGTGCCTAGGGCTACTTTCTTTAGATTTTTTCCCTTACACGATCACGTTAAAGTAAACGCATATTTGTGTTGAAATTACAATCTTATTTATGATGCACACTAGATAGCGCTTTTTAATTCCATACAAATCTGCGCTTACGATGACGTGTTCGAGTAAGTAAACCGATCTAAATAAACTCGCACTAGACTCTCTAATTTAAACGAACGAGGTCTTACGAAACGTTAAATCTTTCTAATCTTTTATTTTAATTTTAGAACAATGACAATCTTTAAAAAACAATCTTTATATTATTTACACATAACTTAAACAGCTTCCAACAATTGAGACCCTCAAACATGTATCGGAGCCCCGTCACTCATGCCAAAAGTTTCCGAATCAAAATGTTACAGTTTCTTAATATATCTAGGACATTCTGAATTACATAAAAATAAAAAGATTTATCGCGTGTCTCGATGAAGTCAGCCTCCATTCGCTGTGTCTATTGACCATTAAACGACATTGACATGGTTTGGATTATCTATAACGATTTGCCTACATTGTCAGCCAGTCTGTAACAATTGTTACAAAGACTAACTTTATGGACTATAAATGGGACCATGAAATGTCTTCACTATGATTTGAACTAAATATTGAAATATATTTGTTACTACGTTAAATAACTTCACAAGTTTCGGTGGCCTAAATATGTTACGCTTCTTACATTCCCATTTGGTGAGTTCATTAGCGTCGTGAAATAAAATGTGATAGATAGATAAACTCGTTATTAACAAACCAAAGACGAAGACACATATAACTTAAACAGCATACATTTAAAATGTTGCAATGGGCTTATCGCTCATAGCGATATCTTCCAGACAACCTATGTATAGAAAGGATCGTAAGTATAGCTTACAGCAACGTGCTAATTTAAATTACAACATAAGAAAACCAATAAGATGTTTACCGCTTTCAATTGGAGAAAAAATATATTCTTATAAATAATTAATTTTATTAAATAATATAAATATCTATCTATAATTTAATTAATTACAAATAAGAAAATTATAATATTTTTATTTTAAAGTTGCATTCTAAGAGTAGACTATTTCGCTACATAAAGCACTTGATATATGAACCAGACGCTTAAATTCCACAACACTGATTATGTACTATTCGACTAAACGCGTTTTAAAACTTTCCGCTAGTGACTAATCTTATCAAATGTTCAATTAGTATTCAAACCCACTATCTTTAATTAATAATTTAAGGAGCATGACTAATGTGTTAGCGCCCGGGATATTGTTTTTATCTGTCAGCGAGCGGATGTCCGCCTAATAAGCCGAAGTGAGAACATTTCTTTTCTTTAAGTAAGATTGGCACAACATTTTTACGCGCAGTAATAGGGTATTTTATTCTATACGAGAAAGTATCTAAAAATATATTAATTAGATAGCTTAAGAAAAAAGCAGTCGGAAAACGTTATTTTAGTTCAACTAAATATTAAAATTCAATTCAAAGGTTTCAGATTTTTTAATGTGTTTCATAACACCATTAAATAGTAGTCGCCATGTAAACTTAGAAGTGTCAACTGTTAACTATCATATCACTGCATTATAGTAGGGACAACTTAATAGATCACATTTGACATCTGTCAGTCTCAGCTTCATAGTAAGGTGACTTGCTTAAAAACATCGATTCAATTGATGAATCGATACACATCAACACAAACAAGAATGATGTTAGTTTGATGTTATTCGAAATAACCAATATTCCGGCAGCTCTAAATGAGAAATACAGTTGCTATTGACATTATTCAGTGTTATTTACTTGTTTGTTTTGCGTTAATATGAAATTAATAAGACACGTTAATACAAATTATACAAATCGGAAATTGTACATATTTAAAAGATTTTATACGTATTTATGGATTAGAATGTAGCTCCATAGAAAATGGCCCAATAAAATAAAAAACATACTCAAATTTTTCCTATGGATCTAACGTTTAGTAGTTTATCGTTAGTTTTTTAACCCAAATTATTATTAATTTCAGTTCCTATTCAATTATTTTTGTATTTTTTGTCAAAAAACAATATAATGTGTTAATTACAATCACAGTGTAGTTATTTTTATCGTTAAACATCCTTCACAAGTAATAATTGCATTCGATTCAACCTATCGACTGATCAATCGTTTAATTTTTTGGGTAGCTAATGTTTATAAAGAAAAAGTGTTCACTGACGTAACCTTGTACTGACGTTTAGTTTTTTAGAACAAAAATGGTTTATTATGTTTAAAATGAATTATTAGTCAAAATAAATCGTAAAAACGCTTTCTTTTGTATTTATCAGAATCAATATGTATTTGTAACTGAAAAATGTTAAGTAATTATGCAGTTCTGACTTCGAAATAATTAATAATTTTATGTGCCCTTCATTACAAGGTTACGTTGTTGAATTTTGATGAAGTGTCAAATGTGATCTATTAAATTGACTCTACAATAGTTTACACAGCCAACTGACGTCTTGACCAAAGAGCAATATGGTCAATAGGCTGCAATATGGTCCACTGCGTCCAGCGTTTACGTCAAATTACGCGCAAAATTTGAAAATGCAAAATTTAAATGCATTTTTATGGCACTTAACGATTGATAAAAATGTTGTGAATTTTTCAGTGGTTCATTAGCACTATAGAATCTAATTGAGATACATTTCAAAAATGGGTGTAATACCCCATTCCTTAATATTGACATCACCTTTATGCGATAGCTCCAATCACATTAAATAATATACCTATCTATATTGTGGAAGAAGCGATAGAGGTATGTCGAGATCGTGGCATGTGGAAAGAAGTAGTCTCTGCCTACTTGTATGTTCGAGTATGTATGTATGTATGTATTATATATTATTAGGCGGCAATAGCCCAATGGATAGGGTGTCGGACTGGCAATCGAGAGGTCGTGAGTTCGAATCCCAACCCACCCATTGCACTATTGACGTGAACCCACTCCAGACACAAGCATATTTAGCTTAGTTGGAGGAGTTTAACAAGAATACTAGTAATGTGCAACCCATATTGCGAGTAATCTTTATTAAAAAAAAAAAAAAATACTAGAAGAAATATCTATGTAGTGGAAGAAGCGAAAGAGGTATGTCGGGATCGTGGCATGTGGAAAGAAGTAGTCTCTGCCTACCTGTATGGTATGTATGTATTATATGTTATTAATACACGTAGAAAAAATAATAATTCATAATTCATTTATTTACTTCATGTGGGTACACTCTACACTTACGAACGTCAGTCTTTTTCATAACACATTATAAATACAATTAATTAAAATACATTACCATAAATTCATAGATTAAAAGTTAATAACAGTTGTGAGTTATTATTCCCTAGAACACTTAAATTAATCCATACAAATATACAAAATGTCAAAACCACTATTTCATTCATTACATACCACAGATACTTATTGTCACTTACTTATAGCTTACATATAGCATAGGTTCTTAAATAAATTATGAAGAAGCAGTGCAGTTATGTAAAATGCATGCATAATAAATGTGTACTGAATAAATGTAAAAAAGTTACGAAATAATCGAAATTCGACGACTGGTCAAGCACTAGTAGTACCTGCTTATAAACACGTTAAAGTTTGTGGTTTAATTGTATCAAACCGCAGTGCAACTTTGTACATCTGGAAAATCATTTGATGTCAACATTCTCTTTATCAGGCGTTACTAATTCCAACATAAACTGTTTAAAACCGCAATCAGCTTGTTCACATGTGGGGCTAACTGCTGTTGCTTTGCGAAATAATGTATTGCAATGTTTTTACGAAATTGACTGTGAAATCGCAACTAGCGCGGGTCGTCACGGCTACCGGCAAATCAATGCATATCATTTTATGACGCAAATAACATAATTATGGTATGCATTAATATACCTTATTAGGATGTTACTCGCCTATGACTTTTTAACAAATGTTTAGTCATGAAATTGTACAATGCTTGATTATATAATACCAGTGGAAACGCCCTATTCCTAAAAACAATTTTAATTATTCGCCTAACTTCTAAATTTTTTGTGTGCGTAAGAAGGAAAAAAGCCTTGCTCGATATATTTATTAAATAATTTCGATTCATTTATAATAGATCCTACTTTAAATGCTGCAACCTGCAATATCTGAATATCCAGAGACTCAAGGTTTTCATTTTCAATCTATAACATTATTTTATTCAATACAGTTATCAAGTCAGTCCTCGGTTCCCAAAGAATAGTATTTAATTACTGTTCGTTATGTATATCGATATGATACGTTTCCTGTATTAACTATCACCTGCGATACAAGTTCACAACAGGCCTCACTAGATAAGCGTGTTACTCATAAATTATCAAGAATCTATAGCAATATCCAGAGATATTCTACGAAAGACTTCAGAACACTTACTGCCACTTTGCGTGCAATTGCAAATTTGGTCATAGTTAAGTTTTAATAAAAATTAATAAAAAGTATTTTATTACACAAGCTTTTTGTAAAAACTTTTTGAATGTGTAATGAATGGTACCAATGATAACAATACATACATAGCTCAAACTATACATACAAACAATACATACATAGTTCGACTGTCCTACCATATGCCATTAGGGCGTTTCAGTCCCTACAGCCCGGCTCCATCACCAGCAGGGCTAGCATTGCAAGGGGACTATTTTCTCTTTACACCTATCCGTGTTTTGTTGAGAGTTTGTTGGTGGAGAAGGAGTAAGTAAAGTTTTTCGACAATTATAAACGCCCGCTGACTTGTAATCAATTCTTTTTTTAAATTTTTAATACGAAACAAAATCAAAACTCGGGGTTAAACTTCACCAAGCGTTTAAATTGTTGTGTTGATCTCCTCACTCACTCACTCCACTGTCAGTGGCGAAAAACAGGGAAATAATTTTGTCTTTCCCCCGGGGATAAGGCCATGCTAGCCCTGCAGGTAAGCTCGATGGTACCGTATTATTGCATTGTCACCGAAGATACGCAAGTATACCAAATTAGAGTCCATTCGAACTTCAGAAAGCGGTTCTAATTTTAGCTTCAATGATTTCACCCACACACGCCGTGAGTGGTAGTAATACACAGGAACTTGTTAAAACAATATTCGAAATGTAAAACCATTAAAACCAGGGAAATACCTAAGGATTTTCCTGTTCTGTGGTTTTAATGCTTTTAGTAATTAAAATTAAGAGTAAATACAAAACAAAATGTCAACTACTGGACCGATATGTTAGTAATAATTCTAGTTATTCCAGTTTCTCTTTTCTGTTCGAGTAAATAATGCAAACGATTTTATTTGTTATTCAAACATGTCAGCTTTTCAACACGACATTTGAAAATTATATTCAGACATACAAACACTTACATATTCAGTAAGACGTGAATTCGTCATGAAGATTTATTTTATTATTCAATACTTGGTGGTCCCCACAAAATGTAAAACATTCTTATTTAAATCTTGCTAGGCCGTGAAGCAGGAGATGCTGCTATAGGTACGATCGTATCTCGGCATCTTCTTCTTTCTGGCGTAGTAAAGACTGACACGACAAAATGTTCTAGTGGTAAGTCCCCTGGCAATAAGAATATTATTACATGATAATGTACGGTAATGATTTTAGTTTGTCTCAGATACAAGTATATGATTAGATTTAACATTTTACGTCATCATCATCAGCCTGTGTCACTCCACTGCTGGACGTAGGCATCTCCCAAGATGCGTCACTGAGCCCGATCTTCGGCTTTTCTCTTCCAGTCACTGCCCACCGCTTTCCGTATGTCGTCGCTCCACCTGGTCACAGGACGTTCTACGCTACGTTTGCCGATTCGCGGTCTCCACTCTAGGACAAGTCTACCCCAACGGTTATCAGTCCTGCGGCAGATATGACCAGCCCACTGCCACTTCAGCTTGCTAATCCGTTGAGCTATGTCGATAACTTTAGTAAACATTTTACGTAATGATCTGCAAAAGTAACTAACACTCGATATTAAATCTTTGCCTATAGTATTTTGTATTGCATTATACCTATAAATAGAGTGAGTGTTTTATTGTACTTCAATATAATAGGTAAGGCCCTTACGGTCCCATCTCAAAAATCCACCCACACCACACCATAGAGAGACTATGCATTATTTTGATCAGAAGGTCTTGGGTCCGAAAAAGCGTTTTGATCCGTGCAAATAACAGGTACCTTCGAGCTGGTCTGATAATAAGAGACGACAATTGGCTATAGGAACTAAACTACACATGATCGTATTTTGGCAAAATTTTTGTTTAAAATGTGTCTTATTTACTATTCTCTTGACCAGGTACGTTAAGCTGGCGCAACCAGCACTTCTCCCTGGACAACGATAAGATCTTGCTGCGGGGATGCGTGCTGAGGAACACGTCTTGGTGCTACGGAGTGGTGGTGTTCGCTGGGAAGGACACCAAACTAATGCAGAACTCTGGCAAGACCAAGTTCAAACGCACCAGCATAGATAGGCTACTTAATTTTCTTATTATAGGGGTGAGTTACACTAAACATTTTTATACGTGATTATTCTTATCAGAAAGTAGATTATCTAGAATCCGTTCTAAGTGCTTACATCCTACTAATATTATAAAGACGAAAGTTTGTGTGTATGTTTTTTTCTTTCTGTACGCTAAAACTACTGAACCGATTGAGCTGAAATTTGTAGATAGTCTAGACCTTGGAATAGCACTATAACGGATACTTTTAATCCCGATATTCCCACGGGAACGATGTCTACGCGGGTAAAACGGCGTGGCACAACTAGTTATAATATATAAAGCACTCTTATGCCGAATTGGATGCTGTAGACTCTATGTGGTTAAGCATTATCTGTCAGTCACTGGGACTTCTTCGATATGTATTAAGTCTTAAGTACTTTATACAAGTAATGCCAGTATTATAGAACGATACTTAAGAATTGTTCCAGTCTTAGCACTGAAATGAGTTATAAAATTTGTTACCTAGGCGCGGAACAACGCGATATAATCAATTAAATGGCCTCATTCCATCTCTGAGTAGATCCATGATTCATCCAATATTCTTATAAGTGGAGCTAATTGGCATGTTTACTATATTCCCAATGAATAAATTGCTAAACCTGCCAAATGCGAGTTGGACTCGCACACGAGAAGGGTTCCGTAGCACCATAAAATATTTTATAACTTCAAAAAATGCCGAAAAAACACGATTCTTGTGTAAAATTTATTTAATTTTTATTTTGTGAAAATTTAAAGTGTAAAATGTATTAGGTACCGTTCATAAGATCTAACAAAAAAAAATGTCTTCAATGGGAACCCTCTTAAATTTTAACTATTTTTTGTTTTAATTATTTGTTGTTATAGCAGCAATAGTAATACTTATTCTTTCTAAATTTCCAAGTGTCTACTATGGAGATGCATCCCTCTGACAGACGATCGGCTAAACGGGCGGACTGACGGACAGCAAAGTTTCAGTAATTGGACCCTTGGTACTTGGGTACGGAACCCTAAAAATTGTACTAGCTTAGCTCACTTATAATTAGGCAAAGATCGCCGTTACGGCCCGTTATCTATATAATTATAGTATGTACGACGTAGGTAAATTGTAAGTACATTCCTACTTTCTCCAACTTTTAAGAATTGTTCCAAAACCAAACACATTTATCACTTTTTTGTTTTAAACATCGCATACATGCAGGATTTCTCAAACATATAGCTCCACGTACCCCTGTTAAAGTTCCCAGATGAAAGCGAACCCCTAACACCCCCACTCAAAGAAAACAATAAAATAAGCTCTTAACAAAATAAGTTGCTTATTAGGTCTATTTTAGTATTTTGATTTTATCATGGTATGAAAACCGATCTTACATAATTAGCTTGTACCGAGCCTCGAGCAAACGAGTGAATCCAGTTGCGCACCCGCCATCATTTGCGTTTGCTATCCAGCCACCATTACGCAAATCTTGTCGCGAGCTCCCTACTGTCCAATGGCGAACCCCTAGGGGTCCGCGTACCCCACCTTGAGTAACTCTGGACTAAAGGTACGTGAAAGACAGCCGATATATAACATGAATACCATTATTCGTGTGTTACAGATAGTATTCTTCCTGTTATCAATGTGCGTGTTCTGCACGATCGCGTGCGGCGTGTGGGAGTGGTTCGTGGGGCGCTACTTCCAGGTGTACCTGCCGTGGGACACGCTGGTGCCCGCCGAGCCCACCTACGGCGCCGTCGTCATCGCGCTGCTCGTCTTCTTCTCCTACGCCATCGTGATGAACACTGTCGTGCCTATATCGCTCTATGTCTCCGTCGAGGTCGGTGCTATTTGTCGATCATTGTCTGAAGCTGAATGGCTTCTTACTTTTGTTTGTTTTTTGAAGTGAAAACTTCTTTAGCGGCGTTGCGCATTTTTCTTGGGGTGGGTAGAAAATGTTAAACTGGCGTCAGGGTCACGTAGGACACGTGACCACGTCAACATTTTTTACGTTGATCGTAAGACGGAGTGCAGGGTGCTTGCGCGAGGGTTCATTCCAACGAAGCGCAGGGCGCTAGCGCGAGGTGTCATTCCAAAATATTCAAAAATGACATGTTCAAGTTTGCACTTCTGCCGGCACTTCCGGAGTGCAACCCGTTGTTTTTTCAACCGACTTCCAAAAAAAAGTAGGCTCTCAATTAGTCTGTTATTTTTTCTTTTTTTTGTGTGTATGTTACGCGATTACTTCGTCGATTCTGAACCGATTCAAATGTTTCTTTTTGTAATCGGCAGGGTACGTTTCCGAGGTGGTCCCATTTTATTTTCATCGAGATCTGATAAGTATCTCCAGAGATATGACGATAAACGTCCCAAACTTGCTACTGAAATTGACTCGCGGGGCATTGAAGTCGGTTGTTTTAGTTTTTAAACTATCTCAATTATTTTTGTTCAAAGCACTATAATTATTATGCTTTTTTATACATATTTAGAATAATTAGAGATTTTTTTTCTTCATTTTTTTAAACATATCGGTACCAGTAGTCTTAATTGTAAACCCCTCCAACTTAGTTAAATATACTTTTGTCTTGAGTGGGTTCACGTCAATAGCGCAAAGGGTGGGGATCGATCTCACGACCTCTCGATCGCCAGGCTGAAGCCTTAGTCATTGGGCTATTGCCGCTTCGGCTTTTTCATTTTTTTAATAAAAGTCAAAGTCAAGTTCAAATCAAAAAAATATTGATTAAATAATGAACTCATAATATTCAATCAAATTATGTAGACCCATAGAATATAGATTTATAAGACCAATAGATGTGATTTCAGTGCAAGTTTTTACTCCATGTGCTCCACTGATATTCATGTATTATACTTTTGTGCTGAAACTAGAAATCGTACCACTTTAAACTAGCAACAAACAAGATGTCGCAACTCTATGGATCGATCAGCGACATGTATTGATCGTTAGATGCGGTAAAGAAACAATACATCATTTGTTGGCATCGTTCTTTCACACACACAAACACACGCACATAGACAATGACACTACCTACTCAAACAGAATATACCACACCACGCACACACGTCTGCACTTACACCTCAAAAATAACAGATATGTATAAGTAATATTAATACCTCTCACGTATGCATGCATTCAGTCATACCTACTAGTAAACTTCCTATTTGTATTATTATCTATATTCTTTCGATTTGTTATTACTTGTTTCAGTTATTAATTACTTACATAAGATTAGTCAACTTTCACGGAACTTGGAAATAAGATCATTGTCAGAGGGAATGCTGGTGACCTGTATTTACAGGTTTTTTTAAAACCTACTTCAGGCACCAGTCTCTCACAAGATAGTGTCCATTATCTGAGCATTAGACTAAGTACCTATTTTATAATAACTTGTGAGAGAAAATAAATGAATTGAATTGAATTGTTGGCTTATATATGGAGCGTAGTTATGTTTAAGTGTTTAGTCAATATTTGATTTGATTTTATAAGATGTTTTCTGTCAACAGGTAATAAGATTTGCGCAGAGTTTTCTCATAAACTGGGACGAACAAATGTATTATGAAAAGACTGGTACTGCCGCTAAAGCGCGAACTACAACCCTAAATGAGGAACTTGGTAAGACATTAAAGTTGTACTTAATTTAGTGTAACGGGGCCACGGGTTTAAAATTAGACTTTTGTAGTCTGTCTGTGGCGGTACCACCACTTAGTCAGATATTCCGGGATACTAAATAATAAGTTTGTTAGGCTCACTAATCACTAGCTAGACAGACTCTAGTGGTTCGATTCCCACACGGGACAATTATTTGTGGTTTACACAAATAATTGTTGTTACGAATCTGGGTTTGATTTGTATGTTTGTAAAGTCCCTCTCGACACACGGTCTTGAATTCTAGTGCGGGAGATGTATGAAAAAAAAAAATTAATAAAAGGTCGGTGTACCTACATTTAGAGTAATATTACTGGGCATTTGAAGTTCAACATTGTCTTATTCCCGTTTGTACTAGACTTAAGAATCGCCTTAGCTTGTCAAAATATCACAAAATAAACAGCGATCCGCGATCCGGCGATAAATATAGGTTTAGCCTATCTGCAAGATTTATTTTAATATTTTGATTCCTGATTTTGCTTTATTTGAGATATTTTGAAATCTTAGACGATTCTTAAGTTTAGTGCAAACGGGCATTAAAGTATTGCGCAAAGTTCTGGCTGTACAGATTTTTACAAGCCTCTGTATCAGTTATTGGCAGACGTCATCGCTTACCATCAGGTGAACTTCTTGTTTATCTTGTTACATAATAGGTATCATAATACCACTCTGATACCTATTATGCACCATCCGTTGAATTTGGTACACTAATACCGTACAAATATGAATGTATTATTTTCCTTGTATTTGAGAACTCTTACGTAATAACAGACATAGATAGAATATAGAAAGATAGATTAACACTTTATTGCAAATAAGAATACAGAGCTGTTTTAAATACTTAAAAACCAAATGTACAATCGGCGGCCTTATCGCGACATAATTAATTTCATGGAACAACTACAAAGTAAAGATATATGTTTATAAAATAAAAATGTGTAGACAGGAAACTATAATTACCAGCAAGATAAAACTAGTTCGATAATTGTAAAGGAAAATAATAGAATAAAACTCAAGAGTATTTTTTTCCTACTGATGCATTGCGGTTATACTACACATATTATGTTATTATTATATTGACATACAAAGGGGTACATTTTAATAGTAGGCGTGGATGGCTAAATCAGAAATTATGAGGAACAGCAAAAAGTACTCTAAGGAGTCTCGGGCCCGATTTAGATGAAAACTAAAACTACATCAATGGATTTTTTAAAATCCATACTTCCATACTAATATTATAAAGAGATGACCTTTTTAAACGAGTTCAGCTTTTGAGATGTTTAATCACGAAGCAAGTGCTTCAGTTTCAATATCGCGGAAAATATCGTTTGTGCGATGCAGGATCTCATACATTTGGGCAATGTTTAAAGGAGAGCTATTAAAATCTACACTAGCGCTATCTCTATGTTTTATTTGTCCTTACTATTAAATGCGAAAGTAACTGTCTGTCCCGCTTTCTCGCCAAAACTACTGAACCGAATTGAATTAAATTTGGTTTTGGTATTTGGTGTAAATTTGGTACACAGATAGTCTAGAGCCTGAGAAAGGACATAGGCTTGTAAGGGGTTGTAAGGGGTTGAAAGGGGGGATGAAAAGTTGTATGGAAGTATCGTCATTTTTAAAGCTAGAAGCTTGAAACTTATTATTTAGGCTGTTGATTCGATATAAATAAATATGTTTTTCAAAGTTTGTGAGGGGGAAGGTGGAGTAGAAAGGGAGGGTAGGGGGAGTGGAAGGGGATGGTAGGGGAGTGGAGGGGGAGGATAGGGGGAGTGGTGGAGAGGGGAAGGGATGGGAAGGTGGAGGGGATGTGGATGTGAGAGGAAGGGGAGAAGAGGGGAGGGGAGGATAATATGACATTCAAAGTTTCTGAGGGGATGTGAGGAGGGGGAAGTGAGGGGAAGGGGAGGGGAGGTTTTAGTGAGGGGGAGGGGGATTAGCGTGGCGTGGTGCGGTGCGGTGTATTTGGGATACGTATTCTGAGTTGCCTTGGAGTCCCCTCACAGGCACCTGCAGGGTTATCCATTATTTACCGGGCACCCTGTACGTACATAATTAGTTTTTTTGGCAATAAAGATATTTGTGTTTGTATTTGTATGTGTCTTATTAGTTAATGCTACCCATAGACACTATTCCACGAGGACGAAGTCGCGGGCACAGCTAGTCAATACATATATTGACATCCGCGTATATACAGGATATACGTGGATGTCAACCTACATGCTTCCCACGTTTCTTAATTCTACTATTGTAGATCAAATAGTTCACAGTGTTAGCTATTCTATAGTAAGTATTGAAATATATAACTACATATTATAAAACAAAGCCCCCGCCGCGTCTGTCTGTCTGTTCGCGATAAACTCAAAAACTACTGAATGGACTTTCATGCGGTTTTCACCAATAGACACAGTGATTATGAGGAAGGTTTAGGTGTACAATTCGTTAAGGTTCTGTGAGAATTGGTTGAAATGACGATGATCGTTCACAAGCTGCAAGCTGCAAGACGCAACAAGCTGATGCAAAAACAAGTAACAAAATTAAAATTTTGAATAAACACCCACAACAATGTCTTTTAGAAAATTAACGTTATAACATCTATCTAAGAACCACCACTGATTAATTACGAACCGTTTAGAGACAAAATTGAACTAGTGTTGGAGAAAAATGGCAACATGGATTTGCACAAACAAATGTTTACTGCAGCGCCCCGTGGTGAGTTGACACCGTAAAATCTATTTAAGAACATGCACCAATCAAACACGAACCCATAACTGAAAACTGCGTCAAAATCGGATTAGTCGTTTTGGAGAAAAATGGCAAAATAGATTTGCACACATAAAAAAACAAACAAAAAAACATCCTCTCACCATAAACACACCCCAAACAATCTCCGTTCCGTCGTGGGTAAAAATACGCATATGATCTACTCGTGCAAAGCCGCCGGGTCGCTAGTTTATAAATAAATACTTTATAAATTCCTAAATATGATTCTCTTCTTCTTAACTGAGAACTCCTCTGAATTAAGAAAAAGTCGATAAAAGTTTTAAGACTTTCACATTAGGACCCTGTCTACTTAAAAGATTAGGGCACCAATTTTTACTACAAGTTACTCACTAAATTGCCATATTGCCAACAGCCAAAAAAAACAGAAGAGTGTTTATACATATCGTATTTGCAGGTCAAATCCAATACATATTCTCCGACAAAACGGGCACTCTCACACAGAACATCATGACGTTCAACAAATGTTCGATAGCCGGCGTCTGCTACGGGGACGTAGTGGATGAAACCACGGGCGAAACCATAGAACTAACTGAGGTAAGATATCTTACTATAACTAAACACAACATACATTATTTGAAGTACTTTTCAAGCACTGCAATAGTCCTTAAAGTCACTGCATGTAGGCATCTTCGAAATGTCCCGAAGATTTCGAAGCACGTTTTGATTCCTCCACTTATGATTATTTTGCATGGAGTTTGAATTTGATTTATCATCATTATTTACCTTTGTAATAGACAATGTTTTGTCCTTGTTCGCCCATGCTTTTGGGGGTTGTTAATTACGATTGTTGATTCAATGTTTGTTTGTTTTTCTATTTGTGTATGACACTACGTTCATATATTACAGTTTTTACGGTCAGATATTAGTAATTATACATACACATCACACGTTCACTACATAAATCTTCTTTTGCATGCATACACATTGCATTTGCAAGCTATAGTACATACACTACTCTTTAATTTAGGTAATATATAAAATAAGGAATAATAAAAATGGTATATTGAAGTCAGCAATCTTATACCATATCACAATAGATCTTGAGGAATAAATTGTATCGAAAGTTTCTGAATTCACATACAATGTGATAATCTTCGCAACGAAATCAAATAACTTTTATATTTAAACATTTAACTCTCTACGATTACCATATTTTTTAATAGTTATAGCGCATGACAGTAATTTTATCCTGAATCTACTCTAGTTAGCAAACGTAGTCGTAGCAGCAATTAAACAAGATAACGATGTGCAAAGATAAACAATGAGGGGAAGCAAACTCATACAGATATGATATCACTGAGGTACTTTACTGTGACAAATGACGGTGTAAGTCAATCCATTCTACAGTGCAATGCTGTAAATATCACACATCGAGCTTTAGCAAAACGCTGCGGTATATTATCGGTTTCTTTCAGATTGGTAGAGCGACTTTTCTGTCACAAAACAACTATTCAACGACAGGTACATAGACAGAACAAACACTCTACAAAGCAGTAAATTTTGTCTGATAGTCCTTTGTTTACGCTCGATGTGTTATATTTACAGCAATAACTGCAACGTAAATGCATTACATACTATTATTAGTATACTACACATTTATTGTTTATTTGTCAACTCCATAGCCATTGCTGCTAGATCTATTTTGCCATAGAGTCTAATGTAATGTCAGGTATATGGTAGGGTATATGTTATGTAAGTTTACAAGTAGGTGATTTAATAAGAAGTGTGACAAAGTAAGGCATTTGCATAAGTTAGCTCCACTGGAAGTTTTTACTTCCAATGCTCTCTTGTTTGTGTTAGAGAATAAAGAGATGACTGACATTAGCATCTAACCGTCAAATCAATATCATTAAATCATAAAATACGGTTTGATTAAAAGTTTAAAGCTAATATTGACGCTACTCGATAACTCACCTGTGTAACAAAAACCATGATGCTTTTGCATTATCGATTTCTTACCTCTGCATTGTTGCCTGGAGTGTAAGCGTGGATAACTGTCACTGTCAATATAGCTACTTGTATTGTGTGTATTGTACACTTGACATCAGTGTCATCCGGACCCTGATACGTTACTCTCAACATATATTTAAGTGATAACCAAACAAAAAAATCAGGGCTTTAATTCTGTAGGCTAGGGAGAATAAAACCGAGTCAATGCAATGCATTGGCGCTGTTTTTATCTTTTTTTGAGAGCTATCGTTCTGTCTAATATTGAATATAGGCTTCATCACTAGCACGCCACTGAGCCTGATGTTCATCTCGATCAAATACAATATCATTGTTTCCAACTAAAATGTATACCTAAATGTGTAAACAAGTCCCAAGAAGACGAAAAAAGGTTTTTGTTAGAAGTAGTCTAAGTAGGTGTGAGTAAAGTAGTGGCGTAGTATTATGTGGTGTGTGGTGACGCAGCGACGGCGCAGCGGCGGCGGCAGCGCTGCGGGCGCGGCGACGGGCGCGGCGCGGGCTCGCCTTCTAGACCAGGAGCTCGAGGCGGGGCGCAGCACGCCTGGCGCGCGCCGCCCGCCCTCCACGCACACCAAGCGTGTACGATCACTTCATACTGATTATATTAGCTTAGCGGCTAATCAGAACGACGATACTATACTAACTGACTAGTCTATATTACTTCAAACTCTTCTGCATATGTATTCTCACTTAAATCGGATACGTTCGCGTTTGGAAGCGTCATTATAAACTATGAATATTCATTAATCGTGAGATATTTGGTCATGGAAACATTTTCGATTAGAATTACTATTTAAAAAAAAATTGAAATATCATAAGTTTCCGATTGAAGCACTGTGAATTACAAAGATCCTTCCGAGTCAAGGAAGAGGCAGTTTCCTGTTTTTTGTTTTCGAATTATTGTGAAAAGCCCTGCAGATCTCTTCTTTACTCTGTGGAGTAGTTTTTTTTTACTTCAATGTGCGGAGCGGCTATAGCCGGCTCTACATTCGGCCGTCAATCTTGTGTGATTGCACCAGATTGACCAGATCGAATGTGATGTCTAGCGCGAAAAATATGGCCCTCTAAAAACGCAACGCTCACGTTTTGGTTACTTTTACGCTTTTGACACGAATTGACGACGAAGTTTCTGTCGCTGCTGCCGTAGTACTGTGTGGTGTAAACGAAAAACGGGACTTAGAACCGACACCAATTGGTGAACACTGCAAAGCTGTGAAACTGTCTACTCCTGCGTTTCACGGCTTCCACTGTCTTTGGCGCCAGGAGTGTAGAGCTGTCTTTTGTTGTCTCCGCTAATGAATTAGATGTTAATTGTACGCTTTCTCAGCGCCTAGCCAATCACAGCGCGCTTTCTTGGCGGGTAGTCATTAGCCAATCATGTTATGGATGGACGAAAATTGGCAGAATTTATTTCGAGCAATTCAAATGTCAGTACCTATAGCTCTAATAAGTTTAAGCTCGATGTCTACTCTATAATGGTACAGCCGTAATTATACCGTTCAACCGTTCATTATGCATAGTGTGATGTTTTATTTTCACTTTTGTCGATCGCGAATGATTCTTGGATCTACAATTTCTATGATATTCAAGTAGTGACATCTGTCGGTAATAACTACCATCATTTGTTTTCGCTTGCTGTATCTAGAAGCCACTACTAGTACCTATTTCATTAAAGTAGCAAAATAATCTTACTTAACGTCGTACTTTGGTAAGTTTTTACCAGTGTTGAATAAATTTTGTCTGATTCTGATTAGCCGCTAAATATTTAGGTAATCATTTTTATGTAGGTCTATGGGCTCGCTCCACTTATTTGCACATTTCCATTGTCACTTAGTATAGACGTTACCCTGAACGAATGTGAATGAGCAAAGTGCAAATAAGTGTAGATGTATCAACTAAAATAAATAATGCTTTCTGCAAAAACAAAAGAAAACATAACAAGAATATATTCTGTACGAAATTATGATATACCTATTATAAAACACTCTGTCTTCCTTCTATCTCTATGGAATGGTTTATTGTAACACATGAATTAGTTTTTTAGTGGAACACAATTTTACAACTAAAACCATATTGTGAGCTTCTTCGTTTTCCGACTCCTATGTATTTCACTTATCATATATATTCGAACAATCTTGATATTTTACGACGATTCCTTGTAACAACATTGCACTCGCTAGGTCCTCTTTCCTGCTGGATATGAAAAGGAATGTGAATATCTATTCGTTATAAGTATATAGTATATTGTATTGTATGTAAAATATTTGTGTAATTTTGTGTACATGTTTGCATGCCGCTTTGCATCGTGTGTTGTTTTCGTAAGCTTGTTTAAAACGTATTATTAACTTTGATTTTGTAGTGTTGTATTTCAGGCTTACCTACGTTGAATTGTATGCAGCGATCTTTCAAAGAGTTTTAATGAACTATGCGTACGTGGTTAAATTATAAGCATGTTTAATTGCGAGATAATCAATGCAAGTCACACTATCTATTCTCGTGGACATTGCACTGTTGCTAACTCACTCCATTTAAAGTGACAAAAATAGCGTTTGAATATGTATTTCTCATTAGTCTGAAAGTGTGATATCTCAACGCATTTTCATGTCACTTCATTTACCTTGAAATCAAGTTACACTATCTCAGAACAGCTTTAAAAGCAAGCGGTAATAGTCAAGTATTGACGTGCTGTATTGAAACTATTTGATAGTCTAGTGTATTAGTTATTGATATGACGAGTTAATGTGGTGGCAATAGATGATCTTTGTAAAGTGTAACTTGATTCTAAGCTCGCAAGTTCAACGTAGATCTGCCTACCGTGCTACCAGTACTCGCTATTGTAATACAAGTTACATCTACAGAGCTCGGAACCGCTGGATTTCTCGTTCAACCCTGAGTACGAACCCGAGTTCAAATTCTTCGATTCAACGCTACTGGATGCGGTGAAGCGGGGCGATAGGAATGTTCACGATTTTTTTCGTCTGCTCGCTTTGTGCCATACCGTTATGCCCGATCAGAAGAACGGACGGTTAGAATATCAGGTAAGATTAAATTAAAATCTTTTTTGTTCTGATATAGCTATTTACATCCACTTCATATCTAATCATTATCATTATCAGCCAATTTCCGTCCACTGCTGGAATATAATCTAATGTTCCATATCAAATGTTCCAAGTTTAAAATAGATGCTGGAAATGAACTTTTGACTATATATACATACCTACATAGAAAGAATGAAAGAAAAACCTGTTTATTTGACAAAACCCTCCTCAAATAGTAAATAGTAACTTTCCATTTGCAATAGGTATATTACTAAACAAAGTTAATATCCTCTTATATTAACAGAAATAATTTTCCGAGCTAAAATTACGAATTAAAATTAAATTATATATTTATGAGGTGCCAAAAAGGCTTATCTCAGCACATTTGCCCTTATATATTCATACTGTCCACTCCGTCCTAAGGTTGTCTGGAAGAGATCGCTTTAAGCTATAAGACCGCCCATTGTACTAATGTATAATTTGTTTTAAGATGTTAATTATTTAATTTTGGTGTATAATAAAGAGTTTTCATTCATTCATTTATTTATTCATTTGCCTGGGCTTAAACCTAGACCCTGTTTTAAGCCTGTGGGTGATGGACTAGCACGAAATTGAATTTAAAAATAACCGGCCAAGTGCGTGTCGGGCCACGCGCAGTATATGGTTCCGTAGTAGCCTGTTATTCAATGCAAGTCTTTACCCGTTATAAACCAGCAACTAGGTACTCCGTCTTTGTCACTTTAAAGGATTTATTCTAAGGATTTTGTATTTGGTACAAAATTATCCAACACCCAAGATCAACGACTATTACTGCTAAAGTAATAAAGTTATCTCAACTGCTATAATTTACCTTTAAAGTTCATGAAATGCGCTATTATCATTAATTTTTCCAGATTTTTCAAGCTAGCAGTTTAGCTTTTAGAGGGGGGGGGGGGACATATAGGGGAGCTGGCACTCGCTTATTTAAAGAAACTGCACTATCGTTCTTTTAAAAGAATTGCGATATCACATATAGAAATTCACAGTTAATTCTATCTTATCTTTTTCAATAGACATTTCATCTTTTGATTTGTATCGATTATTTCGAGTCCTTGGTAAAAGTTACTCTGTACGGCGGACGGTGCGAACTGTATGAATGCATTTTTAGCAGGATTATAAGTTTACTTTAATAATATTTATTGATATATGTATGTGTTTATTTTAGGCCCAGTCTCCCGATGAGTCTGCCCTGGTATCTGCGGCCAGAAATTTTGGTTTTGTATTTAGAGAACGCTCGCCTAATAGTATTACAATAGAAGTAATGGGTAAAACAGAGGTGAGTATTCTATACATACCTAACAAATATGTTCTAATGCCGGTGCCATACATTGGCTATATTGGTATACTTGGTGCCAACCAAGTTATAGTCTTGGACCAATACACCATCCAATATCTGTAATACTGATATTCACTTTCACCAACTTATATAATCTTGGAACGGTCTTGGTTCCAAGATTATATAAGTTGGTGCAAATATAGCCAATGTGTGGCGCCGGCATCATGACATAACGAACACGCCCCAATGTATACCTAGCCATAATATAGGGTAGTTATTAAAAGCTTGCTTTTCTATGTTTTTAAACGTCCTTATAATTGATTTATTCAGTTTATATTCGAAAGAATTAAATTATTCAGTAGACCACATAATCACATACCGTCTCGTAAGATAGAGATCAAAAACATACTTATTACGGCAAGTTCTAGAATTTGTATAATTGCTTTACATATTTTTAGCCGTATTAATAATTCAATTATTATAATGTATGTTTTTCTTTTTCAGGTGTATGAATTGTTATGTATATTAGATTTTAATAATGTTAGGAAAAGAATGTCCGTGATATTAAGAAAGGATGGTGAAATTAGGTTATATACTAAAGGTGCTGACAATGTAATATATGACAGATTAAAATCAGGAAATCAAGTTGATGTTAGGTCTAAAACGCAAGAACATTTAAATGTAAGTACCCTCTCATATATGTGTATATTGTTATAAATATATATTATTGTATTATCATTTAACATAGAATTACATTTAGTTATGTTAGTATGACTGGATTATATTGTTGAAAAATAATAATCTAATCGACTGCCCAAAAAGCGTATAAATAAATCCAATAAAAATAATGCTCTCATTATGTATCTTATTCACTCTCATATCTCCGTCATTCATTGACCAATTTTGAGAATTATTTGTTTTTGCGAAAGGATGTAAGGTTTTAGCCATCAGGTTGGCCCTTAAATTATATTTATATTAGGATTATATGAGAATCTTTAGAGTTCAGAGATATGGTGTGAAAAACCTCAACGAATAAAAGCGACAGTTAAAAAAAAACTATTTTATTGTTCAAGTATCTTTTGATCCAAAATCACGAGATACATTAAATTATTCTATCAAGTGAATTACTAGCATATAGGTAATAAAGAATTGTATGTATAACAAAGCAAAATTAATTATGCACGTCAAAGCTTTACAGTGGTCTGCCGTAATAAAACTTAGTGCTCCCTAGCGTCATTCACATACACTTTACGAAGAAACGATTACTCACTATGTGTAATTAATTACGTACACTTTGTGAGCAATGTCATGAATATGTCCATTAATAAAATCATTGCCCATTTACAAAATTACTGGCCGAACCTAGTTACATTATTCTCTACGTTATGTGTTGGAAGGTTATTAAATGACTGATCATTCTTATGAAAAAAACCGTTATCATAAGCTATTGTGCAAGAGAGCTAAATACTACTTTAATGTCCTTCTCACAAAAGGTGAATACATGAGCGACAGAGCTTTGCGCATTTATTTGTGTTAAATTACTACTTACAACAGCCTTTTCCGCGATACGCAAAGTAAAGGGTTTTTCAAAAAGAACTTTGTTTTTTCAATAGGGGCAACTCGGAACCACAGTTTTGACATTTAGTTTTTGACATATCAGTAGTAGCTTTCGCAATTGTAATAATGAATTCAATTTCGCTTGAAAATCGCATTAGAATCATAAAAATCCATTATGGAAAAATGTAACAGATTAAGGGCCAGTTTCACTGGTTCATGATAAAGTGACAGATCTGACAGATGATTTCACACAAAAGCTGTCAAAAATGTGTCAGATTAGTGCCTGATCAGGATATCAGGAACCAGTGAAACTGGCCCTAATTATATGAAATTAGTGATTTTTTCGGTATGGGTCATATACGTGGAGATATGATATGAGATATGACCCTTATATCTTGTTAGTTGCTCTCCCTTTGTATACTACGACTATCCTGTTGTATTGTAGAAGTTTGCCGGCGAGGGTCTCCGAACACTGGCGCTGGCGTGGCGGCCGCTCGAGGAGCGCATGTTCTCGGAGTGGAAACGAAGGCACCAACAAGCGGCGCTCGCGATGCACGACCGTGACGAACAGCTCGACGCTATATATGAAGAGATCGAGACAGATCTCTTGCTTATGGGTGGGTCATCACAGCCTTATTTTTAACAGACTTCAAAAAAGGAGGTTTCTCAATTCGACCGTATATATATATATACATATATTTATGTTTGTTCGAAGATAAATTCGTCTTTTATGAACCTATTTTGATTATTCTTATTTTGTTGGAAAGGAGATATCCCACGTGTGGTACCATGGTAATTTAATCGAGGTCTGATAAGTATCTCCAGAGATATGGAGATAAACACCTCAAACTTGGTACTGAAAATAGATAACACGGCATTTGAAGTCTGTTCTTTTATTTTTTTAACTATCTTATAATAACAGAAATACAATCTAAATGTTCACTATATTGTTATTTAAATATTACTGCGAAAGAGACTGGGACGCGGTTATATTGAAATGGGATGTTTTACCTCGTGGCAGGTTCCACTGGACCGGTTAGGTCTCTGTCTTAATGGTTAGCGTGGGAATATCGGAATAAAAAGTAACCTATGTGTTATTTATGGGTCTAGGCTATTTACGCACTAAAGGTTAGCTTAATCGGTTGAGTAGGTTTAGGCGCAAAATGCCCAATTCTCAAAATGACATATGAGTCTTAAAGGGACCAATTCTCAAAATGGCAAATTCTCAAAATGCCTAATTCTCAAAATGGCGAAATTATATATATATATTTTTTTTTAATAAAAATGTTTTCGATCAATGTGGGTTCACTATTGACGTGAACCCACTCCAGACATAAGCACATTTAGCTTGGTTAACAAGAATTTCGCAATTTTGTGAATTAGGTATTTTGAGAATTTGCCATTTTGAGAAATGGGCGTTTTGAGAATTTTCCATTTTGAGAATTGGGCATCTTGCGCCTAAACCGTTGAGTAGTTTAGCGTGGAGAAGTAACAAATATATCCACACTCGATAATATACCATAATATACACACTCGTAAACTTTCGCCTTTTTAATATTAGTGGGATATATAAGTATATAATATAAAATTGGACGTTATGGGCACATACTCAGTTGTTGCTAATACTAGATAACGTTATAAGTCACTGCACTGCACCTGTTACCTTGAGACAAAGATGTTGAGTCTCACATGTTGGACAAGACTTCTAAACTTTGAATCACATTCATACCTGAATGAATGAATGAATGAAAGATTTATTTCCCAAAATATTAAACTAGTTTTTACATTGAGTCTTATATATATGAACACAAATTAACCATCATTTGGGCACCCTGAAATTCCACACTAGGAAAAATCCTGTGTTGTGGAATTCAGTAAGATTGACACAAAGAAATGTTACAAATACATGTACCGTGGGTAAACTTATACATTACTACTTTTTAACTATTTGTGCATAATTGATATACCTAACTTAGACAATAACTTATGAAGATTCTAACCTACTAATAACACAAATTGTGTGTATTTGTGTGTGTGTGTTTGTTTGTTTGCGTGAGTTGATGTGAGTGTATTGTTGAGAATGTGTAGCTATTTCTGTAATTTCCTGTAGGTAACGGTCTCAAACTAAGACTACTTGAATAAGCATTTCATTTTATGTTCTATATATATATATACATATATATAAATATATATATGCCATCTAAAATAGGAACAGAAAATTCTTCTTTTATTATATATAATTCTTCCTTTACTATATTATTATACTCTTTATTCAATTCACATCACGGGCTGCAAATCGCCCGGTCCTTTGGAAGGCATTGACGGAGCCGAAGCCAACGTCAAGAGTTTACAATATTAAATTAAATAAAAATATGATTTGTGGATGGAGACATGAAAAACTATAAAAAGAAGGTACTATAATTTATTATGGCTATGAATGTGTGCTGCTTGATGACTGTTTTCTGGTCTATGGGATGAGGTACGGCACCCGCCAATTATGCCTCATTTCAAAATATTAAGGCGGGTGGTGACTAGCTATACACTGAATGGACCCCCCATAAAGGCGGACCGTTATGTCGGCGCCGAGGGGCAACATTGGCGTGGATAGCTAAGGGTGTTGAGAGGTGTGCTGCACTTTCACTATATTATTATTATTATTATGGGGCCTGATTCTCAACTGACTGTTTTTACTGCCGTATTTGCTATATTAGGTAACGATGTTCTAAACATTTTGTAGTAATATTATGCTGCGAAAATCCCAAACAGCTGAAACAGAGGAGAAGCAGGCCCCTCAACTTCAGGATATAGTTGTTATGAGGCTTTCTGTCTCCGAATAGTTAAGAGACGCTAGCCAAGATAAAATATTGTTCTTGCAAGTATGGCGGGGAAATTTGACAAATATTGAGTGTCCTGTCTACACGTTGATATATGTTTGGACCCTTGTAGGAGTAGGCTCGCTTACCAAGTAACGTTTTTCGACGGGGGACCAGGACCCAGGAGTTCTTCAGCGTACGTTTATTTGTGGTGTATCCGGTCAAAGAATATTTGTGGAATCGTAGCGATACTGCAAGTATGTAAAGTTGCCTTACTCGTAACAACTTTGTATCATTATATAATTGGTCAGTCGAGTACCTAAAGGGTTTGTTATGTGCTACTTTTAAAAGGGCTCTTTGAGCTCTTTCCACTTTAATCAGCGTCGTTTTATTCGCACTACCCCATGATACGATACAGTAATTTAGAATTAATTCACAAAGGGCCTTTTTGGGCCACACCAAACGGAGCGTATCTGGATCAACTGATGCTCTCAAACGCTTGAAGATAAACATCATCTTCCTCAGACGGCCACACAGAGCTCCTATGTGCTTGTTCCAGGAAAGCTTATGATCTATCGTAACGCCTAAATATCTTATGTCATCTACACGCTGTAACTTGGGACAGGGGCAAGTAGAGCTAGAGGAGTTACCACATGTGTGAATTTTCATTTCAACATTATTAGATTTGGTTCTAGTAGATATATGGAAGGCCATGAACTTAGTTTTTGATGCATTTAAGGTATGTAGATTTTTTTGTAACCATAGGGTGATTTTTGTTATACCTTGTTGTGCTGTATCGGTTACGGTATCCCAGCAGTCACCATGGAAGACCAGAGCTGTATCGTCAGCGAAAGTAAATATATTAGTGTTTCTTAATTGAAGCTGGCACAAGTCATTAATGTATGATTAAAACAGAGTTGGTCCGAGCACGCTTCCTTGAGGAATTCCGTATGAGACATTAGTGTAGTCACTGTATTCGTCGGATATACGGACTCTTTGTTTCCTACCATCGAGATACGATTGAAACAATTTTAATGGTAATCCGCGCACTCCAAGATATTCAAGCTTTTTTAGAAGAATAGGCCAAGACACTGTATCAAATGCCTTGGCCAGATCCAAGAAAACACCTATACACCTTTTGCCTGAGTCAAGTTTTTGTGATACTTTCTCTACCAAATCCGTAACTGCATCCTCTGTAGACTTGTTCGATCGAAATCCATATTGGTGCGGCGATATAATGTTGTGCTTTTCGAGGTATCCTAGAAGTCTTTTATTCATAATCTTTTCCAGTATTTTTGATATCGATGACATCAATAGTATAGTAATGACATCGTAGTGATATGGGTCTATAATTAGATATTATTGTTGCAACACCAGACTTATATATAGGACAGATATCAGCAGATTTTAAGTTATCTGGAACTGGAGATGAAATTACATGTCTAGTCTGTTTAAGTATGCTGTTACTAATGAGATCACTACCAGGGGCTGACGCAGTTTTGAGACCAGTTATTATTTTATTAACTTCGTACACATCAGTAGGTGCTACAAAGAAAGATTCTGCCCTGGAGTGTTTGCTACACGTAGAATCAGCGTCGTTTTATTCGCACTACCCCATGATACGATACAGTAATTTAGAATTAATTCACAAAGGGCCTTTTTGGGCCACACCAAACGGAGCGTATCTGGATCAACTGATGCTCTCAAACGCTTGATGATAAACATCATCTTCCTCAGACGGCCACACAGAGCTCCTATGTGCTTGTTCCAGGAAAGCTTATGATCTATCGTAACGCCTAAATATCTTATGTCATCTACACGCTGTAACTTGGGACAGGGGCAAGTAGAGCTAGAGGAGTTACCACATGTGTGAATTTTCATTTCAACATTATTAGATTTGGTTCTAGTAGATATATGGAAGGCCATGAACTTAGTTTTTGATGCATTTAAGGTATGTAGATTTTTTTGTAACCATAGGGTGATTTTTGTTATACCTTGTTGTGCTGTATCGGTTACGGTATCCCAGCAGTCACCATGGAAGACCAGAGCTGTATCGTCAGCGAAAGTAAATATATTAGTGTTTCTTAATTGAAGCTGGCACAAGTCATTAATGTATGATTAAAACAGAGTTGGTCCGAGCACGCTTCCTTGAGGAATTCCGTATGAGACATTAGTGTAGTCACTGTATTCGTCGGATATACGGACTCTTTGTTTCCTACCATCGAGATACGATTGAAACAATTTTAATGGTAATCCGCGCACTCCAAGATATTCAAGCTTTTTTAGAAGAATAGGCCAAGAAACTGTATCAAATGCCTTGGCCAGATCCAAGAAAACACCTATACACCTTTTGCCTGAGTCAAGTTTTTGTGATACTCTCTCTACCAAATCCGTAACTGCATCCTCTGTAGACTTGTTCGATCGAAATCCATATTGGTGCGGCGATATAATGTTGTGCTTTTCGAGGTATCCTAGAAGTCTTTTATTCATAATCTTTTCCAGTATTTTTGATATCGATGACATCAATAGTATAGTAATGACATCGTAGTGATATGGGTCTATAATTAGATATTATTGTTGCAACACCAGACTTATATATAGGACAGATATCAGCAGATTTTAAGTTATCTGGAACTGAAGATGAAATTACATGTCTAGTCTGTTTAAGTATGCTGTTACTAATGAGATCACTACCAGGGGCTGACGCAGTTTTGAGACCAGTTATTATTTTATTAACTTCGTACACATCAGTAGGTGCTACAAAGAAAGATTCTGCCCTGGAGTGTTTGCTACACGTAGAATCAGCGAGCTCCGATTCTGTCTTCTGCAGTTGAGCGAGGATGTTATTTGCTAAGTTTGCGCCAACTGAAGAAAAGTAATTATTTGAGTGGTTTAGTGATTCAATATGGGATGGTCTGGCCGAGAGAAGTTGATTAGAATTTGTGTTTACTGGATTTATATGACATATGTCTTTAACGGCTCTCCGAAGCTGTTTACTATTGTTTTTATTAGCCGCAATTCGTCTTGATTGATATTTGATTTTTTGATTTTGTAAAGTATGGCAGTGGTTTCTGAGATTTTTATATCTGGACTGCATTTGGGCGTTATTCGGATGCTTTTAGCCTCGAGGTGTAGAGAGTCTCTGCTTCGAATCTTTTTAACCCTATAATTGGCATTGTACACTGTAAGATACGTTAAACTTAAAAAAATCTAGCACCCTACAGAAATGATTTTTTCTAAAAACATAATTTTTAAAAATTTTGAGAAAAATTTCCTAGCCTAGTATAGGGTTAATAAGTGATCTCGTCATGCATGGCTTCGTTATTAAATCAGCACTACGGATCTTTCTTTTATCTGTGTTATCTTGTATAGCAGCAGTTATCCTCTCAACTAAAAATTGGGTAGCAATATTGACGTCGGTTAAAACATAGAAGTTAGTCCAATCGATCTTTTCTAGATAGCTTATAATACCGTTTATATTTATGTTTGGTTTAAGTTTGGAATTCGGTGTACATTTCGTAATCTTATGGTCAATTCCAGTTAGGACCTCTAGTGGGTAAGAAATGGCCAGGGGTAAATCCGTGATATGAAATCAGCTCTATATAATCTAAATATTTAGGATCAGTTGTATAAGGCTTGATGTCAATATTTATATCACCGATTATGATACAGGAGTCAGTTGTGATACTTGAAATAGTTTCTTCCAAGGATTTTATGAAGTTAGATACTTGCTTATTTGAGGGAGACCTATATAATGTTATTAAGCTGAGATCTGAATCAATTTTTAATATTAGGCAATTTGCATCGTTAAATTGAGGCTCATGAATTACGACATTTAATCCTTGTTTTGCAAATATTATTATACCGTTGTTTTGGTTCCTAAACAGAGTAGAGGAATGGCAATCATAATGAGGTAGGTTTAATCCGTGACAATCACTGTCAATCCAGCACTCAGTAAGTGCTATTATGTCCGGGAGAAAGCCTAAGCGATTTATATATACTAAAAGTTGATCGAATTTTTTTTGACGCTTCTGATGTATTGTGTGATTATCGTTGTTTGAGTCTGAGTATAACCTAGTTTGTCCTTGCATTCTTCAGCTGAAGATACTCTAAAGCTGTCTACTAAACTAATGTTGTCAATGCATTCAATAAATTTTTATTATTCATTTTGTTTGCAGGTCAAGAGTCACGCAGAATAACTCTGCGTGTTACGTAAAATTTATTTTTGCATTGACAAAAGAAGACTTTTAGACATTTTGCCTCTAAGAAGTATCTATAGCCATTAGTGGCTATGCAAGTCATAGTAATACATTGTTTCTGGGAGAAGTTAGACTCAAACTTGTGACTCAGCTTGAACGATCTGATTTTGGTTACTAAAAAAAATTATGGGGATAGATCCAGTTATGTACCAATTTTTGTCATTGGATGTGTATTCAATCGATTTGTGTGTATTAGTTATTCGCGTTAGAGTGATATATTTACTGGTAAAAAATAATTTATTGTTTCGTATTGTTATGTCCAGTATATTTTGTGCATAGTTGAGTAGTGATATCTGTATATAGTTTACAGGATGGCAAATGGTTTGTGAAGATTGAAATAAGTGATTCTTATTTTTTAGTTCAGTGATTATTTTTTCTTAATAAATGCTTGCTATATTGTAGAGAGAGTACAATAATAACAATAAAGAATAGCAATGCTATAGCAAATGCTTGGCTGAAAGTTGAGTTTCTGATATGATCCTAAGCAAAACATGAGCAATGAATTGACTTTATGATCAGTTCTAAGTTGATGGGGGCTGTATCTAGTCACTTTTGCATACGATATAGTTCTTCAAGGTCGCTTTCACTATTTTTTACTAATTTGCGGCGTTCCTTCGTCCTTGCGCATAAACATCCTTCCAAAGGACGTCCAACAGAATGCAAAATTATTATTCTTCGCGGATTCACGGGAAAGATAATATAGCTTCCGCTCTCGCTGCGTAAGGTTCTCGGAAATATACACTGGTTTACTAGGGCCATCGATTTTTATTTGCGCAGTGTTAAGTTTATCCTGTTTGTGTTCTCTGTTGTAGATTTTGAGGGACCTTAAAAACTTGTCTCTCAGAAATACTGTCGTGAATTCCGCTATTATGGGCTTTGATTCTGTTTTAGAGTTAGCACGGAAGACATCCTTTATCACATTTGTTTGGATTGAGATGTTTAGTAGTTCAGCTGTTTTGCTAATTATATTTTTTAAGTCTTCTTTAGACTCTTTTTGGACTTGTGGAATATTTCTTAACTCGCTACTAGTGGAACGCGAGTTGTGCCTCAAGCTGGTTCTGTAAGTTCTGGATGAGCTCTTTATCAATTTTGCGTTCCCTTTCAAGAGTATCAATCCTATTTACGGCATCTTCGTACTGAGTGTACAAGGTGCTCATCGTTACCTTCACATCGTTGATAGAGTTGAGAATTATGTCCGACTTTTCATCCTGCCGCATTTGAAGTAATTGGAACATTTCCATTACGTCCGCTTTTGAGATTTCCTCCGAATTGTCGTGATCGTCATTTTTGATGTCATCTCTTTTACGCTTGGATGGGTTTCGGAAGCCAATATTTGACAGAGATGACGCGGCGCTCATTCCTGCTTCTTGACCAACTTCGGAAATATTTGAGTCAGAAGAACAGTGCTGAAGGGGAGTTGCAAAGGACGCCGACGGTGGACATAACTGTCTTGGAGGAGTACGTTTTAACGGCATTTCGCTCTTGTTATGTTTAGCAATACGCTTTGAAAATGGATAACACAAATAATGTATAAATGTACTTCACTTAATATAAGTAGCTATTTATTGCGTATTACTTCAGTTCAAGTCACGTAGGTAGCAGAACACAAAAACACAGTGAGATAGATTCTCGCGCCCAAAAGGTCGTAAGCGCCGCCAATTTCGAAGCCGCTTACGCGTTTACGTCGAAAACCTCTCGGATGTTTATGCCGAAACAGAATATTTACAAATTACACTGATATTATTGATTGTTCTTGTTTTTCTGATTAAGTTTATCACTACACTTTAACCACATACTGATAGATTTATGTATAAAATAGAAAAGTCCGTTTAAAAGTCACTAAACACTTGAGTTTTAGAATAAAAACAGGGAGCAGACTAGTTAGGAACGAAGTTACCCACTTCACTATACCTATTACCATTGTTACCAGTATTTGAATAAAAATATACTCGGCAGGAATATACTCGTATATATACAAATCAAACATAAACCTGTTTTGATTACCAATTGATTTTGTTTCTATAAGGATGAAATAATTTTGTCGGTCCCACTGAGGTGAGAGCATAACTTATAAAGGTAATAGACAACAGAATTCGTATGTGTCCAGTGACACATATTTCATGTTATTATTTCTAAATAATAAAGTAACAATATATTCTTATGAAATATTTCAAGCTTCAACTTGTATAATAAAATACAATGTAAAATTTGTGATTGTATTCCAGGTGTGACAGCAATAGAAGACAAATTACAAGATGGCGTCCCGGAAACAATAGCGAATCTCAGCATGGCGGGCATCAAAGTGTGGGTGCTCACAGGGGACAAACAAGGTAATGTTCTCAAAAAACTAGTTAATTGACTCGCACAGAGCTTTGTTGTATTGTAACCCCCCATTAGTTATTATTAATGTTTATAAAAAATAAAAATAAAATTTCTCACTGTAACTAGAGTATGCAAGGCATCTATCATTCTTTAGTTGTCAAAGTTATTTTTTGTTTCATTATAGCTCCACTCGATTAGTTTATTTAGCCAGTGTCACAGAATTAGAAAAAATTCAAGCTTTCGTTCTAACATTTGAAGCCTGTGCATATTTTGTAAACGCTAAATAGTTTATTAGCTTCATACGTAAAAGTTGATGAATAGATAGTCCATATAGTACAGTAGGCGCTCGGCAATCCGGCATACTCACTCAGTAGTCCCGAATTTGGCGACTCAGTCAAGCTGCTCTATAATCCGGCAGCTTACATTGCCGAATGCTGGATTACAAAGCCGTGTATGTATATATACAAATTTTACAATTTTATGTTTGATTTAATTACTTTATGTACCTACTTTTGGTGTATTTTACTGTAAAATTCTATGAAAGAATTTATTTCCGACATATGTACTTACATGAATGCTTTGTTTCCCATATAAATCCAATAATCTGGCAGTTCCAGCAACCCGGCATAGGTGAGAAAATTCGGGCACCGGATTACCGAGTGCCTACTGTATTTGCATGAGTCATTACATTCAGCCTCAAAGTAGCCTCTAAGTACTCTTTTGTCGACAGAAACGGCAATAAACATCGGCTACTCGTGCCAGCTGCTAACAGACGACATGGCGGAGGTGTTCGTAGTTGACGGTGCGTCGTACGACGACGTCGCACGACAGCTCGACAAGTGTCGCGACTCTATACGGGTCGTCAACACTTTCCTGCCGCACGGTACGTCTACACAGAACATTTTGTTTTAATTTTTTCGTCCATCTATCGCATTACAGCTCGTGCTTAAGCTTGATTGATGGATATTCTGTCGCCAAACATCTAATGTGTCCCAACAGTCTTGATGGATAACTTTCATTCGAGGCCTAGTGTACTGCCATCCTCGACCACATCGTCACTAACAAACAGGTGAGATAGTGGTCAAACTCTAACCTAACTGATATAAAAGAAAAAGTTATGAGCTTAAACAGTGTCGAACCTGTATTTACGTCTTCGAAATGAAAAGTGACTATCCAAAGACATTTCATAAAAAGACTGCTCTACCGGCCTGAAAAAGACCGACACTTGCTTTCTTTTGTAGCGACCACACATATAGTTATATAGCACTGGCAATTTGATTAACAAGGACACACTGTCTTCTAGGTTCCTTTCGTTTTGGCCGTTTTGATGTACTATTACAACCTTATGTTCAAAGCGTACGGATTAAATTGTTTTTTTTTTTTAATTTCTGTGCACGATCTTCTAAATAGTACATCCATGGACTAACCTGTGTGCTTGCACCACAGGTTCAGAACCAAAAAACGGTAGCGAGACAGCGAACGGCGGCGCTTCAATGTCTCGACCGTCGCCGGGTCGCGCCGCCAACGTGAAGCTGAACGCGCCCGCCGTCTCCGTGGTTACATTTAGGTGGGAACATAACAATCTAACACATGACAGGTAGAGAGTCAAAGAGCTTCACTGTATACATCACCGCTCTCACATCATCGCTACTGTATTGCTCTGTGTGTCTTTATATCTTCGAGCTGTCTCTTATATTTATTACTCGTGATGCACTGCGGTTAAAGGTCGAAGCCCATTTATATCACACTGGTGCCAGATAGCAGAAACTAAACATTCAAATATAAGCTTTAAGCTTGTACTCTGTAGGTACACCTTATTACAACAGCAGCATGAAATAGGAATCAGCTTTATTAGCCGCGCAGATTGCTATTTTATGATGTCATTGTAAAGTGTATCTATAAGAGTATGAGCTTAAATCTATATTTGTATGCTCATTTTATGCTCTGCGGTAGAGAAGTGCGGTATAAATAGACTACGAGCTTTATGGCTTTATAATACTGTAACGATTTGACGCCTACTCGAGTTAAAATAGAGTGTTAGAGTTGAGTTTTTTATAATACAACACGTTACGTACAACTTTCAAATATTGTAATAAATTAAGCAGGTGCAGTAGTATTATAGGTCTCCTGAAGGCCTTTATGAGCCATCTCTTGTTATATTTAATACAATTTTAACAGTTAAATTTAGTTCATTAGCTCGGTGATAGTTTGGTGATAGGTGATAGTTGTGGTATAGGCCGCTTCTGAAGGCCTCTGAAACGGCCAGAATTTGCTATAATGGGGGCTCTCGCCCACCAGGTGGCGCCTAAGCCTAAGTAAAATAATCCTGATGACACCTGTCAAGCATTTATGATTATTTTGACATTTGTGGTGAAATGTCAAATATAATTATATGTTAATGTCAGTTTAGGAAAATCCCCATACTAAACATGACATTTGACATTCCGCTAACCTCTTAGTCCACGGACTCCTCTAGCGTCAAATTCACACACGATAGCCCCGATTGGCACCTATGTTAAAGTTGTCCTCCAAACTGCGGTAGCGCTCAGTTGTAGAAGCTACTCAAGCGCTGCTCAGACTACGCTATAATATATAGCTTAATAGCATATAGTTCATAGCGCAACAATATCGCTCACCATACATTTACTATGAGCACGTTCACACTTAGCTATAATTAATATTATTGGGTTGCTATGAGCTATGAAATTGAGCGATATGCTGTGCTATATCGCGCACTTGCCAGATTGGGGAATTCTCCCCAAATATGGGGGATTTTAACCTTTTTTTGACGTGACAACGTCTAATAAAAGATGTGGCGAAACGTTGTGTGCGTGTAAATGAGAATGGGGGTGGTGGGACTAATTTGTGCAATTAGATGGCACGCTCTATGAAATGTCAACTGAGCTTGCCATATGTCATACTTGCTTGCGATCATATCGCGTAGTGTGAACGCCATGCTTATATAGTATAGCTTGATGATGTATCTATATTATAGCATATATTATAGCATAGTCTGAACGGCGCTTCATGGTCAACAATTCAATATACAGGATGAATTTTTCAAGTGGGCCTGGATGACCAAATCAAAAACTATGAGGAATCGCGAAAAATGCTCAAAGGAGTCTCGGGCCCGATTTTGATGAGAACTAAAACTGCATCATTGGATTTTTTTAAAAACAAAATTCCTGGCCAGGAATCGAACCCGTTGATTTTGAAAAAAAAAACATACTCTGAATTATTACACCATTTGATAGTGTCAAATTTTAAATTCACCCTGTATACTGAGTGTTTTTTATAACTTTAGTAGGGAAGGTAGGTGGATTTAATATACCGAATAATACCGAGCACCACCAATTGAATAAAATAAGAATATGACGGGTTGCCGTTCGTGATTCAATAAAAACCTCACACGTGATCGCTTTGTTTGAGTCGATTCGGAGTTGAGTCATTACTGTATGTAAACGACTGGTAGATAGTACCGCCGGAGTTGACGAAAGTTTAGGTATAAATCGCAGTAGCTATGGGCGAGTGAGGAAGGCCTGACCCAGTTACATATTATTTTAATAAAAAGGCAATAGATTTCTTATGAGTATATTTCTGTTAAAGAATAGTTTATATCCTATCCTATATGCACACTTTATACACAGTCTATCCTTCTAAACTAACCCGACACTATCTGTCTCACTCTTTCGTCTGAACACCGAGTTGCGTGCTCTTTCTCTCTTTACTTGTGTGACTATAACATACACCTACATTAGGATAGTTCACCCCACAAGCTAGTAATGTAATGTTTAATTTGTATATTATAACTGTGTTTACACATTTGTGTGGATATTGAAGCAAACTCGTCAAGCGAAGCGAATTGAGCGAGTGAATGAGATAGCGACTGATCTGATAGTTCTATCTCTGTCTATCAATATATCTTTCATTGGCACGCTTATGAGTAATTTGCAATTTTTATTGTCACAGTGAAAAAAGTGAGAAGTTGCTATCAGTCCTATGTACACGATCTGCAGTGCTGCCTCTGGTGAACGACTATGGTACTAACTTCGCTTATATCATATCGTTTTACATGGTCTTTGTTTGCTGAATAAAGGAAGAGCAGATATGCATCCTGCATAAATGGAGTTGTTGGTGTCTTTCGGAATTTCTCACAATACACGTGGATGATGTGGAACTTATATAAATTCGGTTAAAAACTACCTACGTTAGTTTTAGTAGAGATTTCTGCTTAAATCTTTACAGTTTCATCCATATCGGTGCTTACATGGCCTTACATTCCCTGCGCTATTCTAGGAGGTCGATCGATATGTGCTACTTCGGAGAGTGTCATAGAACGTATCATAAATGTGTAAATAAAGTATAAGGAGCGGATGAAACACTGTTTTACTTAATACTGCTATGGTGCAACGTTTGCGAACATTGTATAGTTTAGCTTTATATGTTTGCTTTTTCAACATTTTATTTGTAAATACAGTAAATCAGATATCTGATTACATTTTTAGCTCTCAATGGGGTTAAAAACTGAAAGCTCTAAGTAGGTGGCGCTACTGTTGAGTGTTCCTAAAAACCGCCATATTGCACATTTTGTATGGATTTTTCACAAACTTATTTCCTTAAAAAGATATAATAATGCATTCGACCTTGACTTTCAGCCAATTATAAGAAGAAATAAGGCAAAGTGTAACATTTTTAATCCATTAGTGTAAATAAAAAAAATATCAAAAAAATAATGTACAACGTTACTTTTAATTTCATTCGGGAACACATTAATAACAGTGCTTTTGTAATTCATAGATGCACATAGCATTCAAATAAGTATATATAGCAATGCGAATTTATTTGTTTACAAAATTACGATTGAAAATGACAGCTGTCAGATTTAAGGAAAACTCAACAGTAGCGCCACCTGCAGTGAGCAAAAGGCAGTTTTTAACCCCATTGTAAAATGCTGTAAATTCTACCATTTTATTTTCAACTGCAAGCTTGAATAAAAATAGAAAACGTCTGTTTAAACGTTGATGTTTTTAAAACGTGAATCTAACTTTTTACTACTATATTTCAATGAAAAAACTTTATCAACTAATAAAATTAAAAAATTATATAAATTCATAATGTACAAGTCTTATTTCCGCTTTAAAAACATCTTAACAGCAGCTCTGATTAAAATGCCAAAAATGTGAAATTCAAAATTCATCCACTTTTTATCCAAACAAAGCCAAGTCTACGAACAAGTATAACGTAACAAGTAAGAATGTTCGGCGAACATGTTACAGCAACGAGTACGTGTCAGGTGGCGGGCCGTGCTCGGCGGACTCGCACGAACACAACAACGACGACACGAACGGGTTCGCGATCGTTATCAACGGTCACTCGCTCGTGCACTGCTTGCATCCTAAGTTGGAAGAAAAGTAAGTACTCTATAGAAGAAGAAAAGAAACTGTTGAATTTGTGATGGAATATTAGATTCTCTCAACAAAACTTAACCAATCACAGCTTAGAATGGTTTCGGCCAGTAACAGCTGACAATATTAATGATTTTAAAAGTCGCTAAATATGATGGCAGTGTGAAGTCTTTACCGTACTTGTTATTGGTCTCTACCAAAAAAGAAGTATCACGTAAATTACTGGTTTTGTGGACGTTGACATTTCTGACTAAAAAAAAATTATTGTAAGATAGGCAGTTAAAAAAAATTATTATAACAGATTTTGGAGTTAAGCTGAAGTTAGGTTTTTTTAGTAGTAATGTAACATGAATAATACAGTAAGTACCGTTATGTTTCAGGTTTCTAGACGTAGTGTTACAATGTAGATCGGTGATATGTTGTCGAGTGACACCGTTACAAAAGGCCATGGTCGTGGAACTCATCAAGAAGAGCAGGAAAGCGGTCACGTTGGCGATAGGAGACGGGGCTAATGATGTGTCTATGATTAAAGGTATCTTAACTATAACATATACTCAGTCCCTGATTTGTCAGATTTCAGAGGACGCCCACTCGATTTCAGAGGATAAAAGTAAAAAAAAGGTACTTGGGGCGGCGGAAATAAAGTGACTCATAAAAAATTTGAATCCGGCACTGCATATACTAGATGACCCATGCGAATACTTCGCACTAAATACGACAAATTAGTATATTCATTTATAGTAGTACAGTATACATTTTATACTGTCAACAGATGACACTGTACATTATTGTAAAATTGTGTAAAATTATACAATTTTACATTTGTCTATTTGTCGTCCATAGCGGCAAATATAAGCTTTAAAATGGTGTTGGAATCAATAAATTTGATGAAGAATTATTGAATTTATGGCGTATCGACAAAAACACTTTTGAAAAATAATAATATAGAGATATCTGCAGAGTTTCTCTCAATCATTCGAAAACCAATTCGGATTCGGAAACTGCTTTTACTTCGACTTGGATCTTTATAACTCACAATGCTCCGATCGGTTACCTTTGATAATTTAATTCGAAACAATCAGTAATTCTAATTGGAAAGGTTTCCGCGACATTATAGCTTATGGATTTATCAATATTCAAAGTTAAAAATGAAAGTTCCGAATCCGAATATTTGCCATTCACAAAAATGAAAACTTAATTAAACAATAATATGTACTTGCTAGCTGATTTGTTTTTTCGTGAGGGCAGACGTTATATCATATTTAGCAGTGTAGAATAGGACATAGACAACTTATGTACGCGGACAACGCAGCTAATCTGACATTATGTTAAAACGTGTAACTTTAAATCCGACGTATCCTTAATGTTGTCTCGTATGATGTTATATACCGGTGTCCGAGTCAGTTGCGTTGGAAGTGAGTTCACGTGGTGGGATCGGGATCTTCACATTGTTTTTTCAACCGACTTCCAAAGAATGATTCTTTTTTTAATCGGTAGGGTACATTTCTGAGGTGGTCCCATTGTATTCAGAGATATTACGATAAACGTCTCAAACTTGCTACTGAAACTGACTCACGGGGCATGATAGTCGGTTGTTTTAGTTTTTAAACTATCTTAATTATTATTATTGGCTCGTACTATCTAACCAGTGTTTATGTTACCAGATTAACGGTTTTTTTTATTTCCAGCTGCCCACATAGGCGTCGGTATATCAGGCCAAGAAGGCATGCAAGCGGTGCTAGCGTCAGACTACTCGATAGCACAGTTCCGGTTCCTGCAGCGACTGTTATTGGTGCACGGTAGATGGTCCTACTACAGAATGTGCAAGTTCCTGCGATACTTCTTTTACAAGAACTTTGCTTTTACGGTCTGCCACTTCTGGTTCGCGTTTTTCTGTGGATTTAGTGCGCAGGTATGTTTGCTACTTATATTATATTTATTGAAGTGACACTTCTTTAGGCGCACTGGGGTAAAAAAACGGAAGTGACGTAGCGTCACGGTCCGAATGCAACGGAAGTGACGTAAGCGTCATGTTATATTTTATATTATATTTGTATATGTTATATTATTCTATGTTTCCGGTTAAGTATATATGGATGGGGGTCTTCAAATCGCGAGTGAATAGGTATCTTCTGGGTAAGCACGCTCCATCATCGATCGCATCATCACTTAACATCAAATGAGATAGTGGTAAAGTGATGCCCAGTTAGGTGTAAAAAAAACTGATTTGCGAACGCCCTCTATTGTAGAACGGCGTAACTAAGAAGACGTATTAGCTATTTCGGGCTTTCTTCCCGCTAAGCTAAGTTCAACAGAGACCGCTACAACAATGCATGAGGCACATTCGTTCCATTCATTAAGTCGATTTTCGATTTTCCCATACAAACATTTCCGCTGATCAAAAAGTAGTTTTAGATGTTTTTTTAGCGTAGTAACCTACGAATAGATCATAAGTCAGGAACTCTGATTCAGAACAAATTCCTCACAAAAAGTGGCCCTCCTTCAAACCAAAACGACGTAGATTCAAAATAAGAATAACTTTCTAAGTTAAAAATGATTAGCCTGGAGATTGATTTAAATTCGGAACGAAAGCAGGGATTGGTATCGCGCATGTGCTGCAATGTCTGTTATGACAATTGAGTCAAACAAGACAAATGTCCGATTAATGACGCGCTGGACACGACTTTTAACACCGCCTGCTTGGACACAACTTTTGTTGGGTCATTTTTATAACTCAATTACTTTTCCTGACTTATGATTTATTCGTAGGTAGTATTTAGTTATTATTTAGTTATTTAGCTTCGCAACACATGCCGGGTATCCGCTAGTGTATTATAAAAACCCTCTCTATTCCCAGACGGTGTTCGACGAGATGTTCATATCAGTATATAATCTATTCTACACGTCGCTGCCCGTGCTGGCACTAGGAGTGTTCGAACAAGACGTCTCGGACGTGACGTCACTACAGTTCCCGAAGCTGTACGTGCCGGGACACACGAGCCAGCTGTTCAACAAGACCGAGTTTATTAAATCCACGTTACACGGGTGCTTTACATCGCTTGTCTTGTTTCTTATTCCTTACGGTAAGTGGAGTCATCATTTAGAATACTTATTAACCCCCGACGCAAAAAGAAGGGGTGTTATAAGTTTGACGTGTGTATCTGTGTGTCTGTCTGTGGCATCGTAGCGCCCAAACGGATTAACCGATTTTGATTTAGTTTTTTTTTGTTTACATGTGTCTTCATCGAGAGCGTTCTAAGATTTGTTTCATGAAAATCCGTTCAGCCGTTTAAATATTATCAGTTCTTTATAGGTTGATGAGACTGAGACTACGATAGCAACTTTCGTAGACTCGTAGTCCTTTGACCGCGGACATCAAATAAACAAAATGGCGCTTCTGCGCACTAGGTACTTACCCGTCATTCTGCTGCTATCGTTTTTTACATTAGCCAAAAGTTAATGTATTAAATTTGAAATTCAGTATCCTGTTACTTCAATGATATTGCTAAAATAAGGTAAAATTGACGTAATGCTGAGACATCTCCTTGAATCTGCAGAATACTCTCCTCGTCGGAGGCGTCGTGTTTAGGCTCATTGGAATGGTCTCAATGAACAAAATTATACAAATCGGTCGGGGGCGGTTTTAAATTTTTGATTTAAGTATTATTGTAGCTATCAACGATGTTTTACTATAAGCAGGATCGTGTACAGCAGATTTAAGACAAATGCTCTTAACATAAGGTTGTAATTGCTATGTAGGTACATAAAAACTGCCCGGACGAAAGGATGGTTGAAGAGAGTGTGTCCTTGTCTAACAACCTGCTAAAAAAGGGACAAACTCCTTGTAAGTGTCGGCATCTTTCAGGCCGGTTTTGCGCCTAGTGCATAGTCAAGTTTATTTTTAGTAAAAAGTCTTTGAGATTCTGTGTTCCAGCCAAAATGTTCCTTACTCAGACAGATGTGTGTAATATTTTAGGTCGTAAATTGTTTAGGTTCTCTTGACGATTGCCCCCAAATACTTTTCTATTAAAGAGGTAGGTGGGTTCCCGGTGCGGACAAACCGGTACGGGTAGGTACCAATCCGTACAGGTAAAATATTTCAATGTTTTCATATGCGCTTACACATAAAGAAACAGGTTAGAGAGAATGAAGAAACAATGAAAAAATTTACCTGTACGCATCGGCACCTACCCGTACCGGTTTGAACCCACCTCTTTATGTCCTCACCCTTAACTGATTTCCTGTGTCTTATGAATAATAAGCTCGCTGTTTTCAAGATATTCCTCGCCTTGGAGAAACCTATCCAATCCTTTTAGTGTAATCATCGCACATTTTAACGACTATTTAATATTCCAGGTACCTACAAAGACGGCTTGGCGCCGGACGGCAAGATTTTATCAGACCACATGTTATTAGGGAGTGTCGTCGCTACTATACTGATCATAGACAATACCACACAGGTATATATCCATATCTTTCTAGGTTTTTTTACGCTTATACGCTAGCGTTTGACCACAATCTCACCGGTTGGTAAGTGATGGTGCGGTCGAGGATGGTATGATGGTACGATGATGGCACGCTAGGCCTAGAATGGGCTCTCAAGGGTTAGGAACACATTAGATGTTTGGTGATAGATTTTCTAACTTGATGATGGCAGCTGGCCAGGCGGACACTAGATAGTGTCCTACCACCATGCAAGGATTGGTAGTTTCTTAACGATGTTTTCCTTTACCAGAACTGTGAAAAGCGCACATACATTTTCTACAGAAAAATCGTATAATAAATGTACGTCGGGGATGGAACTCGGTACCTCTGGCGTCAAAGCCGACCATTCTCCCACTACACCACTAGGCCCTCAAATAGTTCCATAAATAATAATATAAACAAATAATTAGAGCACAGATCATAAAGTTTAAATGATTAAATGTGAACGTACCGGCTTTTTTCGCGTTGTATTTATTCGGATTATGCTCCGAGTGCTCCAAGCAAGTGCAGTGACCAAGTTTCGACCTAAAAAGTAGGTCATCTTCTGGGAGCGGCTAGGATGGCGACATGACCTACTTATTAGGTAAAAACGTCGGAGCATAATCCGAATACATTCAACGCGAAATAAGATTGTTTAAAAAACTAAAAGAACCGACTTCAAATGCCGCGCTATTAATTTTCACTATTAGGTTTGAGATTTTTACCTCCATACCTCTGGAGATACTTATCAGATCTCGATGAAATTACTACGGTACCATACCATTCTAGGGATATCTCCTTTCCAACAATAAAATAATTATCAAAATCGGTTCATAAACGACGAAGTTATCTGCAAACAAACATAAAAAAAATATTTAAAAAATATATACGGTCGAATTGAGAAACCTCCTTTTTTTGAAGTTGGTTGAAAAGCCGGTACTTTCACATTAGATATGAATAATTCTCGCGAAAACTTTCAAACCCAAAGTTAAAGTGATATTGTCGTATTGCAGATAGCACTCGACACGACGTACTGGACGGTGTTCAACCACATCACCATCTGGGGCTCGCTGGTGTCGTACTTCGTGTTGGACTACTTCTACAACTACGCTATCGGAGGACGCTACGTGGGCTCGCTCACCGTCGCCTTGACACAGGCTACATTCTGGTTCACTGCCGTGCTTACTGTTAGTACATACATCATTTATTATTTACGAGCTGTGCCATGCTTACATGTCTTTTTTAGGGTACCGTAGCCGAATGGCTGAAAACGGAACCCTTATAGATTCGTCATGTCTGTCTGTCTGTTTGTCCGTCCGTATTTCACAGCCACTTTATTCCGCAATTATTAAGACTACGCAGTTGAAACTTGTTAGGTAGGTGTATTCTGTGAACCGCCTTATGATTTTTATACAAAAATAAAAAAAAATAAAGATTAAGGGGAGCTCCGGTGGCGAGCCATAAGTGCCGGTTTTTGTCTACCCCCGCAACTGCCAAAATCCGATCATACCATAATGTAGACGCCAGACGACCAATGAATGATACAGAGACAAATGTTTCCTATTCGTATCTGTTCGATGGGCGGTTATCATGCCGATTTACCAGCAAAGCTCTCGCCAGGTCTATCAGGAACTTTAATACAATAATAAAATTGCTTCATGTTTGTTCTCAGATGATAATTCTCATGGTCCCGGTGGTGTCATGGCGGCTCGCGTGGTCGAGCTCGCGGCCGACGTTAGCCGAGCGTCTCCGAGCGCGACAGAGATGGCGCGAGGCCGCGCCGGCGCCGCGCACGCCGTCGGCGCGGCGCGCGCGGCGCTCCGTGCGCTCGGGATACGCCTTCGCTCACCAAGAAGGCTTCGGTCGGCTGATCACGTCCGGGAAGATAATGCGGAGGATACCACACGCGGACGCCGCTCTGTCCGCGCTAGCCTCGTTACCGGGGAAGTTCCACCCGCGGCCGCCCACGCCTCCATCGGAGCCGCGTGCTCCCACGCAGCCGCTCGACACCGTCGACTTATGAGCCGCCGCCCGAGCCCTGGCCCCACCGAGCGAACTCACCACCGGACGCTCGCCGTAGCCATTTGTCACCGACTCGATGTTCAAATGTGGACTTTATATTGTATAGCGCTCAGTCCTAATTTCAAGTCGATGATGCGGCATTCATCGCGATCTAATTTGAAATTAGTATTGTACTCGACACGATGTAAAATTCAATGTTTTGCGTCGCGTTGGTGCCGAGCGGTTACGTTGCTATGATCGTACCACGGACGGGACGGAGTGTTCCGGTCGATCGAGACATCACGAGAAGTGGAGTGGGCGGGGCGCGGCGTTCGACCACGATTTTAGACGAATAGATTTTTTACCTGTACCTTTCGTTTCAACGACCGTTGTCGACGCCCTGGAGTGCATTTACTTGGACGTCACCGGCAGGGAAAACGCCACATAGTTCGATGTTTGTATGGTTTCGTTAGTGCCAAAGAGTTGTACGAAATCTGATGCTTACCTCGCGCCGCGGTCTCGATCCGGTCGCGTCCATCTTTGACTTATTTGAGTATTTTTCGATTCGTCTGATCTCATGTTCTTTGCTATTTATTCAAAGTGAACGAAGTATTTCGGCAATATTTGCCAGAAATTTGATCTCGGTCGTGCTCGAGTCGGGCAGTCGAAACAGAGGATGAATGGAATTGTATCGTCGGTAATCGGAGAAGCCGAGCAAAGCTTTGAAAAAAACAATCGTTATATTATGTTGCAAGGTTCGATCAGTCAGTACTTAACGCTTAATCATAAATCGATCTTATTTTACTGTTATTATTGTTATCTATTGTAACTCGTAACTATCACCGACCGATACTTATGTTGAGAATGCTCTTTGTACCGTTACATTATTTGTGAGTTGTTAAAGTTGTAAACGATTATCACCATTGCATATTTAAATTAAAAGTGCAAAATATGTAGCGTTTTAACTGCATGTGATAAGGACAACATTTGCTTTTGAATCAATTTTTATAATAAAATTGTAAATTCTTTACTTTGTATTTTTATTTATATCCCAAATCACTATCTATCTACCTATCTTCTTACCACTATTACCATATTTTATGTATTATATTATATCACAGCACAATGTAAACTAAATCCGTGGAATGCGTTTTACCCAATTATGCGTTGGTGGCGCCATCTTTGATAACTGTTAGTAGTGAATAATCACAATAGATTGAAAAGTACTCTGTGGTGAATATAGTTCTTTTTAATTTAAAGGTTAAACCGCACTAAGCGACACTGCACAGCAGCGGCGCGACGCGACACGTAGCGACACTTTTAGGTATACCGCACTTGGACTGCAGTGCCGCGACAGTTTGCAACACGGAGAATAGACTATCTGTCTTTATCCGTGGTTAAAGGGCCTTATTCACGATCCATCCCGGCTGTACGTCAGCTCAAGGCCGCGGCGCTGGATGTAGCATACTGACTGTCGTGCGCGCATCAAGCGAGCAGAGTAAATAGAACGAAAAATGTTTTAAATTACAAATGTATATTATGCGTATATGTTAAATCGGCTGTACAGCAAGTCTATACACCATCAAGCCGCACGATGCTGGACTGCTCTGACGTACGTCCGCGTTATTCACTGTCCATCTGCACGACGCTCGCGGTGGTGGGGGTGTTCGCTGGATGCAAAATCGGTCGTGCAAGTCCAGCAAACGATTAATAATAATTATCGACGTACGTCAAGCCTATTCACGGTACTTTTGCATCGTGCATCGTGCATGTCCTTGAGCTGACGTACAGACGGGATGGATCGTGAATAAGGCCCTAAAGCCCGTCACAGACTTAGCTATAATATATATTAATATTTTTATAGCTAGGCATATTACTATATATTTTCTATACTAATTTTCGCGTGACCGCACACTCAGCTATAATATATATTTCTGTGACGCCACCAAGCGATACCGTAATATACATTATTGCATCAATTATGAAGGCATTATGATGGCTAAATATATATTTCTCAGTGTGTGGTAGCTTGCTATAATATATATTATAGTACGGTATATTAATATATATTATAGCTAAGTCTGTGACGGGCTTAAACGTAGTTTAGGTATACCGCACTTGAACTGCTGTGCCGAGACAGTTTGCAGCAAATGTTGTCTGTCAGTCGTTCGGCAACCTCTGAGGAAGATGGAAGAAACAGTAATACGTAATTTGAATCTCACCGCGGATTCCGCTGTCGAGATAGCTTACAGAATAGCCTAGCAGATTTGAACGTTATTTTGAGTCAGGTGGACGAAAATGACTTGGATATTGTAATAGTATCTTTGCTTTGTGAGGAAGAAGAAAGAATGGAACAAGAGCAAGCAAAAAAGAAGGTAAAAATATGGGTTCATGACGTTCCATATTCACGATATGAAGAAGGGGAATATCACACACTTTTGCCGCGGCTTAAAAAGGATCGGAAAAGGTTTCATACATACTTTAGAATGTCTCAAAATAAATTCGACGACTTGTTACAAATTATGAAGCCCCAATTAGAAAAACAGGATACACTTTTCCAAAGCGATAGGTGTGGAAGAAAAACTCATGGTTACAAAGTTTTATTTATTTCTTAATAATAATAATATAATAATAATAGCCTTTATTCAGACATCATTTACAATGAGGATTACAATTTGATTCATTATTATTTTAATTGAATAAAATACTAATAATTTATCTACAATTATGTATATATATATATTTATATATATATATATATATATATATATATATATATATGTATATATATATATTATGAGATTCGGAATCAGTATCAGATTTTGGTATCAGATTTGGAATATTAAAACCTATTAAGAAACTCGACATTATTCATGGAAAAAACGGCGCGGTGTAGTTGGGATACGAATGTGATTTATTAGTTAATGCTACCCAAAGACACTATTCCACACGAACGGAGTCGCGGGCACAGCCAGTAGTAAATAAAGTTATTTTTTGTAATAATCTCTTAATAAGTGCGCGCCGCGTCACGTCGCGGTGTGAGCCGACCCTAACTTGAATAAAATGAAGTGTCGCGTCGCTAGCTATACCGCACTAGCGGCAGCGGAACTACACGACGCGACACCACTCTGACACATATAGTAATCTGTGCGCGACACGGCGCGTCAGATTTGATGAGTTGTTCAATTTTGTCGCGCAGTGTCGCGGCGCGTAGTTCCGCTGCAGCGTAGTGCGATATACCTCATACAATTTATTACAAAGAATATTTTGTCGCTATGTGTCGCGTCGCGCCGCTGCAGTGAAGTGTCGCTTAGTGCGGTCTAGCCTTTATATTCTGTTTGTCCGAGGTTTGCAGCAAATTTTGTCTGTCAGTCGTTCGGTATTTCTGAGGAAGATGGAAGAAACTGATTTGAACGTTATTATAATGAACGTAAATGAACGTATCGAAATAATGAACGTATATGCAACATTATACAGACTGACTAATACAATTAATTTATCTTTGTCGAAAGCCATTTTAAACTTAAAGGCTAGACCGCACTAAGCGACACTTCACTGCAGCGGCGCGACGCGAGACATAGCGACAAAATATTCTTTGTAAGAAATTGTATGAGGTATATCACACTACGCTGCAGCGGAACTACGCGCCGCGACACTGCGCGACAAAGTTGACCAACTCATCAAATCTGACGCGCCGTGTCGCGTCGTGTAGTTCCGCTGCCGTTAGTGCGGTATAGCAAGCGACGCGACACTTCATTTTATTCAAGTATTTGGTTCGTAGTACGAGAAGTTAGGCAGCCCGTACACACTCAATCTCGATCGCAATCACAGAGTTCTGATCGCGAGCACGGATCACGGGATCACGCGTCAACATTACACGTTCAATCTTGATCTCTTCAGTCCGTGAATCGTAACCTCCCCGACAACACCTATAACCATCCTACAACAGAGTACTTTTTAATATGTAAAAACTGGCCAAGTGCGAGTCGGACTCGCACACGTAGGGTTCCTATTGAACAAAATTTGCCAAATTTTCAAAAATTAAGTACATGTAGTTTTAACATCGATATATATAAATACCGTGTCAATACAAAATATGCTTATTTACTACAACGCCATCTAACGAATATTTAACGAACTTCTAACACTAACTAAGTGAACGTTAACACAAAGATGTTAGTGTAGGTAATAATAAGGTAAACCAGTGTCTTTATACTTTTTTATATTGCATATATTCTACAACTATAAAGAAATAATATAATTTTAAATCCGTTCAGTAGAACATTCACACAAACCTTACACATTTCCATACAAACTTTCATCCCCTATTGTTATTTTACACCCTTGAGGGTAAAACTTTTACAAACTTTGAATGTCATATTTGTTTATAATCAACAGCCTAAAAATAAGTTTCAAGCTTCTAGCTCTAAAAATGACGATACTTCCATACAACATTTCATCCCCCCTGTCAACCCCTTACAACCCTATTTAGGGTTCCGCAGCCGAATGGCAAAAAACGAAACCCTTATAGATTCGTTATGTCTGTCTGTCCGTCCGTATGTCACAGCCACTTTATTCCGAGACTAGTAAGACTACAGAATTGAAACTTGGTAGGTAGGTATTCTGTGAACCGCTATCTGTTTTTATACAAAAATAAAAAAATATAAAAGTTTAAGGGGGGGGGGGGGGCATACATAGAACTGAAACTAAAATAAACTGGGCAAGTGCAAGTCGGACTTGCACTAGTAGGGTTCCGTACCACACTTCAGTACTTTATAAGATCGAGCAAAAAATACCACTATCATTTTTCGCCAGCAAAAAATAATAATTAATAAACATTTTATTTCTTATAACGCCATCTAACGTCTAACAAAGGTGTTAGGGATCGATATTTCAATATAACGCCATCTATGGGACGTTTACCTAACTAAGCGATCATAGATGGCGTGAAATGCCGATAATAAAAATACGTTTCTTGTATGGGGACCCTCTTTTATTTTTAATTTTATTCTGTTATTAGTATTTGTTGTTATAGCGGCAACAGAAATACATCATCTGTAAAAATTTCAACTGTCTAACTATCACGGTTCATGAGATACAGCCTGGTAACAGACGGACAGACAGACAGACAGACAGCGGAGTCTTAGTAATAGGGTCCCGTTTTACCCTTTGGGTACGCAACCCTAAAAACACATTTTTTCTTCAAACCTATACGTGTGGGGTGTCTATGGATAGGTCTTTAAAAATGACATTGAGGTTCCTAAAGTAAGGGAGTGAAAAATCCAGAAAAAATATATTCTGTAGATCTCAATATAAAGTTTCAACGAATATTGGTTTGAACGAGATACAGTTAGCAGTTTTTGAGATATAGCGACCGCAAAGATAACTTTGTTTTTCATACAACCACTATAAAAACAATGTTAATTTTTTGGTTGCGAAAATTCTGTTATAGACTAAGATCGTTTAAAAAACTAAAAATAACCGACTTCAATGCCGCGCTATTAATTTTCAGTACCAATTTTGAGATGCTTATCTCCATATCTCTTGAGATACTTATCAGACATCGATAAAATTACCATGGCACCACACTTGGAACATCTCCTTTCCAACAAAAAAATAACAATCAAAATCGGTTCATAAGCGAAGAAGTTAACCGCGAACAAACATAAAAAAAAACGGATGAATTGAGAAACCTCCTCCTTTTTTTGAAGTCGGTTAAAAAGAAAAAAAAGTTATAGAATACTCTACTGTGTTACGGAACCCTACGAGTGCGAGTCCGACTTGCACCTGGCCAGTTTATCTTTTTAAATATCTTGTAGGTTTGACCACTATCTCACCTGTTGGTAAGTGATGATGTGGTCGAGGATGGTAAGCACGCTAGGCCTAGAGTGGGAACTGTCTCTCAAGGATAGCTGCCGGAATACATTAGATGTTTGTCAACAGATTTCTAACTTGAGGGTGGTAGCTGGCCAGGCGGAAACTAGATAGTGTCCAGATGTTTTTCCTTCACCGGAGGGCCACTGTGAAAAGCGCACATACATTTTTGGATAGACAAAAATCCGTTGGTGCACGGCGGGGTTTGAACTCGGTACCTCTGGCATCAAAGCCAACAGTTCTCCCGATTACGCCACCGGGCTTACGCAGTAACTATTATTTAATCTGTAACCGGGCCCTCAATTTATTATTATTTTTGCAAGTGTCTCAATTTAGCTAAATGTAATATTTTTACCGACTTCACAAATAAGGAGGAAGTTCCCAATTCAACGGTATTTTTTTATTTTTAGGGTTCCGTACCCAAAGGGTACCAACGGAACCCTAGTACTGAGACTCCGCTGTCCGTCTGTCTGTCTGTCCGTCTGTCACCAGGCTGTATCTCATGAACCGTGATAGTTAGACGGTTGAAATTTTCACAGATGATGTATTTCTGTCGCCGCTATAACAACAAATACTAATAAAACTGACCAAGTGCGAGTCAGACTTTTGTCCCGCACACGGAGGGTTCCGAACGCCATCTAAAGAATATCTAACGAACTTCTAACACCACCAAGTAAAATAACACTAAAGCTACTTCTACTCGCCAATAGATGTCGGGAAGTCATATTTTAAGTTGATTATCGATAAAGTTGATTATTGAAAACACGAATAAAACAACATTTTCTGAAAATGAATCCTAGCTAGATCGATTTATCGCCCCCGAAATTCCCTGTATACTAAATTTTATTTAAATAAAATGTAGTATACAGAAAACTAAATTTTATTTAAATAAAATTTAATATACAGGGAATTTAAAAATATCAAGAAACGGCTAATATCTACGAAACGGGAAATATCAGGAAACGGCTCCTACTATTAATAGTAGGAGCCGTTTCCGAGATTCAGATTCAGATTCCGAGATTAAGGTAAACACGATAGGTAAAAAAAATAAGGTAAGAAATCTATGAAGATTCATAGATGGTACTATCGTAAAAAACACGTTTTTTGTTTTAAACCCTTTAATTTTTAACTTTGTTCTGTTCTTAGTATTTGTTGTTATAGCGGCAACAGAAATACATCATCTGTGAAAATTTCAACCGTCAAACCCTTCCAAAAACCACCACCGCCAAGTTATACTTGTGGCACTGTATATAAATCGATGTGAACTTAATTTTTTTAACTACATGTACTTAATTTTTCCGGCAAATGTTGGTCAATCGGAACCCTACGTGTGCGAGTCCGAAACGCACTTGGCCAGTTTTTACATATTAAAAAGTACTCTGTTGTAGGATGGTTATAGGTGTTGTCGCGGCGGTTACGATACACGGACTGAAGAAATCAAGATTGAACGTGTAATGTTGACGCGTGATCCCGTGATCCGTTGTGATTGCGATCGAGATTGAGTGTGTACGGGCTGCCTAACTTCTCGTACTACGAACCAATCACTTGAATAAAATGAAGTGTCGCGTCGCTTGCTATACCGCACTAACGGCAGCGGAACTACACGAGGCGACACGGCGCGTCAGATTTGATGAGTTGATCAACTTTGTCGCGCAGTGTCGCGGCGCGTAGTTCCACTGCAGCGTAGTGCGATATACAAAGAATATTTTGTCGCTATGTGTCGCGTCGCGCCGCTGCAGTGAAGTGTCGCTTAGTGCGGTCGTCTATGATATTCCGTCTGCGTCTCGACTGTAGACGCAGACGGAATATCGCATCCGCATGTGTGCCACATATAGAGGTAGAAGAAACAAGGAGGCGCTGCGATACATTTGCCTCTATGGAAATACAAAAAAAAACTGGCCAAGTGCAAGTCAGACTCGCACTCGTAGAGTTCCGTAACATAGTTAAGTATTCCATAACTATGATTTTTCGCAACTACAAAATTAACTTTGTTTTTCATAGTGTTTGTATGAAAAACAAAGTTATCTTTGCGGTCGCCATATCTCTAAAACTGCAAACTGTATCTCGTTCAAACCAATTTTCGTTGTTAGTTTTTATTGAGATCTATAGCATATATTTTTTTTAGATTTTTCACTCCCATACTTTAAAAGTAAGAGGGGGGGGGGGGGGGGGGGGGACACACATTTTACCACTTTAGACGCGCCTATCTTTCAAATGATTGACTTTGAGAAAAAATGATTTTAGAAACCTCAATGTAATTTTTGAATATCGTATACACGTATAGGTTTGAAGAAAAACTTTTATATTTTTTATTTTTGTATAAAAATCGGAAAGCGGTTTACAGAATACATCTACCTAGAAAGTTTTAATTCTGTTGTCTTAACAGTTTCGGAATAAAATGGCTGTGACATACGGACGGACAGACAGACAGACAGACGTGACGAATTACAAGGTTTCCGTTTTTAGCCATTCGGCTACGGAACCCTAAAAAGGGGTGCATACCTAAACCTCGTAATGTATTTTTTTTTTTTTTTGTATCTTATAGGCTAGCGTTTGACCACTATCTCACCTGTTGGTAAGTGATGATGCGGTCGAAGATGTTAAGTACGCTAGGCCTAGAATGGGAACTGGCTCTCAAGGATAGCTACCGGAACACATTAGATGTTTGGTGACAGATTTTCTAACTTGTGGTAGCTGGTCAGGCGGACACTAGATAGTGTCCTACCACCATGCCCGCATGGTTGTTTGGTTTCTTAACGATGTTTTCCTCCACCGGAGGGCCACTGTGAGAAGCGCACATAAATTTTTCGATAGAAAAATATTGCGGGGTTTGAACTCGGTACAACGGCGTCAAAGCCGACCGTTCTCCCGACTAAGCCACCAGGCCCTCAATTACGCCACCGGGCCCTCAATGTTACATAAAATGGCTGACCTTGGTAGGATTGCGTAAATGGAGAATATTACTTCTATTCTCCATGTTTGTGTCCATATTGTGGTCAAGTAACAAGGCCATCAATGGCTTATTTTAATCTTTCAATGGTCCGACATGGCTCATGGTGAGAGCTGTAGTCAGAGTACCCTATATAAAAAAGTACTCTGTGAGTCAGAGTGTGAACTAGAGTCTGCAAAAAGAGATCCTTCGTGGCTTTACAATGAAGAATCAAGAGAATCAAAAATCAAAGCATTTATTCAGTATGTAGGCAGTATCAGTATATATTATGTTACCCTTTGGGCAGTATTCATATATGCACATATACACGTCAAAATCATATCATATCATAAAATAAATCATAACCAATTATCACGTAAACATAGCAAAAGCAGAATTTTAACGCTTTGATTTAAAAAAAAAAAAACAAAAGTAATGAACCATTCAGCTGTCATCCAACCGTGTACGTCAGACTATTAAAAAAATTGTTAAAGTTGGTTGAAACCAACCATACATATAGGTAACTGTGTGTTTCAGTACTTCAAACACCAATGCAATTCATTTATTCATCAAAACATGTTTTGTACTCGCAGGTACCTTAACTAGTGAAAGTACTTAGAAGCTACGTACTATGTTTTGGGACGGGGTCGAGGTGATCCTCATTACCCGGGCTGGGCGCGTGGGGCATCTACCCCACGGGAACGTAGTGGGTGTTTTCACCCTTTTTGGTGTCCGATATGGTGCCGTCTACAACCTCGTCGCTGTCCAGTGATGGCGGGACAATGTCTCGAGGGAGTGCACGCCAAGCCCTGACGTCTGGTGGTCGAGCGTGATGAGGCGCGATGTCGCGCAGGTGAGGGTGTGGTCCGTTGTCAGCGCGGTTGTACATACCGCGCGTAAGTCGGACGACGAAGTCCTCCACCGATTCTATCTTGAGGTCCCTCGCTATAACATCGTTCCTGACGTAGCGGCCGGCTCCTGTGCACATCCGCAGGGCGACATTCTGGACAACTTGCAGTCTTTGCTTGTTAGTATTGGAACATAATGCGTACCATGATGGTGCTGCGTATGTGAGACGTGTTCGCTTCGCACGTACGTCTTGTAGATGCCTATCTTGGCTTTTAACGGCAACTTCGAGTATAGGACCGGTCTCAACATGGCTCTCGCCGCCTTGGCTTGGTTTACCGCATGTGTAATCTGCGGGCCCTTTCTTAGTGACCGGTCGATATGGATGCCGAGGTACTTAACCGACTTTTCCCATCGGACTTCCTCACCTCGAAGTTGCAGTGGAGGGGGCAGAATACGCTGTGTACCGAATAGCAGCGCGGCTGTCTTTCCCACACTGACAGCCATGCGCCATTTATCTAGCCATTCTGGCGGTAGGTTTAACACCCGCTGTATTCTGCTTGCGGATATGGTAGCATTTCTTGACGAGGTAAAGTAGGCGCTGTCGTCAGCGAAGAGCGCCAGTGTGATTTCCCTTTCACCGGGTCGAAGGTGTTCCTCTTCCAGGACGGGGATGTCATTTGTGTAGACGGCGCAGAGTGCTGGGGACAGGCAGCTTCCTTGCGGTACCCTCGCGACGATCTGTCTGCATCCGGAGCTGACGTTCTCGACGGACACGTAGAACTGACGATCGGCGAGGAACAACGCCATGATGCTGATCAGCGCCGGTGGCATCGTCGTCTGTACCAGCATGTAGATGAGGCCTTCGTGCCACACCCTGTCGAAAGCCTTTTCGATGTCAAGGAACACGGCAACCGTTTTCCTTCCCAGGTTCTGCTCGAGTGTCACATGGTGCTGTGTACGCGCCAGCTGGAGCGTGGTCGAGTGCTGTGTGCGGAAGCCGAACTGCTAATCCCGGGGGACGCAGTGGGGGCACAATCTCCGTAGCAGCAGCCGCTCAAACAGCTTCGCGATGTGCGGCTGCAGTGTGATGGGTCGGTAGCTGGCTGGTAGTCGTCTATCCTTCCCTGGCTTCGGAATGACGATAACTTTGCCAGTCTTCCATAGAGAGGGAAAGTGGCCAGTTCGCAGTAGGTATACTGCGAACTGGCCAATTTCCAAACTCTATGGAATGGTCAGCCTGACCAGACTCTTTATCGGTAGTTAAATAGTCTGGTCAGGCTGACCATTCCCCTCGACGGCAACTGTTTAACTGCGGCAGTCGAGATCCCGTCTTTGCCGGGTGCATTTCTCGCCTGCAGCCCTCTAATAGCTCTCTTCATCTCGGCTGGGGACATAAAGTCATCCCCTCCCAGCAGGTGAGCGGTGGACTGCAGGTACTCTGCCACTTCTTTGGTTACCCTCTCATGATGGTCATGAACAGCTTCTCCGGAGTTCGGTGGGACAGGGTGTAGCTGGAACTGACCTGCCAGATGGTCAGCTAGCTCTGCCCTCTCTAGAACTGAATAGGGACGGCAGCCGTTGGGATCTAGTAGTGGGCATACCGTAGTTTTAACCCGGGTTAGTTGGCGATTGAGTTGGTGTAGGCTAGTCAGGTTTTCGCCGACGTGTTCGATGTGTCTTACCCACGTGGTGCCCCTCCATTGGTTGACTTCCTCTGCGAACTTTTCCGTTATGGCATTGAGCTCCCGTTTGGTCCTCGGGCAGCGTGTGGGACCACAGCTCCCGCAGCCCGCGCTTGGTCTCGCATGACTGCCAACCTCCTGGATAGCTTCTCACGCTCACGTCTTCATGCACAATGTCTCGTCTCACCAAGACGGCAGTACCCCTGTACGCCATGCCTCTTGGTGACACCACGTCGCGACGATATATCTTGAAGTTGTTGACCTTGAGTTGTTGTTCGGCTCGAAGTTTTGTCTCACCGAGCAGTATAATGTATAGGTCATGAGCTTGGGCAACGGTGCGGAGGGCGGAGGCGCCTTTCCTCGTACGCCCCCCAGGTTCCAGTAGAGGATACGTAGCTGGCCGCTATCCATACAGGTACCCGTTGAGTGCGGCCAGTCCACGCATCGCTGAGGCACGTAGGCCCGCTGCGATGGCAGTGAGCAAGTCCGCCAGGGCACCCAGTACTGCTAGTACGGGCTCCCGGGCGTTGCTCACCATAGGTCTCACCAGGGGGTGAGGGTTAGATTGGACATGCGGGGGGTAAGGTCCCGCGCTGTAGGGGCCGTCAGCCTTGGTGGAGGAGGAGGAGGCGAGCTTGGGGAGCGAATGCGCTCGACCCGAGCTGGTAGTGAGCGGCGCTCTGATAATGCAGTGGTGCACCGCGCAGTGCGTTCATCATAGACGGCGCCAGTGGAGGTCGCACTGGTCGAGGCGCGCTCACTGTGACGGTTGTGCCTGTGACCGCGGTGCGCGTCACGGGGGTGAAATGGACCCTTGGGTCCACTGCGATGGTGCCCGACCCAGTTGGCACGGCCTGTGCCACCGGCGTGCCCTGGAGGGCATAGAGGGAGTCACCGGCGCTGAGGGTGCACCGGCCTCCACCTCCATGCCTATCACGTTGGTACGGGGTCTGCGCCTTCGTGGTTGTCCGCGCCTTAAGCCGGGGCGGGACGACGGCGCGGATGATGGTGCTGACGACGGGGCGGATGGGGCGGCTTCTCTCGGCGCTAGTAGCGCGAAGTAGCCCGTGCCCCATTCGTTGAGTATTGGTGTCGCTGTTGGGCGCGGTGTCGCTCTCGGGCCTTGAGCAGAAGTGCGGGGGGCCTCGTGGCGGGGTGGAGGGGCCCCACGGTGTGCCGTAGTCTGTGGTGTTGTCCCACGGGTTGGTTTGGTTTGCACGGGGGCTCTTGGGACGGTATGAGGCACCGGGGTGGATGATGCAACCGGTGCTTCTCTCTTTGTTATTTTCCCTTTACCTCCCCTCTTCCTTTTCCTTCTAGGTCCCTGGACATGGTACCAGGCGTCGCGGGGGGGCGGTTAGTTGGCTGGTGGGATATGCGTGCCATAGTGAGCTTGCGACGGCGGCAACGCGGGCCATAACCATCCGGAAAATGGCCTTGTGTTTCCCGCGGGCGGCGCCATCGTTTGTGTTGGACGCTCTGTTCGCGGTGGTTGTAGACGATGCTGAGGTGCAGGCTGACGTGGATTTGTTGTTGGTTGTAGGTCAGGGCGAGAAATGGGCAAGGCAACGGGGCAAGGCGGGCTCGGTGCTGGGAGCCGCCCGGTGGTGGGTCTGAGCATAATGCTCGGACTTAGTGGCGGGGCCGGTAACGGCTGCAAGAGGGCTGCTCGCATGCTTTCGTCATGCAAGCCGGACGGTAGACGGTGTGCGAGTAGGGGTATCTGCTCTTCGCACACCTGTCATTAGAGGGACGGAGGATGTGGGGCGTTGCTGAGGAGAGCGCGTGCCGCATTCCTCTGTTATTGAGGGGTGCACATTGTGTACCTGGGTCGTGGGCCCAATGGGCCAAGTGCTGGGGCCGGTGACGGTCGTAGAGTGGAGTCTCGCATGCCACTGGCAATGGCATGCGATTCGAACAGCGGACGGTGCGAGTAGGGGTATTTGCTCTTCGCACACCAGTCATCAGAGGGACAGAGGGTGTGGTAAGTTTGACGAGAAGACGAGCCACACTCCTCTGTCATTGTAGGGTAACTGTTGGAGAGTCGGGGGACTCTTCAACGGCTTGCACTACCCCACGTGACGGTTAAAGGGTGACCTTGGTGAGCAAAGTTATCCCTCCACAGCGGCAGAGGCCCATTTGGGTCTGCCACCGGGGCAAGGTGGTGAATGCCAGCGCGATCCCATCTTGCCCCACTACGGTGGATGACGGCTCACCCCAGGTGTTTAGTGCGGTATCCTGCCTTTTAGGCAGCGAGTCCCACATAATCATCTTGCTCCCCCGGGCGAGTTGGTATACATAAAGGATTTTCCTAGGCAAAAAAAAAAAAGGCGGGGGCCCGATGTCGTTGCTCGGCCTGTGTGGTTTTCTCTTTTCCGTGTGTAGCGGCGAAAGATGGGGCAGCTCCTACTATTGGCTGCATGTTGCCCGTCGCAGCTAGCACACTTTAGGGGGTAGTTCTCTGATCGGGGGCTGAGCCATAGTGCGGACCCGCGCACTTGGCGCACTTCTGTGGTCTATGGCAGTTTTTAGACGAATGTCCGAATGCTTGGCAGCGATGGCATTGTGAGACTGTCGACGTTCCCTTCCATGCTTCTAGCACGATTCCGGGCATGCCGAGCAGCTCCTTAGTCTGGAATAATCGGTCCAGTTCGTCCTTGTCCAGTCGAACTGAACGTGAAAACACGCTTTATTAGTGCGGGAACGGCAAGGCAATTGTCGGGCGAATCGGACAGGGAAGTTGATTTCCCCGAGTGCCTCAACAATTGTTATAGCGTCTGTGTTTATCGGTAAGCCCCACAGCGCTGTCTTGATGGGTCTCTCATTATCAAGACATCTCATTGTCACCTGATGAGATTGATGTCATGATCATCCGCATCCGTCAATCCTGCGCAAGCTGCGATACCATACAAAGCCATCGAGCAAAGATTCCTAGCACGACACCAATGCATAATTGGGTTAACAAATGCAATCCACTATTTTCGTCGTAACGAATAACGATACTTCGCACCGTGGCTTAATTGGCAAAGCGTCGGAACATATTATTCCGGAAGTTGCGGGTTCAAGTCCCGTCGATAGGATGAAATTTGGATTGTGTTTAACAATTTACTTCAGATATTTTTATATAAAAAAAATATAAAAAGTGAAATAGTGAAACACAACTTAAAGAAACGCATATCGATCACAGTACATATCATGATCCTACAGTACATATATGAACTAACATTCAAAGGTATACATAGCCAAAGTTTTTTGTTAGCCATTTGACTAAATGTGCCTTAAAATTCGAAATTAAATCACTACACAAAACTAGTAACACAGAATAAATAATAATACAAGTAGTTACACAAACACACTCACACACACACACACACACACACGCACACACACACACACACATACACACACACACACTCACACACACACACACACACACACACACACACAAACACAAACACACACACACAAACACACACACACACACACATACACACACACACAATGCACGTAACAACATAGTAAACTAAAATTTGCATCCGTTCATTTTTATCTTTGTGTAATTTATCTAATTGTAATCAATTTTGGCTATATTCCATGTTATATTCTTAGTATTAAGTTTTTAAAATCGCTGTATTATTACTAAAATAAATAAAAAATAATAATAAAAAAAAAGAGTTCGAAGTACAGGTGTTACTCGATCTAGTTTGGGTAGTACATCATCCATGATCAAAATGAGAAAAATAAGGAGGCGCCGCGATACATTTGTCTAATGAGACAAATGTATCGCGGCGCCTCCTTATTTTTCTAGCGCGATGCTTATTTTAGTTACCTTAATGCAGTCAGTGTCAGTGTCATTGACTAGGTTGTACTCAACGTCAATGAATAAATTTCATTTTGTAAACAACAATACTGACTGACATACAGACATGCTCACATTTTTTCCATCGAATCGAACGAAGGGAGAACAAAATTTGTAATTTTAATCTAACTTATTTTCTTGAAATAGTTTGTTTAATTATGTATGAACAATATCATATTGTCCCTTGGTATAATACTGAAGAGTGGCACCAAGTTTACAATGATATTTATTCAGAAAACCCGAACGAACAAAATGCTCTTAACCTCTTACAAATTTGGAAAGCGAGATGTCCTTCTTTGCCATCTGGTATCGAATCTACGTTGAGTTTATTACAAGTGCATATTCAGGACGTCAAAAGCAAAGATATTGAAAATGACGAAGTATTGCGGCTAGCATATTCGTCCGCTGTTATGCGTTTTGTCAATCATATGTTGGACACAGACACTGCGAAAGGGACTAGTTTATACAACGCAGCAAAGATCGCCGGCGTTCCAGACTGGATTGTAGATCTGAGACACGACACCGCTCACAGCAGCAAACTACCATCGCTAACTTTGCTCCGATACGCCTGCATGATAAGTTTACAGTGGCTGCAAAAACAATATTGGGATCAACACAAAGAGTGTATTCAGGATTTTACTTCAGGACAAAAGGAAGATTATAGTAGTGATGATGCTAATAAAATAGCAGCATTGATGAATTTTTGCAGTTGCCTAAGTATTTGCGTTCATTCTAAGGTAAAGAAGTTGGCAGATATACCTGATCCCAGCATGCAAGAGTCAATTGTACAAGATGCAGGCGATTTATTTGGGGATCTTATTGATTTATCAAATTTAAAAACAGTATCAATTGGAAGTTTGATTAACATGATAAATGTTCATGGAAAGAAGATGTTGAAAAGCCGAAATTCTGCTGCATTTGTAAACAAAGCATTACTTGGGGAAGACTCCTTACTGTTCTCATTGGATCTTTTAGAATTATCAAATGATTACAGGAACAAGACTAAACTCAGCAAAAGTTATGTTAAGTGTTTTGAAGTTCTGCTGACTTTTCTTCATACAAACGACCTCATTTTGGATTTAGTTCTTGCCTTGGTCAAAATGACTCAGACAAATGACTGTTCGAAGAAAACCATGCTAGTCGCTTTGTGGATATCAGAAATCTTGTCAGCGCTACAAAAATCCAAAATTTTTGTAGAAAGAGCCAAAAAGTAATGTTACTTTAACATTAAGGCTGAGTTGCACCATCTTACTATAACTATAACAAATCTCAAGTCAGTCAAACTCCATACAAAAACACCAGTTATAGTTACGGTTAACACTGTGCCTGCAGTGCCATTTTCACAACTTTCCAGGTTATGAATCTACACATGTCTGTGTTTGGTAGCACTGGTGTCGGATCGTAACTAAAAATCAATAGCAGTGCACATACCGGTTGTGAGAATATTGTCGGTACAGCTGTGCAGATTACACACCTGGGGTGTTTTACTTATTTTATGACTGCTGGGAAATACACAGGTGGTGTGTGTGAGCCGCACTGTAGTAGGGCCGCACCACACACACCGTCTGTGTGGCGCCGAATTGCCGTAACGTAAATTTTGCTCTCACACCATGTGTGAGCGCCCGCACTCGCATAACATACAAAAAACATAAGGTGTGCATTTTCAGCAGGCAACATGACATTAAAGTAAGATGGTGCAACTGAGCCTAAAACAATATTATCTATTCTATGACATAACATGCTAACTTTGCTGTTTATTTTCAGGATGGATTCAGACCACAGAGTGTCAAACAAAAAAGACTTGAGAGTGTTGTATCATCATTGGTTTCCGAATGAAAAATTAGATGGACTAATTTTAGATTTGCAAAAGCCAGTGCCAAGCAGATTGACAGATATCAACTTTATTCAGCCTATTATTTCATCATATAATCCATACCTCACTTATTTCGTGAAAGACTTCTTAAATTTAATTCACCCTCATCTGCCGAAGCGAGTGAGTGACAAAATATGTAAGTTAGCAAGACTTATCTCAGCACCAGAAAAGTTTCTTACACGAACACCTTCATCAAAGATATATACTGTTGATGACTTGAAAATAGATGGTGTAGAAGATAAAGGACACACTGATGAGGTAAATGAATCTGAAATAAGTCTCAGCTACAACCAACACGAGAGTGGAATTTGGAAATTAGCTTCAGAACAAAATTGGGGCGCATGTCCCATTGGAACTGTGCCACTACAAATACAGAATGCTGATTTAGAAATGATATAATATAATTGTAAATGTGTTGTTGCGAATAGTAAAACAAATATTCCACAGAAATGTTTATATTTTGAATAGTGTTTTGGTTACATTTCAAATATAGGTTTCCTAAAAATACATTGAACAATATACATGCTATATGATACAAGATTCATTATTGATAGTATAATGTTTCAACTGTATAATATAGAGCTTTATTACATAATATTAGTGTTCTGATACCTACATTACCGAGTACAGAAGTACAAAATGACCATTGAGTAAACAGTTTAGTATTGAAAATAGGTAGATAATTTCAGCAGGTAGCAGTAATCACAATTTATTTTTACAACACTCCTTAACATGGGTATTGTATTTAAAAAACCTTTCCAAAGACAACAAAGTATTTAAGTATTTCCTAAAACCAAACAAATACAAGGTTTATCAAATTCTCTTTTGAATGTTGTTCTTATAAGAAAACTAGTATTTTTGCACCATTAAAACAAATTTAAAAACAGTCATTTTTGATAGGCACTTCTAAAAAATAACAGTGGCAAAATATAACAATACCTACAATAAAATAGTACCTGTCTAAAAATTTAACACTAATAAATTATTTACACTGTAGGAGACATACACAAATTAACAAATATTATCTACAAGCACTTCTAAAGTGATCATATGTTGTACAACTTGTACAAGTTTCTGTAGCCACTTGAGTTCTTTACATAAAACTTAACCAAGCTGAGTATGTATGATCAGTTGATTAGTGACAGGGAAGAGAGAATTACAATGCAAATATAATATATTATGTTGGGGTAATAATCTAGTGGCTATTAAATAATGAGACGGCTACATATTTTTAACAACAAAGTTATACCACTACTTGGGCATCGTCAAGCCAATAAATACATGGACTGACAGAAGCAATCTAGTTGAAGGCACAGAAATACAGATACTGACACAACCCCAATCAAATTAGAATTTTTAATTTTCGTACCCGCAAATTAGTAAGACAATCATTTTATCATAATGACCAGTGCAAACCTGAAACATTTAGTACATCTGAATCTGAGATTCATTAATCGTGGCATGCATATAAAATTTATTTCCAAAGAAAAAAAACAATGTGTTCGGTAGTCGATGTTGGAGCCGTGAATAGTAAAATATATTATATGGTCAATTTTGTCGACAAATATTCTCCTAAAAATGTTTATATGATTTGTCAATAAAACTGACATTATTATATATTATTATATTTTACCACTTAAGGCTCCAAACATCGAGCACGGGACATATATGTTTTTTTTTACAAATGATGAGCCAAATTAGCCCCCACAAATTACAGTGAATGTTAAAAAATAAAATTTCACAGAATAATTCGTTGTCTGTATGTAAACAGTTAGAAACTTAATATAGAATGGTTAAAATATTTGTGACTTACAATAAATTCAATAGCTTACTAGACAGTCTTTTAGATTATAAAAGCAGAATGTTACAGGCGTGGTCGTTTTAAGCCCGACATAACATTTTATAATTTGGGATTGTTAAACAACAAATCTATATAAATCATTCAAAGCTGTGTATTGTGTTACGAATGTCATGGCGAAAGCATAGAAGGTAAAGAACCTTCTGAACTGAATGTTGGACAACATTTAGGTATATACCCCACTGCATGCTGTATTAAAGATTTTGTAATAAAAGTAAAATTTTATAACATGGATGCAATCAATATACCTGAATTCGAGTTCTATAGAGAACTACTTTTTGAAATACAATTTCTTTTTAAACTATACCTGAGGTTGAACTGTTAAAAATGGAATGAATCAAAATAATATATAATCATCAATTCTGAACTTACTCTAACTGTAATTTTATCTTAAAAACTAATTAAGTCCGTGTGTCCTGGAATCTCAATTTTGTAAAATTAATACTAGTTTACACTGTTATCTAAACTTACCATAACGCTAAATAAAATACACGTCATTAAAACAAATAACATTTGAATGAAGGCATTAATATTTTTACTTTTAAAATCACAATTAGACAAGATCTTACATATTTACACGGAGTTATACATCCATAACTGAATTCTAACGGAATTTGCACACTTCTAAAGAGGGAATATATTTTTTAATTAATATTTTTTTTTAACAATGTTATTCCAAAAATATTTCTTGCAATCATTAGAAAGATTATTTTAAAAGAAACCATTAATATTTCTTTTAAAATAATGTGAACATGGCTGATAAAACTAAATTGTAGACTAAAATCACATGTAAGATCTCACGAGAAAATTTAAATAAACCAATTTACCTTGCTTACCTATTAGATCAGTAGCCACGTTTTTAAAAAACTTCATAAATTCGATATCAGTAAATATTAGTACAGTTTTAATAAAAACGAAATGTCTACTTCGGTACAATGAATACCAGTATAAAGGCTCACTGTCAAAAATGGCTTTTAGTTGATTTCTACGACTGCTTCTCGAGGCGCTATGAGGCGCAGTGTTGGATTAATGTAAGTTGACTTGCCACACAGTAGCAAGTATTGTCCTTTACACCATAATAGGATCGTCTGAGGAGAGCTGTCGGTGTAATCTCTGCGATCGTATGGAGCTCCCGCCGGTGCTCAGATCGTCAGTGCTGCCCAGCTCGCCGTCGTGGTCGGTCGTCGAAAGTAGGTCGTCGTCCGATGTCGCTCTATCGACAAATAAAAAACTCGATATAGAGAACACTAGATAAGCAAGCTACAGCTCTAGTCAGTAGGTTTGGTAGCGTGAGAAAGCCTTGTGCATTGGTGATGCTATGCAATGTTTGTTTTCAAATTTCAAGTGAAATAGTACAAGTACAAAATCCGCTGTGATTGTTGTTGCAACTTTTAGTATGTATATGCTGTGGGAAGATAAATAGGATGTAAATCAATCCTCATTACACTCAACTCCTAGCCTTCTATAACGGCAAAAACCTTATTTGCACATCTGACGAGATATTTGTGTCCTTATCCATGTGTTTAAATTCTATTTGGCTATAATTACAAACCTCAAAAAGAAATTAAAAGCATTAAGTAATAGCATCAATAAAGTACTAAAACAAAGGTTTTAGGCGTGAAGTTGTAGTCATACTATTAAAATATGTAACATAACATTTCATACTTGTGCATTAGTTGTGCCAATACGAGTGCCCAATTAAATAATACTAAAAATCAGCGCGAAACAAAAGAAGATAGGAACACATTAGAATCATGCAAAAATCTACCATCACCAAACAAACAAGACAAAGAGTCTGTAGTACCTCATTTCGTCCGTGGAATATATACAAAGTAGAAATACATACGTGTTGACGGAGCAATACCTAATAAGCGTCGGTAGAGTGGTTGTGAGATGGGCTTTTTCTTTCTCGATCTCGTGGATGTGACCGACGAGGATCTGTTCCTCTTGTCTGGGAGCGGCCGGGTGCGAGCGGAGCGTCGACAGTCGGTTGGTGGCGGTGTGGCAGGCGGTGTCGAGAGTCGCGATGTCGTTCAGTAGGCCGCGGATCTGGGAAACAATATGTTTATTTAGAAGTGTAGGTACTATTATTTACTCTGGGGTTTAGGCTAATAGCGTTAGCTATATATGTATATCTTCTTGCTGCGTTATGAAAATTTTTCAGAAACCTTCCTCAGTTCTATGACCATGTCTATACTCTATTACAAACCATCAGTACATTCAGATGTTTAGTCTTAGAAGACGAGAAAAAAAATTGTTGTAAATATTCTAAGGATAATATAAATTTAAATATAATACAAAATACCAACCAACGACACCCATGTTCTATACATATGCGCCAGTATATGATCTATACAGTAGGTGGTAAAATATATGGAATGGCTGGTGAAGTCAAGGCACAATGTGGGTTTGGCAGTAAGCCGCGGCGCGCACCACGATATCATTGGTTGCGGCAATAAATTATTACTAAATCGCACTATTACGTACTAAATATACGACCGCATTTTTTCCGCAGTACACGGACTCTTGTATTTTGCCGTTGTTCACAGAATGACATTGCGCGCACAGCCTTGAAGAATTATTTTGGCCATTTTTGCCTAACATGCTTGCGACTGCGGACGCTGCTCGCATTGATTTGTCCTTCGCTTTATAAATATTTAATTCTAAAAGAATAAATAGAGGCATGATTTAAAGATATAACTCACCGTCTTCATCTTATCTCTAAGGATGGCTTCCAGTACAGCGGTTTGTCGCGCGATGTCGGTTAGCGAGTCCTGCGCTTGTTGCACCTTTTGTGTTCGCAGGATGCACGGCGCGAACACGATCGCGAGCGCGTTCGGTCCCATCCTGTAATGTTACAGTTACATTACCCTCACATTGAGAAAGAAATTAGAACTTTATTCTGGTGTCCAGGCACAGATTAGATAATAGTTACTATTGATATAGATGTCTCCGGGTGGTGATATGCAAATTTCTGACAATACAGATTTGTGTGCCACAGATATAGTCAGCGTCATAGCTTACCATCAGGGTAGCATAACCTTTGATCTGTGTTGGTATAGGATCCTGACATACATAGTCGTATGCGTATGTTAAGGATCCTTATCATTTATAAACTTGTGTAATTTTACGATTTTTTGTGTAATTCAATAAGGTATAAAACTCTATGAAAAATAAAGTGAATGAATGACCTTCCTTAGAACAGAAAAACTTTTATAAATTATTTCAATAGTTTAGCGAGTAAGAGCTGTCAACGTCACTCATCAACCGTTACGAGTACTTGAGCGTTGCGCGGTTAGAAAAAGTGATTTTTTAGTGATTATTTGTTGAATTTGCTAAGTAAATGCTATATTTTATTGTTTTTCATTGTTTTTTTAGTCATCTAAGTTCAAATTTGATAAAGAACCAAGTCTCACGTTCAAATTATTTGAATTACAAAGTAACCCATAAGTTTTAGACCAACTTTTAGTTTTTTTCGTTCAATAGTTTTGTAATGATACCTAGCGTGTATTATTACGTAATTTATATATTTTGTTGGAAATTTTATGAAGATTCTGGATATCTACTCGTTGGTACACAGTAATTCCGAAGTATTTATCTAAATGTTTCGAAAACTAATAACGGTTTCAAATGAAAACCTCACTCACACATGCGCAAGTTCAAAATGGCGACGTGTATAGGTACATGGTTACTGCCATTTTGCAATCTGCTGTGTATGATACGGATCCTGACAGAGATATAGGGGTGTTACTTTTCCTGACACGATGTAAAATTATAAATTGGTATTTTGACATATTCTATTATTTTTAGTTAGTTTTTTGTATGTTATATAGCATAACTTCTTTGAACCGATTTTTTTTTGTTGGAAAGGGGATACCTCAAGTGTGGTCCCATATATAATATATATATATATATATATATATATATATAGTACAACATGATGGCAAAGTTTTATCTTTTTTAAGAGTTTATAGACATTCTGCACGTCATAAAAAAACAGCTTTGTGGCGCTGGCCGTTCACCCTTCGGTGTATCTTGTTTGCCATTCTTCTATTGACTCGCGTCTTACAACTCTCTTCAAATAAGATATAGGGCATTTATCATAGTGAGCAGCCGTCTTTAGTTTCAGAGCGGCTTCTTTCGCCAGCTAGCAGTTGAACTGGGAATAACTACATTAAACATATTGGTGTACCTACTAATCTCAAACGAAACTTAAAAATTATGTTTTCCAGAACTAGACGACAAACTAACTAAGTATAGAGAATAATAAATTATGATAGTTTAAAAACTGAAACAACCGACTTCCATGCTCCGCGCGTCATTTTCAGTAGCAAGTTTGAGACGTTTATCGTCAAATCTCTGAATATACTTATCAGATCATCTCAGGAATCACCTCAATAAGGTAACCTACCGTTTAAAAAAGGGGTCATTCGAATCGGTTCTCAATTGACGGAGTAATCGCGTAACATACATACAAAAAATTGAGAACCTCTTCCTTTTTGGAAGTCGGTTTGAAAATAGCAATGAACAGTTTGAATAAGTACAATCATAACAAAGTTTGCATTTAATAACAATTGCTCTCATATTTCGAACAGGTGATGACGACTTACTCATAATTAGTTGGCAAAATATTTTGAAATACATTTATTTTACCTATATTACGTAAGTAGTACTATTGTTTATTCTGTGCCTACATATCAGATTAAATTGCACAGTATATAATTTATACGACGTACTCGTAAGTCTAATCTAATAATCACATCTATGACAGAGTCTGGCTAAGGAATTTGATAATGAAAAAGCAAATTTTATATATATCTCTGTATGGCAGCCCCAACTGCGAAGGAAACTTCGACATTTTGATATTTTAAAGTAACAGGGTCCGAGAGATAATTTATTACACAAAAATAACCTGGCCAAGTGCAAGTCGGACTCGCACTCGTAGGGTTCCGCACCACACTACAGTATTTTATAAGATCGAGCAAAAAATACCACTATAATTTTTCGCCAGCAAAAAAAATAGTTTAGTACCATTATATGTAATTTCATTGTTATTATTTTATTTGTTTCATAATATAATATATATATGCAATATATATGAGTATTTATATTATATCTATACATACACATATTGTATATATTTGTATTCGTCATTTTGATGTAATTGTTGTCAATAATTGTGATAATTTTATTACACCTCTGAATAAAAGTAAATCATCCTGTGTATCTGTCAGGATCCGTAACATACACAGGCTAATGATTCTTGACTGAATCAACAATAAGTCAGGATCCGTATCATACACAGACGAACGTATTTGAAATGCACACACACAAGCACATCTATCCTAACTCGAAATAACTTCTCATTCCAATATCGAGACTTTATATTTATTTTTATGTAGATAATCCGATAAAATAACCCAAAATATGATGTATTGTTAGAAAGCCCTATTTTTGTAGTTTATTGTTATATTCTGACATTAGAAAATAGTCCATCGTAGATTGCATGAAATTCATTTGAAACTGAGCTTGCCCAAGTACAGTGTTTTCGTATTTATCGACGTAAAAATATGTTTCTCTGCATATATTAAAGTTTTTTTACTTCGAAATGCAAAACTAAATATATTTTCTAAATAAATAACCAATCGACGTCGTCTTACGCTAAGTTTTCACGAGTATATCATCATGTAAAGTTGCGTGTTAAAAATGCGGCTAATGGCGGCGACTCTCATAAACGTCACACAGAATACAATTCCACAATGTTGTTTAATCATAATAAGTAACAAGACAAGCATTATCCTTTGGTCTGTGTAAACTGTGCAAAAGAGTGCACCCCTCGTGGGTGCACTCTTTTGCACAGTTTACACAGACCAAAGGATAATGCTTGTCTTGTTACTTATTATGATTAAACAACATTGTGGAATTGTATTCTCAGTAATAAAATGTTCTGCTTATAGATGTAGTGAAAAGGTAGCACAAACATTTTAGATCGAAACACACAACACATTTCTTTGATATAAACAACCATATTTTAATTTGTGGCCAGTCAAACGTTTGACCACTATTACAAGTTGTTAAGTGACGGTAAAGTCTTAATCGCCGAGAAACTATTATAAATAAACATAATATAAGATCGTTTACATAACAAACAAAAAACCGACTTTAAATGCCGCGCCAGTAATTCTAAGTACCAAATTTTAGGTGTTCATCTCCATATCTCTGGAGTCACTTACTAGATCTCGATAAAATTATAGTGGAACCAAACGAGAAAGAATTATACTCTCTCAAATAAAAAAAAATCTAAATCTCAGAACTCTGTCACATCTGTGACAGAGTTCTGAGGTAACAAACAAAAAAAATATACAGGCGAATTGAGATCCTCCTCATTTTTTGTTAAGTCGGTTAAAAGAGAATATTCTAATAAGAACAATATTCTTATTTACCTGTTATGATCTTCTCCCATGGCGACCCTCGCTAAGTGAAATATTAACCGCTCCACCATGTCGAAGTTTGGTTTGGGAAGCTTCTTCAGTATCGTGAATATCGTCATCACTTGTTCCTGGAAACATATTTATTATTTATTTTATACTACTACAATAGTGTCATCATTTCTACTCACAGCTATTTTTGTGACGATTCTATTGTTGTGTTTCACGCGAGGGTCAAAAGGAGATGGTTTGCGAAAAAATACGAAATATCACAAGCTTGGGAGGGGGGTTTTGTAGTGAGAAATCAGGTAATGTTTTTTAATGAAAATTATCGTGAGAATAACACATAATTATTTTAATCTGCTTTACACTGACGGGTTAAGATATGGAAATTATCGATATCTTTGATATCGTAACCCGTGAGTGTAAAGCCGTTTCAAATAATTATAAATTTATTTTTTGCTTGTATGGTGCTTAATTTTCCAGAAAGCTAATCAAAGCATATTTGTACAAAAAAAAACGCGTGTTTTTCTTATATATCTTATAGGCTAATGTTTGAGCACGGTAAGCCTAGTTTACTCCGACTCTCAAGGGCTGGATTTTTGGTAGGTGTAGTCTAAAACCTCACCATGCACCAGTAGATGGAGAGAGAGAGGTTAAAAGTTCCTAAAAACATCACGTAATAAATAGACAACCCATCGAGAGTCAGTTGTCATTCTAGACCTAGCGTGCAACTATCCTCGACCACATCGGCACTCACCAACAGGTAAAAAAAGTGTCAAATAGTCCATAATACTATAACAAGCATAATATGAATCTACATACCTGCAGGTTAGAGATCTCAGAGGCGAGCATGAAGTCATCATATAGATCGAAAGTAAGCAGGGGCTCAGGTAGCTCCCGGAAGAACCCCTTGAGGACGGAGGCTCGCACGTGGACCGCGTACGAGTCCAGCCGGTCCACGCCCACCTCTGGCCGCTCGTCCAGCAGCCGACGGAGCTCTCGCACCTTGGAGGTAGACATTATCATCAGATAATATAAGTAAATAAAGGATGAAGATACATTTTCAACCAACTTCCGAAAAGAAGGAGGTTCTCAATTTTTTTTTGTGTATGTTACGCGATTACCCGTCAATTTTGAACCGATTCGAATGATTCTTGATGATATAATCGGAAGGGTACGTTTCCGAGGTAGTCCCATTGTAATTTCATCGAGATCTGATAAGCATCTCCAGAGATACGACGATAAACGTCTCAAACTTGCTACTGAAATTGACTCGCGGGGCATTGAAGTCGGTAGTTTTTAAACGATCTTAATTATTGTCTGACAGACACTATCTCACTAATATTAAATGAAGATGCAATAAGTAAGATAGAATCGTGAATCTTTGGAATCGGAAAACGGCACTGAGACAAGGCACACTCAGCTAGTTAATTTTCCAGTCACAACCGTGAAAGAGCTCTCGGGCCGATAAAACAGTTATTTATAGTGATATAAACTGCTGTACCAGGCCAGTTGCACTCCATGCGGTAGTTAAGAAATTTCTAGTACCTCCGCGGCGGCCCGCGGGCTACAAGTTCAATCAGTAGTGTCACGCGCGCTTTCGATGAGACGCGCGCCTTTACTTTACTATTCAATCGGTTTTCTCATAACACTCAACCTTACAGTAAGAGACAGCTGACGGCCCGCGAGCTGACCGAGTGATACACTCTCGCAGCGCGGACTTACGGTGCACAACACGCGGTTTCCAGTTACTATTAGTTTATTCTGTGACGCAAATTCAAGGTCGCATCCGAGGCGTGTAGCGTATTTTGAACGATACCGATGTTGTAACTAAATTTAATCTCGCATTTTTGCTCGCAGGGTGTGCATCTTCTGTACTTGTACTATTCATTATTCTGTGGCTATACTTACAATCATATTATATCCATATACATAAATATACTTAGTTAAATACAATGTAGAATAAGATTAGTAACAGGATAAACGACTCGCTCGCCCGGCGGATTTAAAGCCTGTAAAGCTATATATAAAACCCCGAAGTTTTGAGCGACACTATTCCGTCCCCGTTAAAATGAAACATCTAACATGTTATTACACACGCCCTGTAATTCAGAAGACATAGTAAAATTAACGCGCACTCAAGTCTCTCAAGCTTTGACTTCCTCGTCTGCAATATCAAAAATCTTACCTTAGAACTAAGTCCACTTTTTCTGTACAATCCTTCGGTATATAGTCCGGTCATTTCTATGGTAGTAATGAGTCTGTCCACCACTATGGGTATATTGCTCCCGCCCGTCGGTAGTTCACCTAAGGGCACGCCGAATACCTGTCAATAGAACATCACATTATACTATGAATAATTAAAGGGAAGACATCTTTACATAGTATAAAACCAAGTCGCTTCCTGTCGTCTGTACGCTTAAATCTCTTAAATTACGCAACGGATTTTAATGCGGTTTTCATCAATAGATAGAATGATTCAAGAGGAAGGTTTTTAACTAGGATTAAACGCGGGCAAAGCCGCTGGGCGCAGCTAGTTTATCCGATAAGATCAGGTGTCTACCACAAGGTCTATAAACATTGCAGAAGAGAGGAAGATGCAGCTTTACAGTCGTCGCATATAAGCATAACTTTTTTTAGATTTAGGGCCTGTTTTACCGGTTCCAGATAACCCTACCAGAAACTTATCTGATAGATTTTTGACAACTTTTATATGGCGTCGTCTGTCAGATAACAATCTGTCACTTTATCATGAACCGGTGAAAATTGCCCTTAGCTTTTTAACAACAATTTTCTTCAGTTATCCTTCCATACTTATCACGACACCTATTTTAATTTTATTTATCTCAAACAAGATTATTCTGAATATTATAATGGATATTATAGTTCTCGCTCGCACATAAAATTGGTGACATTTTTTATTCTAGACTGCCAAGCACTTGACCACTATCTCACCTGATGTAATGTGACGATGCCGCCTTGGATGGAATCTTGCTGGTCTGGGAATGGAGGACGGTAATGAGATGAGGCGTAGTCCAACTGATTTTAATCCAATCCAGTCCAATCCAACTACCCGTCTATCAAGACTCCACATTAACGTTACACGGTTCCTAAGGGAAGTATTTCAGACAACATAGTTCCTTATATCGTTACATTACCTTTCCTCTCGTGACAACCCCAAACTGTTCTCTACCGCCCGCGTCGACCGCACCTACGATTGCCGCTGAAGGCGTCACGTTGTTTTTCAGACACACCGTCGAAACCTAGGAAAAAAAATGTATTGGATTAAGATAGGAAAAAATTAAAAAGAAAGATAAATTTAATCAACTCTACAAGAAAGAAACAACAACAGACAAGTCAAAATTGGTACATTCAATTGAAGAAATATTTTTATAACAGTGTTGTTTCGACACGGCGACCGATATGATCGCGGCGTTGAACGAAGCGAATCAGCGCGATATCTCTCACTCGTGGAGATTGCACCAAACAAACCAACAAGTTGGTTCAAAAAAGTCGTCGCAGATATTCTTATATCAATTTGCTATCCTGTACAATTTATTTATTGTTTAAATTTGCTTTCGCTTTTAATTTTTAACCGACTTCTCAATATAGGAGGATGTTCTCAATTCGTCGGAATCTTTTTTTTTAATGTATGTTCAACTCGAAGACGCCACAATTGATTTGGAAAATTCTTCTTTGATTGAAAGGGTTGACCTCCCTGTTGGTCCCTTTAAATGTTATCGAGATATGTTCAGTATCTCCAGAGATATAGAGATGAACACCTCAAACTTGGTTCTGAAAATGACTAGCGCTATGTTTGAAGTCGGTTCTTAGTTCTTGTAGTTTTTTAAACAATTTAAAATTATTAATATAAATAATACCTTCGTATAGCACTTCTTATGCGACGCCAGTTTACACGTCTGGCAGATCAGAGATCGTTCAATAGGCCACATGAAGAAGGTCTTGCAGATCTCGCACTCCGTGGGAATGTTGATCATCGACAGAATGAACGTGTGGCCTTTGTACTGGATCGGATCGTCCGGCTGAAATAGCTTCAAACATTTACAAGTTATCTACCTAGATACCAAATAATAAAATATGTTACAATAAAAAATTAAATAAATTCGTGCCAACAATAAACTAACTGCTTTGATTGTTACATTACAGATGACCAGCAGGCCTGTGACGAACTTTGCTAGGAAATGAACGAAATGACCGAGATGGAGCTATACAGCCCACATAGCTGCGTCCCCGTCATTTAGTTCATTTCGTTAATTCTATGATCAACTGTCAAACTTCGTGATAGGCCTGCAGCTTAACCTTTTGAGCACTGCACTGGCGGGCCCGGTACGCCAAACGTTCTCTATAGATGACAAAAACCATACAAAATCGTACCGTTTGGCGTACAGGGCACGTGAGTGTGTTTGTAGCGTGGCGCTCAAAAGGTTAATGCATCAAAAAAACTCTGAAAAGAGTTATTGCTACAACATGCAGTTAAGTGTATGGTTGAATACAAAATAATTAATAGGTCACTAAAATAATAATTTCAAATTCATGCATCGGTTTAGTTCATCAACAGAAACTGTGACATTCCAGCGGATTGAATTTTGTAAGCAACAGGCAAGAAAAATATGGAAAAAGAGTGAGATGGCAAGAAAAGCATTTTTTTGCGGGCGCCATAGATAACACATTTCCACTAGACTTCGACATGACCCCGTCGTCATACAAAAACGTCTTCTATTACTCCAGCCATATGAGCAATACAAATCAAAACAGCAAAATATACTCACTTTTCGTTTCTTATCCTTTTTCCGTTTCGTCCTCGCCTTGTCAGTGTCATGTTGACTCATAAACTCGTCCATGAACCCTCTGAAGGCGTTCACTCCCATCGTTATAGATAAAGTGGAGCCTTCTCTTGCACAGACAGTTTCCATCACGTGAAGGAAGTTTCCTATCAGATCTTTGTATTTGAGGGCCGACCCCCGGGTTTCCACTATGCTATATGTGGCTACTAAGTTGTCTTTGAATTCGAGGAGAGCGTCTTTGAATACCCTGTCCACCTGAAACGAAAAATATATATGTAATAACTGTGAGTCCTTGAAGTATGGAATAGGATTTATATATTGGTAAATTGTTGTGTCAAATAATTGGTTCAGCAAGAATATTATTATACAAATATAGAGAATTTATCAGCAGTGTCGATGGAGAAGTACAGTTAGGCAGGCCGTACACCAGGCTTACACTTGTACCTCAATAATTGTGGCGCAACTTTAAACTAACGCGACACAAAAAACGAACATGTTCGATTTTGAATTCGAATAGTGCGACCAACGTCACGCCACACAGTGCGCCCGCTACAACTGTCTCCTAAGTGTGCATGCTCGCGCACAGATATAAGGGGGCGTTAAATGTGTTGCGTTTCAAATGTGGCGCCACTATAATCGAGATAAAGTGTATGCCTGGTGTGCGGCTTGCCTTAGGTTGACTGCCTTTCAATAAAGTTGTGAAAGGGCCATTCTTTTGATCATTATTTACCCCTCTGAACAAACACAAATACCTCAAATAATTTTTTTTTTGTACCTCCGATTGTTTCCTGTTTTCATTAGATTCCATTTTATAAATCTTCTCTGTAATAAAATTTTGCATCGCTTGCAGTTCCGTGGCGTCCGATATTATCTTATCCGTCCGGTCCATAAACTCGGACGTGCCCGTGAGATTGAAATTCGAACTGACGGAACTTTTGGACTGGTCTAATAAATTGTTAGTGTTTGGTATTCGTTTTCTATTCTTATGCCGTCCTCTATTCGCAGCTGATGTAGGCTGTGGGCTGGTACAAGGCATCTTGATGACTCCTTTGTTTTGTATACATTTTGTATGGTACAGCTGTTTACAGTCGATGCAACGTTGACCCTGGGTGATGAACGCGTCGATTGCTTCTTGGCAGTACACGCATTTGTCACCTTTCGCGAATCTTGAGCCTTTTCGAAACCTAGGGAAGTGAAAGATTGGTTAATGGACAGAATAATTAAGATAGTTTAAAAACTAAAACAACCGACTTCCATGCCCCGCAACTCCCGCAAGTCAATTTCAGTAGCAACTTAGAGACGTTTATCGTCATATCTCTGGAGATACTTATCAGATCTAGATGAAATTACAATGGGATTACCTCGGAAACGTACCCTACCGATTAAAAAAGAATCATTCGAATCGGTTCACAATTGACGGAGTAATCGCGTAACATACATAACAAAAAACATACAGACGAATTAAGAACCTCCTTCTTTTTAGAAGTCTGTTGAAAAATAGGCAGGTACTATGGAATTGTAGGGAGGGACGGAAAGTAAAATTGTTGAGGTAAATATTTGTGTGGATAAGCTCGTAAAATCACAGGGGTGGTTGAAGAGTTTTGAAGCAAAATATTGATCTCAACATAGTGAAAAAATATCGTAATGACGGCGGATAATGGAGCATTAAGTAGAATTCTTTAACAAACAGCATTATCCACTGGTATTTGCGAGTCTAAGGTCCAGTTTCACCGGTTCCTGAACCCTGATACAGTCTTAGATAGTTAGTTATCTGACAGATGACGCCATACACAAGTTGTCAAATATCTGTCAGATATGTTCATTATAGTGCTTTAGAGAGCCAGTGAAACTGGCCTTAGCCCTCGAGGTAGATTCGATGTGGAATATTTTACCTTTTAAATTTTAATTTGCGATGGGGGAGATATATCCCGTGCATTTTCCTAACCAAACACCGAGTTACTAAGTCTCTTCTTTTATAAAATTAAGGTAGGTTTGGTGGGATGCATGCGCCATTAGATCCGTGCCGGGTGTACTGCGTCAGACAGCACGGTACAATATAGAGAGAGACAGTAACCTGTGTCCCGCGATACGGAACAGTCCGTTCTCCATGCCGCCGATGAACTCGACGGAGCGCGGGTCCACGGGGCGCACGTCGCCCGGCGCCGGGTCAGAGTTCCGTCGACGTAAACTAGCCGCGCTCACAGAGAACGTCTCGCCGAGCTTAACTCTGCGGTCAAAAAACAAGGTTTAGTCACAATGCAATAATAACTATATATTTCATACACTGATGTCGGCGTATCGCAAATATAGTTCGCATATTTGCGACACGCCGACATCATTGTGTATAAGAGACCAAAACAAAACATTACATTTCACTGTAATCATTAGCATAGCATCCTGATGCGGGGTACGGCGTGACGGTCGATGCCCTTTATAGGAGATCGCCATGCGGTGTGGGGTTGACGTTTATTATCTATAGATGTCGCGGGGTTATTGTGAAACCATGATATTAAAATCAGCCTGTGATATTATGTAGACGATTACCCTAGCGTGCTACCATCCTCGACCGCATCATTACTTACTAACAGGTGAGATAGTGGTCCAACGCAAGCCTATACTACGTAAAAAAAAACTATTGATAATATTTCATGGAAATATAAAACGGCACTAGTAAAATCAAAATATCACGGTTCTTACAATAACCCTGCACCGGCTATGTGCGATACAAAAATTATGAAAATTTTTCACGAGATTATCTTAGATGATATTTCGTATTTCGTTACGGCGCGGCTGGCTCGCTAGATGTTACGTGTACAATGTTACCGTTTAGTCCTGTCGGTGTCGTCTGGCAGCAGCCTGGTGTCGGCGACGAGGTCTGGCGGCGGCGCGCGCGGCGAGCGGCGCGGGGAGCGGCGCGCGGCGCGGGCGGGCGGCGCGGGGGGAGCGGCTGCCTCGCTACACACACTACTGCTCGATGCTACTACGCGCTGTGCTGTTTCGTATGCTGGAACAAACATGTTATATCTAGTTACGCTACAGGAAATAGTGACAGCATTCTCAAGGAGGGCTTAGAGTAAGACCTGTGGCCAGCGGCTTGCAGACTGTAAATGCACAGCATTAAATAAGAGGATTAATGTCCGGTAGGCGGCTGGATGAACGAGCTGAAGATCGAGCTCGATCGAGTAGCGTACCATAGGTGAGGCCTATGTACAGCAGTGGACAGAGATAGGCTGATGATGATGAGGCGGCTGGATATGTTTTCCAAATGTCTTTGAAATATGAACATGTTGCCTCTAAGATTTGAGAAGCCAAGAAGCCAGGACAGTAGGTTCTAACTTCGCTCCCTTTCCTATATAAAGTATTCCTTGTTTATACTGACGAGCTCTTTGACTATCAAGAGGTGATCAATAAATGAATTACAAGTATCACACACAAACACTGGCTAGTGTTAGTGGCTATTAAAAAAATTATAGTATATCACGATACGTGTGACTTAAGTTGTCTATTATTGCACGGCGTGCCTACACCGTGCAATAATAGACAACTTAAGTCACGAGTATCGTATATCATTTTATAGCTGACAGTGTGACATAAACCCACACTTTACGCTTGCCACGCTTTTCCGTCAAATAGAAGATCACTGCACGGCGGGAAGTTGGCACCCGAGCGCAGCGAGGGTGCTAATTCGTCGTACAATAATCGACTATTTAAGTCACGGAAAAGCGTGCGTAAAGTGCGGGTTTAGGTCACACTGTGCTATAAAAAAAAAAATAGGTAGTATAACAAAATTCTGAAATGTTGGTAATTTGTACGGAGGCAAGAAATGCTACATTTGCTTACCATAGTAGTAAAATAACAACTTAACACAAACACCGAAATATCCCATATTCACTAAACTCAACACTGTTAGTCCAACAAATATGACAAAGCAGTTTACCATAAAATGTTTCTCTATCGTTAAATCAGTTTCAGACATGTTCACTCGACAAACTTATATTTACAAATGAGAATTTTTCTACAGTAACGGTTACTCTGTTTCATATTATGACAATTTAATTATTGACATAGTTGAACTAATTAAGGTAAGTTCTCAGAGTTCGTTAAGAGTAATTAGGTTAAAATAAACTTGTTGACAAAATGTGATGAATAGTTTTTAATCCTATTTACAAAGAAACAAAGTGATTCAAGGAGCTCTATCAAACAAAGTTAGCAGTTAACTTTCATTTGTTTATCATAATGATTATTTTGTACCATGTTATACGGAGGCAACGATTTATGTGAGTAAACATAACACGTATTCTGCGCGCAAGAGTAATACTTTAAGATCGTTTACAAAACGAAAACAGAAAAAAAAACAGAATTCAAATGCCGCGCTAGTATGGTCTGGAACCAAGTTTGCAAGTGTTTTTTTATCTCCATATCTCTTGAGATACTAATCAGACCTCGATGAATTTGCACCACAGATTATATACCCAAAATACTGCATGAACATAACATTTATATACAACAACGAAAACGCATTGCTTTTAAATAATCAGTGCAATATTTGCTTGGCGCGCAAATAGCGCAATATAATGCTAGGCAATATATATTGGACTACTGGAGGAGATCGTTTTAGCGATAAGTCCGCCCATTGTACTGTAGTTTTAAGAGTTTACTGTTTCGAAGTTACTTGAATTGGTGTACTATTTTAACCGACTTCAAAAAAAAGGAGGAGGTTTCTCAATTCGATCGTATCGATATTTTTTTATGTATGCTCGCTGATAACTTCGTCGTTTATGAACTGATTTTGATGATTTTTTTTTTGTTGAAAAGGAGATATTCCAAGGGTGGTACCATAGTAATTTCATCAAGATCTGATAAGTATCTCCAGATATATGTCGCTAAACGTCTCAAACTTGCAACTGAAACTGACTCGCGCGGCATTAAGTCGGTAGTTTTTAATTAAAAGTTTTTAAACTAAAACAACCGACTTCCAACCGATCTCATCAATTGTATATATTGCGTAATATTTTGTCTCGAAATATCATCCTTATGGTCCGTAATAATAATATCAATATACTGACCTAGATCTGCCGTAGATCCGCTGTGTTCCGAGGACGAGTCGTGCGTGTGTCGCGGGTCTCTGCGCACCGGAGGTAAGGACACGAGGCCGGCCGTCGACGCTGATCTCCGGTACGTTTGAGGAGAGCCGCGTCTGTTCACAACACTGCGTTTAGATATAGCGTGTTGTTAGTTATTATGTTATTAATGTAGGGGATAGAAACTATACTTTTTTATGTGGTATAGGCTAGCGTTATATCACTATCTCACCTGTTGGTAAAGTGACAATGCGGTCGAGGGATGGTAGCACGCTAGGCCTAGAATGGAAAGTGGCTCTCAAGGACGATGTTTTTAACAGGTTTTTCGAATGAGGGTGGTAGCTGGCCAGACGGACATTAGACAGTGTCCTGCCACCATACAATGCCACATATCCTACTAATAATATAAATACGAACTGTTATGTGTTTAAGATGTAGTAAACACATCTAAATACTAACCACATCACATTACCAGTGTAACAAACTTAAAAACAAATTTATTTTGACTCTAAATTACCCCAATACCGATTCATTTTTAGTAGCAATCGAGTAACTATCACACACATTTACAAACATACATTAAATACTACACACGTATAAAGTTTTTTTGCTATTTTTTTCCTAACCTCAGTTGGTCAGAAATAGTATTTTGATCCCTGTAAGTAAGCGGGTCGAATGGCATTAAAACAATCTTTTGGTGTAAATTGCCAATTTTCTTGCTGACTGTAATTTTTTTCGAATTCTGTGAATGCAAGAAAATATAGACAAAAATAATGAACTGACTTCTCAGAACGTTTACCTGTAACTAACACGGTAGAGGTACCTATCCTAACGGTTCCATCTCAAAAATCCATTTTGTATGTAATAATCACATTATTTTTTTTTTATCTTTTAACATATTCACATTACTCTATGTATGCAAATATCTAGACACACGGTAGTGTGTCAGCCGAGTTAGTAAAGCAAAAGGGCGACACATCGGCTGAGAGTTACATTTCTGCTTTGTACGATCTGATGCAATTCTTTTATAGACAAATAATTATTTGATCACGATATCGTCAGTAGAATTGTTGAAATAAATAGTATTTGATTAAACCTTTTTCAGAATCGATACACTTTGGAACTGAGGTATCGATATGTAGTGTATAAATAGTGTAGACTGTAGAGTCTACACTATATGTACGCTCTACACTGTAGAGCATGGATCCATAATATTCTGGCAAAAACAATGAAAGACGCAACTTCCGACAACGTATTTAAAACTAAACGAAAACAGATTCTAGAACAAAAAGCGTACTATTCGGTAAGCGAATATTTAGGAGACAAAATTGAAAACTGCTAATACCATTAGTAAATTATTATTATTACCATTTTATATTACTTATTGTTATTATTACACAATTGTATAATATAATATTATATTACCATTTTCGACCTGTAAAATTCAATTTTTACCAATTAACTATGAATCCATATCCATACTACAGTATTATCAAAACGTTTGTAACTCTGTAACTCTGTCTGTTTGTTACCTAATCACGCTTAAACGGACGATCTGATCTTACTGAAATTTAACAAGGAGATACTTTATGGCCTGAGGATGAACACAGGCTACTAAATTCTAAAACTAGTAATGTATACATATCAGACAGAATGTTACATGGTAAAACAAGGTACTAACTTGGAAGTAGTGTTGTTGGTGTCGACGGGGTCGCCAGGTTTCCAATGTTCCAGTTGCCGTAGATACTCCTCGTTGTTACTTATCAGCTCGACCAGCTCCGTTAGCTCTTTATCTCGTTTCTGATAACACATGCACGTAGCTTTTATATCAAACGTTTGAAACTTTTGTACATCGCTCATAAGTGGAACAATTTTAACATATATATATATATATATATATATAGGTTTTTAGTGAGAAATATTAACTGAAAATAGACTGTTTTTTATTGGAGTTTTGGACATGATGCATGGCAACTATGTCAACATTTCTAAAGAAAATAAAAAAAATCAGTATTCGTGTGTTAAATATGAGGATAATAACCGGCCAAGTGCGTGTCAGGCCACGCGTAGTGTAGGGTTCCGTAGTAGCCTGTTATTCAATGCAAGTCTTTACCCGTTATAAACAAGCAACTAGGTACTCCGTCTGTGCCACTTTAAATGATTTATTCTAAGGATTTTGTAATTGGTACAAAATTATCCAATAAAATCAACGGCTATTACTGCTAAACTAATAAAGTTATCTGAACCGCTATAATTTTCCTTTAAAGTTCATGAAATGCGCTATTATCACGAATTTTTCCAGATTTTTCAAGCCCACAGTTTAGCTTTTAGAGGGGGGGGGGGACGCCCCACTGGAACAAAAATTTTCACTTTAAAGTTTAATATTTCGTAAATGGAGTTCGTCGTTCATCCCCATTTCTCATATAGGGGAGCTACCTTAAAAAAAATTTTTTTTCAAAATTTTATTTCAGCACTTTGTCGGCGTAATTTATATACATACCCCCCCCACAAAATTACAGCTTTCTAGTATTAACGGTCTCTTAGCAAAACTTCGGACAGAAGACAGACAGACGGACATGACGAAACTATAAGGGTTCCTTGTCAGGACTACGGAACCCTAATAAAAAAATGACATATGAAATGTAAGCTACTTATTGATAGCAAGTCAGGCAAAACATCGATATAATTGACCTTTCTTGACCACCCGTTGACGAGCACCCATGAATAGATTTTGAAAAATCCATTAGTGCACGGCTAGGATTAGAACCGGCCACCTCCCAGTTCACAGTCAAGCTATCTATCATTTACGCGACCAGGCCGTCAATATTTGAAATGAAATAAAATGATTTATTTGTTAGAATTTTGGTACATAAATAGGTGTTTTTCAGTAATCAATTCCATCAAAATTCTGCATCATCAGGCGTACAAATTCTTAGTTGCGATTCGAAACTATTATGTACTATACAGTGTGTCTGGTTAAGGACTAGCGATATTTTAGGTACTTATATTTCGACATTTTTTATATCAAAAAACACTATACACTCGGGTCCAACCCCCCTCACCTCAATGTGGCAGCCATTTTGTTTTTCATGTAGAGATATTCTCTACGTGTTTACAAAAAAATCATATCTCTCAAAGTTTTGATCCCACTAAGATAAAAATAGGCTTAGAAAGGTAACAATATTGCCTATTGTTAAAAAATACGAAATAATGTTTCACATTTTCACCGGATTTAAATGATCAAATGAAATATTTAAAAAAAATAACAATAAATTATGCAATTCGATAAATTATTGATATATTGATATTACTTCAAAAACAGCGTCATGACTCTTATTATTTTTTTACTAGATCGATAGATTTTGTGCTAAGGTACAATACAATATTAAATAAACGGCTGTATGTCTATTACTTTAAAAAATATTGTCGTTTGAACATAGTGTATGCGCAGGCACAAAAGACGTTTGTTGGAATCCTAAACATAAAACCAATAAAAATACAACCTTTTAAATAGTGTTTTTTGATATAAAACTTGTCGAAATATAAGTACCTAAAATATCGCTAGTATTTGACCAGACACACTGTATATTCTTTATTATATATTACATACTATACTATCGATATTTATTATACAACTGACCTTTTCCTCAGCGATGATGTTTTGATCTAGCTGCAACCAAAGCATTTCATTGGCGAGGTCTTCAGGTGTGATCTTGTTGCCCATAGACACCGCCTGTTGCGGGTACTTGCTCGTACTAGAGTTCCATTGGTTGTCTTCGGGAGATTTACGCCGGTCTTGGCTGGAAAAGTACTTTTTAAAACTCTGTAATACCTACTAAATAAGGTCCATTTTCGTTCGTTCTTGATAGATTCCCTGATAGCCGGATTATTAGGATATATTAGAAGATTGTCTGCCAGATAAGCTACAGCTTTAAGAGCCAGTAGCACCTGTTCCTGATGAAGTTTCAGATAGTTATCCGATAGGTGATGCCATATAAAACTTGTCAAAAATCTGTCAGAGAAGTTCCTACTAGGGCTATCTGGAACCGGTGAAACTGGCCTTAAATGGCGTTATCTGCTAGATAAACTACAACTTTATCTGTCAGAAAATATTAGCAATCGGTGAAACTCGCTCTAAGATCTTTCGTAAATGATCTTACTTTACGTTATAAAATTCATACGGAATAAATTCATTTAGGATCGCGTGAAAATCAATTGTATACTATGACTGAGAAAATATAAATACACATGAAAATAACTCATACTTAAAAAAAAAAAAAATGGCTATATGCATGAAGATATGTAATTTAAAATGTGGGAAATCCTTTTACAAGTTCTAGTAATGTTAAAATGTAACAAAATAAAAGTAGTTTCTTCTGCGGGCCAAGTCAAATAAAAATAAATCTCAATAATTTAGGTAAATTTTAAATGTTAAATGTAATTTACCTTGGACTTTTTGGTTTAATCTCTGGGATATTTTGCCCTTTCAATATCTTATCTCTCGTTTTAACCGCGTACGTTTGGAGGTTGTAGTCTATAACACTCTTTTTTGCCGACCTGAAAATATGTTGAATTTATTATACAATATTATTGTTACCTACACTCGTGTTACTCGTGTTGTTTCTTGTGTTTTTTCTGTAAACGATTTTGATCAAGGTAGTTGTAGTCCTTGAGTGTCAGAATATCCCAGGCCTAGCGTGTTTACCATTTTCAACCATGTCATTGCTTACCACCAAGCGAGATAGTGGTCAAATGTCAATTTAAGATATGTAAAAAAATTAACTGGCCAAGTGCATGTTGGACTCGCACTAATAGGGTTCCGTAACACAGTAGAGTATTTTATAACTATCATTGTTTGCCAGAAAAAAAATAACTTTCTTATTAATAGTGAAAGTGTTTATTGTGATCTTCAGGATATATATTTTTTGAGATATTTAACTATATTATTTTAAAAGTTAGAGGGGGGACACACATTTTACCACTTAAGAAGTTTCTTTTTCTCCAATCTTTCAAACAATTGACTTTGAGAAAAAGTAGTTTAGTAGTTAGGAACCTCAACGTAATTTTTAAAGACTTCTCTATAGACATATAGGTTTGATGAAACAATTTTTTTTATGTCAGTTCTATGTATGGGGGAGCCCACTCTTAATCTTTTGTAGTTAGTTTGTCGTGGGTACTGTTCCCCAGTACAGTTACTGAGGAATTCCATTCCTTGGCAGTACATATGAGAAATATATATGACGAATGATGAATTTGTGCTGGTAGACGGAACGGCCACCATGAAACGATGGCGCACAGTGTGTGGTTCGAGCCACGCCCGAAACCTATCTACGAGTTCGAGTGGTCACCCATTTAGCACCACTCAGGGACCACGAGCAAGAATTAAGGTATAAATAAAGTACACACCCTGTAGTGATGGGCAGCGACTGCGTAGGCCTTAATTGTCTTGACTTTTCTGCATCCAGTTGTAAAATCATTTCTCTGTAAAAATATTTGTGTTGTGTGTGAAGTTTTACACCAAATGTTTACCAATAAGTCTTTGGATCTCTACAGAGTTGAATGTAAATGTTTTGTATATTTTGGAGGAGTAAATTGTAGTATTGTATGTAATTTCCATGCATTTATTTAACAATCAATACTCATGTTATGGGACTATATATGTGCAATGATAGGATGATGAGTTGATGACGAACACTTAATAGTACAACAGATAATATAAATGCAGTATAATGAACGAACGCTGAATAGAGAGAGATAGAGCATAGATGCGTCTTCTTCCATTCGAAATTACGTCTTCGTGCACAACTACACAGTACAGGGCCTTACGAATTGTTGAAGCACCACGAGTAGTACCACAGTCTAAAATTAAATTACCCTTCACACTTCGACCGTTTCATCATAATGTTTGTAATCGTAATGTTGTAATATTAGTATATTTGTAAGAAATCTTTTAAAGTTTTTCTAATATCTGGTGAATGGCGAACCGGCCATTTTACTCTGTAGTTTTATTTATTGGAAAACTATTAACAAAGTTACTTCTAGTATACGCATCAGGACTGCTGAAAGAAGTTGGACAATCAATCAATAAAATAAGTGTAAACGTATTAGTTTGGCAAAGAAACTCTTTAAAATCAATGAAGAATGGTATATAGCGGTGAAACCAATGTTTATTAACAATAAGGCTGGGCGTATGCTGTCACGCAGGCGACGAAACTCACGTAACGCAGGGCAAATCTTATATTGTTATGTATGAACCAGAATAGAGCTGCATAATATGAAGGGAAGAGGAGCAAGGAGGACAACTGTCGTCAAATATCTAAGGGTGTTACCACACCAATCGATCGATCTTCGATCGATGCCCGATAAATGATGATGTAGTAGGCAGCAACTGCCAATCGATTAGTAAGATAACACCCTAATGTGTTCCGGCAGTTGTCCTTGAGAGCCAGTTCCCATTCTAGGCCTAACGTGCTACCATCCTCGACCTCATCATAGCTTACCAACACGAAAAAAGTGTTCGACAAAGTAAATTATTTAAAGTTTGTAGCCAAAAGGTATCGTTCAAGTACATATCACCCGTCTGCCGACACCAGCGCCAATCTGGCGGTTATGTAAACTAAAAATTTACAACATTTAGATGGACTCTTTGTCAGTTTGACCTTCTTAAAAGATGCTCCTCCTTGTCTTTACCCTCCATACTGCGTAAACTGCAACGCAGACATTATAATATGAGTCATGGACTTCTTCATAGTTTTATAATCTGTAATATATACTACGCTACATCGCTTCGAGCATTTACCAAAGGAGATGTTAACGCAAGGCGTACCCCTCTGCTGGCCATATAGCCATTTTTGGCCATATGAGCGTGCGTAACTACGCTGTATTTTTAATACTGTGTGCGTGTTTCAAGATAGTGTGCGGGATCGTTAAAGTGAGTGGTTTGTGTGTGTGCAATGCGTGTTTACCTCGTCCCCCGTAAGTATCGGCAGAAAAAATGTTTGCGGATTACAACGTTAACATCTCCATTGGTAAATGCTCGAAACTACATCGCCATCATCTCAGCATACTCGCAACTTCTAATATATACTTACAGCTGTTTATCAATACTAGTCTTGTATTTGTCACTGGCCAGTTCTCTCCGGAGCAACACTTCACCGTCTTGGACCATGCCGTCATGCTGTCAACACAGACACACAACACAACTTGTATTTACTGTACACAGTTAGTTACAATGATCCTATGGAGTTTTAATTGGATTATGCATTGTGGCCTTTTGATTTTTGTATGTTATGTAGGATGTATGTAGGAACGGGAATGTTTGGTAAAGATCAAACGTTAGACGGAGTTTCAGTAAACGTTCTATTTGCTCAGTGTTAGCGACTCTCATATTAGAATTTCTTCGAATTTGGAATAAGCAGCCCTATTTCGTAATCTTTAGAGTCTAAAACATCTTGTCAAAGAAAAAAGACAGAAGATATTGTTTCTCTTATCCAAGCAAGGGCATATAACGACTTACTAGGCAATATGTTTTAGACCTACACTCAACAATATAAAACGTTTTTAGTATTTAGAGCAAGAAACGATCAAATTCGAATATTCCACTCGCTAGCACTAAGATAATATTACGCTGGGACTGTTATTTTATTGTAAGACAATTTCAAATCCGTAAAGCGCTTTGAAACAGCTCTTAGGCCGTTACTACAGAACAGTAGAAATAACTGAAAGATGCCCAAGAATTTGATTGGTTAACGAAGAGCAATTTAACCAATCAAATAGCTTCATTCATTTTGATTTTAAAATTATCGTGAATTTGTAACATTATTATTGTTATATACCGAGTGAACATCGCGATCTCACCGCGTGACCTCACTCCCGAGGAAGAGCGACTGACTCGCTCGAAACCTAGGTCGAGAAAATTCGACTAAAGGTACGTGAATTATAGCCGGTACATAACAATAATAAAGCTTCATTCTATGTTTGGGAGTGGATCTGTTCATAAGTAAAGTACTAAAATGCAAGCTTTAGAAATGAATTAATTGTGCCACGGCAATGTGCATAACCCAAAATTAGAATGTTTAGTATACATTGATAGATTTTTTATTACTAAGATTATTATTGTAACCCTAACAAAATCAGTCTTAAATAACAAACACATGCATGTAGTGGGTATGTACTGTTCATATGTAGTGTTTTTGTGATAGGTAGGTAGGTACAAATTTTATGAACTGAATAATTTTTGAAAAATGTAAAGAGGTTTTCATAAGTTTTATATGATAGAAGGTATCAAGACAAGCAAAACGCTCGGCTGATGGTGGTAACGTTTGCATATAACACATACTGGGGCACGCAAAAGTCATGTCAACTTTTTGCGTGTTACCGTACTGTTGCCATCACCTTGAGACATGTAGATGTTAATTCTCATACGGCCTGTAATTCACTGGACACTTTGTTTGGCTTACATTTTTCTAATTCTAAGCACAGATTATTTATTTACTCATGGTTCTTGCGTGTATACTGACTACGAAAAATACACGCGGCATTTCTGTTAAGAATTATTATCATCACGCGTTTTTCAGTTTGCCAGAATTGGCACATTCAGAATTTTCCATTTGCTTATAGTGACGTGGCAAAATCGGCAAGCGCCAGTAAGCGCGCATTTATCAGATACGTTTTCCACCCTAAGGGTTTAAGATACGTTTGACCCCATTGTTGCGTGTACAAATAATTTAGGACACTAACGCAAGAGAAAGAGTACAGACACAAAATAACTGAACAAATGACTTACCTCGCATTTATCTTTCGCAAGCAGCGGCAACCGTCTCCTAAGGTCGGGTAGAGTCCTTCTTCTGAGCAGGTATCCTTTAGCGGCCGCTTGGAAGCCAACTAGGCCGGTGCAGAACTTGTTGAACCACCGACGGCTTGATACGCCTCGGAACCACGCTTGGAGCTTCACTGCCGCTTCGTGACGAAGGGAAAGGTGTTGCCTAGTAAAGTGCAATAAGGGTTGAAGATCGATTACTTTGATAGGTTCCTAAAAGATGTAGAATCAGCTAGGATAGACTCTGTTTAAACAAAAAGATGTAAGGGAGTATAAATACCACCTCAGTGCTCCCAGCCAACCTCACCTGCCCTCGGTGCATCCTGCTGACCAACGAACAAGGCTCTGACGACCGACAAAAGGCGGTATATAACTATTTAAAAATTGTGGCGTAGCTAAATACTACAGGCCGGTGACGGGCAGCAGCGTCACCGGTGCGAGAAGGTACGTCCTGCGATCGCCAACCCGCCTGCCCAGCGTGGCGATTAGGGCATATCCCTCCCAATGATGGAAAGTTACGAGATTATCCGAAGATCGGTCTCAGTGGCGCATCTTGGGAGAGGCCTGCGTCCAGCAGTGGACTGACACAGGCTGATGATGATGAAACAAAAGGAGTCTATCCCTATGCCTGCCAGGTCGTGCTGTTTGACCGTGAAGAGGTCTCAAACAAACGTTGCACGTGGAAAAACCACCTATTCTATTGGCGCTCCCAGACTAAGACCCTCTGAACGGGTCCAAAAAAGTCATATCATTTCCGAAAAATAAACGCAATTAAACGCCGGTCAGTATATAATAAACTAGCTGTGCCCGCGACTTCGTCCGCGTATAATAGTGAGTGTCTTTGGGTAGCATTAAAAAATAAGACACATATGTATCCCAACTACACCGCGCCGTACCACGCCACACTAATCCCACCTTCACCCCCCCCCTCACTTCCACCTACCATCCCCCTTCCCCTCACTTTCACCTCCCTTCCCCTTCCCCTCACTTACCATACCCTCTCCTCCCCCTCTCCCTTCCACATCCCCTCCATCTACCCATCCACTTCTTCTCCAGCTCCTCTCCCTCCCCTACCCTACCCATCCCCTCCCCCATTCTCTCCACCTTTCCCTCTCCCTTCTCCTCACTTCCTCATCCCCCCACTCCCACTCCCCTTCCCCTTCCCCGTAACAAACCTTGAATCTCATATTTATTTATATCGAATCAACAGCCTACAATATAAATTTCAAGCTTCTAGCTTTAAAAATGACGATACTTCCATACAACTTTTCATACTACCTACTTATTGCAGTTACTTTGTCATATATCATAATTCATAACATTTGTTCATGTACTAATAGCTTTGTTGTTGTCAGTTTATAAAAATCAAGGTTAGGTTCTAGCCTAATTATAGTCTAACACTCGTTCCTAACATTATAAGTTTAGTATAATAGTACGACAACATAATAATAATTAATGTATCGCTTGAACATACTATTTATGTAGAGAACCTAGTGCCTAGACAAACCTGCATAAGGTTTACTGGTACTTTACGTTAGAAAACCTGTAAATTACTTTGTTAAGAATAAATAAATAAACAATAAATAAATAAATCCCCCCTTTCAACTCTCTTTTCGCATTAAAAAGTAGCCTATGTCCTTTCTCAGGCTCTAGACTATCTGTGTACCAAATTAACGATTATTAAAGACAGACATACAGACAGACAGAGTTACTTTCGCATTTATAATATTAGTAAGGATAATCAAATAAACTTCTCACCTATAACAGTACTGTATAATAACGGAGGCCCGTCTCAAGGCGAGGAAGCGTCTCCGCTCGAGCACGGCGCGGAACCACCGCTGTATGGTGATGATGGACGCCATGATCTGCTGGTGCAGCCGGTACTCCAGCTTTGTCTGCTCGCTTTCACGCATGAAGATCTTTGTAGCACCTGGTAATGGGAGTTTGGGTTGGTATCTTCACTGTATTATGCTAGTTTCGATGAAGATCAGTTAGTCGACGTTCAAGTTCAGGTGAGATCAAGTGCTACCCAGTTCGGTGTAAAAAAAAAACAAGTAAAATAATTTATGATTGATTACAAAACGAAAATACCGACTTCAAATGCCGCGCTAGTCACTTAATTTGAAGTGTTCTCTATATCTCTGGAGATACTCATCGGATATCAATTAAATTACAAACTTACAATGGGACCAAACGGGTAACATAGATAGGGTCACCGAACGACCGAAAGGAGTACGAAACCGGGTTCGCTTCGTTTGCCCATGATATGATTGCCCTCTGCACCCGCAATCTACAGTTCGTCGATTTCCATATGGCGCTTGCAACAGCACCGAAATATTGCAACTAATAATAAACGAAAAACATGATAAATATCCCCATAAATCATTCTAATAATAGGAAGCATACCCTCTTAAACAAAAAAAATCTAATCCAATCGGTTAATAAATGACGGAGTTCTGAGTTAACAAACATAATTTTAAAAAATCTTATTGGTCTGCTGGTACCCGACATGGCAAATCTTTTGCAATTCGGCTATAGTTTACCTTACGTCTGAATTTGCATACTACATTTTTAAGTTTACAAAACATACTTTAAAGCAAATCACATACATATAATTAAGATAGTTTAAAAACTAAAACATCCGACTTCAATGCCCTGCGAATCAATTTCAGGAGCAAGTTTGAGACGTTTTTCGTCATATCTCTGGAAATACTTATCAGATCTCGATGAAATTATGGGGCCACCTCGGAAACGAACCTTACCGATTACAAAAAGAATCATTCTTATCGGTTCACAATTAACGGAGTAATCGCGTAACATACATAAAAAATAAAAACAAATTTAAAAAAACATACAGACGAATTGAGAACCTCTTTTTGGAAGTCGGTTGATAAAAAGCTAACTCACCCAGCTGATAATTATCCCGGTCTAAGTTAAGCGTCGCCAAGAAGTGCCTGACATCAGCCTGCGAGCTGAGCAGTCCCTTTGGCAACAATATCCTGTACAGCTGTATGAACTCTTCGTACGTCAACCGCACGTTGTAACCCGCTTGTCTGATGCGAACAGTCTCCAACATGCCTGTGTATCGAAGTTGTCTTTGGACAGTTTCCTCGTCGAAAACATGTGGCACCTTTTCGCTGTTTGATTTTATGCACCTACAAATTTATACAGTTACAATTAGTTAGTTACTCGTGAGTCTTGGAGGATGATTTAATGTACCTAGGCTAAATATGTCATAACTGTGTAGGATATGAATACCAATGTTGTTAATATTTGCCTGCTATTTTTTTTAACTAAATCTTTATAAATTGTTATTTCGTTAGATTTTTACTTGTCTACTTAATTACCTATGTATTTTTCTGTATTCACTGCAAAACTGACTAACTGTAATTTGGTATGTGTTTAACTCTCACACAAATTATATTATTATTTGAAATAAATAAATATAAACAAAATGAAGTAAGCCACCGTAGCGATCCTATCAATACGACGAAAGTCATCATTGTCAGCCAATTTCCGTCCACTGCTGGATATAGGCCTCTCCCATGGCACGCCACTGAGCTCGATCTTCAGCTATTCGTTTCCAACTGCTGCCAGCCAGCTTGCGTATATCATCGCTCAATTTAGTTGTAGGGCGTCCTACACTACGCTTGCCGAGCCGTGGTATCCACTCTAGAACTCGTCTACCCCAAAGGTTATCGGTTCTACGACAGATGTGACCAGCCCACTGCCATTTCAGCTTACTTATCCTCTGAGCTATGTCGATTACTTTGGTTCTCTGACGGATGACTTCGTTTCGAATTCGATCCTTCAGAGAAACTCCGAGCATAGCCCTCTCCATTGCTCGCTGAACGACTTTGAATTGGTGAACTAATATGGTGAATTGGTCAGCATGTATTGCAGGTCCTACACAGTTTCAGTCATGATGACGATGTCATCCGCAAATCTCAAGTGTGAGAGGTAATTGCCGTTTATATTTATGCCCCGTCCTTTCCAGTTCAGCGTTTTGAACATATCCTCTAGAGCGTTTGTGAACAATTTGGGGGAAATAACGAAATAACATCCCCTTGTCTCACTCCTCGATGTAAGTGGATATGTTCAGTCTGCTGATTTTGTACTTGGACGGTCATAGTCGCGGCGTCATATAGACCTCTCAACACTTGGACGTATCGCCAATCAACTTGGCACCGTTGCAGAGACTCCAGAACAGACCAGGTTTCAATGGAGTCAAAGGCTTTCTCATAGTCCACAAACGCTATACTCCTCGGTCTTCTGTACAACCTGCCGCACTGTGTGGATGTGGGCTATGGTGCCGTATCCTCCTCGAAACCCAGCCTGCTCTGGGGGTTGAAATTGATTTGTGATGACTCTAGAAAACAAGTTATATGTTAGATATGGCTTAAGAGCGAGATAGGTCGATAGTTCTTCAAAAGGGTTTTGTGTCCCTTTTTGAAGAACATAACAACCACACTTTTACTCCATGTCTTCGAAGTTCTCCCCGAAAAGAGGACGGAATTGAAAATACTCTGAAGCTGTAGTAGCGAAGGAGTTCCACCGGCTTTTAAGAGCGCCGTTGTATTTCCATCCTCTCCGGGGGCTTTTCCGTTTTAAGCTGTCTGAGAGCCATCAGAATTTCATTTAGGCGACAAAAGTAATGGATTACATTTTTAACAAATTAGCTTAGTTGGTCAGATCCCCTGGGCACGTTTCTCAGGAGGTGCGGGTTCGAATCCAGTCGGTACCATGAAATGTTGGACTGTGTGTAACAAAAATATAAAAGTGTGTAACATTTCAAGAAACATAATAAAATGAAGTAACATTGCTTTTACGACAAATTAGCTTGTGTTACTTACCTAATGAAGAACGGGTTGGCCTGGTTCAAAGTCTCCATAAGAGCAGACAGCGAGTGTTGAAACTGCGCAGCTACCGTCTGCGGCTGTTTCCGCTTCCCAGTAGGCGCGGCCGTCCTCCCCGCTAACGTCTTCACGCTTTGCAAGTTCTTAAGCCCTTTCTTCGCGCGTTCCCGCGGTCGGAACGACTTGTTTTTCCTGTAGGGATCAGTGTTGAACATTTCTGGGCAACTTTGGCTGTTCTTTGAGAGATCATTTTAAAGCTGAGCTAGTATCGATGAAAAACTTTTATTAAGGTTAGATATTCATTTGATTCTAATCAAAATGTGCTGTGTAGTCATCATATATTATTGGAATTTAATATTTTGTAATGCTTCATCTGTGTTCACAAAAAAATAAGTTCTATATAATGAAATGTAATATTTTATGTAGTTAATTTAAAATTTGGATCTCTTAAAGAACAGCAGTAAGTTTATACCGTCACCTAAACAAACGCTTTGTAATTGCATTATAAGTGCTTTCAATTTGAAGTTCATGCGTCACCAATGAATTTACTTTTTGTAAAAATACGAATAAATCAATATAATTACTTACGAATGCATTAACAATAAATCAAGCTGACAAATTGAATTACGCAATAAACAAATAATAATTTCTAAAACCTTTTAAAACAAATTGTAAGCATATTTTTAACCATACAATATACATGTTTAAATTAAATGTTAAGCCCAACCCCATAGTGCGATATTGCCTTAACTATTATTATCTACATACAATTTGCAGTTACATAAGCAAGGGTAGCTTTTCGCCCAATATACAATATAGCTACAACGAATAGAACATTTAACACCAGCATCTATAACAAAACAAACAAGTAAAAGAGGCGAGGAAAATTAAACACCGATAGCCGACACCGATAGAGATATCCCAACCAATTGTGCGAATTCATCAAACAAAATAGAAATTAATCGCTTTACAGGAAAAATAACCAAAGGTTCAATAGAGCATTAATATCTCAATTTTAAATGATGTTATTTTCAGTACAATTTATAAGTAAAAAGAGCGCGTTCAACATTCGTTGAACGCGCTATAACTTGGGAGTGCTTCCTCACTTACATTGGAAAATTGTAGTGTACGCTACGCGAGTTTATTCTTCAAACCGGCAATAGCTCAATGACTAAGGCGTCGGCCTGGCGATCGAGAGGTCGTGAATTTGATCCCAAAACCATTGCACTATTGACGTCAACCCACTCTAGACACAAGCATATTTAGCTTAGTTAGGGGTTAACAAGACTACTAGTAATGTGCAACCCACATCGCTAGTAAGCTTTTTCATTATTAAAAAAATGCATTGAGTTGAGTTGCTGTTGTTATAACATGCGTATAATAGTCGATATTTGTTTGATGAGCGCAGAAGATATAGAGCGATAGAAAGAGACAGAGAGTTGACGTGTCGTTCGTAGACGTACATAACGATCTGGCTGGCGCGCTGCATAACATCAGTATCGTCGAATGTCCGCTCCTCGCGCTCGATCCGGCGCGTTCTAGTCTCTGCGATCCTATAATTCTTAGGCCCTTTGGATGGGACGTTTCGACCCGACGATTCCAAACGCCTAGTTTCGCTTCGCGGCGGCGTTTCGCGCGCCTTACTCGTCGCCCTGCTAGGAGTTCTACCCCGTGAAAATACGCAACAAAATTATAAAGGAAAACTAAAGCATGCTCGTAAAACTAATAGGTACGATTCCATAGCGGTAAGATCTTCTAAATTTAAATGGCGCTACATTTCATTACCAAACACATCCAAAACATATATATAACAAGAAGAACCGAACTGAAGACAAAAATACGTCACGATAGCGATTATTCTAAACTATTTTTAAATTAAAATAATGTAATGTTAGAATGAACAGAGTATAATAATATATTATAATACCTAAAAGTGAGTTATAGGGAAGACAAAATACTTGATTGTTTTTATGAGTAAACGTGCACAATGCTTTATTAATTTAGTCTGTGCTGTGTAAAGCCTAGAGCGCTCAGCCGCTCTTAAGCATTCAAAAACAATTTGATGAACGTAAGAATAAACCAAAGTTTCGTTCGTAATGTCTAATCACTAAAACATACTATAGTAGCGTATTTGTGTGCGTTTCATTCTTATAAACGTTTTGTATATGGCAGTGAACGCAATGGGCGCGCCATTTAACTACAAAGATCTCTGATCTATCTAGATATACATAAGTATTGCAAAGACGCCACAGGGGTGATAAGAGTACGTCTAAAAATATAAAATCGACGTCCATGCGTTAGGTGCACATAGAACATAAAGCATGCCGTAATATCGGTGACTTACGCAATGCGGTTGATTGCAAGATTGATTGATGATACAGTCACCAGTTGGCTGAGCAACAAGACAATTTCATTACGTCACATAACTCGACTCGCAAAGCTTTTTATAGTGCATCTGGGTAGATGTAAACAGGGATAAAGACCAGAATGGTCTAGATGGACCAGAATCTAATCAATTTAATTTATGGGTGTATTTGAACGAATGAAACCCGAATAGAGGGAGGGAGATATGGATATACGACTGTATAGATTTTCTCGGTCGGTCAGTAGACGATAAAATTGGGCTCGAATAGAGAGCCCTCAAAGGAATGTTTTTACTGCATCAAATCAACTCGGAGGTCCGTATTATTGAACGATACTCTCGTGGCGTGGATCTGCTCTTGAGCATATAATAAGCCGCGATGAAATGGCTATCTATGCTTAGGATTGGATTTTGTGCTTGGATAGTTATTCTTGTATTCAACGTTTAAATGTTAAATTAAGGGAAAAATATGATTGTCCAATTATCTATTTACATTTACCCAAATAAACCTAACTGAAAGTATAGAATACCACGACCACAGTAAGTTTGTAAAGGACCATTTCAATACATTCAATGAGCTTCATCTTGGTCTAGCCATAAAGTCACATTTGCACTTACACTTTGAAAAACTGTTCATTAATTCGACACTGTCATGCCTATAATGTTAATTTAATACAATAATGCTTGTGGTCTTTAGTTGGATATTTATTTTAAGCAGGTCTCATGATAATGCAATTTGGGCACAATAACATTCATTACACATAAAGTTCATTTGAGAAGTGAAACATACCTGATGATGCTGTCATTGGGTGCATGGATAGAAGCTCGGGGCATTTTAGATCCTCCGTCTATCCTTTGAACGCGATGTCTTCTACCCGCCTCTAAGAAGGCGAAATAGCCCCTGAGGATAACAAACGATGTTAGATTATAACTGCATAGGTTCTAAATTAAATAATAAGATCGTTTAAAAAACTAAAATAACAGACTTCAAATGCCGCGCTGTTAATTTTCAGTAGCAAGTTTGAGGTGTTTATCTCCATATCTCTGGAGATAACTTATCAGATCTCGATGAAATTACTATGGTGTACCACCCTTGGGATATCTCCATTCCAACAAAAAAATAATCATTAAAATCGGTTCATAAGCGTCGTAACTTCGACGCTTCAGCGAACAAACATTAAAATATATATATATATATATATATATATACATATATACACGGTCGAATTGAGAAACATCTTTTTTGGAAGTCGGTTAAAAAGCGGAGCCATTTTCTAATCCATGCTGGTTCAAGTTTTTTTAGGGTTCAGTGCCTCAAAAGGTATTAAAAGGAACCCTTATAAGATCACTTTCTTGTCCGTCTGTCTGTCTGTCCGTGTGTCACCACTGATTTTTTTGGGAACGGGTGGACCTAGCAAGTTGAAATTTATACCTGATACTGAGGTCTATAGTCCCTATTGGGTGTATAAAAATCAAGGTCTTGAGTCAACACAATAAAAAGATATGGGCAAATTTAGATTTTCGCGAAAACTTGTTAGTACCAAAATGTACCTTAATTTTCAACTTTTTTTATTTTCGGAATTTTTCCTTTATTTGTGCTCTAAGACCTTGCTTATAACCAAAATTGACAATTCTTGGTAAACCGGAAGTACCCTATAGGTTTTGGGTCGAAAACCTATAGGGTACTTCCCGTTGACCTAGAATCATGAAATTTGGCAAGAAGCAAGGTCTTACAGCACAAATTAAAGAACAATTTAAAAAATAAAAAAAGTTGAAAATTAATGGGTAACCCCATGCATACATAGTGAGCGCCAATTAAGGAGACCTCTGAGTTATATGAGCGCTGATACAATTTAGAGGTCTAGCTTAATTGGTTGGTACGGAAGCCTCGGTGGGCGAGTTCAACTCCACTTAGCCGGTTTTTTTTTTAATGAGGCTCTGGCCTTTAGTAGTCTTTATTGGCTTAGAAACAAGTAAAATAGTTTAAATTACCTGAAGAAAGCTCGAACGATCGCCCATCGAAATACAGCGACGGGGTCAACGCCCACTAACTCTCTTACGAACGCTAGAGACGAGTTTTTGAGCACGCTCACGATGTCTGGCCGCATTGAATCGAGGTTTTTCTCTCGCATCGCTGTTACCTACAAATATAGTAGACTTTTAGTACTTATTATATAGAACCAGCGACCCGCCCCGGCTTCGCACGAGTGCAATGCTGAGTAATAATTCTTAATACCGCCGCAACCGCTATGTCCCTGCATTTTAAATCTGTAATATCTTCGAAAATATTCATTTAAATTACATACTATAAAAGGCCATATTGATCTATATTAAATGCACAATGTATTAAAGGGACTTAACTGGATAAGGATTAATGCTGTATTGCTTAAAATCACTTCGTAAATAAGCCATTATTTCTCGTAAAAAGTAAAGGCTAAAAAAATGGTTATTGTGGGTTATCTTTAAGAAATAGATTGTTTTATACTATGTAGTGAAGATCGCTTCTTGTCTATACTTAAGGCCAAACTTAGTGATGCATGTAATTTATAATATAGTGTCTATACACTAGAAATATTATTTCCTTACTTGATATTTAACTTTCCCCGCGTAATGTACTACGACGAAGGCAGGTTCTCTTCGTTGTGGCTTCTCGTAGAAATGGTTGTTTTCATGCGCTGAGTTAAACTTTTGTAAAATCGTCTCGTTGGTCGCCCAGGGGAAACTGAAAGTCAAATAATAGATGAGTATTAATACAATTTTAGTAACATCTAGTGAGATTTTTTTATACATTCGGTAGGCTAGCGTTTGACTACTATCTCGCCTGGTGGTTAGAAAGCGCGCATGTGTTCGAGGATGGGAACACTGTAAAGTTTTGGCAGCAGATTTTCTCCTTGATATTAGTAAGCTCGGCCGGCCGGCTTTGATTCCAGAGGTACCGAGTTCAATCCCCGCCGTGCACCAATGGATTTTTCTGTGTCCGCCTGGCCAGCTACCACCCTAAGTTAGAAAATGTGTCGCCAATCTAATGTGTTCCAGCAGCTATCCTTGAGAGCCAGTCTATATTCTAGGCCTAGCGTGCTTACCATCTTCGACCGCATCGTCACTTACCAACAGGTAACCTCAAACGCTAGCCTATAAGATATAAAAAAGCTACCTACCATATTTCTCTAAATAGGAAATGTACGCTTGACATCTACTTCAGCTTCTTCAAAGGGTAACAACCCTTTAAGCGAGGTTACCACCAGTCAATGCAGTAGTAGACCTAACACATTTTGGACGTAGATTTACAATAAGAACAAAAATATAAACTAACTTGCACTGATCATCCAAAAGCGGCAGCAGTCCATTAAGTTTCCCCTCAATAAGCTGCAGGCATCCAGTATTATCAGAGAACCCGATATCCGTCCACCGTATACCCTCTCTCCTATATTCCTCCTGCTCGTATTTAAACACATGTTGGTTGAAGTAGAACTGTAGGTGCTCGTTCGCGTAGTTTATACACAGCTGTTCAAAACTGTTGCTTGGGCCGAAGTCCTCGAAACCGAAAATGTCGAGGACACCTGAAAAGTTATGCACTGATTATAAAACACCGACTATTATACTCACTACTGTTTGTTGTCGACTGTCTCGACCTAGGTTTCATGCATGTCCGATGCACATCCTCGGGAGTTCACGCAGCGAGATCGCGACGAGCACTGCGGGCCGCCGCTCGCAGCGCGCGGCTCGTCGGGGGAGGGGGGCTCGGCGAGCGGCGCCGCTCAGTGATGGTGTGAGATTGAGTTTGTCCGATGCTTGACAGATCTTCATCGTCACTCTCGTCAAAAGTATTGTTACAAACAAAGCTGACCGTGTCACGTTCCAGACTGGAGAACTCTTTCTTTTTTGAGGAAGCATTAAGAATAGATATCCATGTTGTAGGCAGGTTCCATCCACGATCTCTGTTCATATTCGGGTGGCGGGTTATCTCGATTTCCTCACGTATTTTTCGAGGTATGAAGTACTTTTCTCTTGCTAATACGGAGGCCTTGTCGAACCGAATGTAGTGATTGGTGTCCGAGAGATGTGCGTGTTCAGCCAAGGCGGAGCTATTGATGTTCATATTCTTAATACTCCTGATATGCTCAGTCAATCTGGTCGCGATATTGCGTCGAGTCTCTCCCACGTAACTCTTGCCACAGTCACACGGTATTCTATATACCCCTGGTACGTTCAAATGATCTTTGTCTTTTGGTGAACGTAACATCTGTCTGAGTTGGCCTGGTGGACGATAGAATGTCTTGATGTTATATTTCTGTCGTAAGAGATATCCGATTTTATCCGTTACTCCTCTTACGAACGGCAAGTACGTTGGAGAACGTTCCACCCACGGTGCTCGGTTACGTTCACTGTTGCTAACCAAGCGCTCACACTGTCTCCAATTATATCCATTGTCCTCTAGTACACCCCTCACGTGCTCGAGCTCTGTCTTTATATATTGAGGGTCACATAGTTTTAGAGCTCGGTTAATTAATGACCTAGGTACCGAGGACAACTGTGCAGGATGATGATGGGAGTCTGCATGCAAATAACGCTCTGTGTGGGTTGGTTTGCGATGTACAGTGTGCGCTAGACAACCATCAGATCTGCGAATCACGCGTACGTCCAGAAACGGCAGAACTCCTTCTTTCTCCATTTCAACCGTGATTTGTATATTTCTGTGCAGGCTGTTTAGATGCGTTACGAAGTCTGGTAGTCCTTCCTTGGTAATAACCGCGAAAATATCATCAACATAACGCCACCAGTATCTCGGTTTGTTTGACGTCGTCGCTAGTGCCGTACTTTCATACCACTCCATAAATAAGTTGGCCACCGCAGGAGCAATGGGCGATCCCATAGCCACTCCATTCACTTGTATATAGTATTCTCCTCTCCACATGAAGTACCCACTTTTAAGACAAAGTTCTGTCCACTTAATGTACTCAGTAGGTAAGCTGGAGTCTCGTATGATAGTGCTGATGATGTTTATAGTGTCATCTACTGGTACATTTGTGAACAGAGAAGTAACGTCAAAGCTGACTATTACTTCTGTGGGTTGGTTATATAAATAAAACATATGCCATATGGTACTTAATTAAAATATTTATTCATTAATAGTGTTTACATTCACTTTTATTATATATTATCTGAATAAAATATATACAAAAATACAAATGTAACATTTACAGTAATTGGCCACATTATTGCAGTTACTTATTGGCCATGAGATCGCACAGTTATCAGCCATATTAAAAATACTTAAAAGGAAAATAGGTACCTCAAAGTTATATCATGACTGAGACATATCTTTATGATAATTTTCATCTTCAGAAGTTCAGAATCATCATTAAACAAAAAACATCTACGGCATATGAAGCCAGAAACTTCGTCATCATCTGGAATATGCTCTTGGCGTTTAAGGGGAATGCACTGACGATGATAACATTTCTTAAAGTATTGCATAATAAAGACGTATTTTTCGCAGCTAGACGCCGGTATGTATTACACGTAAAGCATGGCCAGTAACTGTATGATGGCCATTAACTATACCGTTTCCTTTATTAAAAAGTAGCTGACCCGGCGAACTTCGTACCGTGAATATAAATAAACTGTCCAAGTGCGAGTCGGACCCGCACACACAGGTTACCGATTGAACAATATTTGCCGAAAATTACTTTTTTACCATTGCCACTCGAAAAAGAGCACTTTATTCATCGACAGCAGTGAATAAAATAAAAGAACGGTGAATAAAAACATTTTGAATTTGGAACAATCACGAAATAGGAATTATGTACAAAAAATAAATAAATCTTTGTGCCTAGTGGCTGGCTAAATGGAGGCATACCATAGCAGCTAAATAATTAAATAAAAATAAAATTCAAGCCAATTTGGGTTAAATTATTTTTTTGTTTTTATTATGGATCTACACGATTAGTGTATTCAGCCAGAATCAAGTATTAAAATTATTAAAGTTTTTGTAAATTCAAGTCATAAAGTTGAGTCAAAGTTACATTTCTGATCAAATTGAAGTCACAGTCTTATCCAAGTCATACCCTAAGTAAAGATGTGAACTCTACTGATGATTTTTAGTGCGATTTTGGTGAGAAGGCAAATTAGTATGTTTTTCAAGATTGTGCTGTTTCCCTACACTCGCACACATTCACCGGCACTAAATGGTTAATTATCCACATTTATTACACATTACTAATAAAATATGATGAATATACATACTATAAGTAGATACTACTATTTATTTTCTTGCAGTCAATGGTAAAAAGAAGATTACACGACTCGTGAATAAAAAATTTAATCTCGGTCCTTGTATCCCTCGCTCCGCTCAGGATTCTAATCTAGAATCCTTCGCTGCTCTCGGGATCCAACTTAGTCCCTCGAATTAAATTGCCTCTTTATTCACTTGTTGTATAATCTACTATTCTTGTATCGGGGTCCCCTTTAATTTTTAATTTAATTTAGTTTTTTTATTATTGATCTTATAGCAGCCATTGCAATACATACCATGAGTAAATTTCAAGTCTTTATCTATGATGGTTTGTAAGATCGAGCATAAAAAGCCTCCAAAATACGTTTCTTGTATGGGGACCCCCTTTATTATTTAAACTTATTTTGTTTTTAATGGTTTTTATACACAAATAGCGAATACCCCCATGTATGGAAGCGCCATAATGACAACCATCAAAATATGTCAATACAATGACAAAAATGTCTGAACGAACCAACAATGACAACCTGGAACAACCACCAAAATTCATTGGAAATGTATGTAGAAATTCAAAAGTAAGTGTGTGTGAATCTGATATTGTTCTCAACTTTCTACGCATCAACTTCCACGCGAGCAAAGCTGCGGAGCTCAGCTAGTTAATAATAACACTCGCACAAAAAAAACTGCTTCTTTTAACCTCCATGATAGATCTTAGAAATTGTTTTTTGGAAATATAAACGTTTTTAAGCTGCTTGTAAGCATACATTTTTGAACGCACTCATATTTGACAGTCAATAAATATGTCAAACAATTGTCATTACTGACAGTATTTAAAATTTATTAACATTTTTAAAATCTACATGCCTTGAATTCACAAAAACTTGAAGAATGTTTATAGTTGACACTGGCTAAATACACTAATCGAATGCAGCTATAATTATACAAAAAAAAATAACGCGATAATCCGAATATTGTAATGCTATCCACACATGGGAAGAATTTTTACACTTGACACTGGCTAAATACACTAATCGTGTGGAGCGATGACCCTTATGAATTTGCAGTTTACCGTATCGACGGGATAAACGATTGAACATCAAATGATTGGCAGTTTTTTAACCCAGGAACATTTTGGCAAATTAATTTGTCTTATATATATTTTTTATGTCAATTATTCATTGTTTTTAATACTTATTATCCTATTCCTGACAAAGACAATCCCAAAAATACAAAATTCATAAAAATTGGTCCAGCCGTTCTTGAGTTATAAGTGTAGTAACTAACACGACTTTCTTTTATATATATAGATTATTACATTAATTGGCCTACTTTTTGTATTGATTAGTATCACGAATGACACAGTAATAGGCCTAGGCTAATAACTATTTACAAAGTTCTAATAGGCATAGTAATTTAATAGACCGCGTGAAATTAAAATAAAAGACGATTGATGTATTAAAAATGCTTTTATTTAAAAATATGAAAAATACAGTTTGTGGCCTATGGGGCCAATAACTATAACTGTTTGAAATAATCGTGACAGTTATTGGCCACAACAACATTTGAGGTTATGTGACGTTATAATCATAAATTACACCTCAAATTCGCTTCTAATGCATATATAATGCATATAACAGCTGTATATTTTACCGTATTTCAATAACTGTACTACAATACAAACTTTTTAAAATATCGCATGAAAAATATCTGCATTCTTAGCATTTTTTTAACCAACTTATCTGTTTTTGTTGCAGCGTCAAACAATCACAAATTACAAAAGGACTAGGTCATCTACCGGTATTTTGTTGAAACTTTTTGACAGATAATAAAAGTGTAGACATTAAATTTTTTTAAATCTACCTTTTGACCACAGAGTTGCTAGTTTTTTGGCATCAAAGTTGAAATGGCCAGTAACTGTATGGTGGCCAATAACAATACCGTTTCCCCTACATAAGATAATAAATAGCCATAAATAGAACTGTCAACAATATAAATAGGTATAGACTAAATAATAAACATACCGAGTATAATGTATTTTTTTCCTTGACATATAAATATAAATAATAGTTAATTAAATAGTTAATTTGCAGGTGTTGTGATGGTCCATAATGATATAATTTTGATGACAACGCTACATCAAAATTATGATGATTGCGACGCTTATAAGGATGTTTGCGCTTTGTTTGTTGGAGTAAGCGTAATCTATATATTAATACGAGAAGCGAATACTTTGTAATCCTTTGTAAGAAAATTGCGTGAACGGCTGAACGTGAAATTTGACACAGTTAAAGTTTATATGGAGGAGAAGTATTTTTCTAAACTAATATTATAATATTAGTTTAGAAAAATCTTTCTTCTTTATAAAGAAGAAAAGATTTGTTTTTATTTGTTTTATTGTTACGATTAAACTCAAAACTAATAAACCGATTTCAAAAATTCTTTCACTAATGGAAAGCTACATTATCAGCGAGTAACATAAGCTATATTTTTTGTCCCCGTCTTCTCACGGGACGGGAAATACGCGGGTGAAACCTCGAGACGGTTTCACAATGCTAGTTTTATATAAAATACATTTAAAAAAAATGAATTATGGTCGAATTTCGAAGACTGGGCGACCACTAGTAAAAATAAATGAGACATACCTATACTGTTACCCTGATGTTCCCGCAGCGTGTCTTTCTTGGAGAGCAGAGCATGGTTGACTTGCATCACGATCCAGTCGAACAGAGCACCATACAGACATTTAGCGACCGCGTCTCTTGTCGCTATCGCGTCTGGCAATCTGGAAAGGAAAATGGCTCTTATTTCTTCGCAGTTAAAAACGAATTTTACTTCTGGATTTGCATTCTATATACTTGACGGCCGATGCTACGTAATAGGGAATATGCATGAAGCTCAGATTTATTGGAATAGTATATTTCATTACAAGTGCGGAAAGGCTGTCATTGCAAAGAGTTCCGACAAATGTCTACCCGAGCCGAGGCGCAGCCGAAGGCGAGGGTTGACAGTCGGAACAAGTTGCAATGACGGTTCCGCACGTGTACTGAACGACTATTTTTAATACAGTTGCGAAAAAATGAAGCAATTTAATAAAATAATAAAAACACAATAAACTCAACTAACTTAACATTTATTTCTTATAAAAGTTATAATTCACATATACATTTAAATTGGTACAGTTTTTTATACTAACTGGCGTTTTCTCTTCTCTCCACGCAATAAATTCGTCGTACTATGTAGATATGTAGCGACTTTTTGACTTTTCCGGTAAAATGTTCTCCGAAGCATTTTGTGCAATTATACTGAGTTTCGGTGATGTTAATTCAAAAAAACTAGGGACAAAATTACTCATTTTGTGCAACAAACAACTAAACTCGCAAAGAAAATTTCTGAAAAATGGCGCCAACCGTATATATTCTACGGTTGGCGCCATTTTTCAGAGAGCAGAGTTTTTTTTTCTTCACCCATTCTGGTAGGCAAAGGGAACTATGCCCATACAGCCAAGTCTTCAGTAGAATTTTTTTATTGATATGAAATGAAAATGAAATTTAATGAGATGAAATGAAATGAAACCTAACCTAACTCATTCAATCAAATCATTAAATCTGATTTTGAAACAAATTAGTAGCTTCTTTTTAGAAATATACGTATTTGCATGAATCATAAAAACTTCTATGAATTTTTTTAGTAAAAACTTCATGGTTGGTTTTTCTTTTTAATAGACATTATTTTGACAGTTGGGAAAGAGAACGCACGAGTTCGGGAAAGGTAAAAAAAAAGCACGAGTGTGTAATAGCCCACATCCCGAACGCTATACGTCCCTGCAATACGCCACTTTTTGAGCAACTGTATTAAAAATTATTTTTTTTCGATTCTTTGTTGTCCTGGAGTTATATGTAAAACCTTTTTTTTATTTAATTCCATTTTATTTGCTTAAAATAATAAACTAAAATGCAATTTAAGCGAGGGAAATTTAAGTTTGTAAAACAGATCATCATTGGTCGAATCGAAAGTTGACGTCATTATGCACTACTCCACGTGATAGAAACATTGAGCGCGGGAACATAAAAATAAATGTATGGTGTGGTCTTATTGTATTTATTTACAAATATTGTGTTTGCCGCGTATTACTGTGCAAAAATGTATTTTACTAACCATTTAATATAGATAAAAATGAGTACGAGAATAGAGAAACTGTATAACAATAATCGCGCGGTGTCTTAGTTAAAGAAAAAAAAGCTAGTTTGCTTCAAGCGGCGTGTGTCTGACGTAAGTGCATGACGTCACAATGCATTACCAAAGAGCCCGGGAAATGATGGCGTTTAACTGCTCAAATTTATTTGTATATTTAAATGCTTATTTAAAAAATAATTAGACTAATTCCAGCAGTATTTTATTTTTTATGTTATATGGATGTAATGAGTGAAACAAAAATATTTAAAAAAACATGCATATTCCCTATTAAACATCCATTTTGCAAAAGGTTCAGTTCGCTGTTGCCACCTTACGACGGCGTACTGTTGATCTTTTTTTCATATCTTATAGGCAGCGTTTTTTTTCATTTGAAACAAAAAAAACATCGGGTTGCATGCACTCCGGGAGTGCCGACAGAAGCGGAAACTTTAACACGTAATTTTTGAATATTTTGGAATGACACCTCGCGCGAGCGCCCTGCGCTCCGTCTTACGATCAGGACACGTGACGTGAGTTCAAAATTTTTTACCCATCCCAAGAAAAGTGCACAACGCCGCTAAAGAAGTTTTTACTTCAAAAACGCGTGAAATATGTTTGCCTACTGATGATCTAACCGTACAGACTTAGTTGTGTACTTTTCTTCATATCAATCAGTGAGGATTAAACTGACGCCAGATTTTCTAGAAACGTTTTGTAAAGTGACGTGAACATACCATTGCTGGAAGAGGGTCATAGGCCTTTGTACAACAATGGGAGCTTTTACTTCAGGCTAATAGTTATAGAGTAGTGGTAGAGGTTAGGTTAAGTTTTTTTTTTGTATCTTATAGGCTAGCGTTTGACCACTATTTCACCTATTGGTAAGTGATGATGCGATCAAAAACGGTAAGCACGCTAGGCCTAGAATGGGAACTGGCTCTTAAGGATAGTTGTGTTTGTGTCTGTATGGAACAGTACCACTGTACTCTCCATTAAATAGTCTATTTCAACGGTTAGACAAATGTTGTCTAACCGTTGAAAAAGTTATGTTTTTGGTTAAACGGAAAATTAGCCAGTGAAGTTACAGGGAGTATGTGACTCATAACCTCCTCCTTTTTTGAAGTCGGTTAAAAATATCTAAATGTCGCAAAAAACGGGTAAAGCAATAACGAATAATATATATTTAAAATAAACGCCTTCATATATGCTCGCCGGTTATAGGTACTTTCGACTTGGCCTTTCTTTAAAACGTCTCCGATCGGATTGTGATACGTTCGCCTAGGTCGGCCTCTACCGGCTGGCTCATTCACACTCGTCTTATAAATCTGTTTCGTCATTCTTCATCCATCCTCTCTCTCTCTAGATGTCCAAACCATCTAAGCATCCCTTTCTCTATCTTTGTTACTACATCTTCTATCACACCATACCTATGTATGAAGGCGCTCATGAAAGTTGAAGAAGCGAAAGACGTGTGTCAGGATCGTAGCATGTGGAAAGGAGTAGTCTCTGCCTACCCCAACGGGACAAGGCGTGATTTTATGTATGTAAAATAAACGAGTAAACAAATCTATCTCAGATAGATACATATAAATAAAGAGATCTCGCGTCGGGTAGGCCGACGTGCAATAGACCCAAAAGCATTTCCAGGAAAAATAGCACTCTCATTTTATACTACTTTAAAAAAAGCTTATTAGCAATGTGGGTTGCACATTACTAGTAGTCAGTAGTCTAGTTAACCCCTCCAAGTAAGCTAAATATGTAGTGGTAGGACTTCTGCATGTCCGCCTGGGGCGGTACCACCAATTTGCCAATTAATTTTCGGCCTTGAAATAGGATTTTTTTCAGTTGAAATGGCAAGGTGTCCAGTGAAATTACAGGGCATGTGAGACTCAACATATTTATGTCTCAAGGTAAAGCACAGTGCAGTGACATGCAAAATTCTGGACTGCCAGAATTTTGCATGCCGCTGTATCTGTAATAGGTAGACGTCATCGCTTACCATCAGGCGAGCGTCGTGCTTATGTATATATGTCTGGAGTGAGTTCTCGTCAATAGGGTGAGGATCGAACTCACAACCTCTCGATCGCCAGGCCGACACCTTAGCCATTTGGCTATAACCGCTTAACTATTAGTTTATCCCGGGAAAAGAACACCATACATACCTATATACTTACAAACAGCTTACTAGAAAGAAAGAGGGAGAGTGAAAGAGAGAAAGACTTATGTCAACAACCGACAACCCCCGCATGGTGGTAGGACACTATCTAGTATCCGCCTGGCCAGCTACCACCCTCAAGTTACAAAATCTGTCGCCAAACATCTGATGTGTTCCGGCGGCTATCCTTGAGAGCCAGTTCCCATTCTAGGCCTAGCGTGCTTACCATCTTCGACCGCATCATCACTTACCAACAGGTGAGATAGTGGCCTATAAAATATATTAAAAACAATAATGTACATACTTGTTATAAATAAGTATAGTCTCCCCCGAAGCTCGCGGTCGGCGCGTGGTCAGCGCTGCCATCAAAGTCTCCTGCTTGACGCGCAATAATGAGGATATCTGGGATACCACCTCAGGGTTCTTCACACCCACCGCCTCGTCGTGGTGGTAAGACTTTCTGTGTGGTTGGAACTCTACGTTGCCTGAAACATTCATATCACTATTGAAAATAACATTTCATATTTCGAACTTAAACTCGACTACGGGCATTGCCCAGCACCAATCATGGACATAGGCATCTTCCTTAGGCACGCACAGAGCGCGATATTCGGCTCATATTTTCCAGTCACTGTTCAATATCGCTTGCGTATGTCGTCGTTCCACCTGGTCACTCGGCGTTCATACCACACCCGCGTTAAAGTTTTGATAGATATTCGATATTATTATTATTATTGATAGTCAAACTCGCCAAAGTTACTGTCATAGGCAGACGTCATCGCTACCCATTTGTCATTCTCGTTCTGTTACCATATATCATTGACTTTTATTATATTTAGTATGGTTTTACAGTCACGCTTTCACCAGCGCGGTTGGTAAGCGTTGCGGGCTACGAGCTTGCGTCTCTAGGATCGTTACATAGTCGCACGGATGGCCCGCGCTGACGGCAATTCTCCCGCGCTCTGTCATCACCACGGTGACAGACAGAGACGCATAGCTCGTGGCCCGCGACGCTAAAATACCATACACCGCCATATCACGTTAAATGTTCTGTATCAGAATGTATGGAGTTCGCTCTTAGCGACAAGACCGCCTATTGTTGCAGTATTGCATTATTTATTGCAATGTAAGTATTGTTTATATATTTAAGGTGTTCAATTGAGTTTTATTCTATCATTAAGAAATCCATCATATCGTCAAGACGTGACAAAGAAAAAGATATAAATATAAAAAAACGATATAAAACAAAAATAATTTTGATTTGACTAGCTATGTTAGAGCCATCTCGACATATTGTTATAGACACTTCTGAAAACTCGAAAAACTATGTCGGATTCCCAATCACTAATTCAAAGAAATAATTCTTCAAAAGTCTATAAGGATATAAATTGTATGATGTCTATGAAGTTTGTTATCTCAGTACGTAAACGATAAAATTCCGATGGCGTTCAAGTTCATTATAATAATGTTTAATGTACGGAGGGCCCGGCGGCGTAATCGGGAGAACGGTCGGCTTTGATGCCAGAGGTACCGAGTTCAATCCCCGCCGTGCACCAATGGATTTTTCTATCGAACAGTGGCCCTCCGGTGAAGGAAAAACATCGTTAAGGAACCAACAACCCCCGCATGGTGGTAGGACACTATCTAGTGTCCGCCTGGCCAGCTACCACCCTCAAGTTACAAATCTGTCGCTAAAAACATCTAATGTGTTCCGGCAGCTATCCTTGAGAGCCAGTTCTATTCCTAGCGTGCTTACCATCTTCGACCGCATCATCACTTACCAAGATATGAAAAAAAATGCATTTACATTTTACATTATATAGAGTGCAACTATCATTTAAACTTTATTAAAATAATGTAATTTTTTTTATGCAATATGCGACTTAAATTAAATAAAATCTTGTAAAAAAAAGAGGGCTAATGTAATGCATATCATCTGTCTTTCCTTTACTTCCAAAATATTTATAGCCTATGTCGATTTATAACATCTAAGTAGGTACTAATAGATTAGCCCAAAGTGCTATTATCAAACAAGGATCAACATCATATTACTTACGTCGCTTATCTTGCAGTTCGAAACCAATTTTGCATTGTATTTTTTGTTCATATATTACCTGATAGCTTATCATTAAAATTACGATAGACCTAATCATTATCGGGCGATAAGTGGACACTTCACGTGCCGGTTATACACTTATACGAGTCCTCAAAGCCACTCAAGTATAGACTACAATTAGATTGAATGCCACCCTCAAGTTGCCAAACTTAATCTATTGCATTCTGACAGCTGTCCTTGGGAGCCAGTTTCCATTCTAGGTAGAGTTAGAATGGTAGAACGCTAGGGCGTTCTACCATTCTCGACCACATCGTCAACCAATCAGTGTGATCAAGGTCAAACACTTGTTTATATGCTTTCAAACAAATAATAATTAAGATAGGAATTCGTTTAGTTTTTAAACTAAAACAACCGACTTACATGCCCCACGAGCCAATTTCAGTAGCAATTTTGAGATATTTATCGTCATATCTCTGGAGATACTTATCAGATCTCGATGAAATTATAATGGGACCACCTCGGAAATGTACCCTAAGGATTCAAAAAAGAATCATTCGAATCGGTTCACAATTGACGGATTAATCGCGTAACATACTCCCAAAAAAACATACAGACGAATCGAGAAACTCCTTCTTTTTGTAAGTCGGTTGATTAGAAGGGATAGAGAGAGCACTCACCCAATAAGAGCACGGCAGAGAGCACCGCGAACAGCCGCCGCTGCTTGTCCATGGTAAAGCCGACCATTTCCATGGACTGCTTTAGCCGCGAGAACTCGTACTGTTCATCGACACCAGGCACTTCACTACAACCAGTCCGCGACAAATAATTGTACTTTTCCACAGTGAGCAGGTGCAACTGTTCCTTCTCTGCGTCCGAGGCGCCCGCCAGCAGGTAGTAGAACACGTGGTAGTTGCGCTCGTTGCGCCCCTGGCTACAGATGCGCGACTTCTCCAGCAGGTACTTCTGCACCACCGCGCCGTGGACCATGCCATTCTCCTTGTAGTTGACCTGGATGAACTTGCCGAACCGACTCGAGTTGTTGTTGTGCGCGGTCTTCGCGTTCCCGAACGCCTCGAGCACCGGGCCCGCACTGAGGATCGTCTGCTCGACGCCGCTGCCGTGCGACCCCTTTTGGCTGAGCGCCGTCAGGTGGTGCAGCAGAAAGTTGGTGCTCTCGGTCTTGCCCGAGCCGCTCTCGCCGCTGATCACGATGCACTGGTTGGTCCGCTCGCGCAGCATGCAGTGGTAGGCCGCATCCGCGACCGCGAAAATGTGCGGCGGCAGGCTCGACCCGATGCGCTTGTTCTGGTACAGCTTGACATACTTCGGGTTGTATATCGGGTAGAACTTGAACGGGTTGAGCGCGATCAGGATAGAGCCGACGTAGGTGTAGATGTAGCCGGCGGTGAACCTAGCCTTCAGGTTGTCGAGCAGCGTGTGCTCGTTCAGCTCGGGCAGCTGGCACAGGTCGGGGTACTCGCGGTCCTTCGGCTGGTACAGGAACCGCTGGAAGTAGTCCTTGATCAGCTGCGGGTCCACCGAGAAATTCTCCATCCATGGCTCGTCTGAGATTTTTTCGCGGAGATAGAACCTGCAACGAGCGAACGGGAGCGATTGAGCGAAAGTCGAGATGCGGTTCTCGAGAGATCTCGAAATAGGTTCACTTCTGCGTCATCGTGGCGTCACGGAATCGCGATGACGGAGTCAAACGTTAGTACGCGGCGATTCGGAACTCATGTTGGGTAGGGGCAACGACGATGGTTCGGTCGATCGGCAGGATGGAGCCGTGTTATCGCGCCGCGGCGGCAGGAAGAGTGAGTCACGGCGCGCGGGACGTTATCCCCGGACCCCGGTCATCGCCACACTCCACTAGACCTACGTTGAGCGTCGCACTCCGATCATTTCTTCGAATGTCTACGATAATTAATATTCACCGCACGAAGCGCATTAACGACCGCAATTATTACGATATTAATACCTGCCGTACATTATACAGCGACATTGATTCTCTAGTTAAATTAATTAGTATGCTAGCAGTCAGCACGCTAATAAGGATACAAAACGTTAAATAAGTCGCGATCGGCGCGCGTTAGAAGATATGATTCATCGCGGTGGATCAATGTAGACTTGCGTGCAAACAGAATACTATAGAGGTGACAGGACGCGACTGAATGGAAGGAGCCACACTATACGTAGATCGTGTATTGTAGATATTAACCTGAGATGCAGGTGTGTATGCAAGGTTAGAGGTATTTCTCGTACTACTCGATCGTGGGCTTGATAATTAATTACATGTACGGCGAACCTGATTTAAATGAAGTATAAACTGCCACTGCATGTTGAGGAAAAATTACAATGGAGCTAATATTAAACTGGAAAACAAACCTCACATTATATTGCTACAGTTTACATGATGTAATTAATAATTAATCGCGGCATAGTTCATTGTATGTTATTATTAGAAATATAGAATAGCGGTCGATATGGCTTGTGTTATGTGGGGGGAATCCGAGTAAATAGAATAATATCTATCTATTCCAAACAATAAAAAATAGCGTCTAAAACACTCGTTGTACGTAATGAGTCCATGATAGTGAATCAATTACAAGGTAAACAAACAAAAATAATTTAAATCTGGGTTTCCTAAAACCACGAACTCTTTGATTGGAGAACATGAAAGAAAAATAAGCAGATGAAAGATTTATAAACGATCAGTTTGGAAAACAAACAGCTGCCAAAAGTCGCAGGAGGTCACAACTTTCCACGACATTAATCAGGCCATCTGCCAATTCGTAATTCGACACTAACGATCCAACTAGCTTCTGTCTACCGATTTAAATCGCATGAATCATGAGGATTTAAAAAGGTTTACGTTACAAAACTATATTCAATGATTGTTTGTAACTATAATCATTGTTATGATAAACTCGCTCGTTAATAAATAAGCGCGCGCACTCGTTAGATTGCCGAATCAGAAATACTGTAAATATATATCATGACCATTGCGACTGAGCATGCGAAAAACGTACGCAAAGAACTTCCAAGGATCGAATCGATTACATGCGATAGGTGCGTAATTATTATTTTGACTATATAATAAACTTGCAGCCCGCCCCGGCTTCGCACGGGTAGAACATATATGCTTACAAAATTTGCATCAGTTTGTTGCATCGAATATAAAATATGAACATATTTAACAATCATCGTCATATTTCATCCAATTTACACAAAACCTTAACGAATTATGCACCTAAACCTTCCTCATAAACACTCTGGCTATTGGTGAAAACCGCATGATAATCCGTTCAGTAGCTATTGAGATTATTGCGAACAGACAGACAGACACAGTGATGGACCTTGTTTTATAATACTTACGTAGTGATATTGGACGGCCCTTTGGCGTAATGGATAGTTACCCTGATTCTGACCCGACGGTCGTTGGTTCTAATCCTAGCTATATACCTACCAATAAAAGTTTTATGTGCATTCATGAATCATGAGTTTTCGTACAGTGGTAGTGCGATCATTAAATCTACCAAAAAAAGAGCTTACCACCAAGGAGAACATCTGCCGCTGTAACCTTACGCGTTCCCCGACGCAAAATGTAGGGGTAATATACGTTTAACGTGTGTATCTGTGTGTCTGTCTGTAGCATCTTAGCACCTAACCGGATGAACCGTTTTGTTTTTATTATTGATAGTTTTTTTTTGTTTGATAGATGTCTTCATCAAGAGTTTTCTTAGCTTTGATTCATGAAAATTCGTTCAATCGTTATAAAACTATGAGCTTTTTTATAGTTAATTGCGCTATGAAATCAACTTTCATAGGTCTGATCAATTCGAAAATCTTCTTCTTCAACGATATTGTAAGAACATGGAAGCATTGACCTGATGCTGGGACATCTCCTGGACTCTACAGAATACTCAAATCCTCACCAACTTACAGCTCAGATTTTAAATGTCGTGTTTAGAGTCATTGGAATGCTTTTAATGAAAAGATTATACATAGATCAGTCGGGGTGGTTTAAAATATTATATTATGGTATATATAGATGAATATTATTTTAAACAATAGATCATATTATTATACTATATTGACTTCAAATTGATTGTGATCGGTGGGGATCTACAGCATAGCTAAGCTTATAATATTTTCGTAGTAACTATGACCTAATCTATGGTTTCACTGCAAATATTTTATTCATTTTGCGATGCGTGTATGTGAAATTCGTGATATCTGCTAGAGTTTTCATTTGAATTATATACTGTAAAGGACAATTTTATTCTATAATATGTGGCCAAGCTAATTAACGTAATTATTTGGATAAGGATTAATAGAATATACTTGAAATTAGCCTTGGAAGTTATGTAATATTTTTTAGCAAACATTTTAAGATTAAAATGGTTACTGTGAGTCAACCTTAAGAGATAAGACATATGCTGTCGCGGACTTTTTTTGTAGGTCTTATTAAGTTGTACAACTCTTGCATAGAAAATATTCTTCTATCTATTTTCAATTGAGCAGCGTTCGTAAGAAACGTGTTTTTTCGACCGTTTTTTTGCCGACTTAGGTTGCAAATTAGGTTTCCACGAATGTACCTTTGATTTAAACGGGATAATATATAGCCTATTTTCATTCCGAAAGTCCATTCTATGCATTAGTGAAAGAATTTTGTAAATCGGTTCAGTAGTTTTTGAGCCAAATCATTACAAACATACAAAAATACAAATGTTCTCTCTTAATAATATTAGTATAGATGAGCTTTCAGAAACACTGTAAATACATATCGTGACCATTGCCACTGAGCATGCGAAAAATCGTACGCAAAGAACCAGGATCGAATCGATTACATGCGATATGTTTATGATTTTTATTATATAATAAATGAGCTTACATGTAAAGCAGAAAGTCTCGAGGTATGCGGCTAGCCATAGCAAGTACATATATATTTTCTGTTTAATAACTATTATACTGGTGGGTAATCACTACACACTGTTGTTGTTGTTAATAAAACTGTGTTTTCCTGTATCCTTAAAAAATAAACTACAATTATTTAGAACTCACAGTCACATAAACATGGAGTTAACGTTAAAAATATTAGATTTAAACAAAATAATAAATACAAACAAAGACTGAGCTAAAATGTGTTTTCGGTGTTTTTTATAAGAGGAGTTATAAATCATATAAAGCCCGCCAATATTGTTTGCCATGCTAATACTATTATTGCCAAGCTGTAATTTTAAGAGAATCAACAAAAGGAGACAACTGGATATTTAAGAGAGGGATACCGCGCAACTGTAAAGGGCAGAGAGTCCACCACATCCCAGGCTGTATGTAGTAAGCACAACGCGGCTAAAACCACGGTAATGTTATCGTCATTACCGTGGCTATATCTAGTCTAAGCAAAAGAACCAAATCGCGATAATTCCACCTCTTTTTCATCTGAAACAGATGGGATACAGAAAACTAATCACAATAAAAACTCAAACATTGTTGAAATAACAGCTCGAGTTTACACAATTTAATTGAATCATCCAGTCTCAGCTTAACATATAGCAAATAAATTCCGGAACATATGTTTCATCCTCGTCATACATAAAAACAGTATCCCATATACCACTATAGGCACTAAAGTCAGTAGGCATGTATATGTAATATTCCATCAAGTGACATCACCAGATTCAGTACCAAGCTTACAGTAGGAAAGTAAGTGTATATGATATTAGTAGTAGAGGAGTTTAGTGTACCTGTAAAACTGTCCAGTACTGTTGGTGGCGTTGCGGTTGTTGGGCCAGAGCAGCATGACTGCGACGGGCGACTCGTCGGGCCCGAGCCGGCGCTCCTTGCATTCTCCGCTGATTGTGTCCCCCACCACCTGACATACAGGATAATTGTACAAGCTTCCTTGTATTTGTCCTGTATCCATATTCCAATTGGACATTTTCTTTTTCTATATCGTATAGGCTAGCGTTTGACCACTATCTCACCTGTCGATAAGTTATGATGCGAGGATGGTAGCACGCTAGGCCTAGAATGGGAACTGGTTCTAAGGGACAGCTGCCGGAACATATTAGATGTTTGGCGACAGATTTTCTAACTTGAGGGTGGTAGCCTGGCCAGATGGACACTACATAGTATCCACCATACCAGGGGTTGGAAGTCTCTTCATACCACAAGTTATAAAACATTCATATTTGTTTGCTGATCATGCAGAAAAGAGACAGAAAGATAAACAGAGAGAGATGCCCATATACAGCTATAGTTATCTCTGTACCTATCTCTGTATCGTAGTAAAATTATTACTACGTGTTACACTGCATTATATTACTCACAGTAATTATTAACGCAAAAGTCTAAAGTTTGTTACAAAATTAGAAGATCATTAAGAGTACAACATTTTAGGTGCTTGTCTTTTGAACCACCAATTTCGAATGCTGTTATGTTGTTAAATTATTAATGCTGTTTAATTTAGATATTACAGTGCACTGCTGGACGGAGGCATCTCACAAGACGCTCTACTAAGCCCGATCTGCGGCTCTCCTTTTCTTCCCGTCACTTGCCCACCGCTTTGCGTATATCGTCGCTTCACCTGGTTACAGTGCGTCCTACCTACTTTACGTTTGCCGATTTGCGAATATGATATGATGATAATCATTATTTAAACCTGCTATATCTATCTATCTAATCTAATACCCTAAACGAGCAATTCTTGTATATGTATACATATAATCTAAATCTTGGAAACGTATGCAACGATTTTGATCAAATTTTGTATGCAGGGGGTTTCGAGGGCGATAAATCGATCTAGCTAGGTTTCATTTTTAGAAAACGTCGTTTTATCCGTGTTTTTAGGGAATGAAAACTGCTACAATACGAAGGTAAATTTCGCCACCATCTACAAGGTTATAATATCTTAGGTGGGAAATAGGGCGGTCCCCTAAACCAGAAGGCCCCGTTTCGAATCCAGATGAGATGATTATTTTTTTCCCTTTTTTTGCAAGTTCCGTCTTTTGTAAGAATAACTGAATATACTGTAACTATATTATTATTCGTATTTCATCAGTATGTAATTCGTGTCTAACTATAATTTCCAACAACACGATTTACCAAAAATATATAAAGTCAACCAGGTAATTCTTTAGTAACTAATGTATAGCTAGCTAGAGTAATGTATGCAGGAGTAACACTGTAATTTAAGTTATGAATAATTACATGTATTTAAATGCACTTGCCACATAGAAGTTATCATTTAGTGACATAGAACAACTTTTTCTCATTTAAATTCAATAACAACCTGATAACAACAGACTGGACCTTTGCAATCTGGTTCTTTGTTTAAACAAGCTTATCTACTCAGACATGTCTCAGTCTTGCTGATGATCAACCCAAGGAAATAACAATCATCTCGAGTGACTCACACAATAGCAAAAAAATAATTGACATTACAACACTGCCAATGAGACATAGTTATCTATAATGGTAATTGTTTGTTTTTGCTGGTCCAAGTGTAACACTATGTATAACAGATTGTCTAAATTTCTTTGTATTTTAATGGTTCTTAATTTCCCATAGACGTAATATAAAATTACTTCAGACTTCAGACTTCAAACAGAGTTTGTCCTTTTCTTTTGTATGAACAACTTATATATATACTATACATATAGTATAGAACATATGTAGGACTAGCAGGCTGTTAGACAAGGACACACTCCCACCCGGGTGTCTTTTCATCCGGGGTTCAATTGGGCTGTTTTGTTCTAAAAAGCAATTAAAACCTTATTATTAAAGCATAAGGATTAAATTGAAATTGTCAAAATATCTGCAGTGCACCATCCTTTTATATTACGTCTATGTAATTTCCGCTACCTATGCTTGAATTGTATAATAGCATTTTGTTGACAACAGGTTAATCAGTAGTTTTTAGGGTGGGTAAAAAACGGGACCCTATTACTAAGACTTCACTTTCCGTCCGTCTGTCTGTCTGTCCGTATCTCATAAACCATGATAGTTAGACAGTTAAAATTTACACATTTGTTGTATTTCTGTTGACGCTATAACAAAAAATAATATAAAAACAGAATAAAATAAATATTAAATTAACATACAACAATCGTGATTTTTTTGCTTCTTTTTGCTTGATAACGGCAACAGGTAGACGCTTGAAATATTCACAGAATATTGAGTTATATTATTCACTTTAAAAATAAATAATTAAATAAAAATAAAATTAGTACTTACAAACCTATACAAACAGAGATTACTTTTTTTGCCGTTTTTATAGTTAATGGTATGGAACCTTTCATGCACGAGTCTGCTCGCACTTGGCCAGTTTTTTCTAGAAAATCAGCATTAAATGAGTAAAGTAGTAAGTTTTTTGTCTTGAGAGAACATTAAAAAAAAACTGGCATTTTATATTAAACAATACATTAGCATTATACATTACATTAAATTTGCAATATACAATGTACAATATGTACATTGTGCAATAGTGAAATTTATAAACATTTAAATAAAATTAAAAATGTATTTAATGTGTTTGTGATATGTAAAACATTATAGTATCATAATAATATCACTAGTACATACTATATCTATATTCTATTAGAATCAGTTTAGAGCTGTTTATGCATATTTAAAAATTATGTACAACAACATACATTACTCACTAAATATAAAATAAGATTGTCATCAGCCATAATTGGGACACTTTCGGCTTTGGCTGTTATCTCTGTCACTCATACATTTAAAAAAGTTATCAAAGATTATAGGACATAATGTTGCTAATTTCTGCCGTGACTAAAAAGGCAATGGACATGAAAGTGGACGGCTATAGAGGAAGAGGAAGACCGAAAAAAGTGTAGATGCACTGTGTGATATAAGATATGGGATGTAAAAGGAGTGGATGCGGAAATGACTGCGGATAGACCCAAATGAAAGAGAATTACATGTTGCACCGACCCCACTTCAGTGGCAGATGAAAATAGGAAGATTATAATGTTTCTAATTTCTAAGTCCTTGACTATTGCTACCCGATGGAAACACATTGCTATAAAACAATCTAAAGTTGGCCAACTTATATATCCATTTAAATTGACCAACAACAACTTTCTTGGTAGTCTTTCATATACAACTTGATGCAACATTTTCAGTGCAATGTATGTATAGTGTTGACAGGCCCAGATGGTTGAATGGTTTGTGGCACTCAATTTTTAGGGTTCCGTAGCCGAATGGCAAAAAACGGAACCCTTATAGATTCGTCATGTCTGTCTGTCTGTCTGTCCGTCCGTATGTCACAGCCATTTTATTCCGAAACTGTTAGGACTACAGAATTGAAACTTGGTAGGTAGATGTATTCTGTAAACCGCTTTCCGATTTTTTAAACAAAAATAAAAAATATAAAAGTTTAAGGGGGGGTATCCCATACATGGAAATGAGACAAAAAAATTTTTTCTTCAAACCTATACGTGTGGGGTGTCTATGGATTCTTCAAAATAGACATTGAGGTTCCTAAAATCATTTTTTCTCAAAGTCAATCATTTGAAAGATAGGTGCGTCTAAAGTGGTAAAATGTGTGTCCCCTCCCCCCTCTAACTTTTAAAGTATGGGAGTGAAAAATCTAAAAAAAATATATGCTGTAGATCTCAATAAAAACTATCAACGAAAATTGGTTTGAACGAGATACAGTCAGCAGTTTTTGAGATATGGCGACCGCAAAGATAACTTTGTTTTTCATACAAACACTATGAAAAACAAAGTTAATTTTGTAGTTGCGAAAAATCATAGTTATGGAATACTTAACGGTGTTACGGAACCCTACGAGTGCGAGTCCGACTTGCACTTGGCCAGTTTATTTAATTTTAAGTCTTCATTCATTATGTACAATATCAATTTGTATTTGTACATAATAATGTAAGTTTAATCTTACTAGTACAAAGAAATACAAATATTCTATGTTTTACAAACGTAAAATAGGCGCCTTTATAACACTTTTGAGATAAGGATGAGATTAGTGGTACTGACTTCTAAGATAAAGGTCATAGGTTTGATGCTCTCATGGGATGATTTTTTGTGTGAATAACATACAATTTCTTCCAGTCTTAACGTAAATTTTGGCCATGATTTGATTGTTTCTGAACAAAGAGGTGCCATTGTAAGAAAAAAGTAAAGTGTAGTGATATCTTACCTCCGCCAGTTCGTACGGTCCACCAGCTCCATCTGTGAGGCTAAGCTTTTCAGTGATACAGTTAACTATTTCCTCCGAACTGGTCTGTTTGGATGCCTCCACTGATAGGGCTTCATAGTGAGGTGACAATGCACCCACAAACACCTGTTCAACATTGTTATCCTATTAATATTAAATGGATAATGTAATTTATGATTTATTTTTTCAAGTTAGTCATCAGAGTATTTCAGTTCATGTTAGATTGTAATAAGCGAATCGAATGTAGGAATCTAGTAAGTTAAGTCCTGCATTAAATTCTTATTGTAATTGGTGTCAAAATAGAGTACATATTTGTATTGTATTGTATCTAGAATTCATCTGCATAAACGTTGATGCATGATTTTTTTTCTTTTTAATTTGCATTGCAAAATGTTTATAATTATGCCCAAAAATAACTATATAAATGACAAACCTTATGCAAAAACTATAACAATATAATTAAAATAGTTTAAAAACTAAAACAACCGACTTCATTGTCCCGCATGTCAATTCCAGTAGTAAGTTTGAGACGTTTATTGTCATATCTATGGATATACTTATCAGATCTCGATGAAGTTACAATGGATGATGATGAATTACAATGGGACCACCTCGGAAACGTACCCTATCGATTAAAAAAAGAATAATTTGAGTTGGTTCACAATTGACTGAGTAATCGCGTAACATACATACAAAAAAGAAAAAAAAAAACACACATTTGAATTAACTGCGTTTATCTGTATTGTTCATTTCTAGTTGGGTCAGGTCATTTTTGTGACCAACAAAGCAATAGATAATAAAATGCTCACTGCAATCATATTAATTTATTAGGGTCAGCTCAGACCGCGATGTGACGCGGTGTGCACTTTTTATTAAGATAGTTATACCAAATTAGAAATTTATTTACTTCACAATAAGACATTTCATTGAGATAATTTGGTGGCGTCAGGCGTTTCGCTATGCCGCGCGGCGCATTGAAACTACAAGCATCGTCACATCGCACCACATTGACCACATCTCTGTGTGAAATGACCCGAACAATATGGACTAGCAGATCCGGCAGATGTTGTCCTGCCCAACTGCAGCGCTGCCATGCCAACCAGGTCCAATAAATTGTAAACTATCAAAGTTGGTCCAGTCGTTAAAAAAGTGTTTAGTCACATATGGATAGAATATGATATATGATGATCATGTTCATTTTAAATAGAAAAAAAACTATGGAGAGGTAGAGAGAATTCAAAGAGAAGTATTACATAGATTATTTTTTAATTATTTAAGATCAATGATGATGAATGACGAAAGACAAATGACTTCAAATGCCGTGCTAGTCATTTCACTACCAAGTTTAAGGTGTTTTATCTCAGAAAATACTTATCAGATCAAGGGACCAATCGGGAATCATACCTCCTCCACAGAATAATGAATAGTACAAGTACAGAAATTGCACTCCCTGAGAGCAAAAAGGCGAGATTAAACCTAGTTACAACATCGGTAACGTTCAAAATGCGCTTCACGCCTCGAGTGCGACCTTGAATTTGCGTCACAGTATCAACGAATAGTAACTATGAACCGTGTGTTGCGCACAGTGAAATGCACCGTAAGTCCGCACAGCGAGAGTCTGAATAACTCGGTCAACTCGCGGCCTCTCCTATAGGGTTGAATGTTATAAGATAACTTATTGAAGCCTTTAATTGGTAGCAGAATACCTAAAGGTAGAACAATGTCATGAGTATATTTAAAGTGCTACATTCATGTTTAATGTCGAGGTAGGATAAAAGTACTACAGTTATACTTTAATTAAGATAGTTTATGTGAGAGTTTAATTAAGATAGTTAAAACTAAAAACCGACTTCCATGCCGCGCGAGTCAGTTTCGGTTGCAAGTTTGAGACGTTTATCGTCATATCTCTGGAGACCCTCATCAGATCTCGACGAAATTACAATGGTACCACCTCGGCAACGAACTCTACCGATTAAAAAAATCATTCAAATCGGTTCACAATTGACGGAGTAATCGCGTAACATACACACAAAGACGAATTAAGAACCTCCTTCTGTTTGGAAGGTCGGTAGAAAATAATTTTCTACGTTCAATTGAAAATGCTACGCAATGCTTTGTAGCCCTTCGTTTAGACATACTGAATAACATTTTTGTATGTTAATATCGTAAGCAAGGAATATAATAATGAGGTAGGTACAAGTAAGGCGCGCGGCCGATCGAGAGCGCGCGTGACACTTAACTGACTGAACATGGACCCGAGAGGGTGCGCGGAAGTACTTGTAGTTTCATTGCTACAGCGTGGAGTGCGACAGGCCTGCCTCCTCAGAATTAAAAAACAATTATCGAAATCGGTTAATAAAAGAGAGACTTCTGAGGTAACAAATATAACAATGAAAAACAATTTTCTGTACTTTTTTGGATCGGCATGGGGCACAGCTTTCTTCCTTCCCTTTTTAGATATAAGGCTTGAAATCCAAAATGTGACAAAAGCAGCATATGACTCACTTTGATGTAACCATATTTTCGGCCTTGCAGTGTATGTCTAACTTTGATATCAAAAGGTTAATTATACATTTATTGGGGGCACTTATAGCTATGGCTGTAACCTAAAATCAGCATTTTATTTATTCATTACTGTCGCTGTAAACACATTCAATTTATAAGCGGCAATAGCCCTATAGATAAGGTGTCGGACTAGCGAGCGAGAGGTCGTGAGTTTGATCCCCACCCATTGTACTATTGACATGAACCGTCTCCAGACACAAGCATATTTGGTTTAGTTGGAGGGGTTAACAAGAATACTAGTAATGTGCAACCCACATTGCTATTAAGATTTAAAAAAGACAATCGACGCTACTGGTGACAAAACGGCGGGCTCATTCCTAGCACAAAGAATTTCTATAGCGATTCAATGTAGAAATGCAGCCAGCTTTCTTGGCACTATACCACATGAACATCCCGTAATTTTAGTATTATTTTTAATGTTGAAGTGTTCTTTATATATCTATAAAATAAATAAATTATATTTTGATATTATTATAAGTTGTGTGAACAATGTTTGACAGAGGAGGAATAGATAAGTTCAGTCAGGCTCCAAAAAGAGTTCCAACTAGTTCACCACTGACCTGCACAATATATCTGTGGTTCTCAGGTAGAGCCATCATGCATCATTCTTGTTCTTTTAGATGATTTACAGTTTTAGTACAATTTTTTTTCTTCCCACACAGGCCACTCTCTGCACACATTCCAGCATTTTGGCATGTACCATTGTTTGTTTTATCTGCCCACTGTCGTGGATGTTCACAAGTCAGGTTGAACGGTGTCGGTCAGACATGTGTAGCATCTCGCGTCGGCCACCTGACCCCCACTGAGATGCACAGGTACTCAACCGTGACAACTTCCAACTGTAACAACTTCGAAATTCGTCGTCAGATTCCCGAAACACTCGCACGGATATGCTTTCGCAGCACCGACGTATCACCGCACCAATAAAACAACACAAAACATAAAAACAAAGAAGAGAAATCTCCGATTTGGGTCACATGCTGATTGAAAACGCTTGTCCAGCTCGCTTCCGAGCTTTTATCATAAAACTGGTTCCGCTGTTCCAATCGACCACAGCGAAACTCGCAGCGTATGTAGATAGATACGAATCTGCACAATTTGCGAGAATAATTTATCATAAAAACAACACTATCACAAACTGCAGCCAAATCGGTCTGTTTCCGAGTCCGACAACCTGTTATTTGTCACACGCAACTCTCCTCGACGTACCACGTAACCGCACCATTTGTTGGATATTTTGAATAAAATACTATTAAAAGTTTTGCAGTTTAAATGCACTGCTCTAAAGCTTCGTCAATTATTTTAATTCTGTAATTAAAAATTCTCTAGAGAAAGGAGAAACTCAATCTACTGCTCAACCACCATTTTTATTTGTGTCGGGCAGATTTGATATTTGATTGAATCGCTCATGAATCGTGTATCAATCGGTAAGATTGCTATTTTATGGAGTCATCTACTACACATACATTCTAAGCTGGGAACATTGACTCCTTAATTTATTAAAGTTTTACCATAGACACTACGAGTCATAGACAACTATGACAGATAATAGTTGACAAGTCAAAGTGAATTGTCAATAGATTTAAAAAAATACACAAACATTATTGTGGTTTTGGGCGGTAATGAAGGTTATGTGTAGAGTCTGTGCAAAAAGAGAACCGTCGTGGCGTTACGATGAACAGCATTCAAGGGTAAGGAAGGAATGTACATACATACCTCAAACTATCATAAAAAAGGCAGACGGATTCGTGCCGAACACCCGAGTGAACGCAAGTTCAGTAATACTAAATGCTTGAGTAATACGCTTCCGCGTTCAGTTTGCTACCAAGCGGCAGCAGGGTCAGACGCTTCCGTGCAATATTACTTTGCAGCGTTGCTTACGTAGTAATCATGCCGTATTGACTATGCCGGACTGAGTGTGGAAACTTATTACTCAAGAATTTGGTATTACTGAACTTGCGGTCACTCGGGTGTTCGGCACGAATCTGTCTGCCTTTTTTATGATAGTCTGAGATACATACCTACCCGGTAGCACACGATGATGATAAGAGTAGGTACCTACCAAGTATCAAATCCCTCTACGAGTATACAGCAGTGTTGTAAATACAATCTGCGTCCCCGTCATTTATTTCATTTCGTTCATTCAATGATCATCTGTCAAGGTTCGTGATACGGCGCACGGAGAATAGACTTAAGGGGTTAGGAAGGAACTCTACGGGAAGAATTTAGAGGTGGAATGAAGGTATTTAGAAGGTATTTAGAGTCTGAAAGAGAACCATCGTATAAATTGAGGGCGCACGTGTTTAGTTATTTATTATTTTTTTATTAAATTAATGTTTATACAATTTATAAAAATGTTTATACAATTTAGTAATAGTAATATAGTAATAGTAATATATTTATTTCCAAAAATGAGTCTTAACTTAACAAATAGCACAACTGAACATAATAGTTTTTCTAATCAATCAAAAGTAGAACATCTGCGAGACTCAAACTAGGCGGTATGCCTGTGTCTCTTGGGACTCTGAGTACGTTTCCAGAAGAATTTATGTTTGAACGAATGTGGTGCAAAATATATGGTCTGGTTGTGAGTTGTGAGATAGCATAATCTGGAAGAGATACACTTTTGAATATTACAAAGGTGCGAGCGTGTAGATGTGCGTGCGTGCAAGGGCGTCGCCTTGGGAGGGCAGGGGGGGGGCAGTTGCCCCCCCCCCCCCCCCCCCCTAGAGATCAAATTTAGCTAGCCGCAAAGCAATCAAAGTGCGAGCAATTGACTTCCATACCTATTAATAAATTCCGCATCGCATGACAAAACGTAAATAAATTCAGAAGGTTTAATGTACATGCGTTCATATTTATTTTCCTCTATAATATTGCCCCATTGCCCCCCCCCCCCCCCCCCCTTAGTCACAAGCTGGCGACGCCCTTGCGTGTAGATTCGCATGCGTGTAGATGTGTGTGTGTTTTTGAGTTAGTGTATGTGTGTAAGTTTATATGCGCGCGCGTGTGTTTATTGTTATACTTCCTTGCTCACCTTTGAATGTTAGTTCATCTCATCGTAAAGCCACGACGGTTCTCTTTTTGCACAGACTCTAACTACTTAGTACCACCCATAGACGTAATATAAAATAATGGTGCACTGCAGATGTTTTGACAAATTCAATTTAATCCGCATACTTTAAAGAACGATCATGAAAGAGCTGGAGCTATACAGTCTACATAGCTGCGTCCCTGTCATTTAGTTCATTTCGTTCATTTAGCCTAGTTTCGTGATAGGCCTGCTGCATGCCAAATATCAGCGCAATCCCAAACAATATGATTTTCAGACTTTGTTACCCCATGTCGGTGCTCTTAGGGGTGGAATTTCAAAAAAGCCTGGAACACGTATTTAGATATTTATTTACTGAAGCAGTTGTGTTAAGTTTCGAATAAAAAAGACTATCTAATTTTGTTTCTCGATACAAACTTTGTACCCCCATTTCATACCCTAAAGGAATGAATTTTGGAAAATCCTTTCTTAGTACCTACACCTTTATGTACTAAGACAAATATACCCTCCAAATTTCAAGTCCCTGCGACCAGCGGTTTACGCTGGTCGCCTTGAAATGTTGGCTGTGCATTGTCTATCAGTCAGTCAGTATGGTCAGGACATAGAGAAAGTATATAATATGTAGAGAGAACATTACCGTATGCGAATGAAATAGCTATAGAGATATAACCCGACTAAAACGATGAACACGTGATACATATGCCAGCTATAAGATAAAATGAACAACGTAATTTGGTCGGGTTATACATGACAGCGGGTGAGAGCCAATGGTTGCACTAGAACCAGTATTATACAAGGTACTCTGTGCACTAGAACTTGTATCCAAACATTGCTGGATACAGTTAAATCGCATACGCAGGTAAAGGATAAAAAAATGTTGTTCATCTCGCTCTCTCATACTAGTGATTTTATAGTTTTATCCTTCTCATATTATTATTATTATTTAAATGCCACATCCGCTTAATATTTAATCTATGGGTCAGGACAAAGATTCTTATAGTATTAGATGTACAAAATAATATTCGCTTTTTACAAAGGTTCACTTTGACGCTTATGAAAGTGACATCTCAGTAAATTCGCATCGAAAGCCACCTAGCGAGTGTATAGTGTAACTAATGTTTTTTTTAAATGAATGCGGCTCGAGGCAATGTCAAGTTTGTGCCTACTGCTTTACCTTGATGATAAAATTGATTGATGTAGTAGGCTTTTTTTGATTTGGTTTTGCCATTGAAAATAGTATAATACGACCTGACTCTAGTAATCTCTGAATACGACCACAGAACACTATTACTCACGAGTAACCCCTGGAATACGACTGCATTTTGTAGTTAGTTGCATTTTGCGTATACACAAACCGCGTGAAGCTAACAAAATTAAAACAAAAAGTTAAGGTGGTTGCTCGTCGTGAGCTAACTACAACAGTGCCAATAGATAGCGCTGATACATTAATTTGACGTATTTTATTTTTTTGTGACTGAAATAATGTATGGTAAATAAAAACCAATGATTTTCCGCGTAAAGCATATCATTTTTAATTTATCCATCTATATCTAAAGTAAATATACACTCTTTAAATACTTTTACATCTCTCATATTCGGTAAGTAGGTCCTTATTACCCCCAAATGGGGCTTGTAGGTAACCAATTAGCGCTCTAGGGTAATAATGTAGCTAGAAAAGCCCTAGGGCGGTAAGTAATTAAAAAAAAACTCTTCACTCTTTCAAAAAGTTCGCGTACATCTAACCATCATACTGGCAATAGACATCATGCATTCTGCCCAATGACAAAAGAGGTCGCTTCGCTATTCAGCCTTGTCTTCGTATGAGTATAATAGTCATTAATTTTAAATATCGAACGGCGAAGCTCAATTTCGTTCTTGAAAAAAATAAATAAAAAAAGATGAAAAAAGGCGGGAATAGAAAACTTTTACTTGAAATATTGTTTGTTTTTGGGATTTTTTTATAATTACGTGCTAATTATTAGGGAAAAACATGAGTTCTGCAAGTGATGAAGAAATAAGCTGCATTCCCGATTCAATGAAAATAGAAGCTGAAGCAGCAATTAACAATCATTTCACTATACATTTTAACTAATAAAATGTTTTATTCTTGTAATGCCGGTTTTTTCTACTTACCTCATAATCGAGATGTAAAGCAGAGTAGTTAGCTCGGGTGTAAGCATCAATTGCACCCTCGAACTATAAATATCTCGGACTGCAATTGATGCCTTACAGCCCTTGGCTACTAATCTACTATTATTTTTGTCCAAAAGTGTAGCGTCAAGACTAATTACGCACACTCGCGAAAGTATTTTTGTATTACAGATTATTTAATAGTGTTTTGACGTTTACGAAAGCATTTGCTAATTTTGTCATTTTGTAAATGAGTAATTTAGCCGATTGGTGAGGACTATTGGAATAAGTGCGAAAGGGACCGGGTTCGAACCCTTCCATAGTTTCAAATTTTTTTCGTTTTCCATTCTGAAAATTACCTTTTTATTTATTTTTATATAATTTATTGTCTACATTACTATTGCTAATAATAAAATACCAAATATCATATAGATTTGTACCACTTTTTGATGTGAACTGAAGTACTCTTACTAACGCTAAGTATTGGGTGATTTTAAGTCCACAAGGTTCAACGGATATTTCGTTGCTCGAGTCCCAAAGATGAGGAAGGAGTGGATCCCAAAGCACAGAACATAATGGTACTAAGTACCCAAAGTGAAGCAACCGGCGTACTAGTTGTGCTTAGCGGCTTTACCACATATTATTCCTATTTCTGTGGGCTTTACCCACAATCTAACAGAAACTGCTATTTGTGATAAAATGTAGCCTATGTAAGTCGGATAATAAATCAGGCTACTCTTGTCATGTGACTACGACAGCGAGTAGAAGGCATTCGCTGATTATAAATTACAAACATAATAATACAGTAGGTCATATATAAAGTAAATTAATTTACTTACATAGGTATACTTTCCTTTTATTCGTGTACAATATTTTATTTTCATTTACAATATATTTATATAAAAATAATAAATAGATACTATTAAAAACCTAAACAGGGGCGCAGGGCACAAGTTACCGGTAGTTAAAGCTGCAGTGAGGAGTTCTGCCTGACAATATGTGCCGTGTCCAGGATGACTGCCTGCTGTGTATACCTTAACCAAACGTCTAGCGAGAGCCTCTAGAGATGTTGATCGAGGCTATTCGCTAAATAATCCTGTCGATCCTGTCCATTTTCAGGAACTGGCGCTGGTATCATCATCATCATCACAATCAGCCGGTACCAGTCCACTGGTGAAGATAGACCTCTCCCAAGTCATTTCCCACCGGTTCGCGAATATCGTCGCTCCACCTAGTCACAGGACGTCCTACGCTACGTTTGCCGATTCGCGGTCTCCACAGTAGAACCTGTCTACCCCAACGGTTGTCGGTCCTACGGCAGATATGACCAGCCTACTGCCACTTTAGTTTGCTAATCCGGACATCAGGAAACTATATGCCTGATACTACTTTTTTGGTCCTACCAAAAAAAATCTAAACAATTTTAGATTATGTCGTAGGTACTCTTCTCAGTACAATTTCAGGTAAAACACAATTTTTATAAAACGTTACCAATTTTGGTAACACGTTTGTTATAAAACGTCACGTAAAATTTTGAGAATGGTGATGTCATGTGTTTTAGAAATAGCCAACATAATTTATGATCGTACAAAACGTTTTTCAAATCGGCTAAGATTTGACGGAGTTCTGAGGTAACAAACATGAAAAAAAAATTGTCAAATTGAGATCCTCCTCCTTTTTTGTGAAGCCGGTTAAAAATAGCAATACTTCATTTTTGATATCTCCGGGCTACGGTAGGCCGCTATCACTGATTGACTCTGGCTACGTATAACGAACGCAAGTTACGGCTCGACGAACATATGGCGTTACTCGCATACGGAACATAAGATAGCACATTCTGGTATTCTAGGATTATCCGAAGAGGAGGATACCCTAACCCTAGATTCTGGCTATCTTTTGTACTTCACAGAGGGAGACCAACCATCCCAGGCGGCGTCGGGTTTTTAGTACACAAGTTCCTTTCTGACAATGTCTTAGAAATCTCCAGTGTGTCGCTTGTCGACTTTCATCACAAGATACGCTACCCTTGGGCATAGAAAAGATAATAATCTTGGGTATCTTTTCTTTTGGTATCTTGTGATCAAATTCTCCGAGAGGTATAGCTCCAAGGTTATCTAAATATACGCACCGGCCTCCGGCACTCTCGGATGATAAAGTGGAGGAAATGTACGAGGACATTTCTAAGGCCTTGTACACTACCTAAAAGGCCTTTCTTACTTTCACTTCAACGTTGTCATGGGGGAACTAAACGCTAAAGTGGGAGTACAAACAAGCGGCGAATCGGTAGTAAGACCACACGGATTTGGAAGCAAATTTAGAGGGCTCGTCAACTTCCCCTAGAATGAGGGGCTTTTTCTTACAGAAAGAACCTTTGGCCTAAGTGGACGTGGCAAAACCCCAATTATATGACCAAAAACTGACCAAGTGCAAGTAGAACTCGCACTCATACGGTTCCGTAACACAGTAGAGCATTTTATAACTATGATTTTTCGTCACCAATATATTTACTTTGTTTTTCATAGTGTTTGTATGAAAAACAAAGTTATATTTGCGGTTGCTATATCTCAAACACTGCTGACTGTATCTAGTTCAAATCAATTTTCGTTGAAAGTGTTTATTGAGATCTACAGCATATATTTTTTTTGATTTTGCACTCACTTATTTTAAAAATTATAGGGGGGGGGGGAGGGGGGGGCATATTTTACCACTTTAGAAGTGTCTATCTTTCAAACCCGTGTTATAAACAAACAAACAAAACAATTGTGCTAGAAACCTCAATGTAATTTTTCAAAGACCTATCAATGTATCAATATAAGTATAGGTATACCCCGCACGTAAGTATAGGTTTGATGAAAACAATTTTTTTCAACGTGATAAAAAGATATGGACAAATGTAGATTTTCGCAAAAACTTGTAAGTACCCATAATGTACCTTAATTTTCAACTTTTTTTAAGTTTCGGAATTTTTCCTTTACTTGTGCTGTAAGACCTTGCTTGTAACCAAAATTGACAATTCTAGGTCTACCGGAAGTACCCTATATAAGTTTTGGGTCGAAAACCTATAGGGTACTTCCCGTTGACCTAGAATCATGAAATTTGGCAAGAAGCAAGGCCTTACAGCACAAATAAAGGAAAAATTCCAAAAAATTAAAAAAATTGAAAATTAAAGGGTGTCCCCATACATACATAGTCTACGCCAATTAAGATAGGCCTCTGAGTTATATGAGCGCTCATACAATTTAAAGGTCTAACTTAATTGGTACTAATCAACGTTGGTACGGAAGCCTCGGTGGGCGAGTCCAACTCGACTTCATCATCATCAGCCTGTATCAGTCCACTGCTGGACATAGGCCTCTCCCAAGATGCGCCACTGAGCCCGATCTTCGGCTCTTCTCTTCCAGTCACTGCCCACCGCTTTGCGTATGTCGTCGCTCCACCTGGTCACAGGACGTCCTACGCTACGTTTGCCGATTCGCGGTCTCCACTCTAGGACAAGTCTGCCCCAACGGTTATCAGTCCTGCGGCAGATATGACCAGCCCACTGCCACTTCAGCTTGCTAATCCGTTGAGCTATGTCGATAACTTTAGTTCTCTGGCAAATTACTTCGTTCCGGATTCGATCCCGCAGAGAAATACCGAGCATAGCTCTCTCCATAGCTCGCTGAGCGACTTTAAACTGGTGGACCAGTCGGACTGTGAGTGTCCACGTCTCGGCTCCGTATGTCATCACAGGTAGGACGCACTGGTTAAAGACTTTTGTCTTTAGACACTGTGGTATAGGCGACGAGAAGACTCGACGGAGTTTTCCGAATGCTGCCCAGCCCAGCTGAATTCTTCTCTGGATTTCCTTCTCGAAGTTATGTTTGCCTAGTTGGAGCGTTTGCCCTAGGTAAACATACTTAGTGACAACTTCGAGTGGGATTCCATCTACGGCAATCGGTTCCGGAACAACGTGCTCGTTGTACATGACTTTGGTTTTGTCCAAATTCATCCGGAGACCGATGCTACGAGAAGAATCAGCTAGGCCATTCAACATCCTTTGTAGGTCCTGCAGCGTCTCTGCCATAATGACGATGTCATCTGCGAATTGTAAGTGAGAGATGTACCTGCCGTTGATGTTAATGCCACGATCTTTCCAGTCCAGCGTCTTAAACATATCCTCCAAGGCGTTAGTGAACAGTTTCGGGGATATGACGTCCCCTTGTCTCACTCCTCGACGCAGGTGGACATGTTTAGTTCGCTGGTTCTGTACTTGTACAGTCATCGTTGCGGCATTATATAGACATCTCATCACTTCGATATATCGCCAGTCGACTTGGCAACGCTGCAAGGACTCGAGAACAGACCTGGTTTCGATTGAGTCAAAGACCTTCTCATAGTCCACAAATGCTAAGCACATGGGCCGATTGTACTCTTCGGTCTTCTGTACAATCTGCCGCACCGTGTGGATGTGGTCTATGTTGCCGTAACCGCTTCGAAACCCGGCCTGTTCCGGAGGTTGAAACTCGTCGAGTCTTCGCGCAAGACGGTTCGTGATGACACTTGAAAACAGCTTGTAGACATGGCTCAGAAGCGAAATCGGGCGATAGTTTTTCAATAGGGTTTTGTCTCCTTTTTTGAAAAACTAAACCACCATGCTTCTGTTCCATGCCTGTGGAGTTCTCCCAGTAAAAAGAACGGAATTAAATAGCTGCTGAAGCTGTTGAACTGCTGGAGCTCCTCCGGCTTTTAAAAGCTCCGTTGTGATTCCGTCTTCTCCTGGGGCTTTTCCATTTTTGAGTTGTTTAAGGGCCATCACGATTTCGTCTCGGCTAATTCCGGGCAGATCTTCTGTGAAGTGGCGGGTTAAGGTGGCTCTAGATTCCTCAGTATCGGGTTCGGGCCTTGAAGCATGCGATGCGTAGAGCTTGCCGTAGAAGTCTTCAACTTCCGACAGAATCTCCGGCTTGGATGCGACGACGTTCCCCGTTGACGTTGTCAGCTTTGTGAGGTGGCTTCTACCCAGAGGCTGGACGAACACTTTCGACCCCCGATTCTGCTCAATTGATTCTTTAATCAAGAGCGTGTTAGAGGATCGGAGGTCTTGTCGTACCAGCTTCTTAATGGTTTTGTTGCGCACCTGATTAATTGACAAAGCTGACAAAGGGTCTGTTCGTCTCTCTTCCATTAGTTGAAGTGTTTCTGCCGAAAGTTTGGACTTTTTGCCCGTACGCTTGCTCTCGCAAAACTTCGTCCCTTCATCCCTGAGGATTTCCACCACTTCTTCGAGTTTCTGGTCTACGTCATCTGTGGTTTCCAAGGCAGCGAATCGATTTTCCAATTTTAATTGGAATGTTTCGGACCCAACAACGGTTTGGAGTAGGTTCGGACGGAGCGTAGGCTTTATCAATCGGAATCTCTCGGCTTTAAAGTCGATATCCAGAGTGCCTCGTACCAGTCGGTGATCACTTCCAGTATTAAACCTAGTGATCACTGAGACGTCTCTGAATATGCGCCGTTTGTCCGTAATGATGAAGTCAATCTCGTTTTTAGTCACAAAGTCGGGGCTTTGCCACGTATATTTCCTTTGGGGCTGTTTCTTGAAGAACGAGTTTATCAAGAAAAGCCCCTCTCTCTCGAGGAAATTGACGAGCATTTGTCCCCTGTGATTCCTACTCCCAAATCCGTGTGGTCCTATAGACGATTCGCCGCAAGTTTGTACTCCCACTTTGGCGTTAAAGTCTCCCATGACAACGTTGTAGTGAGCCTTGCAGGTGGTGTGTAAAGCTCTGGAGATATCTTCATACATGCTCTCCACCTCATCATCCAAGTGTGTCGAGGTCGGTGCGTAGACCTGGATAACCTTGAGGCTGTACCTCTTGGTTAACTTAATTATGAGGTACGCTACCCTGGTCGACACACTGGAGATTTCTACAACGTTGTCACTGAGAACCTTGTTGACCAGAAACCCGACGCCGCCTTGGGATGGCTGATCTCCTTCTCTGTAGTACATAAGATGGCCCGATTCTAAGGTTATGGTGTCCTCTCCCTGTCTTCGGACTTCACATAGCCCCAGTATGTGCCATCTTATGTGTTTCAGCTCCACCTCCAGCTGCGCCAGATGATCGTCCAGCCGAATCGTGCGTCCATTATAGGTTGCGAGGGTCAGTTTTTTCTGGCGGCCTACCGTAGCCCGGGGATTCTTAGCACCCCCTGCCCTGCCGTTACCGTGACCGCCGCCGTGGTCAGGAATAGCAGGGCGGCCGGGAACTGGGGGCCTTGGCTTTAGGTGTCCTTCCATAATTAATCCATAGTTTTTGCATCCCTTGGGAGGGATATGCCCTAATCGCCACGCTGGGCAGGCGTGTTGGCGATCGCAGGACGTAGCTTCTCGCACCGGTGACGCTGCTGCCCGTCACCGGCCTGTAGAATTTAGCTACGCCATAGATATGAAATGGTTATACCGCCATTTGTCGGTCGCCAGAGCCCCGTCTGTTGGTCAGCAGGATGCACCACGGGCAGGTGAGGTTGGCTGGGAGCACCGAGGTCGTATTTGTGCTCCCTTACATCCCTATTTGTGCTCCCTTACATCCCTACCAACTCGACTTGGCCGGTTTTATTTTTATTTAAAACCAATATCAGCCTTTCATTCATAGATAATCCGATCCGATCCTGTCAGAACATCTACAAACATATTATGTTTGCAGATGTTCTGACAGGATCGCTCACCATAAAACATCGACTCGTGTTGGCTACAGAACAGACTCGTCATTCTCAAATACGTATTTGTATACCAATAAACGAACTATAATAACTCTTTAACCGTCTTCACAAAAAAGGAAGAGGTTCTCAATTCGTCGGAATCTTTTTTTTAATGTATGTTCTCCTTTGAGTATTCAGCCAGAATACTCAAAGATGTTCACCGATTACTCGAAGATGCCTAAATCGATTTGGAAAATTCTTTTTTTGTTTCAAAGGCCCTTCTCAGGAGGTCCCACCTAAAAGAACCAACAAATGCCGCGCTATTAATTATCAATACCAAGTTTGAAGTGCATAAATCCATATCTCTGGAAATACTTATCATACATCATGTCTCCTTTCCAACAAAAAAATAATCATCAAAATCGGTTCATAAACGACGAAGTAATTCGCGAACAAACATTTTAAAAAAATTATACGGTTGAATTGAGAAACATCCTTTTTTGAAGTCGGTTAAAAAGAATAAACGAATCGAAACTTAAGACAATGTGCACACGACATAGAAATCAATTTGAGTTTGTTAGAGCCTAACCTAACCGATAAACCGACGAAATATTTGAAGACCACAAACTACAATTATAATGGTAAAAAGGTACCGTAATGCTAATGAAAACTGGAAAGTCCTGAAAATGCGGCGACTTGCATGTCAGCGGTCTGGCATCGTCGCCTTTTCAGCGAGCGCACGATTTGGCAACGTCTCACAATCGACACAATGCACACTAATGAGTTTAGCGTATGACACTGTAAAAACTGCACTCACATATTGACAAAAATGAATTAAAATCTCGATCCTAGTTTTCATATTATTTTATCAAATTATGTAGTAATATATGATTTCCCGTATGTAAAGAGTTGTATAAAGACCAATAGATGTAATTTCATTGCAAGTTTTTGATCCATTTACTCGTATTTGTGCATATACTTTTGTATGGAAATCGAACCACCTTAAGAGGTTTTGGCGGGCTTGATGAAAACGGGCAGTTACTTGTTGCTTGGATGGATTTCATTTCTCGTAGTAATACCACAACCACATGAGTAAAGAAATTTTCTTTACTCATGTGGTCATAATTTATCCATGCTAAACTTATCTATGTAACTAATGAAGTTTATAAACGGGTTTTTTTTTTACTTTATTCTAATTAACCCTCTCAGACTAAAATCCAGACATTCCAGACATAACGTTACACAAGAGTGAACGCAAGGTCAGTAATACTAAATGCTCGAGTAATACGTTTCCGCGCTCAGTCCGCTACCAAGCAACAGTAAAGTCGTACGTTTCGCTATTTTAATAATTCGCAGCGTTGCTTTCGCAGGAATTATGCCGTATTGCGTCTTTCGGGACTGCAAAAATAGTTCGCAGAAACAGAAGAGTCATGATGGTAGTATCTCTTTTCACAGGTAAATTTGTTTTTTTGATTAATAATCGTCAAATTATTTTAGTAATACGACTTGGATCACAGATTACTATATGTGTCAACTTGGATCGCAAAACGTAAACAAACATACACCTAGATTAGTCAGTGTGACAAGTTTATTTTATCCGAAATATTGGGGTAATTTTCCCTTCTTCATGGGAGGTTAGTATACATTGTTTGCAATATTATAAAGTGCTAAAGTGCTTCGTTAAACTAGTTCAGACCCGTAGACAGAGAAAAGAATAAACGGTGGGTAGCTCCGTCTCCGTCCTACATGAAAAAGGCTATAGCATTATATAAATAAAATGTTTCATCGAAAAGCGAGTGGAATTTTATTTCATAAACTAGCAACATTATAAGCCACAGACGCACGTATCGCTACAGATTAAAAAGTACATGGTGGTAAACAATCAATCGCGTTCACTCACGTGTTCGGCAGGATTCGTCTGGATTTTAGTCTGAGTTAACCTTATAGTATATCTAGTATTTGCTGTTATATACATAATTTGTGAAAATGTCAAGTGTCTATCTATTACGGACGAACGTAGAGAGAGAAGGCAACTCCCATCTACGCGGACGAAGATACAGCTATCTGATAGATGGACGGACAGACGGACGGAAAGCGAAGTCTCAATAATATGGCTCCGTTGGTACCCTTTGGGTAAAGAACCCTAAAAATAGGTGTAGGTATTATTATACAGATATGAGTAAGTAAGAAGGTAGTTTAGATAATTGCAATCTTTATTATTTACCAGATGACCTGGTGAACTTAGCACCACTTAAACTCTTTAGCTGGCTATTCCCATACTCGGCTGTTACTTTGTTTTCATTAATTTCCTGTTATTGAGACAAACAAAACAAAAAGAAATCTAATCAGTCGAGCCAATATCGAGTTTATGTAAGACTAATTTCAATCTTTCAATTATTCCTGAAAATAAGAACGTAACATAACACCTATACCTATAACAATATCCAAATCGTTAGATATATTCTGATGGTATCGGCATTTGTTAATGCACTCCTATTATTTTTTTATTTACATAGATAAATATATTATATTACTTTGTTATAGAACCTACTTATGTACAAAAAAAATAAAATTTCTTAGTTGCTTATCTGATAACACCTCTCTTTAAAATAAATGTTTCAAATAAAAATAGGATTGGAAATCGTGTGGTCGTCTTGATGTTCATTGCTACAAAGATTTAGATTTAATTAAAAATAAATACATAGATCAAAGATGGATCTAGATTAGATAAAGGTTTTGAGAGTATCTACATATCCAATCCATAGCGAATCAGGCCTATTTTTATTTAAAACGCATTAGGTATAAATAAATACCTACTGACTAGGTAACTAATACTTGTTAGATACCTGCATTAAAATAATATGTGTATTGCATGGGTAATTAGCTGTAGGTTTGTATTACATTTACATTTCAAAACTGAAACAAACAGAATACGGGTAGTTAACTAGTTTCACATTATCACTTAAAAAAAAACTTAGATAAATACACTACTACAGATAAACGATGGGAGACACCAATTATAGTGTCTATTTAGTATCCAACTATTCACTCTATTTTTTGCGATACAAATTTAATATGCTTTCACAAAAATTGACTCACAAAACAATCACTTAAAATTCATAATCTTGTCCGTGTATGCAGGCAAGAAAGGAACGCACGAAAAGAAACAGTTTTTATTCCGTAATCCAGCACGATTATCTCCATCACAACAGTAGAATGCCCCTGGTCGAGCGTCGATACGAATGCGAGGAGTTGGCCGCGCGGCGCGCCGCAGCTGCCGCGGCGGCGGCGCGCTTGGCGTGCACGCGCCCGTGCTTGGCGAGGTGGTCCGACCTCGCGAACCGCTTCCCGCACTGGCTGCAGCGGTAGGGCTTGTCCCCCGAGTGGCTGCGGCGGTGGCGCGCCAGCTCGTCGGAGCGCGCGAATCGCCACGCGCACCCTCCCCACGTGCAGCGGTACGGCTTCTCCCCGCTGTGACGCCGCAAGTGCGCCCGCACATGCGAAGCCTTCGCGTAGAGTTTCGCACACTCCGCCACCGGGCACCTGAATGCGCCCAGCTCTGGGCAAAATTTCGGTTCACCCCAGGACTTTTTCACTTCACTTTTCTCTTCTTCGACGTTTTCCCAGTCTTTTGGCGCGGACGCGTAATCATGCGTTTCCAAAGCGTATGCGGAATCGCATATGGACGCCGAGTTCGAAGTGTCGTTCGAGATATCACTACTCAACGCTTCCAATAGATACTCGTCTATTATGCTGTTGTCCAAATCTTCGAAATCAAAAACTGGCGACGAGTCGAGATTGGTTTCTTCCTTGTTTAGATCACTAACACCGATTACGAAACTGTCACAATTGAGATCCAAATCGTTGAGGTGCCAGTCGGCGGTCTCTGTGTCGAGCGACGGTATGTCGAAGTTAATGAGACTCTCGGCCGGCGAGTACTCGAACAGCAGCTGGTCGTTGAGCAGAGCATCTTCGATCAGCGGACCGCTCGCGTCGCAAAACATGGCGAATCTGAAAGGAATTGCGAATGAGACTGTTATAAACGTTTCAAAAATCAAAAGAGTAATAAAGTTACATAAAAGAAACAACAATCCACTTACGAGTTCCGTTCGCGGTGCCAGGGTTGTACCTACGTCCCGTGTCGAGCGACTGATGTCTAATGGATAATAGATTTCGGGATGAGCAGACAACACAGCCGTTATTGTCGCGTTCGAGGGCTGGAGTGAATGTGGACCGTGGTGTGCGCTGGCCGAGTGGCCGAGCGCCGGACACCGGCGACGCGACTGATAACGGGCAGCGCGCGCGCCGCTCCGAGATTATCGCTGGATCGGAACATGTGTCGCTCAGCTCACAATCACCAAACCCATCCCATTCGATACCAAGCTATTATGACAATAACCATAACATATCATTATCCATACGCGTATTACCTATTTTAATTACATTATAACACTCCATGATAGAGCGTCAATAATGCCATCAAAGAGTTTTAAACTTTGTTTTCTTACTTTTTAATATTAAATTGAACAGTATACTCGATAAATATATCAATTAAGACAGTCGTTTATAAAACATTATTGTCTCTCGAATCATTCATTTCTTGCCGTTATCGGTCATTTGACCGACCTATCCTATAAAGTTCTTTTACCTAAGTAACTTTGTAAATAATTACAAATAATTAAATACGGAGATATTCTATAATTTTCTTGTTTTTTAGCATACCCATTATGTAAAACCTCCTTACTAGATGGCTACTATGAAAACTATGATTGTGAAATATCGTCTACTATAGTAACCATAGAAATAGGTAGATAGTAACCGTAGGTAATGACGTGGAGTTATTAAAAAAAATTGTTTTCGATTGTGAGCATCACAAAAAACCCATAATGGTCGAGCGGAATTATTTTGCAAAGCTACATCCCCTGATAAGGATTCTTGATAAAATTCTTCTAAAAGCGGCTGTAAACAACGGAAAATGCGTCAACTGCTCGCGAGCGCATCAGGCATAGTAGCCCGCGTAGTAGGGTCATCGTATGATTCATTCACAAAGCAGTCCAATACGGATGTTCATGGCATGTAAAATATGCATTAATTCATTGTGAATAATATTAGAAGTATGTATTGTACCGCCGCGTAAAGTTCAAGGGTGTTCAAGTATGGGTCAGACTTATCAAACCCACTAATTTTCTAATCGTGTCACAATCATAATGTACCTATTGTGTCTATATTAGAATACTGTGTTCACAGATATGTATATATATATCTGTGATATAGTTGAATGTTTCGAAGCAGACGCAGATCTGTTGTGCTAAATTTAGACCGTAGCTATTATAGGTAGGTTATACATAAATTTGCAATTGGAGAGGTATATGTTCAGCAGTGCACTAGTATCAGTAGTATCGGCTGATGATGATACATAAATGCCTACGTACGGGATTAATATCTAGGTATAACTATATTTTATGATTAGTACGGATTTAGTATAGCTACAAACAGGTTGAGTGTTGAAATCCTGAAGGTGAGGGTAGTTCTCAGTCTATGGAGTGGAAATAAAATTGTTGCGCATTTCATACATAAATTGATGTTAACATATTATTACTTATTTTATTAATATCTGATAGACTTGACGTTCATTATCTCGTCGTGATCACTATCTCGTCTGGTGGTAAGCGATGATGTGATCAAAGATGGTGAACACGCTAGACCTAGAATGGTCTGACTCCCTAGGGCTGTGTGCTGCCGACTCAGGTTATGGCAGCAGATTTTCTTCTTGACGGTGGTAAGATACGTAGCAAGTCAAGCGGAATATCAATATAACGCTACTACCACCTTGGGTGTGTCCATTAATAAGAAATAAATCAAGGATCTCGAATATTAAAAATTGGAATAAGTCAAACTTGACTTCTTCCAATTTCCAATGTTCGAGTTCGCACTTTTTCTGCATGGTTGAGTTTTGGCAAAATAGGGGTAAATAAATAATATAAGTTTAAGCGATTACTCGCGTTATTTGGTCCTAGGAGTCTGATCTGGTGTTTACGGGTTTTTCTTGTAAAGGCAAAGAGGACTACGTAGACAGATTGGTATTGGCAGGTTTACCTACACATTTACCGAAAAATATTGAAATGCGTCCATATATAAAGCTACAGCAAACTTACCTTTCCTTTTTTTCCCCTCCACTCCCCCTTTTTGTAATTTTTTTCGTATAATCTTGTGTAGAATGAATTCCTTAGTGTGCATCTCAAACTTGATATTCCGTCAATAAATAACGCTACAGCAAATTTACCCCATTTTCTCCTCTCCACTCCCCCCCTTTGGATTTTTTTTCGTTTCATTAACATTTTGTGTAGATTGAAGTCTTCAGTGTGCCTCTAAAATTTGATTGAAATCCGCCGATAAATAACTCTACAGCAAACTTCTTCCGTTGCCTCCCCTATTATCCCCCCAATAAAAAAAACGCTATTTACAAAAAATTTTGAATAAATCAAGGAACCAATTTTCGTCAAATTTGGTTGAAAATGCGAGCTGTAGACGAGAACAGACGGACAGACAGACAAACAAAATAATTTTTGGCCAATCTCGAAACTGAAATGCTTCGCTCGCTCTGTCAATAAATTTAATGCGCAAGTCAGTTTGTATATATGTCTGTTTGTTGCCTCCTCGCGGTTATGCGGCTGGACCAATTTGGCTGAAACGATGCACTGGGATGCCTTATATACTTTATATACTTACATAGTAGAAAAGGAAATAGAATACATTTTAATGCGAGTGAAGCCGCAGGGTGCAGCACCGTAGTTGTACTATTTATTATTCTGTGACGATGTGACTTACAAACGCAGGCAAACCACTGGACTCCACTAGTACTAGTACTAGTAGGTAGTACAGTTATAGTTAATTTATGTTAATTTTGGGGTACGATCAGTGTGTTGTAGGATAAAAGCCACATTATTAGGATTTCTGTTTTGTTGTCAAATATACAACAGGCGTTTTCTTAAAAAACTGTTAGATCCTGGAGACTCAACAGGAGACTTTCAAAATGAACGCAATGGTTCTGATCTGGCAAGGTTTCGATTGATATTTATACCACAAACATAAACATTTCAGTAGGTTCACATCAAAATCCACGTAGCGAGTGTAGTGGAACTATTTTACTTTTATTAGGGTTTGGCCACACGGCTGTGATCTGAGGGCGCGAGCGCGGGCTCGATCTAATTTTTAATTGTTTTCTGATCGCCGTTGATCGCGTTTGGTTTTACGTTTGGTTAAACCTGTCGGTACAAATACTACTGCGATATCTGATCGAACCCGCGCCCGCTTATCGCAGCGGTGTGGCCGTAACTTAGAATGAAAATGGCATATTACACTAGACTGGATGAATAAATTACGTACCCATTCTTAAAAATAAATAAAAACTGGCCAAGTGCAAGTCGGACTTGCACTCGAAGGGTTCCGTACCACTCTACAATACGTTAGGTATATAATATCATACAAGACATGACGAATCTATAAGGGTTCCGTTTTTTGTCATTCGGCTACGGAACTCTAAAAACATCTATTTTTTGTTTTTCTGCAACAAACAGCTGCATTGGAGATGGAGACGGTATTTAACTTTTTGATATAGCACTTTATCTTGGAAGGTTATGGCGTCTACTCTTCTTGTTTTGACTACTATCTCATCTGTTTGGTAAGTGACGATGACGATGTGGTCGAGGAAGGCAGCACGCTAGGACTACAATAGGAACTCGATATTTTGCCGCAAGGACGTTAATTTTAACGGTAGGTTACTTAATTCAAAACTCAAAACAGTTATAGTCAACAATAAGGGAATAACGGAGTAGTTATGTCACTTGCGTCTAGCCATGCTATCGCGTGCAGCCGTGGACGCCCGTGCCAGCCACTGCCGGCAATCTGGCTTCACTACTCACACAGTTACATATTATTTAACTGCGTATGTTGCGTATGTTGATGTTATTGTGCCTGGGATATTCTCATTAATAATCAGAGTAATTCCCAATATCATACATGACTCATTTTTGGCACAGATAAGTTTTTAACACAGACAAAACCTTTGGTCAGTAAATACGTTGCAGATAGATAAATATTACTTAATGAGATTACTAATTTTTTAGAATAGAATATAATATACTTATGTAATTAAATTGGTCGTATCACAGTTTTACATAGGTAGGTATGTATTGTACAACTTTTGTCGTTGAATACATAGATCTAAAAAAACATATTTAGTAGGTATATCTATGAGATTAATGTAATAATTAAAGAACGTACTCGTATTAAAGTAAATCAAGGTTCATTAGGCCCTGCTTTAAGGACACATAAGTACTAGCACTAATGTCTGCTAAACATAATTTTTATTTATTAATTTGTTAATTGTCATAATTTTCAACTCCCGACGAAAAAAGGGGTTTTATTAGTTTGAACTTTGACGTGTGCATTTTGTAAGTATCCGTTACTGTCTGTGGCATTGTAATTTAGTTTTGAATTATTTTTTTCAAGGAAATTTCATCACAGGTTTATGCTAAGATTTTATTAATATTGGTAACCATAAACTGATGCTGGACTGGATCATCTAATGAAATCTGTGATATTCTGACTCTTCAGCAACTAACATCAGATGTTATGTTGTATTTGGGCTCTCAATTGTCTCAGTGGACAGATTTATATATACATTGTTCGAACGGGGTTAAAGTGTTCGTTATTAATTTATAATTTGTAGATATTCTGATCGTACAGTACCTACCTATTGTAATGATGCGTCTATGTTTGGATGAAGATTGTATTCTGGCAGCTCTTTTAGACAACGTTAAAAAACCATTTGATATTTCTATTTTCTTGAATCACCTTCATGCATGGTTTCATGGTTTCCCACCTTTTTTTAGACAATTTATGTTTCTTTATGACGAACGTTTTCCAAATTTAAAAACGAATGACGGAAATATTTCGAGAAGTGAGTCAAATCCGGGCAACGAAGAGGAATGGAAGTAAAGTATTAAAAAATGAGTTATAAAGCAGAAAAGGGGACAGACATTGTCCAGGACGATATATTATTATTTGATTTCATCCATTCTCTGATTAATTGCTGAAAGAGTGTAAACCTGTCGTTAAGTAAATATGGGTTTGCGCATTTAAAATAATGAGCCAACACGGTGGCCGTTCCAAAGTAATACTTAAACTATGGAAGATGGATACCCTTGATTGTTTTTCCGAATAACGTATTATAGACGCCGATGTATAGGCAGAAAAATTGAATATGTTCATTGAAGAACCTAAACAAGACAATACTATAGGACTTCAACGAATTCCGACGTAACTGATAAGATGAAGACGAGCAGGATAAATGTGCTAAACCAGGCCGGTATGCAGGGGAGCCTCACTGGGAGATCTCTTAATGAAGCAGAGGATTCGTCAGAACATTTATACCTAGTCATAGAAAAGATAATAATACTACGTAACCTAGTGTTTTAAGTTAAGTTGTGTTTTGATCCCAATACATGTATTTAAAGTCTCTTGTAGTTTCCCTTATTTAGGTTCCATCCACATCAGGCAGGCGCTCCGTAACGCCGCATTCCGTTACGTTACAAACATTATTCTGTTAATTTACCCCTGGTATTTTGACCAAGGGTAAATTATAACTAATATAAATATAAAATATTAACTAATATAAAATTAATAAAATAATACATTAACTAATATAAAATATTATAAATGATAGAATTTGCCAGTGTTGTTCAGTTCAGAAAACTGAAGATACAAGTAAGGCAGATACTAAGATCAACTAATATATATGGACAAATATATAAAGAAAACCGGTTTGCTACAATTAAGTATATAAACAAATCTATGTTTGAACAAATAGCACAAGGAAACGGAAATACATACACGATAAACGATTTATAAGTATTATTTGTACAGATAACAAGACATTACCTAAAACTCTACTGCGGGTATAGAGCTACTGCTTCCGCTGTTGGAAATTTTGTTTTTGAAGCTATAATGTAGCTCTTAATGTATGATACTAATAAGAGTACGTGTCTATTTTTGAAGAGAAAACTAGCGGCGTTGTGCACTTTTCTTGGGATGGGTAAATATGTGAAACTCGCGTCAGGTCACGCGTCCTGATCGAAAATTCGTAAGACGGAGAGCAGGGGGCTTGCGCGAGGTGTCCGTCCAAAATTTAAAAAAATGACGTGTTCAAGTTTTCACTTCTGCCGGCATTCCTCTGAGTGCAACCCGTTGTTTTTTTAACCGACTTCAAAAAAAGGAGGAGGTTTCTCAATTCGACCGTATATATGTTTTTTTTTAATGTTTGTTCGCGGATAACTTCGTCGTTTATGAACCGATTTTGATTATTCTTTTTTTGTTGGAAAGGAGATATCTCAAGTGTGGTACTATGGAAATTTTATCGAGGTCTGATGAGTATCTTCAGAGATATGGAGATAAACACCTCAAAATTGGTACTGAATATTAATAGCGCGGCATTAAAGTCGGTTCTTTTTAGTTTTTTAAACGATCTTATATAAGCTTTTTTTAAAATTTACTAGCAATGTGTGTTGCACATTACCAGTAGTCTTGTTAACCCTACCAACTAAACTAATATGCTTGTGTCTGGAGTGTGTTCACGTCAACAATGCAATGGGCTGCTCACAGAACACAATTATATCCGTGTTCTGTGGGGCTGCTTCACCAATTAAGTCATTTAAAGCATTCCGTTTTGATAAGTACTTATAAATTAAAAGTTTTTATGTCAAGCTTTGTGTATAGACCCTCGTCGTGTGTGATGGAAATAAAACTCATGGTAATAATGATGGTAAATTTATAAATCGACCTAAGCTTCCACTTAGTTATAAAAGGCGCTAGTTTGTAAATGTACGATTTGATAAAATAAATAATAAAAAAAGATAGATATATACACTTGATTGAGCACCACATACAAAACAGAAAGTTTTCGTACTATGGCTTAGGTGGTTACAGCGCCTGGGCATGTTTCCCAGGAAGTACGGGTTCGAATCCCGTCGGTACGATAAAATTTTGGATTGTGTGTGAACTATGTATCAAAATAGAAAGTACTTAGGAAATAGAAAATTAAAAACGAATAGCGTCAAAGACTTGCAATATACTCGCCTGTGCTTCCAGACAACCACGCACGGAAAGGATAACAAATATATGGATAGGTACCTAATACAATGCATAGGTATCTAACAAACACGCGCATTTTTAATTAGGTACTACTTAGGTGCATATAGTAATAAAATTAATCATATAATTTATCTCCGTAATTTCCGGGTAATGGCGATGTTTGTTACATTTCTAAGTGGAAAAAAAATGTTATTAAAACGCGGTGTTTATAATTTATTCCAGATAAATGACAAACAGCGGAAAATAATTATTGTCGGCGAATTAAAAAGCAATTTGTTCTGGAATTGTTTACGTGTATGTATCTATTTTTATCCCCCGACGCAAAAAGAAGGGGTGAAGTAAGTGTGACGTGTGTATCTGTATGAGTGTGTGCATCTGTCTGTGACATTGTAGCGCCCAAACTATCTTCTTTACTCATGTGCCCAAACGGAGGAACCGATTTTGATTTAGTTTCTTTATACGAATCCCACTGCCACTTCAGCTTGCTAATCCGATGAGCTATGTCGATCACTTTAGTTCTCTGGCGAATTACTTCGTTCCGGATTCGATCCCGCAGAGAAACACCGAGCATAGCTCTTTCCATAGCTCGCTGAGCGACTTTAAATTGGTGGACCAGTCGAACCATGAGTGTCCACGTCTCGGCTCCGTATGTCAAGACGGGTAGGATGCACTGATTAAAGACACTGGTTCTAGAGTGGAGACCGCGAATCGGTAAACGTAGCGTAGGACGTCCTGTGACCAGGTTGAGCGACGACATTCATAAAGCGGTGGGCAGTGACTGGAAACAAAGAGCCGAAGATCGGGCTCAGTGGCATGACTTGGGAGAGGCCTATGTCCAGCAATGGACTGATACCGGCTGATTATGATGATACGAATCGCATCGATTTTCGGGTTTTTTCAAAGGTAATATCGTAGCGGTGCGAGCAGATAATTCGGAGAAAAGTACGGTTTCAGAAAGATCAAGTCTTTATCTGGAGCACCAAGAAGCTGAAATATTTTTTTTAGTCATGGTTTTTGAGAACGAAGACAGTCATTTCGTACCGTTTTGTGAAAATACGCGTCAGAGGTGTTTGTCAGGATGTTTCACCTCAATAAACCACTAAAATGTATTGATACGTTATTTTATGAGTTTTTATAAAAGCGAACATGCTTTTATAAAAACTCTTTTTTATAATAATCATGCAGCCTGATATGTAAACATATTACGTACTTATAGATATAAAAAAAAAATCTATATAAATCGTAAATAGGCCAATTTTATTGATTTATTTCTACATATTTTGAACATTATGAATAAAATATTATGTTTCTTTGAAGTGTTACACACTTTTTATATATTTTTTTGTAAATCGTTAAACACAATCCAAAATTTCATCGTACCGACGGGACTTGAACCCGCAACCTCCGGAATAACATGTTCCGGTGCTTTGCCAATTAAGCCACAGTGCGATGTATCCATACGACGAAATTAGTGGATTGCAATTGTTAACCCAATTATGCATTGGTGGCGCCATCTATGACTTACTTATTATGTAAGTTAAGTATTCGGAAGAAATCATTACAGTTTTCAAATCCGACGAGAGATGTTGCACTGCGTAAATCAAATATTACGTTTCTTTGAAGTGTTACACACTTTTCATATTTTTTTGGAAATTGTTAAACACAGTCCAAAATTTCATCGTACTGACGGGACATGTTCCGGTGCTTTGCCAATGTTCCGGTGCCAGTTCGATGTATCGTTACGACGAAATTAGTGGATTGCATTTGTTGGATTCCAATTGTGAACCGATTTGACAATTTTCTTCATTCACAGACACGCATCTTGACCTTGACTTTGACTCGAGTTTGACTCGACATTGACTCGACTTTGACTCGACTTTGACTCGACTTTGACTCGACTTTGACTCGACTTTGACTCGACTTTGACTTGATATATCAGTCAGTCAGTCAGGACTTTAGATTTTTTATATATATATAGATAGATAGAATAATTTTAAGGTTAATATGTACCGAGTTTTGAGTGAATCGACGAGCCAAGTAATAAAATTTTTCAATAGAAATCCATTTTAGGCTTCGAGCATTTACCAATGGAGATGTTAACGCAAGGCGTTCCCCTCTGCTGGCCATATAGCCATTTTTGGCCATATGAGCGTGCGTATCTACGCTGTATTTTTAATACTGTGTGCGTGTTTCAAGCTAGTGTGCGGGATCGTTAAAGTGAGTGATTTGTGTGTGTGCAATGCGTGTTTACCTCGTCCCCCGTAAGTATCGAGTTAACATCTCCATTGGTAAATGCTCGAATATTTTAGGACATGATTTTGCCTATTAGATTTAGTAGTTACGGAGATACATGGAAACAAACATTAATGAATATTACATGATTTTCTAAACATAATTCGTTTAGGGGTACATAAAAATGTGTTTAATTATTTGTTTTAAGGTTTATTTATACGGGGTTTGAATGAATCAGACCCTGATACTTACTTGTACTATTCATTATTCTGAGCCCAGGAATAAAATTTTCCATACAAACTTTATCTCCCAATTTAACCCCTTTAGGAGATGATTTTCGTAAATAAGATTTTAAAAAATCGAGGCGATGTAATAAAAGTTGACTTTAAAATTCAAGTATCAAAATTGTTTGTTATTGTGGTTTGGAGTTCAGGCACACAGAGATAATATTGATGATGTAGTATGCCGTCCATGTTACGTAGTTCCAGCGATCGTGTAGATTTAGACTTGCTGTCATTTGACATCATTTGAATGGCAGTGTTTTAGCTTTGATTCATTAAAATTTGTTCATTTGTTTTAAGACTGAGCTTTTTTCTAGATTATGACGCTATGAAATAAACTTGTGCTGATCAATTCTAAATACTGTATACTCTCAAGTTCAACGATATTGTAAGAAGTAGGTAGCGTTGACCTAATGCTGGACATCTGAAATTTGTAGGATAGGTACTCAACTCCACCAACTTACAGCAGATATGTTGAGTTAGGGCTCATAGTAATGGTCTCAATCAACCATAGAGAAAGTATATAATATAATATTTAATCCATGCAATCAACAGCTTATAAGGACCCGGTGGCGTAATCTGGAGAACGGTCGGCTTTGGTGCCGTGGTACCGAGTTCAAACCGCCGTGCACCAATGGGTTTTTCTATCGAAAAAAAATTATGTGCGCTTCTCACAGTGGCCCTCCGGTGAAGGAAAACATCGTTAATAAACCAACAACCCCCGCATGGTGGTAGGACACTATCTAGTGTCCGCCTGGCCAGCTACCACCCTCAAGTTAGAAAATCTGTCACCAAACATCTAATGTGTTCCGGCAGCTATCCTTGAGAGCCAGTTCCCATTCTAGGCCTATCGTGCTTACCATCTTCGACCGCATCATCACTTACCAACAGGTGAGATAGTGGTCAAACGCTAGCCTATAAAGTATAAAAAAAAAAAAAAAAAAATAGATCGGCCGGGGTATTATTAGATTATGATGTTATTAAAAAATCCCAACAAATACTTTTTACCATTGCCACTCAAAAAAGAGTACTTTATTCATCGATAGCAGTGAATAAAACGCTCTTTTACTCACTCGCTGAATAAAAACATTTTGAATTTGGAACAAGTACGAAATACGAATTATGTACAGAAAATAAATTAACCTTGCTGAAAGTTCCTACTAGTTGGCTAAATGGAGGTATACCGTAGAAGCTATATATAATAAAATAAAAATAATAATCCCGCCAATTTTGGTTATTTTTTTTTGTTTTCATATTGCTCCACACAATTAATGAATTCAGCCAGATTATAGTGCAAAAATTATTCAAGTTTTTGTAAATTCAAGTCATAAAATTGAGTCGAAATCACATTTCTGATCAAGTTGAAGTCAGTCTAGTCCAAGTCAAAAAGTCAAGGTCAAAGATGTGAACTTTACTGAAGATTTTTAGTGCAATTTTGATGAGAACGCAAATATCATGTTTTTCAAGATTGTACGGTTTCCCTACACACACATTCACCGGCACTAAAGGTACGGCCACACCGTGGCGTCCTGCGATCTACGGGCGCGATCTCAGTACTTTTCAATTGTTTTCTGATCGCGTTTGGTGTGAACCAGTCGGTACAAATACTACTGCGGTATCTGATCGCCGCCTAGATTGCGCACGCAGGATGCTGCGGTGTGTCTGTACCTTAAATGGTTAATAATCCAGATTTATTACACATTAATAATTAATATGATAAATATAAATAGGTACTATAAGTATGTACTTCTATTTATTTTCTCGCAGTCAATGGTAAAAAGAAGATTACACGACTCGTGAATAAAAAATCTAATCTCGGTCCTTGTATCCCTCGCTCCGCTCGGAATTCTAATCTAGAATCCTTCGCTGCTCTCGGGATCTAACTTAGTCCCTCGAATTAAATTTCCTTTTTATTCACTTGTTGTATAATCTACTATTCATATATAGGTACATTAATATTAATACTCTTAGTTTACTTTATTTACTGTGTAAAATGTTGTTTTTCTTATATCCTTTTTTTGAATGCGAAACTTATTTGTTTTTGAATCTTTGTGAACTCTTAACGGTTAAACGGCTCGATCGACTCTTACCTCTTAACTAGGTTTCCTTGTAAGGTTTTGTAAATCAGTTCCTTTCCTGTCTTTGTCTTACAATACAACTACGTGCGATTACTTATGTGTAAGTTAAGACTGCTTTTATAAAATGAATTTGAAATAGTGAGTGATTAAAAATCATCAGTGTTATGTCTGTTTGTAGGTAGGTCGATTTTTTTCATATATGCTAGCATTTAATTAATCACCAGTTGGTAAGTGATGATGCGGTTAAAGATGATAGCACTCTAGACCTAGAATGGGAACTGGCTCACAAGGATAGCTGCCGGAACAGATTAGATGTTTGGTGATTTTCCAACGGTTGATTGATTGATTGATTTTGTTCAACTGGGATGGCCAGTCCAGCATAACGGGATATATCATAACTTTATAACGCTGACAAACCCATGAGGCGTATCTAGTCACATAAAGATTAAATACCATAAACCCTCACAATTTTATTTCTATTATAGATTATCAATACAATACAATACCCTACATAACCTATATAATAATGTAATGTACAAACTTAATACTTATACAAATTAATTAGTGAGATAAATAAATCGGTGGCTGGCAGTACCAGGGTCTGCTCAGCGAGATCTAATTACACTTGTAAAGATAAATACACTAACATATAATAAAAACATAGTATAGGTACAGAGATAATTCGAGAGAAGTGTTTAGGTAATGATAACCATCTGGATTTTACACAATGCATACCTACTAAAGTGCATTGTGTTCTAGAAATCTTTGTTGTCCGCCTAAATCTGGGAAATTCATTAAAATACAAACCGACTTTAAATTCCGCACTATTAATTTTCAGTACCAAGTTTGAGGTGTTTATCTCCATATCTCTGGAGATACCAATTAAATCTTGCTGAAATTGAACCACCCATGGGATATCTCCTTTCCAACAAAAAAAATCATCAAAGTTATGTGTTATGTGCCAACATTGAAGAGTTACTTAACCGTAAATAAATGAAACAACAATATTGTAGTTTTGATGGGAATGAAATTGCGAAAAAAAATGTTTTTTAATGTCTGATAAGCAGCGCTTGATCACTTTCTCGCCTGATGGTAAGCGATGATGCGACCAAAGATGGTGAACAAGCTAGGCTTAGAATGGTCTAACTCTCAAGGGCTGTGGGCTGCCGGAACACCGTGAGGTTATGGCGGAAGATTTTCTCCTTGATAGCGGTAAGCTACTTTTTGGTGGTAGCAAGTCAGGCGGGACATTGATATATTCCTTCTACCACCTGCGGACGAGCACCAATGTATGCACATAGAAAAAAAAAATATTGGTTCACGGCTAGGATTTGAAGTAGCAATCTCCCAGTTCGAAGGCACGCTATCAATATTTTACGCAAACGAGCCGAATTCGTAAAGATTCGCCGTACGATAGGTCCAATGTAAAAAATTGTCGTAGAAGTTATAAGATATTTAAAAGAAATTAAGAAGACACTGACAATAGAAAGATTGAGAGACTTTACTAGTTAAGTACCTAGTTGGACTGCAATGGAGACCCTCAATTTTTATGTATTTGATTCATATGAATCCGCTTCTAGGATTTATGATAGATGCCTATAAGTACCTATATGGAAATTCCAAGTGACTGCCTACTAGGTACCAATTAAGCCGGCTTTTCACTATGGAATATAATATAATATATATTATATGTTGAGATATAATACTTTATCACTCGTCATACATTTTGTACGAGACCGTTTCCACTATGCTATAATTTATATTACATCCCAAACTATACATATTTTTTCGACCAACTGAGCGATATTTGAAGGTTTATATTTTACCTCACCTCCCCGGACACCGCGCCTCCCCCTGCCTCGCCCTCAGTTTTTTATTTATTTAAATAAAAAGCAACAACTTTTTATTTTTATTATGGCTCCACACAATTAGTGTATTTAGCCAGTGTTTGAATGAAACCATAGACAATCAAAGCTTAACTATATATCTTACAGTGTGAACAGCAATCGCGGGATGTAATACATAGCTCAAGATGTAATTTACATTATATCCCATAGTTAAAAGCCGGCTTTACATACAATACCTACAACACTCTTTGTATAGCAACATACAAATAAATCAAAACAAAACGTAATTACTATTACTAAGGTATTAAAACGGGTCTTATCCCTAACAGTGATCTCTTCCAGACGATCTTTGAAAGGGATTGACTGATATTAAGCCATCTTGTGCCGTTCCTACCTGTAAAAATGCTAGATAGCAACCTAGGGGGTAACAACGGGTTAGAAGGGAGGAGCGCGCGGATTTTCACATCGACTTTGGACACAAAGCGTAGCTTGAGATTGCGGTTGGACGCGGTTTCTATTTTTAGGGTTCCGTACCCAAAGGGTAAAATGGGACCCTATTACTAAGACTCCGCTGTCCGTCTGTCTGTCTGTCTGTCTGTCTGTCTGTCTGTCTCTCTGTCTGTCTGTCTGTCTGTCTGTCTGTCCGTCTGTCACCAGGCTATAGCTCATTAACCGTGATAGTTAGACAGTTGAAATTTTCACAGATGGTGTATTTCTGTTGCCGCTAGAACAACAAATACTAAAAACAAAATAAAGTTAAAAATTAAATGGGGTCCCCATACAAAAAAACCTGTTTTTAAACGCCATATATCTAATTAGTTTCGGCAAAATGACATAGATGGCGCTAGTAAACGAGCCGCCCCGTCTTTCTAGATCGCGACCAAACCAAATATTCTTGGTAATATCAATTAATCAAATATATGAGGTTGAAACTCTGTTATGTTTCGTATTGTACGGAACCCTTCTTAAGTGTGCGATAAGAGACGCGATGCTGACTCGCACTTGGCCAGTTTTATTTCCTTTATTCTGAGCGCTTATGCTAGTTTGGGTAACGTTAATCCATGCTATGTTTCCCTACCCACTTGTCACTTACTCATTCAACTAATTTAAACATACACTCATAGGTATTAGATTTTAATCTGATCACCATCATCATTATTTTATATTTATTTATAGATTAGCCTCAGCCAGTATTCTCCCACTGCTGGAAATAGGCCTCTCCAATGGCACTATCTGAGCATAAACATAGCATATTTTTAGGTCGTCATTTACCAGATAAGAACGCCATCACGACCATATGGTATTAATTGGTGAAAATGGCAAAGCAATTATTGATATCCAAACCAAACGATCATTAGCATCACGTTACAACTGTTGAACTCTATCCTATGTTGAACTCTATAATAGTTGTTGGAATTTTGATGGTTTTTTGTTTCGAACACACGTGTGATTGATTTAATGCCAGACTCATTGTTGTCAAACTCTACATCTTGTAGAGTTTAGTAAAAGCATACAAATGCGTGAACATTTTTAGATGTTGCCGAAGTAAATAAAATATTATACTCACTACTATTTGTTGTAGACTCTCTCGACCTAGGTTTCGTGCATGTTCGATGCACTTCCTCGGGAGTTCACGCAGCAAGATTGCGACGACCACTGAACCTAAATTTATAGGTCGAGACAATGACAACAAATAGTAGTGAGTATAATAGTCGCCACTTTTATAATCATGATACTTGTATTGTACATAAAAACTTATTACTTCGGCAACATCTAAAAATGTTCACGCATTCGGTACTTTTCAACAGACTTCCAAAAAGGAGGTTCTCAATTCGTTTGTTTTTTTTTTTGTGTGTGTATGTTACGCGATTACTCCGTCAATTGTGAACCGATTCAAATTATTATTTTTGTAATCGGTAGGGTATGTTTCCGAGGTGGTCCCATTGTAATTTCATTGAGATGTGATAAGTATCTTCAGAGATATAACGATAAACGTCTTAAACTTGCTACTGAAATTGACTCGCGGGGCATTGAAGTCAGTTGTTTTATTTTTTAAATTATCTTAATTATTGGTAGATGTAATGATCCCACGAAAACCCATGATTCATGAATGCACATAAAACTTTAATTGGTAGATATATAGCTAGGATTAGAACCAACGACCCTCGGGTCAGAATCAGGGTAACTATCCTTTCCGCCAAAGGGCCGTCCAATATCACTACGTAAGTATTATAAAACAATGTCCATCACTGCGTCTGTCTGTCTATTCGCAATAATCTCAATAGCTTTTGAACGGATTATCATGCGGTTTTCACCAATAGCCAGAGTGTTTATGAGGAAGGTTTAGGTCTTAGGTGCATAATTCGTTAAGGTTTTGTGTAAATTGGTTGACATATGACGATGATTGTTAAATATGTTAATATTTTATGTTCGATGTAACAAACTGATGCAAATTTTGTAGGCATATATGTTCTACCCGTGCGAAGCCGGGACGGGCTGCTAGTTATTTATATAATCATGAATCAAACTCTCTATCTATACTAATATTATAAAGAGAGAACATTTGTATTTTTGTATGTTTGTAATGATTTGGCTCAAAAACTACTGAACCGATTTAAAAAATTCTTTCACTAATACATAGAATGGACTTTCGGAATAAAAATAGGCTATATATTATCCCGTTTAAATCAAAGGTACATTCGAGGAGACCTAATTTGCAACCTAAGTCGGCAAAAAAACGGTCGAAAAAACACGTTTCTTACGAACGCTGCTTAATTGAAAATAGATAGAAGAATATTTTGTATGCAAGAGTTGTACAACATAATAAGACCTACAAAAAAGTCCGGGATAGCATATGTCTATCTCTTAAGGTTGACTCACAGTAACCATTTTAATCCTAAAAATTTTTGTTAAAAAATATTACATAACTTCCAAGGCTATTTTCAAGTATATAGTATTAATCCTTATCCAAATAATTACGTTAATTAGCTTGGCCACATATTAAAGATTAAAATTGTCCTTTACAGTATATAATTCAAATGAAAACTCTAGAAGATATCACGAATTTCACATACACGCATAGCAAAATTAATAAAATATTTGCAGTGAAACCACAGATTAGGTCATAGTTACTTCGAAAATATTATTATAGGCTTAGCTATGCTGTAGATCCCCACCGATCACAATCAATTTGAAGTCAATATAGTATAATAATATGATCTATTGTATAAAATAATATTCATCTATATATATATATATATAATAATATAATATTTTAAACAACCCCGACTTATCTATGTATAATCTTTTCATTAAAAGCATTCCAATGACTCTAAACACGACATTTATAATCTGAGCTGTAAATTGGTAAGGTTTTGAGTATTCTGTAGAGTCTACGAGATGTCCCAGCATCAGGTCAATGCTTCCATGATCTTACAATATCGTTGAAGAAGAAGATTTTCGAATTGATCAGACCTATGAAAGTTGATTTCATAGCGCAATTAACTAGAAAAAAGCTCATAGTTTTATAACGATTGAACGAATTGTCATGAATCAAAGCTAAGAAAACTCTCGATGAAGACATCTATCAAACAAAAAAAAACTATCAATAATAAAAACAAAATCGGTTCATCCGGTTAGGTGCTATGATGCTACTGACAGACACACAGATACACACGTTAAACGTATATTACCCCTACATTTTGCGTCGGGGAACGCGTAAGGTTACGGCGGCAGATGCTCACCTTTTTTAAAATATATCTTATAGGCTAGCATTTGATCACTATCTCACCTGTTGGTAAGTGATGATGCGGTCGATGATGGTAAGCACGCTAGGCCTAGACTGGGGAACTGGCTCTCAAGGATAGCTGCCGGAACACATTAGATGTTTTTGACGACAGATTTTCTAACTTGAGGGTGGTAGCTGACCAGGCTGACACTAGATAGTGTCCTACCACCATGCGGGGGTTGTTGGTTTCTTAACGATGTTTTCCTTCACCGAAGGGCCACTGTGAGAAGCGCACATAAATTTTTCGATGGAAAAATCCATTGGTGTACGGTAAGGTTTGAACTCGGTACCACGGCATCAAAGCCGACCGTTCTCCCGATTTCGCCACCGGGCCCGGGCTCCTTGGTGGTAAGCTACTTTTTGGTAGATTTAATGATCCCACTACCACTGTACGAAAACTCATGATTCATGAATGCACATAAAACTTTCATTGGTAGGTATATAGCTAGGATTAGAACCAACGACCGTCGGGTCAGAATCAGGGTAACAATCCTTTACGCTAAAAGGCCGTCCAATATTACTACGTAAGTATTATAAAACAAATTCCATCGCTGCGTCTGTCTGTCTGTTCGCAATAATCTCAATAGCTACTGAACGGATTATCATGTGGTTTTCACCAATAGCCAGAGTGTTTATGAGGAAGGTTTAGTAGTGCATAATTCGTTAAGGTTTTGTGTTAATTGGATGAAATATGACGATTATTGTTAAATATGTTCATATTTTATATTCGATGCAACAAACTGATGCAAATTTTGTAGGCATATATGTTCTACCCGTGCGAAGCCGTGCGAAGCCGGGGCGGGCTGCTAGTAACTATATAAATCTAAAATTCGAGTATCAGAAATTTTAACAAAACTTTCATCGGGCATCGGATTTGGTTACTGATGCGTTTTCGGCAGAAGGGGTGGTGGAAGCGGCTAACTAGGAGACACATCGACATCCGGCATTGTAGGTGGTATGACTTCTGTTCGTCCGACTAGGCTGGTACCACCGCTGTCTCTTGATCTTCCGTTAAATTATTAATGTTTTTCGATTTGAAGGACATAAAAATCAAAGGGCGTAAATACTTACTAATAAAACAAACAAGTACGTCAAAAAACCCGCACGTTATGACTATTTGAACCACAGGAACAATGTTGTGGCTCCTGTGCCGAAATATTATGACAATTTTAAAAGATTAGACTTATGTACGCGTATTATGTTGTCAAGAATGTTTTCTTTTCTTTCACGTAGCTTTTATTAGTACTTTACTCACATTTTTGGACTTATTTTTAACCCCCGACGCAAAGGGAAGGGGTGTTATAAGTTTGACGTGTGTATCTGTGTATGTGTGTGTCTGTCTGTGGCATCGTAGCGCCCAAACGAATGAACAGATTTTAATTTAGTTCTTTTTGTTTGATAGGTATCATAATCGAGTGTTCTTAGCATTGATTCGTGAAAATCCGTGCAGCCGTTTTAAAACTACGAGCTTTTTTTCTAGTTGATGACGATATGAGACCAACTTTCATAGGCCTAATCAATACGAAATTCGGTATCCTCTTAATTCAATAATATTGTAAAAACAGGTGGCGTTGACCTGATGCTGGGGCATCTCCTGCAATCTGCAGAATACTCTTCTCCTTACCAACTAACATCAGACATGTCTAGTTTTGGCTTATTGGCATTGTCAAAATGAACAAATTATACATAGATGAGTTTGGGTGGTTTTAAATTTTGAATTTCAGCATTATTGTTTGTGCTTTCTAGCGTGATAGATACGACAAAGAATTTAATCTAAATATACCTAGTTTTTATGGGTATTGTTGGTGATGTATTTGGGTAATATAAAACAAAATACAGTAATAGTTTGCGCATATCTTTTCTTTAATACGAGCATTTTACAACAATATTGAAACGAAATCATCATTTTGAGATCTGCTGCCAACATACACTACGGGCGCTCAACAAATAAACATAAACCGCGCACACTAATCTATATAAACAAGTCGCATAAGTACATACAGGCTTCCCGATATATTCTATACATATACTAAAGCTATATCACCACTCGCCGCTTCGTTCTCGGAACGTCCGTCACTTATTACACAGTCACTTCGCGGCCAGTGTACCCCGCCTTTATACACTCACTTGATCGGATTTGTTCGTTTGTTTATTGTTTATGGTCACTAGTAGATCACTTCGTAGACTGTCGCCTTCTTGTCGCCTGAGCCCGTCACTATGTATTTGTCGTCCGAGGAAATGTCGCAGCTGAGCACCGATGAAGATTCCTTCGACTGGAATGAAATGGATAAAGAAATTTAGTTTGTTATAGTAAGAGTAGGTACAAACGTTACTGACGTTAAGGTTCATTCTAAGGCTTTTAGCTTTGATATTTCTACTACTACAGCCTGAGCAGTAGAAATTATGTGCACAAAAATAAGTGCCTAGTTTTAAAGGTTTGCGTATACAGATCACTGTAACTCGTGTTTTCTTATAATTTTTCAGGCGTTTTCATTGAAAACGCTCTTTGCCCTTCAAATTTAAATAAAATAACTGCATTTACAAAAATATTATTTATTACTTTACTAAATTTTACAACTGCAGGACTATACCGGCCATGTAAGAGAAATTGTAAGGTTTGCATGGTTTTGCAATTCTTCATTTAATAGAAAAACATGTATTAGCTACTGTAACATAAGTTTGAACTAAGATTTCGCTGCGCAGCCCATGAGAGCGCGCTCATATCAATTTTGCCGCCGCATAGTTTTACCTACCAGTAAAACATTTTACTGTCTCACCACTGGACAAAGGCCTTCCTCAAATTCTTCACACCGCTGTTGTCAGCGTTACCTCTACCAAACAACTCCATATCAATATTATAAAAACGTTTGTGACTCTGTCACTATGTCTGTTTTTTTCTTAATTACGCCAAAGCGGACGATCCGATCTTACTAAAATTTAACAAGGAGATACGTGACGTGAGGATGAACATAGGCTACTGAATTCTTGGTGCACGTGAACGAATTCGTGGGTTTTTTTATCGGCAACGAGCTTGCGATAGACGTTGCTCCCAGAAGAAGGTCATCATCTTACATGTCCGAAACTGGTCGGAGCAATTCCGAAAAAAAACCCGTGAGACTACAACCGTTTTTAATAATAATATTACATGTGATCCTCACGATACATTTAATTATCGAAGTCGCGGGTATCAGCTAGTATAGTATATATACAAACCTGGAATATACTAGCGCCATAAGGCGTGCGCCACGCATTGAGCAAGTTATCCTTGCCCGTGGAGACGAACCACTTCCCGCAAGAGGCGAACCGAAGTGAGAGCACGCAGGACTCGTGCAGGTGTAGTTGATACTTGTCTGGTTTTACTGCGTGGAGCACTTCTACGTTACTGTTCTCCATGCCTACTGCTAGCCATTCACCTGGAATTTACAAAGGTTGTGTTGATTACAAGATTGCCAAGGTTATGTAGGTGAAACAAAGATTTATAGCGTAGCGTCCTCAGAATAATGACTAGTAGCGTCAGACTTAGTCTGAGAGGTAAACTCGTGTTGGTAATTTATCAAAGACATATAAGAAATGTTTGGAGTTCACTAAGTTCTTTATAATCCTCTAGGAATAATCTAGTATGAGATCAAGCACTGTTCTTTGATTTTTGTTCTAAATCGATTTTAAAACACTATTTATATTTATATATATGTCGCAGGCAGATAGCTTAATTAGCTGTTCAATTACCTGCCTAGCCTCTTAACTAAACAGCGCCGTTCAACAAGATTCCTGAATGATATCCAGCCAAACTGACTGGCTAATGCTTAGGTCAGTCGTATAATGTCTTAGTCTGACACTGTCCTCTAGTGTATTGCCTTAGTGTCAGACTAATGAACATGCTAGGCAAGTAATGAAACGTCATCGATCCAAGCTATTTGATCAATTTTCATTATTAATTCTATAATTCATCATTTTTCATCATTCATCATTATTTTATAAGTGATTTATGAGTACTTATGTAGCGTAGGTTTGTATGTGTTAACTTAATAATTAAATTAAATGTTGTATCTCACCTGTAGGACAGTATCCTAATGAGAATATCTGTGAGCTGAAGTCGTGTTGTTGTAATTGTCTGCCTTCTCTCAGGTCCCACGATCTGTACAATACATACAATTACATTGTAAATCCTCATTACGTGCAACTTATTATATACTAGTTGAATCCTGGTTATAAACCTTCCTCTTGAAAAACTATTGCTGAAAACTGCATTAAAATCCGTTACGTTGCAAAAGATCTAAACGTACAGACAGAGGGAGCGACTTTGATTTATACTATGTAAATAAGGTTTATACGTCATAATAATACTCGAATAAAAAAATTAAAACCACCACCGATCTATGTATTTATAATCTGTTCCTTGAGACCATTTCGATGAGCCCAAACTCGACATATCTGCTGTAAGTTGGTGAGGAGTTGAGTAATCTGCAGATTCCAGGAGATGTCCTAGCATCAGGTCAATGCTACCACGTTCGTATTGAAATATGTATCATTGAAGTAAGATGATACTGAATTTCGAATCGAATTCGAATTGAAATAGCTTTTTTTTGTTTGATAGGTTAAAAACTAAAACAACCGACTTCCATGCCCCGCGAGTCAATATCAGTAGCAAGTTTGAGACGTTTATCGTCATATCTCTGGAGATACTTATCAGATCTCGATGAAATTACAATGGGACCACCTCGAAAACGTACCCTACCGATTACAAAAAGAATCATTTAAATCGGTTCACAATTGACGGAGAAATCGCGAAACATACACAAAAAAAAACATACAAACGAATTGATAACCTCCTGTTTGGAAGTCAGTTGAAAAAAGCTAGTCCATGTTTGGTGATGTGGTTTTAAATTTTTAATTTATGTATTATTTAAAGTCAATAAAGTAAATAAAAAGTGTTACTTACCGCACAGTGTTGTCAAGTCCGCCGGTCCACAGCTTGGTCCCGTCGGCAGATATGTCGATACAGGAGGCGCCGTCCGTGTGTCCCTGGAACTGACGCACCAACGTCTGGTTGTGGAGGTCCCACACCGCTATGTTACCGTCCGAGCAACAGCTGAAGCAAACCTGGAAACGAACGCAAAAATATATATACTCATATCGAGGGCTTCATAACAAATGGGCGTACACCAAAAGCGTGTTTTGTACTATCTATAGCATTAGAAAATTTAAAACGCCATTTTCGATTTATACATGTGGGGTAGTAGTAAGAGTAAGGGTAGGAGTAAGAGTATATTAATACTAGCAGCGCTTCGCGGTTTTACCCGCGTAGTTCCTGTATCCGTGAGAATAGCTAGATAGTGTAGCTTTCTATTAGAGATAGAATTTTTTAATTCGGTCCTAAAGTTTATCGTAACGAACGAACTAACAAAAAATCAAATCTTTGCTCTTTATAATATTAGTTAATATTACTACTTTACCCCGCGATTTTTTTAATCCATTATAAGCAAGCGTTTGACCACTATCTCACTTGATGATAAGCGACGACGTAGTATGATTTAAATCTGTTCTGTGGCGACGATGCGATCCACGATGTAGCCCTTGTATACACTTGTCTAGAAGATACCTGTTCAATTTATAAGCTTGGTCAAAAATATATGCATGGTAGTAGGACACTATCTAGTGTCCGCCTGGCCCGCTACCATCAAGTTAGAAAATCTGTCGCCAAAAACATCTAATGTGTTCCGGCAGCTATCCTTGAGAGCCAGTTCCCATTCTAGGCCTAGCGTGATTACCATCTTCGACCGCATCATCACTTACAAACAGGTGAGATAGTGGTCAAACGCTAGGCTATAAGACATTAAAAAAAAAACATTTCCATCGTTCAGCTCTTAAGTGGATGCCTACACTTACACAAACTCACCCTGCAAATGATCTAGGGTTTGGTTTTTGAGAACCCCGTTGACGTAAAGGATTGATGGCTCGTCTTCAAAGCGAGAACCTAGTTAATATAAGTGATTATTTTATATCTAGAAAAGATGTAACGAAGCTTACCTTAGAGTCTGGACTAATAGCGAGCGCATAGCAGGCGGGGGCCGATGACGTGAGTTCCGCCTTTATCCGGGGGGTGGGAGACGCCAGGTCCCAGATGGACAGGTTGGATGCTTCACCTCCTACTATGAGGGTGCGACCGTCCGGGAGGAGCTTTACTGATCTAATGTAGTTGTCTCTTTGCTGGAAACAAGGGATCGTTCTTTGAGTATTATGCACATGGATTGGCTAGTGCGGTGGAGAAGTTATTCGATCTTGATTTTAACTGTACGATTTTAGAGTATAACGACAATAATTATCAAATGCGAAAGTCAGTTTTTAACAACTACACGGTCAAAAGGCTAAACAGATTTAGCTGAAATTTTGCATATAGATAGCCAATAGGGTAGAAAATGATATAGGATAGTTTAAACAAAAACTGAATGGTAACTTTTGTGTAAGATTGAGCAGCACATTTTACGTAGACATATTTAATTATAATATTTTGTATTTGGTAACAAATTAATTATGGATAAAAATATATAATTCTTACAATAAATCAAGTACGTTCAACATCATCGTTATTTCAAGTTTGAATAAATAGGGATCATGTAAATCTGAAAATTGTAGCAACAAGACAAGCACCTAAAACTAAGCTAAATATATCGACCTTTACATGACTTTAGAATTTAGCTACAATCCATCTAAACAAGTACCAAATAAGAGAGTCGAGGACAGTTACCCACTCACCAAACAATCCAGTTGGCTGACGGGCGCTTTGGTGGGCTGGCTGATATCCCACACTTTGACGCAGCCTTTACCGCCAGTGTACACGTATTTAGTCGGCGAAGATACAGTAACCGCGCAAACAACTTCGCCGTGAGCTAATGCTGACACTTGCCGCGCGTGCCTCGGTATGCCGGGACCCATTAAGGCATCAGGGGGAAAAGGGACAGGCTGCATTTGACCCTCCGCCGACACGTGGAATGAATATGCCCTGGAAATAATTAAATGGGATCGTGAAACTTCTCTAGTACCTACAGAACTAAAGCTTCATGCACAGTACGCGCACAGAACAAGTATATTTCTGTACTTCAAATTTTGCGCCGTGCACCAATGAATATTTCTATCGAAAACATTGATGTGCGCATTTCACAGTGGCCCTTTGGCGAAGGAAAAACATCGTTAACAAACCCCAAAACTTCCGGCATGGTGGTAGGACACTTTCTAGTGTCCGCCTGGTTAGCTACCACCCTCAAGTTGGAAAATCTATCGCCAGAATATCTAAAGTGTGTGTTCCGTTAGCTGTACTTGAGAGCCTGTTTCCATTCTAGGCCTATAGTGCTACAATCCTCGGCCGCATCATCACTTACCAGCAGGTTAGTGAGATTATATAATAGTTACTAATTAACCATGGGCCCTGTCTTACAGTGGTCTTAATTCAAAGCAGGTCTACGTTCGCCATCCACCAATTTATTTAGGTATCAATAATATTATAACTCAGCACCTATTGCAAACTTACTTTTGAATTGTGATTGCAAATAGAGAAGTTATTATGAACCTATCTAAAATACTAAATATCATTGTAAAATAAATGTTATGCTATACTATCTACAACAACGGCATAATTTCGCGACCTCGCGAATTCAGTGACCAGGGTAAGTTACATCTTATTTACAGATAACTGTGAGTATAATATAAATCTCCTATTTAAAATGACAAAAAACATCATACACAAAGTTTATCGCGAAAAAAATTAATTGCAGCTGACGCCCAACTGGGTTTTATTCGATTCCCAACCATTGATAACACTTCCCAACAATTACTGATAAACCGGATTGGAGTCAAATATTTTCATGAAAAAAAAATAACACTGTCGAATTGAGAACTTTCTCCTTTTTTGTGAAGTCGGTTAAAAAATAGAGTGCTACTACCTTAGTCATCAAACCAAAACATGTATTAAAATATCAAATCTTATAATTTTTTATTTTTTTTTAATCGTTCAAAATAAAATATTATGTTTCTCTGAAGTGTCTCACACTTTATATTTTTGTAAATTGTTAAACACAATCCAAAATTTCATCGTACCGACGGGACTCGAACCCGCACCCCCCGGATTACACGTCCAGGTGCTCTGCCAATTAAGCAACGGTTCGATACATCGATACGACGAAATTAGTGGCGCCACCAATGCATAATTGGGTTAACAAAATGCAATCCACTAATTTCGTCGTATCGATGTATCGAAAACCGTGGCTTAATTGGCAGAGCACCTGGACGTGTAATCCGGGGGGTGCGGGTTCGAGTCCCGTCGGTACGATGAAATTTTGGATTATGTTTAACAACGTTCAAAACAAGTTCTACTTAAAAAATATATTACGTGAAGTGTAAAAAAACTAATTTTTTATGAGTGGCATTATGGCACACCGCTTGGAAACTTTACTCAGTTGTGTTTGCAGCTTCATAAATAATTAATTAATGCTAATGATAATTAAATATTGCTTTTACAACTTCCAGAACAGTCTTTACGCAAGTGTTCATAATTTTGACGTGGCTTATTAATATTGAATTTGATTAGTCAAGGTTTTAAATTACATATTATTACATTTTATTTAGACTTTACATATTGTATTATTTTAACAAGCAATATTTGTGAAGCGGGCTGCTAGAAGCCATAACAAATATTTGAAACAACATTACTAAATATAACGCTGTGATGAAAATGCATAATGTAACTACATATCTGGCAATAATGCAAATATATTATACATATATGTATAAATAAATCTTTAGTAGCATATTGCCAAATACCTACACAAACAAAGGTAACCATATGTACCACTATTTATTCTATGTCAAGTACCTTTGTACTTATTTATTCTGTGCCATAGGGACATAAAGTAAGACTTAGGGCCGATTTCACCGGTTCCTGATAGCACTATTGGGAACTTACTAAACAGATTTTTGATAACTTTTTAACAGACTTCACAAAAAAGGAGGACGTTCTTTCTCAATTCGTCTGTATGGTTTTTTTAATATTGTTATGGTTTATATATATTATATGTTATGGTTTATATGGTTTTTATACGTTATCTTTCAGACAACAATCTAAACTTTATCATGAACATGAAACTGGCCCTAATACATGTAGTTTAATACATGCATTAAATTCTTAGTTCTTGGAAATTCATCATCATCTTCTTCTTCTTTATATATAAAAATTAATTCCAATTTCCCTTGGTCACGGCATCATGCGTGAACGGCTGGACCGATTTCGCTAATTCTTTTTTTGTCGTGTTTTTTATCGTCAGGAGATGGTTCTTATATATTTTTTTTTAATAAATGAAAGTTTTTTTATCGCAGGCGAAGCCGCGGGGCACAGCTAGTATCTTATAAAAGATCAAATTAAGGAATACTATGTTTGTAACTACTGTAAAATAACCTGTTAATAAAATAAGAAACTTACGGCTTTCCACCAGGTATGGGATTTAAACCAGCAGGTCCAATGGGCGGACGTAGAGGTTCATACGCCAGAGCCGCTCGAGCTGAATACCCCGCTAGTCCATACGCGTCATGCGCACCATTCCCCAAACTGTAGGGGTATTGGAGCGCCGGGGGCTTCACAGCGGCCTTCAGCGGAGCACCCGCTGCCCCCGCGCCGCTCGCGCCAGATGTCGGCGTCACGGGCTTCGAGATGGGCGTGCTGGGTTTCTCATCTAACTTTTTTGCTGACGGTGTTGATGCATTGCTTGATGTCCCTGATCTGGAAATTGTGGAAGATCATGTGAAACTTTTGGCAGCTCCATCAGGGCTAATTCACGATCATTCGATAGCAAATTCGACTTTGGAAACTGCATCAGTTTCGACTCAAATCTTTGCAATTCACAATGCTTCTATCAGAAACCTTTGATATTTCGTTTTAAAAAAAATTGGATATAAATAGGAACGGTTTCCACGACCAAATATAGCTCACGGATTAGCACACTGTAAATTCGAAATTACACTTTCGAATTTGTATGTACCAATCCGATTGATATGAGAATTATAATAGCTATGGATGTGGTTCATTCCCAACATGTGTCTATCTGAAGAGGTCACATGTATATGGTCTTAAATCTCATTATGTTACGAAAACATAATCCGCAAATAAATCTTAAGCACAAAAACAACATTCCCAGTAGTATTGGACAGAAAACAGAACCTGAATTACCGGATTTATAAGGTTAGATCCGGCGGCAATTTGTCGAGAAGTTTGTGTAAAGATTATCTGAGTCTATCCATCAAACCCTCTAATCTTATTGTTGTTAATAGTACGAGGCCGACCCGAGGCGGGCGTATTCCATAATTGATTCAGATCGAAACGGATTAACTTTCGACTCCGACAACTATCCACATGTAGTACGACGACCTTACAACAGCTACAACTATGTAAGGTAGTTTACAAAATAGGGCTTCGATTAAAAGGATGAAGCGATCATCGTTGACTTTACCGCTCGTGAGCTAAGCTTGTAGGATACGGTGTGAAAATGGCTTCTTTGTAACGACCGGCGAGGCTTAATAGTTATTATTATGTTGCTAAAGCCGAAAGTGAGCATAGTAACGGTAAAAAGGTCTTGCTCGAGTTTCAAAGCTTGCGATTATGCAAAAGTTATAGTTTAGTTAGTGCATACTTTGTTCTATATTGTTGTAGGGATAATACGAGAGTAACTACAATTGTATGTTAGTACTCAGAATAATTGTAACTGTTTGTATAATTAAGCATTACATACCTTTATAATTTTAGGTCACACGAATACCTTCAAGGATGCAAGGATAAATACAAGTATGTATAAAATTGAGCCACCTCGGCTTTAAAATCAAACATCATATCAATTCATAACATAACATAGACAGCAACTACCTTTAACTTCCCTCAGGTTTAGGTTTCTTTACTTACAACTAGATGTAAGAGCTAGTAATTTAATAACTATGAAAATCAAAATAGAATATTTACCTAGGACTGTGTGGTGGATGTTCCTTTTTTGGCTGCAGCTTATCAAGTCCATTTTCTCGTGGTGACGGCGCACCGTTATGGGGAGATGTGGGCTCTTCACTAGCGTCGTCTACCACCAACTCCTGGAAATGGTGAAGAATTTCTTGATGGCAGTTTTAAAGATGTTTTGTATAAGAATTTATGTACTCGTTTGTTTAGTAAACTCATTCATGAAAATAGAATATGACTTAATGAATATGGCTCCCTATATTTATTTGTATTTTTGCCCTAAAAAAGGCTATAAGCTCGACGCTTAGCTATACAAGTAAGTTGTCTACTCACATGGCCCATATCTTTCTCTTCCTTCTTCAATTTCTTATGGTCTGGCTCGGCCGGACTCCGCGTCCGATACTTCTCCCGCTCCCCGGGCGATATTGAATTTCTCTGCAACAAAACGAAATCATTAATAATATAACACCGCTATAACCAATATTGGCGGTATTGGGAATTGTTAGTTCAAATACGTGAATGTAAACATAATCAAAACGTTTACGGCGGGCTTACGCGCCTATAGCAATCAATCGATCATTGTTCGCAAATAAATCGGCGCAGCGAGGCGAGCGCTACAGTCAATATCAATATCAAAACACGCTGAGGCAGAACAAACTGACCGCATGATTAGCTCCGGGAGTGGTCATCGCCCCCTCGGCCGCCGGGCGCAGGGGGAGGGGCGACCGCAACATTTGGATGAGCGCGCAAATACGGACTAATGAAATAATCATATACGTGACGAACGACCGGGCCTGCTCCACTGATTCCACCCGTGTTGACATAACGTACGTTCGCGTGCCTCTCTCTCTACCTATCCGCTGTGCACATTGTGCGGTATCTAACAGCAGCGAGGTACGGCTATCCAATATATCAAATTATCAATATTTGGTCGAGTGCTCGCTGCGAGTCGTGTTTTAGACAGACGTTATTTCGAGTATGCACTCGAGCATTCGAGCGAAAAGGCTATCTATGCTCATGATAAATTCGAAGCGATATTAAAAAATCCATCCTTCTGTCTACCTATACGGATCGCGTTTCTATCGTGTCATTGTAAGTGTAAACGTACACTCGCGATATGGCGTTCGTTAGCGCGAAGATAAGATTTCAACGCGCGCGTATCCTAACAAGTAACAGCATAATTTGTACAGTGTCTTTAGGTAACCGTCGGAGGATGAGAAACTGTCCGGAGTTAATCCGGCGTTCTCGGGGAGAGCAGGCACGGCTCGCTAGCGCCTAGAGGGGTGTAACGGGCTCTAATTTTACGAGGCAGTAAGTTAGAGGCGAGTGGCAAGCGGCTGTTAATTTGCTCGGCGCGGCGACCTGTCGCCGCCCGCTGTGACTTACTGCCCTCCCTCGCTCGCGCGAGTCTCAGACACAATAACGCTTTATGTCCGGTCGCCGGCCCCAGCCGCGCCGACACCAGCACAGATTCACATCTATTTATTACCTCTCCACTCGAGATACCACCTGATACACGCTCTTTAATAATCTCCTCCAAGCTATAACAGCGCTCGTTCTATTTTCGTGTTCTGAGCCATTAGAGTGATGATAACGTCGAGACTATCATTCTGTAGGATAAACAAGTCGACACGGCTTATTGCGGCCGATGTTATTGGATATTTGATAGGCGAGATGTAACCGATAAACTTTTATTATTGGCACAAGTCGTGTGGAATGGGACATAAAGCGGCGTCTATACTGCTAACATTACCGCAGTCATATCGTACGGATGTCGGCGTGAGACCGTAGGTATTACTCGTATGCTCAAGGAGGTTGGTCTGTAGGGGTCCTAATTTTACGATCACTAGATCTGGACTGAATTCAACGTCGAATTTAAAGTGAGTGTTCGAGAGCGGAGGGCATTCGCAGTAACGTGACTTGTCCGATTCGATTGGATGGGTTTTATGTGAGCCGTCAAACCCATTCACTCGGCTCGAGGGCTCACCGATTGTGGTTAATCGTTAATTTAATAGATCGATTTTGTGGTCGGCTGCCGAGCTTCGAATAGCCGTATTTTTATTTTATGGAGAAACGAATTAGTTTATGGTCTTTGACCAATGAAATTTTCATTAATTTAATAGACGGTGAGTTTATTAATGTAACGACGCTACGTCTGTTTCCAAATTTACATTCATACCTACCGGATTGAAACATCAAAAGAAAATAACACCAATGCACGTAGTATAGTTAAGTAGTAAGCAACCTTTTCCATTAAGAACAGAAAGTGAACAGGGCTAATCTTTACTTTATCCCATTAGACGGGTCGACCTCAAGGAAAGGCAATTGAGCGCTGGCGCGCGGGTGAGTCCGGCTAAACAAGTACCGAGTACAAGCGAACACATCATACCAATGTCCTAGGGCTGTCTCAACACGGACATAATAACTATATTATTATGTTACATTGTTACACAATCCAAAATGTCATCTTACCGACGGGACTCGAACCTACATCCCTTGGGAAACATGTCCAGGTGCTCTGCCAGTTAAGCCACGGTGCGATACTATCGATACGACAAAATTAATGGATTGCATTTTGAACCCAACTATGCATTGGTGAAATTTTGGATTGTGTGTACCTAACAATGTACAAAAATATAGTGTGTTCAAGAAACCTAATATGTATATTATTATGGTTTAATTTATTCAGAATCTATATTTATACTACATTCGCGCTGGTTTTATTTTAACTAAAGTCAGTTGTCCGACGTGACGCTTCATCTCATCATCTCGCACACTCTTTGACCCCAGCGATATTTTATATCAGGTGAGATACCTAGTAATTATGTGTTTATAAGAAAAGCAAATAAAAATAATTCTGTATACAAATATCTACAGTCAGGACTTGGAAACTAAAATAAGTACGCATTAGTTTTATAGGAATATCTAATTTCGAACTGATACCACAGCTCATTCCATAACTAACAACGATTCAGATTAGAGATGGGCGTTGATTAAACGAACTAGTTAAAAAAATCGTCCATCGACTGTCAACGTTTCGACCGATAATCGTTTACCGATCAACTAGTTGAATTCATAGACGGTGAAATTCAAGAGTATAGAGAAACGTATCGGTTGAGGTCAACGAACGGGGGCGCGCAATGGTATTAACTGTCAACTTGATTTCGAACGGTAGCATTCGTTGTTAGACTCCTAAATTCTATAGTAGAAAATTATGGGAAAAAGGGGATTACAACTTGATAGGTATTTTTATTAAAAATGTCTCTCTCTAGCTCTATATGCAAAGACTTAGTATTTAAATTTCTTAGAAATTTATGTCATGATGTAAAACTAAAACAAACCTACTTAAAATCAAATACCTATATTTATTGTTGAAAAAAAAATTAAAACACAATTAACGTACAGCGCTATTTGGATTTAAACGATTGAATAAACCAATACTACGATAACGGTTGAATTCATACGAGCACTGCGAAATGGACTATGGTTAAAGCATTAACTAGTTAATCAATTCAACTAGTTAATAGACTAGTTGACGGAGGTTAATTCAACGGTCTAGTTGCGTTAACGAAAAATACGTCAACGACCCATCGCTAATTCACATTACAACACTTTATAGTATTGCAGACTACTCCTGTAGCCACACTATGATGATAACGGCGGCATGTAGCGAAGTGGCTTCATAAAATCTGTAAAGTACAACCATATCTACCTACACCTTCCTTACGTATCAACACTACCGTTCGCAGAGCATAAATCCGAAGGAAAGCCGGGAGATGACATCCCTAGAAGAGGAGCGTGAGGGCGCACACATGTGTCACGAGGGGCGGGCGGGTTGAGGGGGGAGGCTGTGACGTAACGTAACATATAAAGTGGCAACACACAGGCGCGCTGTTAACGCCGCCCGGGCTTATTGTCTGCGGTCACGCGACGAGCCGTTTAGCCGCGCGCGCCGCACCGCCGTACCACCGCCGCACCGCCGCCCGGTTAACCGGAAGGGGGGCGGTTAACCGGACGCTCAGGGGCGGAAGCGGGGGAAATAGATAAATAGACCGCCCGACGCTCGGAAATGTACGGATTGAGTTCGGACTATATTTCAGGCATAATAGTTTTGAAAAGTTGCGTGATTTACACGCGACGTTTTCAGCTTTTATCGTATCGGGGCTGGCCGTTTTATACGACTCCGTTTTATGATACTGTCATCGAAAACTTTTATGAGCTATTTTACATTTGAGCCCCATTATGTTGTCAATTTATAACAGACTACGGAATGTTCGTGATGCGATAAAACGTGCGGGCACGTAAGGAGCAAGTTAGAGCCAAGTCGGAGCGATATTAAACGGCCGCCGCTGAGTGCCGACTCGGCGACCGACTCAGTAAAACGAAACGATAACAATTCGGAAACGGGAATCCACGCCCGTCGGAAACATGACCCACAAAAAAGTTACAAAAATTTAATCGTCTGCGATCGCGTAAACCGCGAGGCGCTGCGCGACTTTAAAATTAACTTTACCGGTTCATTCGTATACATAAATAATGCAGGAATTTCTGAATACACATTAAACTCCTATAAAGAATACATTAGCATAAATTTATGGTAGCGAGTCGGCGTTTCGAGCGCGTTTTTACGTGACTCGTAAAGTTTATAGTCGCAAGTGGAGGATTGCGTTTACTGCGCTCGCTATCGGTTTATGGCCGACCCCAAACAACCAAATTGCTCGGTGGTTGTCGAGGCGCTCGCTGTCTTCACTGGCACGCTCGCTCCGCTCCCACTGCACGATCTGTTCCCCAGCGCAAGCCATTATGCCGCCACTCGCCTCCGCCACTCCGCGTTATGAGCGCTCTTCACGGAAACTCAGCCGTACGCCTCACCACGAGCAAAATACGCTTGGAAACTTGCCCGATGCAATTGATGTTCATTACTGCACTGTTTGTTAACCTTCGCCGCTTCGCTCGTTATAATAGCACTCGTCAACGCTCACCGGAAAATTAAATAGGGCTCGCTCGATGCGTTCCATTCTTAGAACTAGGCGGATAATAAGGCAGTAGTCGCAGCAACTACAAATTACGTCAAATTATCGCCAAACTTGGGCATCTGTATCACACAAAGTAAATTCCGGGGAAGCCGTCGATAAGCAATCTCACCCCGCCCCCTTGCTCCATTACAGGAGTAATTAGCACAATTAACAGGAGCAGACGCCGAGGGGGGCGGGTGGAGGTGGGGGTGATCGCTTTCACGCACGCAAACAAATGTCACGTGGCACGGCGCCTTAATTAAAACGATAATTGAGTTGACTTGCGAAACTCATCCGCCATTTCGACATTCCGAGAGAAATTTCACGGAAACTCCCCTCCAAACTACGAAACCCTTAAGTGTCGACGACTTTAATTTTGTGTTTGCGTCTACTTTGCGGTTTCGAGGCAAATTTTAATACGGTGTGGGTACGCGGCGTCGCTTTGTGAAATTACTTAAATAGATTACCTCGAATCGAGTTTCGCCGCCATGCTGAAAGGCAATTTGTGTAGGACACTGACATCTCGGGGCGGGTGTCGGGTTTAGTTGGCTACGATGAATAAATACGCTTTCAAAGGGATTATTTCTAGGTTACACGCATATACAACTTTGGTTTGGTTTAATAGTAAGAATAATTATGTAAACAAGCTTTTCTGTAGCATTCAAGTAAAATCGTGGAAGTAATGTATGTAAGGTGTAAAATGTATAATAATAATAATGCTACATGTAAGGTCGGTGAGGCGTGTTGACACAGCCGACTCTGTATAATTGTGATCCCTTCGTAAGTAGAAGTAGAAGGGTGGCTCGGATCCCTCGCGGATACAGATAGGTGCGCGGCTATACGCGTAGTCAACATGACTTCATACCGGCTGTAAGCAATTAGTTACGCCTTAACGAACCATTCGCTTTGCGCCATAACATCACTAACATTAATTTGTGAAAGGTCGCTGTCCGACCTTTAAAAGCGACGCCCCTATAAAAAAATATTAATTAACTCGCCACGCCGGACCACCGCGTTACACATTTAGTGAACCGGTAAAACAAAGTTACGACAAACTCGAGCAAAACGATGATTTTATACTAAAAATATTCTCTTTTTTATACGAGCGTCGCGTGGGCGAAGTTTAATTTGAACAAAACAAATGCTAGTACTAAAGTTTACTTCGTTTTATAGTCGCACAGTGGTGTGATTTAGTGAAGGGTTGTGGACAATGGCCTAGTTTCCACGTCGGGCATGATATGTACGAGATCTCGGAGGGCGCGAAGGCCGCAGCCGGCGCGCGTTATTTAAATGAGCGCTCCCTCGCCACCCGTCAATAAAACATTAAACACGTAACAAGTTTATGCGCAGCGACAACCCTAGCGGATTCCGCCACTTCGTTAATCCGGGGCGGGGGCAGCCCTAAATTAGGGTCGAGACAAGCCGTAATCCCCCGCTCGGCGCAACGGGGGATTTATATTGTTATTGCTCCGCGTCCGGAATTATACGAGGGTTGAGGGACTAATGAAAGGGGAAATTTAATTCCTAATGATTCTCGTCTTAGTCCGTAACGAGGGAACTCGAAAAAGGGCTGCGACCCGCGCACTTTTTATGATTAATCGCGTCGACTGAGCCGAACGTTATTCGATTCGATTTCGTCTGTTTGCGTTTCGGTCGTTTAGTGAGTTTTGTTTTTATTCGGGGCGAAACAACGTCGACATGTTTGTCGCGTCAGAAGTTAACAACCAAATTGGATTACAAATTTATTCATGAAACATTTTCGATGCTCGTACACGGCGGTGAGCGGGCGAAGCATATGTAAATGTGTGATAAGCACGAAGGAGAGACGTGCGCCGCATAGGTTGGCGCCGGATCGCCGCGCGCCGCCGACACCGCCGTCCGATGTTAACAAGCATCGGACACTGCGGCCGCTCCGCTAGTTTCACTACGACTAGCTTACACCCGACCACAAGCGAGTGTTCTAGCGACATCGTTTCATTTGATAGCATCATCTTGTGAAGAATTTTGTTAACTAATGTTCTTAAAAGTTTTAAATGCATTTCTTTTACAGCATCGTAGCTCGTAGCGTTCGTAGCATAATCTAAACGGCTACGACGCACGTACTTTTTTTACAATATTTACGAGTGCATTTGGTACGTACATAAGTTCTCCTATCTTAATAATGAGTGTAGGTACAGGCGCACCGTCATTATTCTCAACAGCAGAATGTACAATGGGAACGTAAATTAAAAGGAAACCGCGTAGGCTAAGAATGCGCTTGGTTCCTGCGAGTGCCGCCCGCGGCGAGTCCTCCGCCCTTCCGCTCATTACGCCGGCGACTAATTGAGATAAATTATGAAGACGCGCACCTACCCGCTAATTACATGCAACGATTTCAATTACCCGCCGACTCTAACGTGTTTGCGCTCGGCGTAGTTTATCAGCTCCGAATCTGCGGCGATTTAATCGCAATTAACGCACGTTACAACCTGTCATAAAATAAAACATTAATGTATTTACAGTTCGATGCAATTAGACGTTAGCGGTTGTGAGGTCGTAAAGTGAGAACGAAGCGAGTGCAATAAATAAGATAGTAGGATGCGGTTGAGTATTCGAAGGCGGCAGTCGAGGTGATGCGGGAGAAGAGACGAGGCCGGGCCACACACGTCGCCAGTGCCGGCGTGACAAAGAGGCGCGGGCGACGGGCGACAAGCGACGGGTGCCCAACCGCAACACAGGAGTGCGCCGACCGCAGCCGCCCGCGTCGTCTGTGCTGCACGCTGCACGGCACAACCTCCTCGATGCGGTCACACCATACATGTACTGTTTATGACGTGCGGCTTTTACTCAGATACTCACATAAACTGTACATGTTACTAAAATGCATTCAAACTTAGTAGCATGATTGGTGCTTTATTCAGAATATTCGAAAATATTTCATGATGTCGATTAGCTTACTTTATAATAATACCATAAGCATAATAGGGTTGCGTCGTAGCTTCAAACGATAAAATGAAACATAATAATATATTGTTTTCTTGTTTAGTAAGGACTGGGTGAACTAGTGAACTAGTGGCTCTCCCGTCTATCATAATGTTACATTACCAGTAAACTCTAGATTTTTCTATCTTTTCGTAGGCAGTTGTATACATTTTTGGCACCAATCGGTGTGAGTGAGTGACTGAGTACACTCGTTTCCATTGATTACCAGCCGTGTAAAACATTGCACTTTCGTTATGAATCTGAACGTCCGCGTATTGAATATTTCATTTGAGAATATTGTATCCGCGGGAGCGAATCAGCTCGTTATGTAGATACGATACGACACGGTCGGACGCATTGCTACCCCGACTATTCGTGACTATTCGCCGCGAAACAATGAATCGATGAGCTATTCAAATCGCAATGGGAATAAAATACGATCACGGCAGCTATTCACCTTTATTGCCATTAAATACGACGCATTTTAATAGACGTTATAAAGTGCTCAAACATCCTGGCATAAAGTTTTATTGTTAGGCTCTATTACTTAGATTATGTACTAATTACAACTTAGCAGGCATTTACTTTTATTGCCTCTATACAGATGGGGAGGTATTCGATTAGCTATTAAGGAAGTTAATATTATAATAAAAATACTCTACGGCGAGACACGATTTATTTTGGGTGTAATTGGAGTGCCTACATACAATTTTTGCTAGAGATCTTCTACGATAACATGACCCGCCCCTTCAAAATTCAAAAACGTTTGTAAGTATTAGTGAAAATATTTACAACGCACCACCACGCATGTGTGCGTACTGGTACTGCCGGTTCCGCGACATTGCATACATAATTAAATAACTCCTAATTATGAACGTACTAAGTACTTTGTACCAACCAAGACTGCAAAAAAAGTTTCTATTAAATTTATAAGCAATACTCTCTGTTAAGTTAGGTTGGCTACAAAGTGCGTACATAATTCGGGTATCAACAATGTAGGGAAGTGCCTACTCTTTTAACGTAGTCACAACTACATACGAACTCTTTCGTAAGGATGAAACTACACAAATTAAAACAGTAATTTGGAGGGGCGGGCCATGTTATCGTAGAAGATCTATACGAGAATATCTATAAACACTCATTTGTTTTTTTAGAGTTCCGTAGTCCTGACAAGGAACCCTTATAGTTTCGTCATGTCCGTCTGTCTGTCTGTCTGTCTGTCTGTCCGAGGTTTTACTAAGAGACCATTAATATTAGAAAGCTGTAATTTTGTGAGGGTATGTATATATATTACGCCAACAAAGTGCTGAAACAAAATTGTGAAAAATATTTTTTTTAGGGTAGCTCCCCTATGTGAGTGAAGAAAGAAGAGGGGATGAATTGTTTTTTCATCGTCTACCCCATCGTGTGGGGTATCGTTGAATAGGTCTTTTAAAATGACATAAAGGTTGCTAATACCATTTTTCGATTGAATGCTCCATTTACGAAATATTAAACTTTAAAGTGCAAATTTTTGTTCCAGTAGGGCGTCCCCCCTCCTCTAAAAGCTAAACTACTGGCTTGAAAAATCTGGAAAAATTCTTGATTATAGCTCATTTTATGAACTTTAAAGGAAAATTATAGCGGTTGAGATAACTTTATTAGTTTAGCAGTAATAGTCGTTGATCTTGGGTGTTGGATAATTTTGTACCAAATACAAAATCCTTAGAATAAATCCTTTAAAGTGACAAAGACAGAGTACCTAGTTGCTTGTTTTTAACGGGTAAAGACTTGCATTGAATAACAGGCTACTACGGAACCCTACACTGCGCGTGGCTCGACACGCACTTGGCCGGTTATTTAAACGTTAGAGATGGTCGGTTTCTGAGGTACATTTATTGAGAATTTATCTATTTAATTGTACCGTTATTGAATTTATAAATTCTTAATAAATAATGTACTCAGAAACCGGCCATAAGTGCTTCTACGAAAAAGTGTGCATGAAAAATTCGTATAATAATTTAAGATCGTTTAAAAACTAAAAGATCCGACTTTAAATGCCACGCTAGTCATTTTCTGTACCAAGTTTAAGGTGTTTACCTCTGAAGACACTTGTCAGATCTCGATGAAATTTAAACGGGACCATCTGGGAAGTAAATCCTTTCAAAGAAAATAATTTTCCAAATCGCTCCAGCCGTCTTTGACTAATCAGTGAACATACCTATAAAATATTTACAGTGGAACATAGAACCTCCTCTTTTTTTGAAGTCGGTGAAATATAGCAAGTTTCCTTGTATTGCAAAATTTTGATAGCCGCATAACAAAATCGCAGGTAGTTCAAACCATTTTAGACAAGCTAGTATGAACAAATCTGTGGTATAACTGAGTGGTGCAGAGTTGACAGTAGAGAAGTAGGTACGACGATCCGGGGGCAAGGGGAGCGGACTCGGTTCGATGAAGCTTGCATAGATCGATGCGACATGCTATCCAGCTCGGGAACAAAGCCGCGATCCCGAGATGCTATCCCCTGTATATGTAGGGCTGCTACTCGCTACTATGTGTGCATCTTATTAGATATAATGCAACCTTCGACAGTATATTGATTGGAAACTAAGACCCTAGCTAGACTACACACATGAGTTTAGCGTTTACATGAACGTAGGTAGGCTACGAACACTATACAATATTGGACATTGGTATATATGTGAAACGCTATAAAGTTGTAAAAGTTAAGTTCATACGATTAAAGAAGTATCTCAGAATGAATTTTACATACAAACAACACGGTATAAAAGTGTTTCAAATAAATTTGCTTAGTTATCATCGTGGTTATCATTATCAATTTATCATATACAGTCATTGATGCATTGCAATGTCAAATATGAAATAAAACCTTTTTTTTGGTACAAACACGTTTCTTTATTCATGTGGTACAAATCTACACGAAATAAATGAAATGAAAGTGTTGCTGAACTTCCTGTCATCCTCACGTGCCTATTTTAAAACCAATTAAAAGTTGTTTTTAGTATTAATTAACTAGCTATTTTTAACCGACAAAAAAAACGGAGGAGTTTATTACTGCTACATATCGTCAGATGAACATGTTGACAATTTGGTTAAAGTAAACTTTTGGCGTTATTTCAGAAGGTAAGGATTGACAACCCTAAACCTCTCATACACCCTTAGCAGCGTATGCTTTTAGCTCGTCAACAAGGAAATATTTTGTAAAGAATCTCCTTTGACTTGCACTCGTTTTTTGCATCGTAACTTGACAAAGGGAGTCGGTTACAAAGAGGTAATAAAACTTGCCTCTTGTTGAGTTAAAGTTTTAAACAGGTGGTCTTGTGGCACGTCAAGCTCAAAAACCCAGTAAAACTTCACCGCATGTTTTAGAGCTTATTTAGCACCAAGAGTTTATAACCTCTTTGAACGTCAATTAAACGAAACATTTCATCATCAATTAGCCTGTGTTTAAATAAATGTAAATACAGGCGTGATAATATTTGTCAATTCAACTTCGCTGTTCGTGCTGGCGTGATTAATTCTGTGAGAGGAGATTATAAATTCTGAGACGATGGCTGTGACTGGGACACGTCAGATAATCCGACTGGAATAATGTGGATGCACTGCTATAATCTATGTTATTCGCTATCAAGGAGAGGGTGTAAGAAGATTAACTACAGCAGAGCGCTGTGGAAAACAGAGACTAAACTTATGCTATATGTATATTGTGAGTTATTAAACTGTCTTTTTAGTGTCAGTGTTAAGTTTCAATTTCTATATGAAAATAATATTTAATGCATTTGCAAAATTTATTCATTAATCACTCTTCCAAAGTTTACACTGTAATTATTTTTTACACAATTCAACGTGCGCCCTTAGCACACATTTTGTCAGTTAATTATTGAATTAACTAAATGACAGACACGCGGCTATTTAGGCTATATAGCTCCATCTCTGTCATTTAGTTCATTTTATTGCCTATCAAACTTCGAGATAAGCCAGGCGTTCTCTAGAGAGTTTTAATATACCTCTGGCATGTTTTTGCTAAAATGTTTTAACATATGCCAATTCTTTGAATATCCTGTTCTTTTGAATACAATAACTTTTAAGTCTTTTAAACAACTCAAGAACCAGAATTCCATGGCAATTTTAATAGGAACCAGAATGCTTTGGCAAAATGTCTTTTAACAAAATTCTTATAATCTCGTGCGAAAGGGGCGCTATGACACGTTCTGGTAGGTAGGACTAAATATCAAGTGAGTACACAGTTAAATACATGGGTCGCTAACTTTTGCGGTATGTTGTTTGACAAACAGAATCGGTAGTCAACATCTATAAGATTTAAAACCAGGTGTAGTTGAAATGAAACTTTAGGTTTGATCAATGCCCTAGATTTAAGAGAAGAGTGGTGTAATCACTGGTACCTAGGATCAACTGAATTATTTTTTAGCTTTTAGAAAATCATCTACATCATTATTATGTTTATTAAAAAAACCGTTTAAAATAAATCCAGGGTGGGCGTCAGACGAGACCTCTCTCTCTCTTTCTCTCTCTCTATCTTGAGTAATAACTACTCAACAGCACAGCACAGACACGACATTTTGTATACGCATTCAATTAAAGTTGTTGTTAAGTGGTGGACTCTATAGTCCACCACATAAATCATTTTTAATGTTATTAATATTAATAGCTGAAATATATGTCATCGTGATTTTATGACAAATAATGGATGATTACTTGAAATATTAATTTAGTCCGTTCTGAATTGCAGTATTTGCAGTACTGTACACATTGTATAGAAGCTTAGACGTGAGGCAGGCATCAAACGGCGCACTTGGCTGAACAGAAGCACGGGATTAGGTGAATAATATCAACGTACACGTAGATTGGCTGGATCAACTATTCACTTTGTGCTTTGAGCCGTTTTGCTTTAGACTAATTTGTGTAGCACATTGAAATGAAATAATCATTCTATCTATCCACAGTCGAAGTTGTTTGGTTAATTTTAATTATTTCCGCGAGGTTTGGCCAAACGGAGGCATTTTTTTACACGATTACGACGCAGCGTCTACGCGTGCTATTGACAGCTTATTAAACAATAAATATTATCTTACTACCTTATGCAGATACACTGAAATAAGTGAATCATGTTTGCACTGACTACTGATATAAACCAAACATCGATCAGTTCAAACAAGATCAGAACAAACTAGTTTAACCACGGCTGCGAGATTCGAAGGCAGAAACCCGATAAGCTCAATATTGAAACGGCAATATAATATACCGAGAGTCCCGTTACATCATCTGTCATACCCGCTGCGAAGCAATCGAAAATACTTGCCAATAAGGACGTCGGAGCTCAGTCAAATACCAGTAAGTACACCAGTGATAGCTACGGATATTGAGGATTTTCATACACTCTATCAATTATGAGTATATTATGAGTATTATGAGTATATATATACTTGTATATTAAGTTACGGTAGATTGCTCATCGAATATACAATAGTTCAATAAAAGCGATAAGTCTTCAGTGTAAAAAGAATAAAAAGCGATAAAAAACTTATCAACGGAACACAAGTAAGTTGGCTCACTTCATATATTTAAAGAGTATCGCATCGTAAGAGAATTTAATACCGATGGAAAGAAAGCCAACAAATTAAACTTCGTTTTGAGACTCGAATAAAAAATAAAATACCGAGAAAACGACTACCGCGCAATCTGTTTCACTTTAGGGCGTCTTAATAATTACAAGTGGCCATTCTTTCCAATTAAGAAAAGTCTCGGGCTATAAATTGTGAGGGTTGTCGCGCACGGATCGCGCCCGGCCGGGGAGCGCTGTTCACCGCGCGTAAACATGCCGCTAGGGCTGCCACCACCCGCGTAAACAGGGTACCGACACACCGCTTCCAGTTTTGTTTTTGTTGTTTAATAAAGCACTCAATCTTCGCCTCTACAAACATAGTCGTATTTACACCACGGCGCTCGGCTCCACCTTAATTAAAGGAGCGCACCTTAAAAAACGCAACGGCCCGGCATATCGGAGAACAAACGCAAATTTATTCTGACCGGAGTTTTTTTCGGCATCTATTAAATAAAGAAGTCGAGGAGAATGCTAAACAAGGTTGAGCGGCCCTCGCCCTGCGAGTTTTCCACTTGAAGTGGTGTGCGGCGGGAGGCGGCCGGGGTGGCAGGGAGTGTTATTCAGAGTGGCTTAGATAAGGTAAGGAGGATGAAGAGGCGAGATGCGCGCCGTAATGAACCGGCTCCGAGCACTTTTTGTGTGGTTCAGGCGCCCAAATTGAATATTAGGCGCGATTTGAGAGCGAATGAGCGGGCGGCCAAAATAAATCCGCGGTTATTATGTTACCGAACGAGGCTGCGGCAGGGAGCTCTCCTGTTCTGCGGAACCCGGCCGCTGCTCAATTTCGCTTTGGTGTAAATTGGCCGCCATAAACTCGGTTATTTCGCGGGAGTTTAAGCAGCTTTCTTGAAATTAATTTATGTTTCATTGAAACCGAGCATTCGAGTACGTCGTCGAACACATGAGCGATTCTATCTGAGCACGATTGGAAATGAGTTCTTTGATATTGCGTGTTCATAAACAAGTTTAATATTCATTCGGTAAACTACCACGGATACATAAAGAACCGATACCGAGCACGGAATGAAAATAAACGGCATCCTTTAAGCACAATTTGTTCGCATGTAAAATATAGTGAATCACACGCGATGTACTTAATACAGCAGAATTCCTGTACATTGTAAAATAAATATCGGACCGATGTATTGGAAATCAAACAGACGGCGTGCGATGTTTGCAAATAAACAAGGAGCTCGCAAACTCGCAACTGTGTAGCACCTCTGTGATTCGCAGTAAAAACAGTGGACAAACGAGCGAGCGTAGGTAGCGGTCGTGGAAACCTGACGCCCGCAAGACGCTCGGTTTATGTAAACTTTATTACTGAGTGCACTCCCTGCCCCCACAGTTTGGCGCAGTGGAAACTAGAGGTTGAACTCGGCACGGACGCCCGGGCGACATGATTCCGATCCACGCTTACCACTGAGATTAAACTACATCTAGGAGTACGCGAGTGCATGTCACAAATTGTGTAGGTAAAACTTGAGACATTGTGAGTATGTCAAGTTACTTAACATCTTAATATTCTTTGCACGATCGAGTCACGGTCATTTTTGCTTTGTAGTCAAAGCATGGTTGTCAAACTGCTCACTTTTCCGATTTACATTTTAAGTTGTAATGCTAATTACGTGTCTCTTTTGCATTCTCCTGGCACAAAATACATATTAGATTTATTAGCTCGAGTTTAGGTACTCCAACTCTCGTCCATAGAGTTTGGTAGAAATAGTGCGGCGCGTTCGTGCATTACTCCTCCCGTGTTTGCGAAGATCGAGCTTGCGCCGTGCGCAGACTGCTAACGTATCCGGGTCACGGGAGATAAACTCTTCACGTGCCATCCTCGAGACTTGCACATCGATGTTGCTTTTATAACTATATAATAACTAAGATTGCTATCGCGAAGAGTTGCAGGTATTTTTATGAACTATAAAAGATTTTTCTAGATTTTTCTAGGCTATCTACATACAAAATTTCAGCTAAATCGGTTGAGTAGTTTTAGCGTGAAGAAGTAACAAACATTAGTATGTTGACACTGTCACAAACTTTCGTCTTTATAATATTAGTAGTAGGGTTATTTTTCACCGACTTCACAAAAAAGGAGGAGGTTCTCAATTCGTCTGTATGTTTTTTTTTTGGTGTGTATGTTACGCGATTACTCCGTCAATTGTGAATGGATTCAAATGATTCTTTTTTTAATAGGTAGGGTACGTTTTCGAGGTGGTCCCATTTTAATTTTATCGAGATCTGATTAGTATCTTCAGAGATATGGAGATATATACCTCAAACATAGGAGAATGTACTGGTTTTAGAAGAAGAGTTCCAAGAAGATTATACACAATGTAGGTTGCTTATACATATACACATACTTTTGAAGACTAAAAAATATGACCTTGAATAATGTTTTTACATCTTTCTTCACATTGATTTTGGTTTTTAACCCTCGACGCAAAACGAAGGAGTGTTATAAGTTTAACGTGTGTATCTATCTGTGTATCTGTGTCTGTCATCGTGGCATCGTAGCGCCCAAACGGATGAACCGATTTTGATTTAGTTTGTTTTGTTTGATAGATGTCTTCATCGAGAGTGTTCTTAGCTTTATTTCATGGAAAATCTGTTCAGCCGTTTAAATATTATCAGCTCTTTTTTGGTTAAAAAAACTACGATAGCAACTTTCGTAAGCTCGCAGTACTTTGACCGCGGACGTCAAAAAATCAAAATGGCGCTGTCGCAGTATCTTGTTACTTCAATGATATTGCAAAAATATGGTAAGCTTGATCTAATTCTGAGACATCTCCTTGGAATGGTCTCAATGTAACAAAGTTGTAACAAAAATGTAACATATGCTTTGATTATAAACTCGGATTACATATACAAATCAGTCGGGGGTGGTTTTAATTTTTTGAATATAAGTATTATTGACAGATATTCTTACGGTTACTGTGAGCGAGATAGAAACAAAGGCGGGGAGAATTAATTTGTCTTCACAGAAATGTTCTACCAGGCAAAGTCTTGTTAATCTGCAAGGTTTTTGAGCATACCTAATATTTTTTGACATGACATGACGTTTGGCGAAGATGGCGGCCATATCAGTCCCGCCAGCGACACTGCATACATAAATAACTCAGAATTATGAACGTACTTTGTACCAACCAACACTGCAAAAAAATAATAATAAGCATAATACCACAGACTATATAAAAGTTACTATGTAAATAATACTTTTCGTTGTTAGGTTGGCTACATAGTGCTTTCATAATTCGGGTATTAACAATGTAAGGAAGTGCCAACTCTTATAACGTAGTAAAGTGATTCAGACTGTGTGGGCCATATGGCGGCAATTAATGTTAATAATCGCAAATAATACTTTTTAATATTCATTTTGGAATACAACTAGTCCGTGTTATAAAAGTATTTGGAATTATTGTAATAAAATAGACAATTAATTATCGTGTGTGTCAGATGCTTTTATTGCACAGGGCCATTTTGGACATTGTCCTTTGATACCTTGATGACATCATTTTAGGGTTCCGAACCCAAAGGGTACCAAATGAACACTTTCTGAGACTTTGTTGTCCGTTCGCCCGTCCGTCCGTCCGTCCGTGTGTCTATATGTGCGCACTTTACAGATGTACCTTCTTAACTGCACTGGAAGCTATTGAGAGGAGAGCCAAGAAGCTCATCAACGACGACCAACTAGTAAGCAAAAGACTCCAGAGTCTCGAGCATCGTCGCAAGGTCGCTTGTTTGTCGGTTTTTTATCGGATTCATTTCGGAGAGTGTGCATCTGAACTTCATAACTTGATTCCGCCATCCCCTTTTTATAATCGGACTAGCAGGGATACTAAGAGTCGCCACCGCTACATGGTGGATATACCATTTACGCGTACAAAGCGATTCGCTTCTTTATTCATCATACGTACTGCCAAGGAATGGAATTCCCTGCCCGAGTCTGTGTTTCCGATTAGATACAACATAGGGGTCTTCAAGTCGCGAGTGAATAGGTATCTTTTGGGTAAGCGCGCTACATCATCGACCGCATCGTCACTTAACATCAGGTGAGATAGTGGTCAAGCGATACCCATTATCACATAATAAAAAAAAATAGGTACATACTTGAAATTTTCACAAAGTATATATCAGTCAGTGTATAACGAAATTTTATAGATGCATGTAATTTAATTAAAACTCGTTTTACACTAAAAAGGGTAAAAATAAATCTTTTTCAAAAAATATAAAACCGACTTCATTAGCAACGCAAAAGCTTTATATTTTCCCTATTGATATCGGATAACGATAAATTAATGACAAAATCTTTATCAAAAAAAATAAAACCGACTTCATTACCACAAACAGGCATTCAAAAGCGAAAAATAAATTACTTACCGAGGCACCGACTTCAAAGAGATAAGTGGGTAGCGCTTATAATAATTATATTAAGTAATTTATTTTTCGCTTTTGAGTGCTTGTTTGTGGTAATGAAGTCGGTTTTATTTTTTTTGATAAAGATTTTGTCATTAATTTATCGTTATCCGATATCAATAGGGAAAATATAAAGCTTTTGCGTTGCAATGTATATCAGCTACTGTCCTGGTTTAAACTGTGTTTTATGATTTTGCCCAGCTGAATTTAATTAAGCTTGTATATAAACAGTATGTCGTCATGTAACCTTTTCAAACATTTCAGACATTTTATTCTATAAAATATAGAATAGTAGCGCTAACTCTTCAAATGAAAATTAAAAATGTACTTTAAAAGTGTTATGCATTGAATTTAAAGCGAACGAAATATGAAACAGAAATATCCGTCAAACCGAACTAGGTTAGAGCGACACAGACAATACAAAGCTCGGGTCGGGAGCGAGGTATCGATTCGTATGCATTACGGCTGCACAGGCAGATAGCCACATCTGTACACTGTGCACCGGTATGGCGGCACGCAGCCGAGCGTACAGAGGGAGGCAGCCCTAGCATCCTCGACACCTCCCGACGACGACGCACTCGCGACCGACTCACTTCACGCTAGGGTAACCGCCTCCGCATTCAAGTGTCGATGTCGCTTAAACTTTCGAGTGCTTCAAAACATCTAAGGCTCGAGTGCCACTTAACCTTTTACTGGTGATATTAAGACCGAGCCGTTGTTTGTATAATGAATCGTGATTCATGATAAATACTCGACAAGTGACGTGTCAACCCTGATACGGAGTTCGAAATGACATGTGTAGAACTAAAAGAAGCACTAAAGCGAGTGAACATAACGAGCTCTCGGCTCTGTCTCGCCCGTTTATTTGTCAGTGAATTGCAATTTCGTGTGATTTGCTCCAGTTCGTATCCGAATTTCAGTCGTTACGTTAATTTAAACTTGCGTAACATATTCTGACAATTTTGACCGTGGAACGGAGCTGAAGGTAGTCAGCCAGTTATACACGGGATCTTGATCTAGTTAGTATGTAGGTGAGTGAGCGATCACAGTCACAGCACAGTGAACGAGTGGGAAATGCACGAGTGCAGGGTAGGTGAGGTGCGCCACTTGCCTCGCCACCCACTCGTCCCAGTACTGGCACGCCTCACGCCACGCGCCGTGTTATGAAATCAACGTGTTCGAGCGAAACACTCCACGTACATTCCCAAATGGAAAAGGCAGCTGCTACCTACCTACGCTTGTGGGGGAATTTTTCAAAGCAAAATTTCGCCGGCGGAATTTTAACAACTCGCGCGAAATTGGAAAAAGTTATGCGGTACTCACGTGTCTCTCTTCCGCCGAGCTGATACCTGTAACCAACGGGGAAATGTTATTGCAATGACGGTAAATATTATTACGTAAAAATATTTTACATTTATTTCTGTGTAGCAAATTAAAGATGATATGAGGAAATCGAAAATATTGACGATCGGATTATTCGAATGTCGGGGGACGATGTCGGAAATAATAATGTACGTAGGGATTCTGAGGGAAATGAGCTCTTTCAGTGTTTCTCCTTCTGAAATGATTCGCTTCTCATATCGAAATTACGTTGAAAATCGAGTATTCTGGAAATCGGTTTTTTGTTACCGAATTATTAGAACTGTTTTTATTTTCAGGCATCTGAACGCTTGTTACTTTCTATGGAGCGAAAACAATTTAAGTCATTCATATTTCATTATTTCCAGATCCATCTTTAATAGCAATGTCATCACTATGGAACAATAACACTATTGCATAAAGCTTTAAAATAAAACTACATCGTCCACGAAGAGTTTCAGCACCAATAACAATGGGGTGTTATCGAAATTCCGTAGTCCTGAAGTCAAAACATATTAACATAAGCATATTTTGTTGTTAGTTTACAGTTGGCGTCATGCGAATGCGGTCGTAAATTCTAGCAGCGAGTGTGGCGAGCGCCTGTGTCGGGCGGTGTCAGTATAATCGAGGAGGGCTGGAGTGCCAATGAATATTGCAGGCGGTGTCGCCGCGTCTCACGCGTCCCTCGGGATGCCAGAGCCAGCCTCCCACCTGCCTGCCTCTGTTCTGCTTTTGAATTTGTGTTGTGCACACTATCTATGTTGCCTATATATTATAGTTTCGGTTGCATAGACACGACACGAAACGCACAAATCGAAAGCATACCACATTCTTTCCAAACTGCAAGTTTTTATATGTTTTTTATTATTCTTTCCAAACTGCAAGTTTTTATATGTTTTTTATTAAGTTTTAATTTATTAACTTTTATCTAATTTTAGTATTCCAAGAAGAAATGCCAATGGCGCATTTTGCAACTGTGAACACATTAGCACACGTTCTATCCAGTACCTAATTCCGAAAGGCCATGTCCAGTGACGAAGCGAATTGCAATAGAGGGCACTCCTAGCCTGCAAATTGCCTAGTCGGACGCGTCGCACACACGCCCCAGAAGTGCCAATGGCGGCGTGTGCAAATTACCCTTCAGTATCAATCTGTGCTTTCTACATGCTTCTCTCGAGCTAATAATGCCGAGTACCCTCCGGCAACATTATAACGGTCTCATCTAAACGTCAGCACGTAATTACCTCTCGGACGACTTGCGAGTGAGAAAGTTATACGACGGTATCGATCAAGTTTTTATAGAATCCATTTAATATTCGGCATGGATTAACGGAGGAAGCGTTCCTAATCTCAATGATTGCGTGTGGCGTGTGGCCGCAGTCGCTATTCAGATCTGTGTGTACGGTACGTTGGCTACGGAATTGCATGCATCAAAGGCATTACGCCTCAGTTGATTCGTCTCAAGTTTGTGAGCAATTGCAGGCAATCCTATTACTATTCACGTGCGGTACATATGTACGTGTGTACATACATAGGCACGGCTAGTATTAGCGCTGCATGTATTGCCACAATTAATTTAAATGCAATAGCCTCAATTATTGGCGAACTATTCAGCTATAGTATCCGCACGCGTGAATGCGCACCGCATATCGGTCGAAACAATCGCAATCACGTCATAACTGACTAATTAACGCGTTCGTTCTTTGAGTTAGTTATCGATGGGTGAGCTCGTGGTCTGTATCGCTACAGAGTCTAGCTAGCATGCAGTATCGAGGAGCGTAACGAACATCGAAGCGCGGCGTGTGTGTGTCGGTCTGCAGACCGCGCACACTCAAGTCACCCGCAAAATTACGTTACTAATTGAGTAAAACACGCGACGCTCACACCAGCGAGGAATAATTAATTGAGCGCAGGCTAGGTGCGGGGTGAGCGGGTGGCGGGGGCCATCTGCGCGGTAACTCTTACATCAGTACACCGATAATGGCACAAATTAGCCGGGGAAGTGGCGGGCGGCGGGGTGGCAGGGGGCGCTAAGCCGGAACATCCCGGAGCGCAGATTACCGCTTGCTTTTGTAATTAACCGGGGCGACGGGCGGCTTCCAAATCCATTTCTGTGTTACATTTTCATTTGTGGTGCGCTGTTCCCCGCCCGTCTCGCCTGGATTACTCTCGCAGTGAAAACTGAAAACTCGCCCGTCGCGCGTCGTTCCGTGCAAATAACGCCATGATAGCGTCCGATTATGACCCCGCTCTCGTTTAATCGTTGCGTTCGCAGCCCGCAACATTTTTTCAATCTTGTTCATCGCTGTTTACAAATTCTGTTCAAACACACGCATAGATAGGCACCAATTCGTGGAATTGACTTATTCATACTCCGAAAGCAATATTGGACGAGTCTGAGCCGTCAGCGATCCGAAAACACGCAAACAGTGAGTTCAAAAAGCCTCTCAAAGCTGGTAAATATTGGAACAGAAGTGGGATCGAAGACGTCTGCCGCGGCGGGCGGTCGCAGGGCGGCCCGAGGGCGGGAGGTACTAATAGTCTCCAGTGGCGCACACCTAACAAGACGAATACACAAACAAGTGACAGCCTCTTAAATATTCATCCATGTATCGAACCGTTACCTTACTCATGATTTTGTTTTTTGACTTTTGTGAAGCGGAGCCGTGTAATATATCTGGGACGCGAGGAAATAAACAGCAAATTATTTTTTTGCGGTACAACATTTTGGTAAAAGTCGGGTAGGTACGAAATCAACATGCGGGAACGGGTAAACGTAATGTAAAGTGTGTAGTGTGTGTGACATACCGTTTCCCTTATCGTCTGGTCGATGTAGGTCCGGCGGTTTGGCCAGCACTGAGAGGGGGTGGTGCGGGACGCCGAGACCCAGCAAGCCAGCCGGGGGCAGCGAGCCTTGTCCCAGCAACGGCAGCGGTGGCGCGCCGTGTGTCGGCAAATGAGCCGCATGCATCTGTTGCAGTAACCGTGGCAAGTCAGGCCTTTGTTGCTGAAACAAACAATACAGATTGTTACATTACTCTTACATACTCCTGACGATGATATTCAAATTATGACAAGCAGTTTGATTTCCTATCCTCAGTTAAGTACTATAATTCATTCACGAATCTGCAGATATGAAGACACTGATGATGAGATGTTCATGAAAAGCTCGCAAGTTGTCATAAATCCCGAATCAAAAGTAAGTTGCTGGAACGTGAGCTCTTATAAAATTATAAAACATTTGCAAACTGGGTCGTTTCCTAAGTTAAGACATAAAAACTTTTAAGTACTTAGTGTGAGCAACGCACGTGCGCTAAAATACAAAGTGCTAAAACCCAACCCTGACAAAATAAAGCAACGCTCTCAGTTTCGAGTGTCACCAGTAAAAGTGGATTGATGTGTCGCCGCAGAACTCCCTGCATTTTTAAAACGAAGTCGAGCCAAATTAAAAAGTCCTCGACGCCCGCGGCTCCCCTCGCACCGCGATATTTTAAATTTTAAATGAGAGCTTCGCCGGCGGCGGCGACTGAGCGAAATTGATTACTCCTTCTCCATTATTCCCCTTTTCCACATTTCCCGTTTTTCCGCACTTCCCTTCCCTATCTAGTTTAACGATATTATTATACATTGCAGGTCGCGGCCCGCTTCCGCTGCTGCCTGTGACTTGTGTCGCAGGTCGCTCCCGAGCTTTTTCCGCTCGGACGGGTACGTTTTTTTTTAGCCGCCGAAAATTAATTGGATTTTCGCCGAGGGTGGAACATATTTTTTATTGGCCGCTCACGGCTGTGATATATTGTGTGTCAAAAGGTGGCGAGCGCCACTTAGTTGAGAGTGCTTTTTTATAAAAGGGGAGTATTTTTAATTTGTATTAGTTCTATTTGAATGTTTACGCTTCTACGCCTGTGCTTAATCAAATTTAACTTTCAGACGTACTTGCCGCTCGGTCCTTACTTTGTTAGAAAAACTTAAATGTATATTGGAGATCGGCATTTGCATAAAAAAGAAAACTAATAACAGCAGAGAAAATTAACATTTTAATTTCAATGTATAATACTCGATTCTCCAAGCGATTAGTCTACTTTGTATAATTAGGTTTTTATTACGAGTAAACATCTCGAGAGCTGTAGACGTCTCATGACCTCAAACACCTTGGAGCTCTATAAGTGTTCGACTGATCACAACTCGACCCTCGCGACCCACGATACTAATTAACACGAATAGATAACCACACATTTAAATTACTATGTAACAAAGCGAAGTAGTGGACAAAATCCGAACCGATACGAGATTAGCTTGCAAATAAAGTTCTGAAAGTTGGGACTAACTTTCGGTTCAGCACCAACACGTAAGCGAACAAAAAGCGACTATCGAATTTCGGTAACCCTAACCAAATATTCAATGTGCGAAACCTACATATTACAAACATTTCGCGCGATCCTAACTTTTCCCTCGTTACGGGTGCGGTGACGTGATCCCGCCGGCATCGGTATCGAGACCTCACCCTTCGCCAGCGCCACCTCTCGCCCGCCCACACTCCCTGTTATGAATGACAATAACTCTCGGTGATACCTCGCCATATTTTTCCATATTTAGACGTGATTAAACACTCCCGATACCGTCCCCCGGGATTAAAACTCGTTCCCCCGACTCTCCCATCCGTTTACTTATCTCTCCGCGAACTTCGGTGTTTGTATTATCGACCGAATTAAACTTTGATTAAGTTTCTTTGGAACAACAAGGGGCGTCTAAGACGTTATTATTTTTTCATACAATTTCGCTGAGAGAATCTTCAGCCGCAACTATAGTGAGATCGGTGAATATCGTTATGAAGATTATATCTAATTTATTTTGTGGTAGGAACACGATATAAAATAGAATTTGATTTTAAAATAGAAAATAATATAAAATAGAACAGTGCACGTTGGGATTTACACATTATAAAAAAAGAATAATTATGAAGTCATGGCGGTTCATGACAATGTAATAAATAACTTAGCGAGCAATATCGGCATCGAATTCGAGCACATTAGCGATCAAAGGAGCGCACGTACAAATAACTATTCCGTAGGCACGCGGTGTCCTTCCGAGCAGACGTGCGCTGTCTCCCGAAGCTTTTGTCACGTGAAAAATGCTCCACAGGATCGTCGGGTTCGGGTTTTCACGCCACATTTACCCCAGCCCATACGCTCCGGATTATTCACCATGTATAAATGGATAGAGCACGCCAGCCGCACAGATTTCTACGCATAAATATTTTCCCTCGGCTTAACAACCGATATTTTTTATCCGATCTGTTTGGATTAAGCTTCGCAGTGGGCGAGGCTGAAAGGATATACACGTAAAATGTCGAAGTGAAAAAATCATTCATTTCGCATCTCGTGTAAAGCTCGTTTCGGCTGAACGATTTGTAAGGATTGAAATATCGAAAAATGTGAAAAAAGGAGATGGTAGAGCACTTTCTAAATATTTGTATTGTATTTGAGTCGAAGGTTCATTGGCCTTAATTTACGATCTGCAATTACCATCTTAAACACATTCTAATAATCTATGCTTCTATTAGGTACTAATCGTGAGTGACATTTAAAAATCATTACGATTCCGTTGTAAGAACTAAACAGTGTTTAATCTCGAGTTAACCAACAATTCATTATTGGGAAAGTTCCTCCTTGTTACCGACCAATGAATAGGTAGTTGGTATTGTAACCACAGTGTATTCATCAGTTACTATGTAACACTTAAATTATCAAGAGTGGGTTTGCGGTCGGCTGCGCATTAAAGTGCTATTATAGAGCGATTGCCGCGGGCTGCCTTGATGGATTATGTAGTTGCATTAGTAATTACATTGATTAGTCATTCTATACACGTTTACGGCGGCTTTGTTGACTTTTGTACTGGTATTGTAAGCTAATGAACTGTAATGATCTCATGTTATAATCGCACTACGGGTACGAACACAACACAACAAAACCCAATTACGTCGCTCTCACATCTGCATAATAGTTGTTTTTACGATACAATAATTTTCATATCTAGCTAAGAACAACGGTGCTTTATAACTTTATCAGAAGACGAGATATAGTATATTTATATTACGGTTGGGTTACCCCCAGCATAAATTGACGCTACGCTAATGCATTACAATACGAAAACTAAACTTATGATCCATTCCAGTAAGTTCCCGTGTCATTAAAGAGAATATACGCTGTTTACAAACCGTATCTCTGCAGACAAAGTGTGAATTATCTTCGCTCGTAAAAGGTTTAAAGTTCACCGTTAATAATTATTTACACGAGACTGCACAGTCGTTTACATGTGAATGTCGGGTATAAAACGACGGTGTAAGCTACAAAGAGGGTAGTTGGGTTCGGAGTAGGGGGAGCACGCACCATTAGGCGAGAAACCTCGGGGCTCACACGCGACGCCGACACGTGTTACACTTTCAACGTAATGGCTTCTAATCACATATATTATGCCTAAACTGAGCTCAACTACAAACATTGAACCGAGAACGTTGACCTTTCATAGCCAAATAGCATTATACTTACTAAGTGATTTCCTTGATACATCAGACTTTTAGAGTGCTTACATACTTTAATGTTTATAAAATCTCATATCTTCCCAATAACATCGATGACTTCCATGTGATCGTTTAATATTTCTTCTTATATAAATCCTGTTATCTCAATTCAACTGACAAATAAGGAACATTTAACGACCTCAAAGCACAAAAAAGTTACGATAATAAGAAAAACTCTCAGGCCGGATCAGTCGTAAAACTGATTACATAATTTCATTGGAAGCGACGACAGAGCGGCCCCTAACTCACTTCCGTGCGATGAAAAACAAGGAATCTAAACGGCGGGAAAGTAAGGCTCCGGTTACACACTACAAAGACGTGCGACTTTTTACGTCACAAGAACTTTTGAATGACAAACAAATTACAAAAGCTCAGATCAGCTTTTGTAATTTGTTAGCTGTCCTTTGTTGCGAAAATAGGCAGATACAAACTTTGTTTCTATACAACTAGAGTGTCTCCTATTGTCATTCCGTAAGTTAACAAAGTTAAGTTTTTTATTTGCATATTTTTTATGTATTGTATAAGCTAGCGTTTGACCACTACCTCATCTGTTGCCAAGTGATGATGCAGTCTAGAATAATAGCATGTTTAGCCTGGAATAGGTGCTGGCTCTCGAGAACATTTGCAACTTTAGCTAATGTTTAATCCAAGATTCTGATAAATGTTTTAACGCATGGCATAATGAAGCAATATACCTTAATCGAACCTTAAATAATTAAGAGAAGAATAAGAGTATAGGTCATATAGGTGGAAAAGTCGCAAGTATATTAAGACAGTTTAAGCAAACCCTTAGCGACGGGGGAAAAGTTAATGCGGCTCGTCGTCTGAGCTCGTCACGAACGAGGCCTGCAATGCAATATTTATCACCAGCAGCGAACGTGCCTGCGAAAAAATGACAAATTCATGTTTTCCCGTCCGCCGCGCCACCCGCCCCGATTTATTCCCCTCGTAATTTTTACCCGAGGGCACAAACCCGCACAAACTAGATAGAAATGTTTTCACGACTCGCTTGTTTATAAAGCCATCGACGGGGAAACAGATACGCTCTATTTACACGAGCGCTCGTGTTTACTCACCTATCTCCCGAGATAATGTTGCATAAACGCCGCGCGTAATACACTTGTTTATTTCACATGCTTATGTGTGTACGGCAGCATTCAATTACAAATGATCGAGTCGTAAACGAGGGCTCGCGATCGACGCGAATAAGATTCGAGGCGCGTATCTGTGACGGAGGTCGCACGTAGGTAGTACTCGTATCGATCCTCAGCCGACGCGAATATTGTTTCAATGTGACGTATATGGTATAGGTGGGCCAGGAGGGAGCGTCGTATCTAGAAGCTATTACCTCGTACTCGCAAACCACCCCGGGCGCCGTGGCGCGGAATAAAATCAAGAGAAATGATTTACTCGGCGATAACGCGCGACGACAGCCACCCTCCGATAGCTCCGCGGTTCGCACCGACGAGTTCGCACACATTGCTCAAACACAATACAGAACTGTTCCGCTTGGTGTCTATCACCTTCACCTGACGCCTATGATTCGTGGCGCACTCGACCTGTTTTCCCTTTACACAGTACGCTTCGTGTTACATTACGGCATCGCTAATTAAATTGCGCTCTCTGATCGCTAAAAACTGAGCGCAAACAATGGTAAAGGGAAATTAAAACATCGCGAACAAAGCTTTAATAAAAACAGAGCGTTTAAATGAAACGGAGCACTCGGAACGGTGAGTGATTTTAATAGGCGAGCAAACAGACCCCAATTTGAGGAGTATTCCCTCTTCACAAATCGGCGCGCGACGGAATAGTCGCAAATCAGACGGGGGCGGCGCGGCTCTCCAGGGAGAGCCCCTTTGATCCCTCGCTGACCCGAAAATAAAAAAGGTTCGTAATAAAAAAAGGACCGACATACGGAAGGTGGCGCCGCTTTTTTATTTAAATTAGAGTGTTTTATAGGGAGAGGGCGATATTGCGTTTCGCCGGTGTCTCGAGGCTCTAGGCGCCGCGGAAAGCTATATCCGAACACGACGCTAAATCCCACGAACCGGGGCGATGAACCTTCAGTAAATACTTTGGGGTCTTAAGGTATTTCCTTTTATCTCTCTTTGGGTGTTTTCCGATCGTACTACTGAATAAAAAGTTATTGTTATCTCGCCAAATACGGTGTAGATGCTTTGCGGGAACGGTATATCTCACCACACTAAACTGGTAAAACGCAGTTAATAATTTAGCGGTTCATCAATGTTGGGTGAATTAACACCTCGGATGTCAAAGTGTGATATTTAGTCATTAGGAACCTAATGGCATGAGCGCAGTGCTCCGACTGAGTGTAAATAATACATGAGACATTTGACTAGCGTCCAAAGTTACGTTTCAGTTAAAACAGTGCTAAATCTTCATAGTCTGCATACCGAGTCGATGTATTTATTATTTGTTTCGAGTTGGCATTTAAAATGAGTGTGGACGTGGCAGCGACAACAATGTCGTACGTGGTGTGTGATCGAGTTGGCTCCGCGCCAAGGATTCCCGCACCGAAGTCTATCCGCCGCAGACGGCAGAGCGACGAGTGACTTCCACCGTTTATTTTCGCCCTCATTATCTCCAAAGTGATTTATTTTAGTACAACCTATACGTGCGGATTCCGAGCGGCAAACGTTAACACGTCGAGAATAGGTCGCTCTAACGACTTGGCAGCGGACCGTGAACGGATTGAAATAATAGACGGCAATGAAGTCCTCACGACACCTAGCGGCCAAATAACGCAATTAGCGTGTTGTGGAATTAGTTAGAAGCGTAAATTTGAGGACGAACACTAATTCAGTGAAGAAGTGGTGTCGCGGATGCAAATTGATGTGTAAACTCGAAGCGTATAGTGATTATATCGAAACACCCGACACCGCTCGCTGTGTCTGCACTGACGGCACGTTGTGTTGAATCACGCGCACCCACACATGACAAATGTCGGTTACAAATTATATAAACACGCTAATTCGCGGTTAACGTGCCAAAACCGTCCGCTTTATAAAATAATTTTGTATAATATCAGCGGTATTTTGTAGCAATTTTATCAATCGCTATTTGTTGTTGGAGCGCTGCCAACTTCTCGACGCGGCTTAGATCGTTTAATTAACGACCGTCGAACTTTCGACCTGTTGAAAGCCCTGCTGTAGAATCGACTTACTTTGCACGTACACTTAAGTCGAGTTTGCGCTCCGAGAGGATTTTCATTCAGCTATTATTGACGCTCACTATATATAATAGACGCGGGATTAGGTAGTTGTTTTACTTAGGATGCCTCATTTACAAGTAAAATATTCAAAGCTTTTACATGACGAAAGAATTATTGACCAGTTCCTGAGTAGTGTCTAGTTGAATGACACTAATGACAGGTACTCATGTTGTTAGCTCTGTAGAGCTAATAAGGCGAGTGTCAGCATATGGCTAGCTGTTATGTTGCACAATCGCACTCGTGAAACGCATCGTCAGCCAAACAATCTAGACGTCGCAGACGACTTACATTGAGAACGGCGCGTCTAAATATCATCGACCTTCTCACGGTAAGTGCTGCAATACGCCAATAACTAAGCAATGACAGCGACACGACAGAGCGAAATGTTTGGACAGATGCCACGCCACCTTCTCACCGCGCCGCGAGTATGAACTCAAGTATGTATATATGAATTCCAGCATTGCCAGCAGCCAGCGAGCGTTGCTAAACATTCCACTTTTACGAGCCGAAGCTGAACAAACAAAGAGCATGTTGTTCAAATCGGTTTCGCGTGAATTACAATGCAAGAAGATATTAATTTTCCTTCTGAGAATTTATTGCGCCCGAATCAAAGAAACGTGTAAACATTTTTTGTCGAGTATAATCACAACATCGACTAATGGAAACCGATAGAGTATTCGGGAATATGTACGGAAAACACGATGCCAATATTTTTTAAAATTTTATATCATATAGGATAGCGTATGACCACTATTTCGCCTGATGGTAAGCGATGATGTGGTCGAAGATAGTGAACACGCTAGGCCTAGAATACTCCGACTCTCAAACGCTGACTCAATTTCCGCTCGATTTGAAGGCACCCTCTACAAACGATATCGACACGGTCTGTGCAATAAACTACAACGTATCGATAGATAGAATTTACCGAAAGAAAGATAACAATAACAGTATGTTGAACCCACGTCCGTACCATAAAGCGTGGTGCCGACTCGTAAAAGATTTATCTCGTTCGTAGATTCGAGTGGTACTCACCCCAATAATGGCATTGAGTTCCGTCATCGTGACCTGCTTCGCCCTCTCGACGGCGGAGGCCACTTGCTGCTGGTGCTCCTGTGATAGAAATGGCAGGATCTGTGCTATTATCGCGTTCAGCCTTTTCGCTATCTCCGTCTGCAATCAATTTTATCCATATTAATTATCACAAATGACGCTATTAAGAAATAAAAGCTAGACATAAAACGATACCGTGAGCATTGATAAAGTTTATACCATTCCGACGTTAATATGAAATTCCGACATTAAGTCCTTTGAATAAAATAAACATTAATGTTAAACAAAGTCGGTCGTAAAGGAAACCGGCTCTACCTACCGCTGTTTAACATGCAGATTACAAATAGAGAACCAAAAATGTTTCCACATTCCGATGCACATTAAATTCAATAATAGTGCTTATAATTAGCCGATAAGCCGACCGGCGAGCAACAAATATTATTAACACGATAAACAATAATGCGCGGCATCGGATGATAAATCGCCGCGTTACCGACCCGCCCGTATTTATTGGCCAAGTACGTATTTTCCGTTTAAATGAACATTCATTTTATACGCAGATTCGAAGTGAATTGCCAACAAATTAACATAATTGAGTGTGTTATTATATCGGCTCGTGTCAACCCGTGTGCACAACGAGTTATTTTGACAGCTCAATTTTATTCGAGTGTAGTTACACGATTGCGCAAAACTCTTGATTAGCATTCTGGTTATTTAGCCGCTAGTCGGACGAGTGTAGGCGTTCGATTCGACTCGCCCGAACAACATAAATATAAGCGATTATCGGTTTACAAGCGATTCGTTAACGCAATCAGACGTCGACACGTTTCAATTTTGAGTTTAAATTACAATATTGTCGGAGCAGTACGCTCCATTACCGACGCAAAGCCCCAACTGTGTTACACAGCCTTAACATTCACGACGAAATTGCTTCGGTAAACTTTGAGGGAGCTGAAAAGTTTGTTTATTCAATTATTTTATTTGGCATTGTTTTGCGGTAAGATCTACGCGCGAAATTGATGCAAAGAATTCTGAGGATGAGTGTATTCTGAGTATTACACGTCTATTTCAATTTTAGTAATTATTTTGCGGTTTTTTATAGTACGAATAGAATATTAGTATATACAAAACTATTAATTAATAGCCGACATCCCGGCGCGGTGAGCGCGCGGCGCGGCGCCGGACCGCGGTAAAGCCACAAATTGTACTTTCATTTCGCCGCTAAATGGACTGTTTGTCGCTTTTGTTCTGTTTATTTCGCTTTGTGTGAGCAAATTATATTAATGTTACGAATTTAATGAGAAAAACGTTGATAAAATGATTTGCTGCAAATAATGATACGGGGATATTATTGAATGGTTTAATGGTAGTTAAGCTTTACAGTTTACACATGTATGGTATAAATTACACATATACATGGAAACATGGTTCCTATGATATTTTCTGTAGGAAATATTCAATCAATCATTTAACAAGAAAATGTTCCTATTATACAATGGAAACATCAATGACTGTTTTTTTTGTGGATTTAAATAACGTCCGTGGTTATCAAATCCTTACTTACAATAAATGGCATCCATTTCGATGTTACCATGGCATTATAGAGCATATTTTCCTGTTAAACTTCTTCCTTAAGTAGACAAGTGACCCGATAGTTTTAAAAACAACTGTACAAGCGGTTAGTTAAGGGAACTAAACAAAGCTCATTCTCTGTTGATTGGATAAACATCTGAGATCGTGACTGGCGGCCGATATTTGAATATTGCAAATCTATCTCGACATGCTAATAACGTGAGCCAATAGGTCATTGGCGAATTCATTCCATGCTATTTACTGCATCTAGAGATTTGTTTAGTTTATTTTTTTGTAGCGATACATTCTGCAAACAGTCTTACCAACTGCCACCAGTGTTATGTTAGGTTTATGTAATTACTATTACTGGGACATAAGATATTTTGCAGTTATTTGTTTAGTTATCTATCTTAAAATAAGGGTGTTTTTAGCTTTGGTTTTTTATACTAAGTTAGATCAGAACCTATGTAATATAAGAATCATATTTATAATACTACTTTATTTTAACTTGATACTCGTAATTAAAGCCTTTAGAGATGTAATATCAGTATACATACATCAAAGAGAAAGAGAGGGGTCTTTTATAATGTTTGATATTGACTACGTGTGGTTTATCCTTAGCAACGTCTCTTGGCCCTTGTATTTTGTTTTTAACCGACTTCAAAAAAAGGAGGAGGTTTCTCAAATCGACCGTATTTTTTTTTTATGTTTGTTCGCAGATAACTTCGTTGTTTATAAACCGATTTTGATTATTCTTTTTTTGCTGGAAAGGAGATATCCCAAGTGTGGTACCATGGGAATTTTACGAGGTCTGATAAGGTATCTCCAGAGATATGGAGATAAACACCTCAAAATTGGTACTAAAAATTAATGGCGCGGCATTGAAGTCGGTTATTTTTAGTTTTTCTTCACAAAAAACGACGACTTCACAAAAAAGGAGGAGGTTCTCAATTCCTCTGTATGTTTTTTTTTTGTGTGTATGTTACGCGATTTCTCCGTTAATTGTGAACGGATTCAAATGATTATTTTTTTACATCTTTCTTCTCGTTGATTTTGGTTTTTGACAGATATTCTTACGGTAACTGTGAGCGAGATAGAAATAAAGGTGGGGATAATTATTATTTTTTAATTTTTTTTATATCTTATAGCGTTTGACCACTATCTCACCTGTTGCTAAGTGATGATGCGGTCGAAGATAGAGAAGTGGACTAGAATGGGAACTGGCTCTCAAGGATAGCTGCCGGAACACATTAGATGTTTGGCGACAGATTTTCTAACTTGAGGGTGGTAGCTGGCCAGGCGGACACTAGATATGTCTTACCACCATGCGGGGGTTGTTGGTTTCTTAACGATGTTTTCCTTCACCGGAGGGCAACTTTGACAAGCGTACATATATTTTTCGATAGAAAAATTCATTGGTGCACGGCGGTTTGAACTCGGTACCACGGCATCAAAGCCAACTGTTCTCCCAAATACGCCACCGGGCCCTCAATAAATAATAATTATTAATAATTATATAGATTTTTTGACATGACATGACGTTTGGCGAAGATGGCGGCCATTTCAGTCCCGCGACACTGCATACATTATTAAATAACTCAGAATTATGAACGTACTTTGTACCAATCAACACTGCAAAAAAAATATTATAAGCATAATACCACAGATTATATAATAGTTACTACGTAAATAATACTTTCCGTTGTTAGGTTGGCTACACAGTGCTTTCATAATTCGGGTATCAACAATATAGGGAAGTGCCTCTATAACGTAGTAGAGTGATTCAGTACTCTGTTGGTCATATGGCGGCAATTAATGTATAATCGCAAATAATACTTTTTTATTTTCATTTTGGAATACAACTAGTCCGTGTTATAAAAGTATTTGGAATTATTGTAATAAAATAGACAATTAATTATCGTATGTGTCAGATGCTTTAATTGCACAGGGCCATTTTGGACATTGTCCTTTGATACCTTGATGACATCATTATTACTAGTGAATATTTTCACTTTAGCGCGGCATTTAAAGTCAATTTTTTTAGGGTTCCTAACCCAAAGAGTACCAAATGAACACTTTCAGAGACTTTGTTGTCCGTTCGTCCGTACGTCCGTCCGTCCGTCCGTGTGTCTATATGTGCGCACTTTACAGATCTGTATCTTCTTAACCGTTATAAGTATACTTGAAATTTTCAAAAAGTATATATCCGTCAGTGTATAACAGCCCAGACACGAAATTTAATAGATTCATGGAATTTAATTAAAACTTGATTTGCACTAAAAAGAGTAAAATAAGTTATTTTTCAAAAAAAAAAAAAACCAACTTCATTACCACAAACAGGCACTCAAAAGCGATAAATAAATTACTTAAAATTATTATAAGCGCTACCCACTTATCGTGGAGTATATATTGTGGAGTTGTCTACGACTATTTATTAACAAATATTTTAGTTTTCTTTTGCTACATTGCATAAACAATTATTTTGTTTTACTTTAACATCGTATTTACTTTTCTTATCAACTTACTGATTGTTATGTTATACCATTTTTACGACAATATTATGCAGCTGATATTCCGATCATTTCCAATCGGAATATGATTTTACTGCGTTCTGAAAGCGTTTTATTTATTAATTTTGTATTATTTATTATTACACATTTTTTTTAATTGTCTGGATTACAGAAACAAGTACCTACTACGGGGGCGCGTGTAATCGTATGGTTGACAACCCTACAAATATTTTTTTGTAGGTAGTCTGACTCGGCGGTTGTATGAGAGCTGACTGGCTCATTCCTTTCGATCTTTTTAAATTTATAACGATAAAGTATGCTTTTTTATATTTAAAATAATTATTGATATAATTTACTTAATGTTATGTTATTAGAGGTGTGTAAGTGCAGATTTTTATACTTGCTACTACTACTTTTTATACCAACAGAATTGAGAATATTAATTAAGAAAAAATTATATATAACAAGAATGTACATATTTTTTATATTGTATTTGTTTTTTATATTGTAAGGTTATTTATTGTAAATAGTGAGCCTAAAAATGTCTACCGCGGCAGCGCGGCTGGCGGAATCACCGCAAATTACATTTCCATCCGCGGCGGACACGTCGGGAAATTAAATGACAGTACGTTGCCAGAGGTTGGCCCAATGAGGTTATATATCTATGTAAATATACGACAAGTTTTTGATTAGCATGCTGTTAATTTTTAACATGCTTTTTAGGGTTCCATACCTCAAAAGTCACCATTATAGGATCACTTTGATAGATTGAAATTAAGGTGTAACGCAAAAAATCTTCATTTAAAATACATATGCACTCTCATATTATGTTACTCCGATACTGAATATGAAAAAATAAAGCTTAATAGAAGTTATATACGTTTCACTGGAACAGCAGCCTCGTATAAATAAATACCTGGATATGACTGATATTCTGCGAATTTTACCCCGAGTCTTCACAAAGAGCTTTTATAAATGAAGGACTTCGTAATGTAACTAGGTATTCAGTAAGTTTTCCAGTATTTATTTTTTCTACGGAGATTTTTATGACTGATTTTCAATATAACCGGTCTAAATTATGATTTCTTCGTACAGTACCTACATAGACAAAAATATTAGATTTTGTAAATAAAGAAGGTAGATGCTATTCGATTTTTTAATTGAGTAGATTGAAAGTCATTAATATTTCTTTAGTTATACATTTAGAAATAAGTAACCAGCCGGCTCCTTGACTTCATCGGCGTTATACGAGATGCAGTAGCCGTGTTATTTTTACATTATTACACAATATATATTTCATGGAAATCGATTGAGCCGTTTAGCCATAAAGCGTGATCAATTAAATAAATTAATCTTCGAATTTCTAATATGGGTATTATAAATGCGAATTAGAAATCTAATCTTAGCTAAACTTCTTAAAAATGTTTAATATATCAAATAGTGTTAATTGAGTTATATTTATTGGTATTTTATAAGCTTTGAAGTCAAGGGAAAGCTTAAGTATTTAAAAGTATCGATATTGAGTTAAAAAACCAAACACCGAATTACATATTAATTAACAATCGATGATCCACCACTAAGTGCAAACCACTACCTACTGTATTAGAATAACCATCATTATATTAAAATGGAGATACAAAAATTCTAAACTAAAATAAACAATCCAATAAAAAATCAATCTAATAAAGTTGCCACATTCGTCACTTTTCTAAAGATTTAATAACGTATTTTTCCATAATGAAGCCAAATTAACGCTTTACCATTAACATAATTAAGATTTAGTCATAAATTAGAGAAGATTTATGCAAATGAAAATTATCTAAGCTAATTTTATTCATTTTGAATATAAATTAAGCATGTGAAACCACTTAAAATGGATTAATTGTGTTCTCACACAAAGACTAAATGTGAAATTAAAGTCAGTAAAAGTTGACTTTATGCATCATATTTCTCATGAATATCAAATGAATTCCAATTCATCTCTACCCATAAATTAATGCGTACAAAATCCTTCGAAAAGCAATCAAAATTTTCATGAGTTTGCCCTCCTAGAATGCATTGAATAGTTGGAATTCTCCGGGACGTATTCCAATCAGGATCCCAGATTAAGGCAGTTTTTCTTATTGGCAAAAGTGGAACAATCCTCGTTTCCATCTGCAGCGCCCTGTCGCCTCCGAACAGGACGGCGGAATAAAAAGCGGGCGCACAAAAGGGCCGCAAAATACGTACTTTTTCGAGCTCTCCACAAAAGATATAGTACGGTTTGTCATTAAGGAGTTCATCCCGCGCGAGAAATAAAAGAGGAACGTCGGTTTCGAGGTGAGGGTGGGTGGGGTGGCAGCACTAATGGCCTCCAACACTCATCCGCTAATGCCGCGGGTGACTCCTCTTTTTGCGCGATTTTCACGTGGTTTAGTCGTTGGAGCTTTTAATCTGGGCTGCATCTTGCCGCCGGTGACGCTCCATTTGTTCGTGTATCTTTATTGTTGTAAAATATGTATGAGCTTGCTTTAAATAAATGTGAAATACGATGTTCATAATTTTATGATATATTGCCAACTTTTCAGTTCTACATGAAATGACGATGTTTTCCGAGTAGTGTGACGATTTATTCAAGACGAAGCATTTTGTTTACAATTTAATAAATCGAGTCGAAAATATCATAATATATAATCTCGTATTCCAAATATTTAAGCGTTCCAGAAAATTAATATTGTTGTTTTATGTCGTACATGAGTAATGCCTGTTGTACACCCACACGATTGAACGTCCGACGTTGTTAGCAATAAAATCAACAAGTAGTTTACATTACGTTCACAAAAATAACGCAAACAGCGCTCGAAATGAAGAGATTTAAAACGTGCGCAAAACAACGAGTCTTAATTTTAAAAGCTTTTACATTCGCAATTTCGTGTAATGGTAAATTACAGTTTTAAGTGAGATGGAAGGAGGGTCGCGCAGAGGTTTTCGAGTGCAGGTTGCAGTAGGAGGGCGCGGCTGCGGTGACCTGGAAGCGAGATGCGACTGCGGCCTCACGCCGCGCCGCTATATTTATTGTCTTTCGGAGAATGCTCACGCCTCACGTACGCGGTTGCGGTCGCGTACACTGTAACTACATCAGCGGGTGCGGAATATTAAGTAACGACCTTCTCACACGACTTAATACGATGAGAAAAACCGTGCGCTTTACAAAAGAACCCTGTTAATACACTTAAAAGTTATGCAGCATCCCGACGAGCGATCTCCCCTCACCGGTGAACTTTCTACAGCTTTTACCACGATTGTATTTCGCAAAATAACGAAAGGTCGCTCCCGCACTTCCACCGTGGCGCGCGATGCGACCTTCGTCATGACTCCAGACTCTATGAATTATTAATGCACGGCGTTCTTATTTCACTCGCGGAGTTTCCACTTTATTAAACAAAACAGTCACCGATTCAAATGGCACGCCATTGTATTGAAAGCGACGTCGCTCTTATGGCGAGTCAATAAATAATTCCTCCGGCGAAATGGCAGTCGACTCGATGAATGGGCTATTATTGCAGCGGACAGAGGCCGACATTATCATCGATTCGTATCGCATTCGTGAAGCAATAATTGTTTAAACATAGCTCGCCGCGGAACATTAGCGGCTGGCACATCGATAATGCAAAATACAGAGTGCCGTCCTCGCTTCTCGTTAGCTTTCTAATTGCTACTTGAGTTTTTACCGATGTTTGTAAAGAAAATAATACGAGTGGAAATGGGACAAGGTTACCAGGAATATTTAAATACGGACCGTAATTATGTACGGACGGAGCGATGTGCCGACGGACGACAATAATTGAGTTTACTTAAAATAATTGCCACTCGAGCGTCGACACTTATAATAAACAGAATCGTTGGAAGTGGAAGGTGCGTCATTAATATTCATTACAAACAAATGGATATAATTACTCGGCAAGAACGAGTTGATTGGAGAGCCGTCGAGTGGGTGTGTAGTGCGGGACATGTCGTTATCTCGACATCGATACGGGTAGCGGGCCGCGTCGCCTCCACTCGTAATCAGATTGTAATTGCGCGATCGAGACCCGGCCGCGCTCGAATAACTGCCACTTGACAATTTAAAACCTCGTCACCGCACACTGAGCCTTAATCAGAGACATTTTTTGTCGACCTTTAGTTGCGTTACTAATTTACTCATAATTACACATGCATAGGTTTACTTTCTTAACTGTGCCATGTAAGTATATCATACACACGTAACCGCGACGTCACCTACTTATGTGAATCGACGTCGATTACTATGGCATTAATCTTGCAATTTGACAAGTTGTTTTATGAGTCGGCGACACGGCGACGGTGACGGTTGTTTAGAATGTATTTAACGCGATAGGATTTGGGTCGGGTCGGGTGTGATTGAAAGATTAGCGCGGACACGAGAGGGCGACACGAGGTTGGAGGGTGGCAGGCGCTCGGACTCGTTCAAGTGGAGCGGCCGTGTTGACTCGCATGTTTCTCGCCAAACAAAGAGCCAGCTTCCTAGCTACCCCTGTTTGTTTAGGTCCACGCCAAACGTTTATTGCCCTTTGTGTATCTTACCTCTCGGCGAAGCGTGAAGCCTTTTTGACTCGGCACTTTTTATAAGAGCGCTTATGAGCGTGTAGATTACGCGACGGTGTCGACATTCCTAAAATTTCCCGCATATTATATGAGCGAAGCTTTGTTTGCGAATGTGATCGTTCGGAGTAAAAGCTTTGTGCAAACACGAACGGCGCTACATCATAGTTTATTCTGCGACGCGAGGAGAAACCGCACGTCGCTTACGTGATAATAAAGAAACACAAACAAGTTTCTCGGCGAGTCAATTGACCAATTTGTTGAGTAGATGGTTTCACAAGCGGTTTCTATAGACGAATCAATCTTCTCGCTATTGGAGCTTTTTGTGTGGTTTAACGAGGCGAGCGTAATGACTGTGCATATCCGGCGCCTCCACCGCGCCGCACCTTGTGCGCGATGCCGAGAACACAATGCCGAGGTATGATTACACCCACATACATTATACAAGTCTATTCGGTAGTGGTATAGCGTAGCAATTAGCCGAGTTAATACACTACTAATTTATGCAATGTGCAACGAAGCCTCGCCGCACACACGCGCACTCGTTTGCGCACCCGACGCTACTCAAAGTACTCAAACACACCACTCGCACATGCGATTTATTTGATATTCGTGTTCGCTTCAAATTATTTTCGGTTCGACGCGCGTCGCTTATTTTTAGTTTCGCAACGATGACTATCCGTCATGGTATAGCGGATTATACCACACCTCGTATCGCCGCCCATTCGAAATAACAACACTAATACGACGATAGCTGCATGGTACGAAATATTCGATCGTTATCATCATAAATACCGTTATCTGGACCGCATTATCTGGTATGATTTTTATACTCACCTGTCTTACTTTTGTTCGGAAACGATAGCGAGTTTATCGCGGATTTGTACTAAAATTGATTGGTTTGATTACGCTGAGTCCGCCGATAAAACGCCGTATATGCGTTATTTTTGTATGATCAGTAAAGTCGACGATAAAGGTATTAGGTAAAAGCCATGTTAAGTAAAGATAACGATCAATATCAGTACTTAGAAATACCGGGCAGTCTCTGCGAGCTAATCGCATTCGACAAAAAATGATTTAATACTTCACAAGATGATCTCAGCAGATAAGAAAAACAACTTCGTCATAACGTAATAGATACTACCGTTGTATGAAACGCGTTTGAGCCAAAACGAATCATTCTAAAGATTAATTCTGTTTTGAAATGCTAAATAGGCACTTGGCATTTGTGTCGAATTGCATATTTGAATTGGTACTCAGATAAATCTAATAGGAATTTTTGGTGGGTACTTGGCTAAGTCTGGTTGTTTATTGTTATAGAATCGGAGCCGGCTTGTCGTGCAGACGTGTAGTAGCGAGGTAGAAGCGTTCTTATTTACAGAGACCGTTTGCAGTGTACTGTTTGCTCTCTCGTTGCGAGTTGCCGACTACCTACCTACAAAGAGCTGGGAGGGTACATTCTTACCTAGCGCTCTATCTATACATAGGTACACGTGGGAAATCTGTATTTGTGATCAAACGGATCGGATAATGGAAGTGCAGCTGCAGTATAAACGAGACCGGCTAACTGAACCGTATTGCGGTCCGTTGTTTTGTGCTGAAGGGACATTTTGGATGGATTAGTACACATTTATTATGCGCTGGTTTTATTTGAGTTATTACTTACACATAAATTAGACTAAAATATTGTGTATTTGAAAATAAAGATAAGAGGATATTTATTACCTAAAAGTTAACCGACACTAAACCAATATGAATAATTTATTTATGTAGAAATTCTCTTAATTAACAAAGTTCAAATACTATCACTTAAGTTATATTATAATGTATATATGTTCACAGGGTCACAGGTTACGCGTGATTATGGGACAGATCGTATTATACGTCTCGATTAATTATCAACTACGTGCTACGCGGCGCTACACGGCGCTACGCTGTTAATAAATGCCGCAGTTAATCATTTAAGATCATTTACAAAACGAAAAAAAACAAATTCAAATGCCGCGCTAGTCTTTTTTATGTACCAGTTTAAGGTGTTTATCTCCATATCTATGGATATACTCATCAGAGCTCGATGAAATTGGATTGGATAATATGACCAAACGGGAAGTATTTCTTGAAAAAAGAAAATAAAATTAACAATCGGTTAATAAAGAACATAGGCTAGCGTTTGACAACTATCTCGGCTGGTGGCGATGACATCATCGCCACCGGCCGAGATAGTTGTCGAAGATTGTGAACACCCAAGGGCTAGAATACTCTCGCCGTAGTTTATGGCGGCAGATTTTCTCCTTGACGGTGGTAAGCTACTTCTGTTGTAACACAACTGAGGTTCTGAGATAACACATAAATCAAATACAGTCATATTGAGAACCTCCTCCTTTTTTTGATGTCAGTTGAAAATACTTTTGTTCCGGGACGTGAATGGGGCAAATATTTCAAGAGATTAAAATATGCTAACTGAAAAAGGTTTTATATCTTTATTTGTATTGTGAAGCAAATATTGAATGGTGCAGGCTGGTTGGAACGATGCGGTGGAGGAGCTGAGTTCACAGGTTTACACAGACTATTTGCTTTGTCTGTTTGCGAGACCAATGCTTATTGTGCTATGTAGAGATGCGTCTGATGACCAGCTTGTCGCATGCCGCATGCTGCTTGCAGCAGGCTGGTCTATTTACCTATTTATTTCTATCGAGAACCTAAGAGAATAGAGTTAGTACTGAACGTCTCAGATATTTGCACTCTGTGGAGTGGTTTAAAGTAAATGGTCCAGCGCCTCGGCTTACTGCCGTCTGCTAATTAAAGACAAGCAAGATTTTATCTAAGACCGCATCGCAGGTGTCATAATAGTTCGTATGTAAACAAAATCGTGTCTTAAAGCGAATCATACCAATAGAGACCAGTTTAATAAATACTTTTCAAAATAATTTAATTTTATGTAGGTACGTAACTTGTTCAATAATATTACTGATAATTATAGTATTAACATCAGAATACAGGAAAAACCTGAAAGCACGTCCAACCGTCATTACAAGCGACGCTTTGTGTCCAAAAACCGAACAGAAAATCCGCGCGAGCCTCCTTTCTGACCCGCGTAAAGTTGCTAGCTAGCTTGCATTATGCTATCTGCCATACCTGTCAACATGCAACTTGCATATTGACAGGTATAGGAACGGCACAAAACTGCTACATAAAACACGATTAGGCATTTTATAAAACACGTTATCTACGCAACAACGTTCTCAAAGTGACTAAAGCGCGCGAAACTACACTATTTAAGAGTAGTTTTAGTAGCTTCACTGTTAGGTGAGTTGACGCCTTTGTCCGTTCAACAGATAAACTATTTAACGCTATAGAACATCTGGAGAGACCGTAAAACTAAACCCGTCACATGGATTGTCGACGACAGTTAAATTGCGCAACAAAACAAGTTTAATATTACTTAAATACTAGAATGGTTGAACGTGAAATAAGACACAAAATAAGTAGAGGTACCTATTTTCTATCGTGGTTGTTCATAAAGGGTTTTACTGTTTTCGCTCTGTCGTTGCATAATAAAGTTACCGCAGTTTGAAAACATTACAGCATTTTAACACATTGGTCGTTATTATCTACAGTTAATGTGATAAGATTTTTAAAGTTATCGGGGATAGTTTAATTTGCGAACCAAAGAAAGTTAATTGTATCTCGGGTTTTCTCATAAATACATCGACGAATCTTAAGCAATTTATTTTTAGTTCGTTGCTCTTTATTGCTAAGTGAGACATAAAAGAACATTATAAAGTTTTAATATTAAATTGAAATAAGTTGAATTTCTGTTCGCTTGAAATTCAAATACAAATTCAGAGATAAACAAAAGAGCGTGGTGTTTTAGTAAGCGGAATGGGTTCACGCAAGGCCGCGGGGGTGGGCGCTCAATGTGGTGGACGACCGCGCGACCGCACGACCGCGCGACCGCAGCGCTGCGGTCGGCCGCAGCCGCACCAACCGGGCCGCGCGACTGTGTGCTCTCCCTAACGCTAAACTGGACTCATGATCTGTCACGATCACGGCTTAAATTAAACTTAAATTAAAATTGTTAGGTTTTATTTCTCCACTCGTAATGAGAACATTCTGTGAGCTGTGTATTTTATTTAAAAGGTTTCTGAGCTTGTGTCAAAATCAAGTTAATTAAATATAAACATATTCATACATATAATCAAATAGTAGACACGATACGACTAATGTAACGACCATTATGTCACAAGTCACTACACTACAGCGGTAGGTACAGTCAGAAACATTTGAAAAGATCGATTGATAAAAATCCGATCGGAGTGATCCGATAACGTTAAAAAAACAAATGGTTGGATGAACAGATTTGTTTGCGTACAAATTATGTATTTTATTAGTTGTTTCAACGTAGCGTGTGGTGCACGCTCACATAGGGCGTTATTGTTGTTTGTTGAAATAACGACACCTATTGCGTTTGCGGGCGCCACACGAAATTTCGTAGGGTTGACAAACAATAGAATTAATTTAATAAAATACATAATTGACTCACGCGCATTTTAACTAGCCAAAATTGAATTATAGGATTTTCTTTTGCCAGGTATAATACTTTTAGTAATTAGATTCTGCTTCTATAAGTATTCATCGATCTGAATGTAAAATGCAAGCTTTATGGGTTTTTCCTAGTTCATTAATTTATGAATAGTATGAAAAAAATTGTGGTTCTTTGTGTACTTAAAGCATTAGGTACTAAATTTACCTTTTCTTTCTATTAAAACGTAACGATTTGGTTCACTCACCTAAACACTAATTTAGTTTGTTAAAACTCACGTAAGTTATGTACTTAAGAAAATCTTTTCCGCTGCGTACCTACTAACAATCCTGAGGCTTTCCAGATAAATCCAATTATCAACATAATAAATTACTAAATGATAGGTAATACATAATTTCCCATGTATATATCATAATATCTTGACAGCCCTAGCAGTCGAGCAAGCACAGCACTCGGCTCATAAACGAGCAGTGAACAATACGAGTGCATGCCATGGTTTAGTGCACGCACATCTTTACGTGATCACTCGATAATTAAAAGGTGTTGAGTGTTTATTCCACTTTTTAATTGAAGCTTTACTTTAAACTTTATGTTAATGTTAAGTGGTACTGTTTATATCGGGATTTGTTTCCGAATAAATATTGTTTTATAGACAAAGTAGGTACTTTTTATACATTGTTATATAGGTAGATAGTGCTAAAAATGTTGAAACTATGAATAAGTGTACAATATATGCATTATCCACATGTGGTAGAAGTATTTCTTATACATCGATGTTCTCTAGGCCTAATGTATTCACCATCCTCAACCACATCACTTGGCGAGATTGTGGTCAAACGCCTAACAAATATTTAAAAAAAATTGCTTATTAGCATATATGTTAGAAATATAGAGCAATAAAATAGCAAGTATTTTAAAAGTGTAAAATTAAATTTTACCTATTAAAAATGATACGTATGTAGGTTTGACTTGAGTCAAACCAGCGCAGCGCACGCGCCGACATCGTGATATCGGAGGGGAGCGGGAAGAGAGTGCGAGCGGCGCTGCCGAGCCGACAGGACGCACGATATGTATTATAAGATTATAACCATAGAATATAACCTCATAGCTCGCGCCTTTGACATTGTGTAAACAAATAGTGATTGTACTTGTTGTTGATTCAGGTATTTAGCATTACATCGTCTTTGTAAACATATGTCTCCGGTATGTAACGTGTATTATTCATAAGTACTAATGTGTTTTGTGATTAAACTTTCAGTTATTACTCGCATCAACAGCCGTACTTATTGCCATATCCCACCTAAAGAAAAAAAAAGTCGTGATTTCCGACTTACAAATCAACAACATAATCATGACGTCACTACGGGCGAAATTTTACTTCGTTTCGGATTCCCTGGACGCAAAAACTACGATCGTGAAAGTGCTTACCATACAATTAGAAGGCGAGGATACTATATTTCAATTCCCTAAGGAGTATCAGCGTAAGGAGGATCACCCGAAATTATTCGACACGAGTGTTGTAAAGAATGTAGTCAAGAGCATGAAGACCCGTGGAAAATTCCGGAATATATGGGTATCGCTGGCGGATGAGCTGAAGGATCAGTACCTAGACGAGGAGGGCAACGTATGCTTCAACGGGATATATCTGGACGAGGCCCCTGTCAATCCTAACCCCGCATTACCAAAATTTTCCCAATCCGAACCGGTCGAAAACAAATCCATACATTCAGTGGTAAAAGATATGATTCTAGATAAGTTTTCAGGAAAAAATCAAAACGCGAAGGTATTTCTAAACCTTTTTATACAAGAATGCAACCGTTTAAAAATTGAAAACACACGTTTTCCAGAAGTGTTAAGACTTTTTTTAGAAGGACCGGCCCTTGATTGGTTTCTTGCCTTTCTAAAGACACATACAATCTCACGACCGTGGGAATTCTGGCAAAACTCTTTTCTTGATACCTTTGCAGAGCTGAGTTGGGCCGAAATAAATTATGCCTACACTTTTCGTTATGTCAGTGGGCCAATGTTAGATTACGCGCTCAAAAAGATAAACTTACTCTTGGACGCGGATCCGGAATTAACCCCAAATAGCCAAATAAATTTTATTGTTTTGGGTTTACCATATCAAATAAGGACACGAATCAATAAAAGGGATTTAAATTCAATTGATCAATTGATGTCGTGTATTCGACAATTAGAAAATTCATCTACGAGTAATAATAACAAAAATAAAAATTCGTTCGTAATTGAAAATAAATCGCAAAATAAATTACCAAATAGATCAGAGTACAGACCTTGCTCGTACTGCAAAGATAAAGGTTTTCCAAACAGATTCCATCCTGAAAATATTTGTCGCAATAAACAACCAAGCCATAAAGAAAACTTCAAAAATGACAAAATCAAAATGGTAAATAACTTAGAAGTACAAGATAGTATTTCATCAAGTGACGACTCAAAAAACGAATAACTACCCCACTTATCAAATTAAAAATCCTGGTAAACAATAAGCCCGTTATTGCGCTTTATGATTCTGGAGCCAATATCTCAGTAATTAATTATTCCACTGCTAAAAGATTAAAACTAAATGAAAATATAAGTGGGGCTAAAAAAATAAATACTGTTTCAGGTGTGACAGAAACGTTAGGTTTAATTATAATACCCCTAAAAATTTTTGCTATCTCTAAAAATTGGCCTTTTTTTGTAATAAAAAGCGAATCATTTCAGGATGATATCCTTTTAGGGTTAGACGCCATTAAAGAATTTAAGCTATGTCAAGATGAGAACCTAAAAATTTCTCAAAAACATGACGAACATTTTGAATTACGCAACCAAAATAAAATAAATACTACAACTATAAATGTAAAAACTAATAGCAAAACTTCTTTGGATTGCCTATTAGACAACCATAAAACAGTTTTTGCCGAACATAAGTACGATATCGGCACGGTAAAAAACTATGAAGCAACGGTAAAACTTACCAAAAATAAATACATCGCTAGAAAACCCTACAAGTGCTCGTTGCAGGATAAAGAGGAAATAGATACACAAATAAAATCTTTACTAAAAGCTGGTCTTATAGAACATTCCACCAGTCCATACGCTTCTCCAATAACTCTTGTTTTTAAGAAGGAAGAAGGAAAAAAATCGCGGTTGTGTATTGACTACAGTGAACTCAACAAAATAGTTGTTCCTGAATGCTATCCTTTTCCTATAATAGATGACTTAGTACTATTAGCACGCGATTGCTTGCTTTTCACGAAACTCGACATAAACTCGGCGTTTTGGTCGATCCCGATTAGAGAAAAGGATAAACAAAAGACGGCATTCATTACACATAATGGCCACTGGCAATGGTCATGTTTACCTTTCGGTCTTAAATCAGCTCCGGCAATATTCCAGAGAATACTGAGTGACGTAATCTCTAAAAGTGATCTGAATGCATTCGCCATAAATTATATAGATGACATCTTGATTTTTTCGAAAAACATTACGGACCACCTAAGTCATATTGATAAAACCCTTACAGCCCTCAAAAATGCGGGTTTCAAATTAAACTTAAAGAAATGTTCTTTTGCAAAGGAATCAGTTGTGTATCTCGGTCATGAAATAGGAGAAAATTTAATAAGACCACTAAATGACAATTTAGTTGCAATAAAAAAATTTCCAATACCACAGAATCAAAAAAATATTAGACAGCTTCTAGGCAAGATAAACTTTTATTTAAAATACATTCCCAACGCATCAATAATATTAGAACCTTTTCATAACCTACTTAGGAAAAATGTTCAGTTTGAGTGGTCTCAGAAGTGCGAAGATAGCTTCAATAAAATAAAACAATATCTAAGTTCAGAGCCTATACTAGCGATCTTCGACCCGGCACTTCCAATATATATTTTTACAGACGCATCTAAAGAAGGAGTCGGAGCAATCTTAAAACAACCGCAAAAAGATAATTCTCTCAAACCTGTATTTTACTTTTCAAAAAAACTGACTCAGTCACAAAAAAATAAACGTGCTATTTTTCTAGAATGTCTGGCCATAAAAGAGTCAATACTATATTGGCAATACTATTTGATGGGTCATAAATTTACCATTTTCTCAGACCATAAACCCCTTGAAAATTTCAATGTAAAAAAGAGCCAGGACCCAGATTTGTTACCTATACTAAACTTTATATCAAACTTCGATTTTAACATAATATACAACCCCGGAAAGAATAATATAGAAGCAGATAGCCTTTCACGAAATCCGGTTTTAGAAAATAACAATAATAATGAATCTACTATTAAAACAGTAAACTTTGTATCGTTGGATGATGTAAAGAACAACCAAAAACAATTACACACTGAAAATGAAACGTTTCAAACTGAAAATAACATTTATTATAAAACTATGAATAATAAAAAGAAAATCTGGATTACAGAGGATTTCGGTATAAACCTGATAAAAAAAATCCACAGTAACAGCCACATAGGTGTGAAACAAATAACCCTAACTTTGACACCGACATATTATTTTAAAAACATGCACAAACATATAAAACTCGTATGTCGAACATGCGACACATGTATAAAAAATAAGTCAAGATTCGGAAATTTTATTCAACCCCTGTCTCAACTAGGTCCAGCTACGGAACCGTTTCAGATAGTATCTTTGGATACAATAGGAGGGTTCGGAGGTAATAGATCACCAAAAAGATACTTGCATTTAGTAATAGATCATTTCACTAAGTTTGCTTTCGCGCTAACATCAAAAACTCAAACGGCAAAAGATTTTATTAATTTAGTAAAAAAAATACAAAAAAAATACAAAATTAAATTACTTTTAACAGACCAATATTCCGGTATAAACTCCAATCAATTCAAAAACTTTCTGAAATCCGAAAACATAAAATACATATTTACAGCTGTGGATTGCCCTTTCTCAAACGGGCAAAACGAACGTACAAATCAGACTTTAGTTAACTCAATAAGGTGTAAAATTTCAGAAAATAGACACCGACCGTGGAGTATTATAACCGAGCAATGTATTGAAAATTATAATAACACTGTACATAGCACAACAAAATTTACACCTAGTTATCTTTTAAATGGTATTGATAATTCTTTTCTACCTCCTGAATTGAACAAAAACAACTTAGAAAACTTGACAGAAAACAGAGAAATAGCATTCTTAAATTCTAAGAAAATTCATGATCAAAACAAAATTTTGTATGACAAGAATAAAAGGCCTTTAATGTATCAAGAGGGAGATTTGGTATACATTCAAAACACGAGTCGCTTAAATCGAAACAAGCTGGATCCAATTAGAGTGGGCCCTTTTAAAATAAAAAAGAAAATTTCAAATCTATTATATATCGTGGATTCAGGTTTCAAAAAGAAGGAATCAAATATTTTCCACGCAAATAAAATGATCCCTTACTGTCCTACTCCTGAATACTATCTTTCCAAAGAGGGGGCGGAATAGGGGGGATGTAGGTTTGACTTGAGTCAAACCAGCGCAGCGCACGCGCCGACATCGTGATATCGGAGGGGAGCGGGAAGAGAGTGCGAGCGGCGCTGCCGAGCCGACAGGACGCACGATATGTATTATAAGATTATAACCTCATAGCTCGCGCCTTTGACATTGTGTAAACAAATAGTGATTGTACTTGTTGTTGATTCAGGTATTTAGCATTACATCGTCTTTGTAAACATATGTCTCCGGTATGTAACGTGTATTATTCATAAGTACTAATGTGTTTTGTGATTAAACTTTCAGTTATTACTCGCATCAACAGCCGTACTTATTGCCATATCCCACCTAAAGAAAAAAAAAGTCGTGATTTCCGACTTACACGTATTATTATTAATGTTTAGAAAAATAAAGAAACGAAAGCTGTCTCCATTTACTGCATAATTATTAAAAGAATCAAGACCGAGCTACGGATCTAATAAAACACATATTACCTAAACATCAAAATATTAACATAATTGTTATGTCTACCACTCTGCCTATCGCCAACGCATTAACCAAAGTTTAATCAAATATTAGTTCAAAACTTTAAATATGACGTCTTCCTTTACAACATCCCGGGAAAATGTACTTGCTTCTCGTTATAAAGTTTATTTCTCGACTCGATAACAAAAGACGCTGACACGGATAGTACGAATGGTTTAGTTTAGTCAGTGACCATATCCACCGTTGGTTCCTGGTAGAAATTGACACCGGATGCACCTGGCAGTTGGCACCTTCCCAACACAAGGGAAGTGGGCATTCATATCAGTAGGTAACTTGACGCTTAACTTGAATTATAAACATGATAAAGACCAGCAAGTTCGCTACTTGGACTTTATCGGTTCATTACAACACTAACAGACATGGTTACTGATAGACAGTAAATTTACATAGTAACTAGAATATTATACTGTGATTGAACAAATATATATATAGTACGGTCTAGACGCTAAACTTTACTATATTTGAGTAGCGAACTTATTTTATAAGCAAATATTTCATCCACTTCCGCTGACGACTGACACAGGTCGATAGCAGATCTGAAATTTGAAAGAAAGAAAGAAAAATCATTTATCCAGCCATCCTTAAGTTACACAGATGAAGATTTTAGAGATTTTGACAAAAACGAACAAAATAAAACAAATACAAATTGGCACACACGTTTGGTTCTAGTGCGGGCAATGCACGATAAAATCTTTTAAAAATATTTTATTAAAAAAATAAATTATATTTTATAAAACTTTTTTTTTTAAATAAGTTATATTTCAAATTACCTTTTTTTTTAATCTTGTCATAAGAATTTAATAAAACTGATTCCATTCAAGCTAGTGCATGTCATAAATAATTTATGATCGTACAAAACGAAAAAAACTTCACATGCCGCGATAGTCAAAGTACTGGCTAGTTATAATCATGTCATGTAAGTATTCAAATGTGCTTATTTTGTTTATCTCCATATCTCCGGAAATAATTGTCATAGCTCGATAAAACCACAAAAACGGGAGGAATAATCTCTCAAACAAAAAAAAATTCAAATCGGTTAAGATGGATCATAGAACTGAGGTAACAAAAAATATACAGTCGAATTGAGAACATCCTCCTTTTCTGTGAAGTCGGTTAAAAATAAACCTTGATCACTGTTGTCCACGTATCAGCACATAAACTGTGTAAAACTACCTTTGTCGTTAAAATGTAACCTCATAGTCTAATCTGTCTCGAGATACACGTTGTGGGCATCGCATTACCGATGCCTCAAAACAAATGCAAATGTAATTCGAATTACCATATTGTGTAATTTAATCACATTAAACATTAAAATTTTAAGCATTATGGATATTGACACCTAAATAAAATTAATATGCATGTAGAGGTTAAAGTTTAATTAGGTGTTCCGTGATTAACATTAGCATTTTGAATAGATATAATAAACATTTCGCCATAATGGTGTTTATTCAACAGGGAAAGGTATTATTATGTTAAACACGTAATATATAATCGACATCTAATCCGTGGCCCGCAGCCTGCTAATAAGCGTCCATTAGTGATATGGCTTATTTATAATGCAACATATAAATATCGTATATCGTATAATGATTGTGTCAATATCCTACATTAATATTCATTCGAAATACTGAGAATAAAATAATAGAAGATATAGAGTTTGATACGAAAGTCGTGAGACTGGTCCTGGTTTTATGGCTTAGTTACTTTAGCGGTTACACGCGACTGCACTTATTGATTTCAGTTATAAAATATACTCTGAAGTTTACAAGAAGTATGTAGTTAGTCTATACAAGAATATTTTAGAGTGTCTTTAAAAATATGAAAAGTTAGTGGTTATTTGAAGGATTAAATGATAATTTATTTTATTACAATGTCTTCAGATATGGATAAGTTAAGTAGTCTATAGATATATACATAATTTACAAGATTAAAGTCTGTGCCTAATCTTAAGTAGATAAAAACAAGAGTTCTTTTATTATACCTAACTTAAACTGGACTAAATGAAAAGTATGAAATCACATACACATACAAACACGAGTAAAATACATTACTCAATTACTTAAATGTGTTAATACTACTAGTGTAATCGTTATTCATGTTTATAACTACATACACTATATGAACTGTTATTGAATCTGTGCCCATTTTCATATCTCACGATCAGAAACATTGAATGAATTGATGGCTGCGTTCAGTAATGGATTTATCAACGAAACTAATCTCACTTCGCCGGTTTGTCACGCATGAACTAAGCTGTGTGGTGCCCATTTCTTTTGATGGCATCATAAATTCCAATCTGTGGCCCCTTGAAATATTTAATTTAATATCTCGTGAGCACAATAGCGGAGTTCCCCCACGATGTGAACTATTATGTTTTATTGTGATTATAACTCTATAAAACAAACTTTGTACTTGAAAGGCTTTCGGTGGATTCGTGCAGTTCCATTAATACAGCACAGCAGTATCAGCATACTTATGTAATTGGTAAACGTAATCTGTCGTACTTATTATCCACTGACTGCTTCCATAAGTTATGATGACATGTAAATTAAACCAACTTCAAAACATTTACATTTCTAAGATAACATTATAAACAAGTTTAAGAACGTTATCTTTTCTAAGACGTTGCGGATGATTTATTTTAAGAATCTTTAATGTCCACAGACTATAAAAAAGTTTATAAATGTGTACGAAATTAGGACCAAATACGTATTTGTACCTATAATACGTATTCATCAAATTTGAGAGTTTTGGGCACTGTGAAAGTACACTACATCGTCCGCAGTCCCTGTCTGTAGCACACTGCTAGCAGTCAATAGCGAGGGTCGCCTCCCCGTGTTTGAACTTACCCCTTCACCCTGTTTGCATTGTTTCACTATTTGAATAGACTCGCGGCGTCCCACCGCGTACAACTGTTACCGCTTCCAAGATAATGTGAGCGAGATTTAATGATACAATCTATGCATACTCCGGTGTAGTGCTGGGCGGCACCGCTCGCGCCGCGTATAATGTAAATACAGTAATTTCTATTTAGTATGCGAGGCGAAAACGCCGCTTCTTAAAATTCTTACACCGCCCGGGCTGCAGTTTTACGGGTTATTACATTGAATGGGGAATGAGTGACTCATAGGCGTGTAGTTTACGAGTCGAATAGAAATCGTCTGTTTTAAATGAAAAGTCAAGGAGCGAACGAGGCTTCCATTATTCATGAGGGTCGCTTCGGTTCGCGCCAGTAGCTGGAGGCAGCGCGCGGCTGGCTCGGGCGCAAACTGTTTCCAAATCAATATCCGTGTCTCAATCAGTGCAATTAACTCGGGCCGCGGAACGGGGGCCGTATTCAATGTAATTAGTTTCACGCCGTCACTCGGTGCCGGGGACGAGGGGCGATTAATAAACTACCTACTCCACTATTGAATAAGTACGCCGGATTAACATTTCACGGAGGGCACAGCCGCGTTTTGTAAACTGCTTGTTTTGTTTGTTACTTTATATTCAGCCTACTATTTGAAATAGATATTGATCACCGTCGCAATACCCGTACCTATTAATTAATTCTTGTTTTACGTATTATACCTATTTATGTCTGAATCTAAATTATAGCAAGAGTCAGATATCGGTGTCGTAATGTATAACAGATAGTGAGCCTCGAGCACTCATTGAGCGTTTACATTACACGTATCATTATTGGGTTGTAGCTCGCTCGGTGCTCGCGTGGTCCGCTCGGGCCATAAAACTATGTTTATTAGTCACGACCCGATCGTTCACGGTTTCATTACACGACCCGACTCAAAACGCACGAACGCTGATTTTAATAAATTACAATTTATAAATAAAATTTCTGTGAACCGCGCGGTAAAAGCGTACCGTATTTTAATAAGTGACGAGGGGAATGCGCCCTATTTTTTCACATGGTACAGCATCGTCCCCGATGTAGGGGCCGAATTTGAAAACACAATTAGACTTAATACAGAGGTGATTGTTGGCGGCGAGGGTCACAGCCGGAGGGGTTACGGCAAATCCTTTAATTTGGCTCCCCGATCAAATAATAAAGCGGACAGAGGGGCAGCAGCGGCGATATCGCGTTTAGTGGTTTTATTGCAAGCGCCATCTGCCGCCCGTACTCCGATCGAGAGATAATTTCGCTTTGCGAGGGCTGACGTAGCGCGAAGGAGCGCTCATTGTGAGCGGTTGCATTCAATTCGAAACGCGAACGTAGAATGTAGATGCATGCGAGATAGCGTTGCCATTACGAGTCGCCCAAACGACTACCTGCCGAGATGTGATGTGATCGTCTTCGCTTGACAGTTACATATAATTTGATAAGGCACCTTGCCGACGTTTTGCTTACATGCAACGTTCACATGTCACACCTTTAATCAATCCATTACAATAATTATCTATTTGAAAGCGCAATTACTGTTTGAACCTACCTGAATTTATTTTAGATACTTACTACTTGTAAGTTTTCATGGAAACCTCGATAAGATCGGAAGACCCATTACGATAGTGTAATGTAATAATGTTTTATCTACGAACAATCAAAAAATTTAGATAGCGATTAATAAGTAGAGGTATTATGTGATTAAACAAAAGAGAGATTGGTAGATAGTAAGTACCTGAGTAGTAATTTGAGGGTAGTTGGTACAAATCACGTATACATTGTTTGTCGAAAGCAAACATTGTAATGGAAATTAGGTGCATCATTCCCTTGTGTTCTATTATTAATAGGTAGGTAAGCGGATAGGAGACACGTGCACATGTGCCGGCTGTATTAGGGTTGCCAATAATAAAAAATAATGGTTTAAGCTTTTTATGCATAATAAATAAAAATTATTGATTTAGGTATTTCATATCATATTTGCTAAATAGGTCTACGAGTTGTGTAGTGCAAGAGGTAATACATCGATGATGATGATGAAATCACACAGTGTTATGGGTTTTCGTTCTGTAAGATGTCTAAAAATATGTAGACCGGTCACCAGCGACCGTTTGTTTTGTAAGATAATTCGAACAATGCGATTTAGATTCTTTATTTATTTAGTAACCTACCTAAAACTATTTATTTAACAAAAGAAAAGTATTGACTAGATTAAGTATTGAATATATGAAACTAAAATAATTATAAACTTCACTTAAGGGTTGTTATTATAGCCGTAGAAAAGTTGTAATGATTAAGCTATGGAATAAGTCTATAGATAAATCATATATTCGGCACCATGCCGACCACAATACTGTTTTTCTATTTCTAAATTCCGCTGCTGAACGTCCATCGACAAACTTTAATCAGATGTCGGCACATCTCGATTCATGTTAATACAGAAGCGCAGTGCATCCTGGAAACAAGTTGCGGCAGCCCTATAGACAATGTTTCTTTCAATGAATGAGTGCGCTCCCTAGCGAATAGGGGAATAGGGGACCAGAGGACCAGGGGAAACACTCCTGGCCCCCATGCATGAATAATTCCAGTGAGGGCGAGGGCAGTCGCAATAACTCGGAGATTATTAAATTATACGGACGCGTAACGCACGACTCTGGAAATTCGACGAAATGGAACGGATTTTGCGGGTCCGTAGAAACTACTCTGCGAAAGGATTTGCGTGAAATTATGGTCGGATTCAGTAAGGGAATTCTGGGCTTTCTTTGTTGGTTTGCTTTGTTTACACCTGTCGTTGAAATATTCGATTTCTTTCCTTATAAATATATGTACAAAGATAATTTTTTATTTTTCTATTTTCAATTATAATTTTTAATTCTCTATTTCTGTTTTAAAGATAATATCAATTTATTATTATTACAACTTTTGCTTCACATTCATCATAATCAGCCGGTATCAGTCCACTGCTGGGCATAGGCCTCTCCCAAGTCACGCCACTGAGCGCGATCTTCGGCTCTTTGTTTCCAGTCACTGTCCACCGCTTCACATTAACAATACACATATATATTACAAAATTAAATAATTGTCTTAGTTTTATTTATAATATATAAGTACTCATAATGGATTTTTTTTAATTACTGTAACGAAATGACGTTCATAAGTGTACAATGTACCCAAATGAATCAATAAAGAAATTGAATCTTCATTTTATATTTAACACTACTTCATTTACATCGCCATATGCGAGAGTAGAGGTATGTTTTCATAGTTGAAATAAAAATTAAAAAGTTTTTTTGCCGTGTGAGCGAGAGTAGGCAAGTTAAAATAAATAGTGTCACTGAAACATAGAACATATACAACTATAGACACGATTGATATGAACGTAGAGATTGCAGAATTCCCGCTATTGATATTTCATAACAAGCGAGTGTGAGGGGTGGTACTCGAGCGCAGGGGTGTCACTCGTAAACCTCGACAAAGTATTCCATCGACAACCCACCGCGCACCCTTTCAGCGCGGCCCTATTGTCTCCACTCAACATTTGCGACACTTCATGAAATCATTCCGCCGTTATGAGTTTACTCGCTATATCACTCTCATTTTATCTGCTCACGTGATTCTCGACAGCAGTAATATCTGTCACTAATATCGCTATTCACTCGTCAAGGATGCCGGCTCCTAAATAAGGAAACCGTTGCGTTAATCGGCAGCGTGAAAGTCAGTACGGGCGTGAATAATAGCTTCAGGCGCAGAACAATAAGTCTCCGTGTCGATACAGCAACACAAAGACGAAACAATCAATTCACGGCGTAAGTAGGTGTGATTCGGCACGGTCTCACTACGGTCTGGCCCCGCGACTAACAAAAGAAAATCTAAGCAATTAGTCGTCGTCAGAAAGAGCGGAAAACGCGCGTTAGTCGCGGTCACGCCGAGCTTTGCGCGGTCACGCCGAGCTCTACGCGGTCACGACGTGCTTACCGACTAGCACTAAGATATAGACGCGATTCATTTCGTGGCACCACTTCAACTCTTATCGTGCTTCTGTTTTCGCCACATCAATTTACCGCAATACAATTCAATAAACGCTTATAAAGATGCGTCATCGGATCTGTCTGACCACACTTCAATCTCATCGCTGCTACGCGTATAAAAAGAAGCATGAAAGCGAGCAAAAAGTTGAAAACATTACTTGTTATTCTATTACGGTCGGTTGCAGCGCTATGGAAGCTTAACAAAGTCCGAGGGTTGGTGCTCGCTCGACTGAGCGTGTTAAGTGCTAATGTAATAATCCATTAGAATGAAGCGCAGTGCACGCTAAATAGCGCATTCAAGCATTGAAACGGCGAGCCCGCCATCTGTCCGCGCGGGGCAAACAATAAGACCCTCTGTAATCACCCCTTGTTGCTAGTTCGCCAGACCCTAAACAAATATCGCTCGCAACCGTACGTTAGCTTTAACATATCCTGTGGTCTTCGGATTTCAAATAAGGCATTGTCCTTCGTTTTATCGACCGAATTAAACTCACACTCGTAATCCAGTTCGTATTTTGATATTCACATTTTATGTTCGAATGCGAATGCAATAAAATGGCTCTTGTTTATAATTAATGGCAAAATGTCAATATTATTTTCCGCCATAGTTTATCTTCACGCCATACACCATATAGGGTAATTTTTCAGTTGTTATTGAAGGCAACTGAGAGACTTTTCCTGTTTAATAAGCTCGTTATAAGTGTTTGTAATGTAACTTATAGCTGGTCGTATGATTACTAAATAGGTATTAGAGACTAATAAGCCTGGTATTTTAAAAATGTAATACATCGTTAATAAGTTACAGCGACAAGGACAAGGAAGGAAAAATATACCTGCCTTCATAATTAGCACGTATCGTCGTAGCACCTACTACTATTTATTCTGTGGTACAAAGCAATTTAACGGAAGCATGACTTTGGGTGCACTTTTTGTACGTACCGAAGAATATAATCAAACAGTCAACTATTTGTGATTCAATTCCTAATGTTCAAGTATTTTAATGAAATTCTCGTAAACAGTTGATAAAAAATTCAAATATTTTTAACCATGCAACGACAATGCAATAAACAACGCAAACGTAGTAACTGATAAAAAGCTTAACGGGTGAAAATAGGTACTCAGAGGCTTTCTCAACAACCCTACTCAGTAACTCGAACAATAACATCCATCAAAAATAATAACACCATGATTTCGTTCCCAAATTGATTTTGAAAACGTGTTAAAGTATAGCCGTTATTAAAAAGCAGGGTTGCCAGAGAGCGTAAAATCTACAGATTACCGAGCGCCCCTGCCGGAGTGTAAAAGAACCCCAGTTGGATATAATAATAGCTAGCTATTTGTTACGATACCTATTGTGTTGTACTAGGGCTGTCTACAAATAAGGATTTACAGATAATGCCTAATTTGGAGTTAATTCAAGCGCAAGTTCGTATGAGTTTTGATGTGAATTGGATTAAGATACGCAATTGTTACTGACAAACACGTGTTTGCTAGTTAGTCATTTGTGAATTATTTTTTAAGCCGGAGAACTATTAATAAAAACGTAAAAACTGTATAGTATGATGTATACTCAATGATAAGTCTCATTATAAACTCGGTATATAATACCTGATTGTAAAGTTACATCCAATAAAATAATTTTGTTTCCATTTTGTATTTACGTACCTATCTGATCAGTGGTACTTGAAATGAATATTTTATCAGGGTTTAAATTATATGAACGTAATGTACATGTACGTAAATTTAATAATTTCAAATCTTCTTCAAAGCTTTACACAATGAAAAATATATATGACCATTTTGAAATCCCAATTATTTATGACGGATAAAATCAACAGCACCACCCCTATAGAAGCCCCTCTTTGTGATTTCTGCTAAGCGTCAAATTCATAGTACATTTTCCCCGCTTTAGTTGCACACATTAGGGGAGGCTCCCCCTCGTCAGGCATATTCCGATAATACTCATATTGAAATCAAACGCCGTCATAACACCCGCATTATAACTTGAACCGCAACAACTGGCGTCAAAACAAATTATGTTGTTACAATGTCTCACAAAAAGAAAATTGTGAGTGTTTTCACAAAAACGCAAAGTAAATTACACGTAAAATACGTTGAAATTAAAACCCGAAATGTCAACAAAGCGGTTTGACCGAGGCTCTCCCCACCCCGACAACAACGCCCCCCAGGGGCCTGCTGTCAAACAACGTTTATACAACAGACGGGCGCAACGCAATAACACGTTTTTATACTTTTACAACATTTCCCCGTGAGCAAATTCACCCCGCGCCGACTTGCTAAAATATAGCCATTTACCGTTTGCTTTAGTTTAACGTCACTACGCTTTTTCACAACGGATATCGGAATGTGGAAAAAATCATCACGTTTATTTTCAACGCTCACTAAATATCACTTCCGACACCAAAATATATAGATATGTTGTACGTACCTGTTTGTGCATTTCCACGTTGAGGCCATATGACATTTCATAGTACTGGAACACAAATGACACAGTTTAGTAAAACGATTAGCGGGCAATTTATGCGTGAAATGTGACGCTCGGAGCGGGTTCGGGCCGCGACATGAAACGCTTTTGGCACAGATTAGCTTCCTCAAATTATAGGAGTCGAGTGACTAAACATCCGCACAGAACCGTTTGGAGCGCCGCCAGAAGTGTTTCCGACACATAAAAATTCTCGCGAAAATTTCAGCCTGAGCGTATTAAAATAAATTGCGAGCGATTTGGCAACACTTAATCGTGATTCATATCTGAATGGAGCGAACAGGCGGGGATTAAGGCATGCCAAAATATCTGTTTGTTTGAAATATACTGCGGGCTGCCGATCGAGACACTAATACGTTACCCCAAGCATGCTTCTGACACACTACACGCTCCTCTGATTGATACCGGTTAACAGTTTATTGGTCTAAATTAGTACTCGGTCGACGTCGAACCCCGGAACAGTTGCCACGCGTATTAGTGTCCGTAAACAATACAGGCATATGGACAATTAACTTTAATAAGAGGTCGGCTCGGCTGATGGCCTGCCCCACCGATAATAACTCGATGCGGGTGATGAAACAAAAAAAGAACAACATATTCAATTGATTTCACACGACAAAACACATGTCGTACATACAATTATAGCGAACCGTCGACTAATAATCGTCTATTTTCCACCACCTGCTTTTCTACTTAACAACGTATAAATAACATGTCACATAATATTTTATTTTATACGAGCTTGTTCTAGTCTCCGTTATAACGTTATTTATTTTAATTAGTAATAAAATTTAAATAATACTCACCATAACATAATGCCTTTGTATTTCAATTTTTTCACTAGCCAGTTTTTCACATTCTAATTTTAAACTGAAACAACAAAGAATGTTTATTACATTTGAGTGTTGCCACAGAATAACAGATAGTGATATACACTCAGCCACAGATTAAACGACTCAGCCACGAGATTAAGGCCTAGGAAAGACGTGCGATGTCGTATAATTCAGTTGTTATATAAACTTGCTTGATAAGTAACACATACGAATTGTACTATGCAGGACTTCGTGGAACGTTTATGATAAGCCTTAAATTGGAAACTGATACAGAACACATGTATCGAACTCGAGCACATGTAAGTGGCTGTATAGAGTTCTATGTAACAGTGGTTCTATTTAAGGAGCACTTGTAATATTATTAAGATAAGGGGCTTTTATAACGAACGGTTTGTTTTATAGCTGTTATCGTGGCGTAGTAGGTCAGACTTGTTATGGTTATAGTTCTTTATCGACGGTTAACGACTGTGTTGAGTTTCAATTCGAGATTATTGCCAACTATAACGTCGCTTCGAAATAAGAAGTCGACGATAAGAATTTAATAACATCGTAATTTTCAAAGCGGGTCATAATCGGGGACCTTTATTGACAAGCCAGTAGGTGTTTTGTTTTGATAACTTATTTGACCAGAGATCCGATAGTGATGTAAGCACGTGTGGTATGTTCTTGAATAACATTACGTTTCCATTTATTTAATTCATTTGACAACATTAAAGACCTCTTCCAATTCTCTCTCTTTACGGTCTTTAGAGACTCATACATTGTTGATGCCTAGTCATCATAGCTCGTTCTACGATAAATCGTTCGCAGTACAAGCTGTAAGGCTCTGGAATGTGCTTCCAGTTGATGTAAGACGTTGGCAGACCATTACTACATTCAAAGAACGTGTCAAAGCTCACTATCTCTCGTAAGATTAAATTGCTACCTACTGTAATTTTTGTTTTCTCTCCTTGTTATATTTATTTATATAGTATATGTATTGTTTATTGATAAATATATTATTTATGTATTATGTGTATCTGCAGTGTAGTGTTTATGTATTTACTTATTTATTTTAGTTTAGGTATTTAACACCATATTTACCCCGCCATGTTCATTAAACAAATCCTCATTACCCATAGGTTGTCTGGAAGAGATCGCTCTCAGCGATAAGACCGCCTTTTGTAACACTTATTTGTGAACGTTTACTTAAGTTTTTTAATGTTTTCTGAATGGTGTTCAATAAAGAGTTATTCTATTCTATTCATTATCTGATGTTTGTATAGTTAACAAGTTAAATATTACACGCGTTACAACACTGACTCAACAAGGATTTCATTTTGTGTTTACTGAACCGTTATCATTATTAATTTAAAATTATTTCTACTACATTTAATTTTAGAATGCTGTGGTTACTATTTTAATTTACTCTAAAAAAGGTCCCCTTGAAATTTAATCGCAAAAACTAGACTATCACAACTTGTCCTCTTTCTTATCTTCTCAATGAAAAGATTCGTAAAAAAACCACGAGTTATCTCCATTACAAAGAAAATAAATAAATAAAAGCTTTGTATCCTCTCTCGGATAACAATGGAAGGTCACAAAAACTCCTGGTAATGGGTACAAAGGGACGGGTTTAAAAGACAGGCAGGGGTGATGGCAGCTGATTGCCCGGGAACTATGACATTACTAGATACTACCTGATCTGTAATCTGTGTAATATTTTCTTAGTATTTTTTTGTAAGGCATTAGCGTATGACCACTGTCTCGCCTGATGGTAAGCGATGACGTGGTCGGGGATGGTGAACGGTTATGCTGTTTTAGGGGTTACGAATTCAAGATAGTTCTGTGTCACTAAATTCAGTATAAATTTTTAATAGGTCTCTCCATTGAATGGGTTTGATGTAAGTGTAAGATAAACGTAAGAAGAAAAATAAGATTTCTTAATTTCTATTCGAACTTCACTAGTTACTACTACTTAGAGATTAAATCTGAAACAAAGTTTAATAGAATATACAGTCTACAAGGGTGAAATTATAATTTTAAAGTATGTGTATGTATCTATTTCAATGTCAATTCCTGTTACTTTAAACGTTCGATGAACTTATTATCATATTTATCTTAACCTTGGGTGTAGCAATGAATATAATTATGTTTCAGAAAAAAATATATTACGGCCTTCTAGCTCATTTATACAGTTATTTGTTTAATAATCTTTAATGACAATAATGCTGACTCATAGAAAAAAACTGCATACTTTCTACAGGACTGACTTCTACTTAATTCTTGTTTGTTATGATAATAAAGAACTGACCTACTACGCGTGTCGTATTCCCATTTATTTCTCTGAACAGATTAGCTATGAAATTGTTAAGAAGTTTAAGACATCCGCTGTGACGTACCTGTCATAAATCATGTCTCCGAAGTGGAACAAAAACATGTTTTTTTTGTGACATGACTAATTTATGTCAAGAACAGGTTCTCAACTTCTCATTCTTACTAAATATATTTTTATGTATACGCTTTTATTTCTTAATTGTGTTTTTTCGAACCGTAATTGCACATTTTTTTTGCTGGGGAACCATATTGTTCACGTGTTAATTATCATGTTATTTTGCTTGACAACACTTACAACGTTATTCTGAGGCTAACACATAGTATTATTCATGTTAATAGTGTAGTGAATTTTAACACATTTGAAGTTATCCTAGATACTTACTTATGGTATTGAGCCTGAAGGAAATTAAATTCTTCTTTGATCCGATCACATGATTCTCCTACTGTAAATTTTATTGGTTGCCCAGGTTGCGGGGGACCCTGCAGACAATAGAAAAACAAAATTTTAATTGGGTTAATATAGCCAACATTATTTAATTACAGCTGATACCTAAATGTTTAAATTACACACCAATACGCACTGAAGACGTCAACTAAACGTCATTTAACTAAACACGCACCACGAGTGCATTCAACATAACTCATCAATATCAGTCTCCGAAACCAAAAAACATTCCTATCACGAAACAAAAATTACACGCATCCTAAATTACCATAATACAAATTATCCTTTAATGACCATAATTCGGTGTGAGCCTCGATTAATGAAAAATAACAACGACCGCTCGCCTCTTAACACAAAAATAAAGTAACTTGAACACGCGAGCACATAATAATAAAAAAAAACTTACTCCATAATAAGAAGCACGAAAATAAAAATAAAGCGAGGGACACAACAACACACGGTCGCCGGGAGGCCGACGGCAAAAAATAAATAACCGCCGCGCGGAGCCGGCGCGAGGAACAAACGGACTTTAAAAATAATAAAAGGAGGGTAAATAAAAGCGTAAAAGGAACTGGCGCGGCGTGTAGACGTTGTAAATGGAGCTGCGGACAATCGGGCACGGGAAAAATGTGGCCGGGAATTTAGTGAATGTAACCACCGGAGAGATAGCCTTGCGGTCGCGCGCCTCCTCTGTCTCACGCTGTAATAGGCGATCGCACTTAATAACGTAATAGTGCACCTAGTCGTGCCCGGGAATAAATTTAACCGCAACACGCCATTCTCTTACCTGTCATGCCGTTTTCAATTTAAGCGATTTAATGCTTAACCCGTCGAAGCGAATCAGATATTACTATTAGTAACACATTCCGTATTGAGTTAATAACATTTTAATTCTAAACGCATTATTATTAGTAGTTAAAAGCATCAATGTTTGAATACGCGAACCTCGAGCAATTTCTTATTCGTGTTCATACCGGTGAATCGTAAAACAAAAAGTATCGCAAGTTACCGAGCAACGTCATGTGTGTTTGAAAGGCGAGGCAAAAACAAAACAACAGGATGTCGGACGGTAGCGATCTGCGCATCTCACGTGTGGCATGCAAAGTGTCGCGCAACTCGTTCAGTGTACGCTCTGCCTTATAAGTGCTAATGAGGCCGTTTTATCATGCGCAGGACTTTTTATTGCCGAACGGCTTTCTTTCGTTTACTTTTTATACCAGTCCGCCGTGATCATTCTGTTTACTTTTTTCTAATAAAATGTTCTATTTCAGAATTACAAGTTTATTAGGCTAATTAGAATAAAGTGTCGCTTATAATTTATTTTGCTGAGATGGAACATTTTTGTATTTTTTTTATGGTGTAAGGTAACAGGGCAATCACGACGCTCGCCTGATGATAAGCTATGTCGTCTACCTATTACAGCAGTTACAGCGGAATACAGCACTGTATCTGTTACCTCGAGATAACGCGACGTTAAATCTCGCATGCCGTTAATGCTCGTTGCCGTAATTTCACTGGACACAGTGACATTACAATTGAGCAAAATTCCTAAATTACGGCTGAATTAATTGGCAAAGTGCTGGTATCATCCCGGGCCAACTAGAAAAAGTCATAACCACTACAAAAGCAAAACATCATGTTCGATTCAAATAAAATATTTGGAAATTTACTCGTAGCTTCTTTAATTGTTGATCACTTATTTGGTTGCTTAATTTTTGGTTAGCGTTAGTAATAAATTAAGAATGAGTGAGTACCTCACCTAGGTGACTATAATACAATGAAACTGTAACAATAAAACACTACATATTTAGTATACGACTATCTTATTATAACCGTAGTCTTAGAAAATGATTAAATATACGTAAATACATACTTCTTTACACTACATAGCTTTGCAGGTAGTCACCTGCAAATAATATTTTCATTACATATTTTAAAAGCACTTTACTCATGTAACCTAGGTTCACCAAACATTTTACCGTCGTTTAAAACGCTTAAAATAAAACATTAATGCGTACACAATTTAATTTAAACACCTTTGTAATAAAATTGTACAACGCGGTCGCGCTATCAGCCAGATCGGTTAATAAATATCGTAATTATTTTGTTCGTTCCGTTTCGCATTAAGCCCGCAGATGACAGTAATTATTTCATTCATATTGAGTATACGTAAGAGATGTCATGATTATTTTACTGTTACAAAATAATTACAAAGTATAATGGTTAAATTAAGTTTTTGTAGCAGATATGTGATGCCCACCCGTAGCACTCGTAGACGTCGCGTCGTAGCGTGCTACGTGGGGAAAAAGTGGTAAATACAGAATAAGAAATGCACTACACTACATTAGTAACTACACTACACTACACTGCAATGCACTACACTAGTGTCGAGCAAGGATGATAATGCCTAAACATGATAATATGAAATAAATTATGTATACAAACCGCGAATTAGATTATCATTATGAAGACGTTCATCACTCTATGCCGTCCTAATAATGAGTTATGATATAATACCCTATTGATCCTTCAAACCGCAAATAAAGCTTGAACGGTGTTTTTCACACGACTATAATTTAAACACCCTTCAATATGAAATGGCCCCAAGATCGATCCAAGCTTAAAACCGATCACAAAAGAAACGAAAATAATCCTCGGCAATAATAGACTGAGTAAACGTTCCCCCTCGACGAGAAAAAAGATTCTCATAAATTATCGCCGAAAAGGTCAAATTAAAATACAATGAACAGTTTTTGAGTGGCAGTATTGTGTAGGGCCCGGATGAAAGGCCCGCATCCAGCGTTCCCCACTCACAAAAACAAAACTAAACAGAATGCGTTTAAACGGATATAAAAAGAAATATACGTATTCTTATTTCAAATTATTGAATACGTCTGTCTGCCCACGTCTACCTGCTGTTCAATCCGAGGCATATTTTTTTTTTCTTTTTGATGTGATTCTTGTTTCGAAACGGCTGAATGAATTCCGCTAGTCAGAATTGAAACGGAAAATAAAACCGTGTTCGCTCATGATGACGTCAAATTCAAGGAAAATCTTAAAGTGTATCGATGTCAACTGTTTATTAGTAATATTAGAAGCCCACAGTACACACACAAGTTCAGCGGCTCGGTAAACAACTAAACACCATTCGCACTTACAAACCAAACAAGCATAGACAAATATTTGAACATTGAGATTGCCTTTGTAACGTAATGCCCCTACGTCGAAATGCCGCAAGCTAATTTCAGCTCTATTGTGTTCGGTTTAGAGGCCATAAAACGGAGTATTGGGGCTGGATTTATTGCCTTTAGTGTAGAAAAAAAATAAAAAGCTAGTGAACTAATATGGTAGCTGGCCGGGATCAGATAGCAGATTTTATTTTCTCGGAAATACAACACCACCCGACGCGGCGACGTGATCGTAGCGGTTCGATGGTTGTCCGTTTATATACTTTCATCTATGATGGTTGTCGTGCTTTGACTCGACTGTAGACTCTTCTCTCTATGAAAAATGAACCCAAAACCAAGCAAACTAGACGAGTGAATAAGTGTACCATTGAAGCATTATTACAACCTGAGATATTTTTAATTAAACGTTAAAATACTTTATTAAAAAGTTAGGATTACCTAGCTACAGTTCTAATGTTCAGTAATGGAAAGCGTATATACAATAACTCGATTATCCGCAGTAAATCTAATTAGTTTGAACAGAGATTTATTTGATGCCAATCCAAGTACAAAACTTATTCCGACGAAACTAAGCAAACTAATTATGATGTTATCAGTAATCGAGGAATAAAGGCACACATAATTAACAATACAAATTAATATACACCTATGTAAATCTTGGTTAACAAACATTTTATACCTAACCTATGTCACAAATTTAATTTTAGGTCTTTTAGATTATCAGCCTTTTTGGTTTTTGCTCGAAAATTGAAATTAAAACTTATTAACCGACTTAAAAAAAGAATGTTTCTCAATACGACCGTATTTATTTTATTTATGTTTGTTCGTGGATCACTTTGTTGTTTATAAACCGATTTAGTAAATTATTTTTTTGTTAGAAAGGAGATATCCCTAAAATATTACTATGGTACTAATTTCATCGAGATCTGATAAGTACCTCCTGAGATATGGAGATAAACACCTCAAACTTGGTAGGTACTGAAAATTAAATTTTATATATATTTTATGGTTTGGCATGTTCATTCATGGTACATGTTTATTCATGCATATAAAATTGGCATCAAAATATATTCCATCTTTTCATTCTTTATTGTACTTAACTATTCTAATTACAATTAAAATCAATTTATATTGATAAAATTACAATGAAAATAAATTGTATATTCTCTTAAACAAAACAATAATTTTCCAAATTGTCAAAAACGACGGAATTCTGAGGCAAGGAACTTAGGAATAAAAATATATAAATGCCGTCGAATTGACAACCTCCTTCTTATTTGTGAAATCGGTTCAAAATGTATTTTCATCATTCAAGGGCAAGTGATACCAGACAAGAAGATAATATCAGCTCTCAATTCACCGGGAGTACCCAATACTTGATTCACTCTTGTAAAACTGATGAATCTTTATTATGACAGGGCACTGTTTGCCTACTCCAAATGGCTTGTTTGCACTGATACCGTGTTATCAAACAACAAATGTTAGGTATTATTTTGGTGAACATTGACTCAAGGCACTCAACATTATCAGGCCTTGATAATCCTGACAAGATATGTTTCCGTTCCGCTGACAAATCTTGGTTTAGCCTAAATAAGTAGTTGGCGACGACCGTGATAGCCAATGATATGATATCAACACATAATAGGTAATGTTACATTGGTGTTCATTTCGGTGAATTAATTATGTTCAATATCCGGCTCTGAAAGGTAAAGCTTACTTCCTTTTATGTCAGAAACAAGAACAATATTTGAAGCAAGAGTATTTTTACTGAGATTTTTAGTTTGGTGCTATTGGGATGAATTACTATTAAGTCAATTGTTAAACACAATCCAAAATTTCATCGTACCGACGGGACTCGAACCCGCACCCCCCGGATTACACGTCCAGGTGCTCTGCCAATTAAGCCACGGTTCGATACATCGATACGACGAAAAACTAGTAGATTGCATTTGTTAAACCAATTATGCATTGGTGGCGCCATCTATGACTACTTATTACGTAAGTTAATCATTCGGAAGAAAACATTACAGTTTTCAAATCCGACGAGAGATGTTGCACTGCGTAAATCAAATATTATGTTTCTTTGAAGTGTATCACACTTCATATTTTTGTTAATTGTTAAACACAATCCAAAATTTCATCATAATTATATATATATATATATATATATATATATATATATATATAATCCGGGGGGTGCGGGTTCGAGTCCCGTCGGTACGATGAAATTTTGGATTGTGTTTAACAATTTACAAAAATATAAAGTGTTAGACACTTTGCGTTTAACAAATGCAATCTACTAATTTTTCGTCGTATCGATGTATCGAACCGTGGCTTAATTGGCAGAGCACCTGGACGTGTAATCCGGGGGGTGCGGGTTCGAGTCCCGTCGGTACGATGAAATTTTGGATTGTGTTTAACAATTTACAAAAATATAAAGAGCGAGACACTTCAAAGAAACATAATACTATTAAGTCGTTGCTTGTAATATCATATGTCTGTCACGTTCTGTCATTTATATTATTTCTAAGTTATAATTCTATAGAATATAATTTAGTAGGTATTATTTATAATATTAATATTTTTGCTGACCGTGCAAAATCATGTTCTGTCATTTACTTTATTTGTAAGTTCTAATTCTATGGAATCTAATTTAGTATATTAATACTTTTTCCAAATTATTGTCATAATATTTGTTTGACAAGGCTAACATAAGCAAAATAAAAACAATTAGATTAGGCACTGGCTGATAAATACTACAAAGATGAGACGATTAAGATTCCTTGAAGTTTGTGTAGGCTAACCCGACTAAACAAATAATTGTCAATTTCTATTCATTGTCTGTCGAGGCTGAGAGGATGTGGGTACTCGTGTTTAAAGAAGACGTGGAATATTTAAACGAACCAAACGCCATCTAATTTGTCCGTAGCGGTAATTCCGACGGTCAAATATTGACTGAGTAGGACGCGACACGGATTTTGAGCAAATAGACAAATAGACATTTACATTAACACCCTACCCGCCCCTTCCCCCTCGGAACCTCCCACAAAACTCATAAAACCGAAGCGACTGTCATAAAAGAAATTTCTGGTGTTTTGCGTAAAAGTACCGTGAACATGAGAAAATCCGCTTGAATTAGATAAAACTCGAGATAAGTCTTCTCTCAGTTTGCTCTTCATAAATTTTATGCTTGTATCATGTGGACTAGATTTCGTTGCGAACTGAACTGTGATAATTTTATTCATGCAAATTATTCATACGAGCGGTGGCAAGACTGGCTGCGGTTATCGGATCGATCTCGATTACCAGCTCCATGTTCAACTCTTGTTATGATTATAAATCTTCGGACCGTAACAGGTCTGCTTATAACCACGGCGTTAACACACTAATATTCCCTTTACGTCAATTAACTCACGACTACTTATTAATGCTACGAACGCGACCATCGCGGCGGAATAAACGCATCAATCTAGAGGGACGGCGACGCGCGACTTCCTGTCGAGACGGTCCACTGAAACCTGACCCCGAAAATATTAATGTCCCTTCTGATTTACTGCTCGAGGATGTGGATAGGGGAGCTCCGTCTACGATGGTCGTTCATCAACTTGTAAAGTGTACTTACAAGAACGCGTGGGAATGCGACTTAATAGAGCTTTGTGGACACAGCTTATTAGGTACGTAGGTATAAATCTCCGGGACATTAACACACGCATAGGTAAATTTGCGATGGCAGTTGTTAATGACATCTCCTTATAGGATAGTAAGAAACGTTGAATGTACACTTTATTAATTCTGTCCACCTACAGAGTGTAATATAGGAGTCGGCAATTAATTTAACATAATTGATTGTTATGGTCACTTGATTTATGATTATAGGGTTAATTGTTGGTTATTTGTGTATTTTAATTGATGTAGAGAAGAACGTCATAAAATTAGATGTACAATTTAATAAAACTGTCTCAGATTGACAACCAAATCTAAACTTAAAGGGATTTGAAATACTAACGACCGATGAGTATGAGGTATCAGTAATGTAAAACATGCAATATTATATTTTATTTATGATGCATCTCGCAGAAATATCGGAATAGAGCGATAGCTTATTATGTCATCGCTAATGAGCTTAGCCATAATGTGAGCCGTCTCGTAAATGTTAATATAATCTCTTTAACTTTACCCTTTAGTTACGATGAAGCCTTAGAAGTTAACATAGTCGTAAAAATAGCTCCATATCCTGGGTAAATGCTTACATTTTATGCTAAATTTTTTTACTTATGGAGGTAGTTACTTTGAAAAGGGGCGTTCATAGCTTTGATTCATGCTATGGAGCTCTTTTCAAGTTGATGACGCTATGAGATCAACTTTCATAGGTCTGATCAAATCGTGTCAATTGTACTAGTCTAATACTGAAAGTATCAATGCTTTGAATACATACAACAATTAATAAAACATCATCATGAACCTCGATAATATATCAAATGTGCTAACTTTAAATAAAATTATTTATCAGCTTGTTAATATTGTAAATACATGTAAAACTAGTCACACTCGATGCTAAACGATATCAAAATGTTTATAAATTCCTGATTTGCATCGAGTATTAGAAATTAGAATTTTGAAATTGTTGAACAAGAAAATCTTGGGCGGCTCTAGTCGTTTTTACAACTTAGCTTTTTGTTTGCAACTCAATTTTCTAAGGCTTTTCATTCCGAAAGAAGTTTCGCAACCGCCTTTTTGCTCAGAAGTTCAATCAAAGATGTTTCACCTCGACCCTCGGGCGAGTTTCGAGTTGTTACGACAATTTTCTTCTGAGTTACCACAACGGTCAACCACGAACAATTTCGAAAATAACACTTTAATTCATTCTTAAATTGTGGTTAGTTTGCTGGCGGGAAATGCAGCGACAGATGCGTTGTGGTTTGCGGTCGATTTGCCTACTTCATGAACATGTTTTGCACAGGGGTATAAACTTTAGTTCACAGTTATAAAGTTTATTTTACAGCGGTACAGTGAAGCTCTAGCACATGGTCAACAGTTTTATACATAAAAAGTTGAGGACTTTTTAAGTCGAGTCTGGCGTTTGCAATCTTTTCAAATTATAGGCACATATACTTTATGTGTGTACTATTTATTTTGTTATAATTACGATAAACGTTAGTTATTTATTATACAGTGCTCGTTTTATAATTTGATACTGTATATAAAAGGTTGGTAAAGATATTGGTTCATTTAAAATTCTTCAGAGCTATAATTGACCAAGGCCAAGTTTCTCTAAAAAAGAGGTTGACATATTTTAACCCTTTATTAGGTAGTGTTTATTTATCATAGCATAATATCTATTTAGTTTATATATTTATTATCTTCACAATATATTATCTCAATTTATCATTTGAAATTTAATTGCGGATGTTCGTATAACTAGTTTACCACATAACTTGACTGGCCTTATTTCTCTGAAGTATGATAAAATCCGGCTGACAATTTCACGGGTAATTGAGTGTCGACGATCGCCGGCCGGCGTCGCGCCGCGGCGGGGTGCCTCCGAGTACTCATTTGTTTGCTACACCCAACTGCTTTATTACTATAACGCTTTTATTACCACTCCGCGTTTCTTGTTAAACCTATTGTAACAAATATTCATACAAAAAACCTTTTGTCACGATCTCGCATTGTAACTTTTATCGCTGACTATATTGGTACTTGTGGAAATTCGGTCACACGTTGATGTCTTTTGCACGATGATTCCAAACAAGAGATGTCTACGCGCGTAGTCGTCGTAGTATTTAGTGCAGGTTGGTGACAGATGAGTTCGAGAAGTGCATTTTTCTAGTAACTTTTTCTTTAGCTATAATAAAAGAAAGTTCAAAGAAATGATAGGAAGAAGAGGCAAGCAACGCTCGTGAATAAATACCACGTCCAATTTGTGAAATAAAAACAAAGGACTTTCCCTAACGCTCTGCGATAATAGTTAGTGTGTAAGCACTCAGCAAGCAATTTATCAAGCTGCATTAGTAGCTAAAGCTGTGTTTGTTGTTAAAGCTGTATAAGTTGTTATCGGAGGTGTTTGTATTACCGGATGCCTGGCGGCCGCCACAGCAGCGGCGGCGGCTGCGGCGTTCATCGCGCCCGCGCTAGGATACATTCCCACGTCAAACACAGACGGTCATCGTCTGCTCCAACCACAAGTAAACCGCTCACAGCACACACTCCACTGGTTCCACAAAACAACACACGCACGTACTCCGCGGTCAGTCACACGCGATCACAGCTCGTCTACTCGTTCGATACGTCCTCCACGTAGGAACGTCACAAGCGAACTGACGCGCCCGCGGCGAGGGGGGACCTCTCCCCTCCGCTCCCGACCCCGGCGACCCATGCCGATTGCCGCTGCCATACATATTTTCTCCACTCGAATTTTTCGTCGACTATCTTTATGTTTGAGGAATATTTTAGTCGAATCGGAGATATACGCTCTAATAGATACGTATTATTTGGGGATTTCGTTGAAGGGGTGAGGTGGGGTGTCGGTGTCACGGATCAGCGGGCGTTGTGCGGCTGAGTTATTTGGTGTTATTCTGGTGAGCGATATGCAATTTAAACTAGGATTTAGGGTCGCGGGGGAGATTTAATCGAGCGCTCGAGCTCTAACTAGATTGTTACTTACTGATTGCTCATCTTAATTTCGAATGAGTGTTCTTTTTATATTAACGACTAGCAGCCCGCCCCGGCTTCGCACGGGTAGAACAAATATGCCTATAAAATTTGCATCAGTTTATTGCATCGAATATAAAATATGAACATATTTAACAATCATCGTCATATTTCAACCAATTTACACAAAACCTTAACGAATTATGCTCCTAAACCTTCCTCATAAACACTCTGGCTATTGGTGAAAGCCGCAGGATAATCCGTTCAGTAGCTATTGAGATTATTGCGAACAGACAGACAGACGCAGTGATGGACTTTGTTTTATAATACTTACTCGTACGTAGTGATATGGGACGGCCCTTTGGCGTAAAGGATAGTTACCCTGATTCTGACCCGACGGTCGTTGGCTCTAATCCTAGCTATATACCTACAAATGAAAGTTTTATGTGCATTCATGAATCATGAGTTTTCGTACAGTGGTAGTGGGATCATTAAATCTACCAAAAAGTAGCTTACCACCAAGGAGAACATCTGCCGCCGTAACCTTACGGCGTTCCCCGACGCAAAAAGTAGAGGTAATATACGCTTAACGTGTGTATCTGTGTGTCTGTCTGTAGCATCTTAGCAGGTGCTAAGATGCTACAGACAGACACATGATGAACCGATGAACCGATTTTGTTTTTATTATTGATAGTTTTTTTTAATGTTTGATAGATGTCTTCATCGAGAGTTTTCTTAGCTTTGATTCATGAAAATTCGTTAAATCGTTATAAAACTATGAGCTTTTTTCTAGTTAATTGCGCTATGAAATCGACTTTTATAGGTCTGATCAATTCGAAAATCTTCTTCTTCAACGATATTGTAAGAACATGGAACATTGACCTGATGCTGGGACATCTGCTGGACTCTGCAGAATACTCAAATCCTCACCAACTTACAGCTCAGATTTTAAATGTCGTGTTTAGAGTCATTGGAATGCTTTTAATGAAAAGATTATACATAGATCAGTCGGGGTGGTTTAAAATATTATATTATTATATATATAGATGAATATTATTTTATACAATAGATCATATTATTGTACTATATTGACTTCAATTAATTGTGATCGATGGGGACCTACAGCATAGCTAAGCTTATATAAGCTATGACCTAATCTGTGGTTTCACTGCAAATATTTTATTAATTTTGCGATGCGTGTATGTGAAATTCGTGATATCTTCTAGAGTTTTTATTTGAATTATATACTGTAAGGGACAATTTTAATCTATAATATGTGGCCAAGCTAATTAACGTAATTATTTGGATAAGGATTAATACTATATACTTGAAAATAGCCTTGGAAGTTATGTAATATTTTTTAACAAAAAATTTAAGATTAAAATGGTTACTGTGAGTCAACCTTAAAAGATAGACATATGCTATCCCGGACTTTTTTGTAGGTCTTATTATGTTGTACAACTCTTGCATACAAAATATTCTTCTATCTATTTTCAATTGGGCAGCGTTCGTAAGAAACGTGTTTTTTCGACCGTTTTTTTGCCGACTTAGGTTGCGATTAGGTCTCCACGAATGTACCTTTGATTTAAACGGGATAATATATAGCCTATTTTAGCCGAAAGTCCATTCTATGTATTAGTGAAAGAATTTTTTAAATCGGTTCAGTAGTTTTTGAGCCAAATCATTACAAACATACAAAAATACAAATCTTCTCTCTTTATAATATCAGTATAGATACTAGCTGCTAATTGACAGTTAACGTCTGACATTCGAAATTCGAAACAAAAGATAATAGTGGGTAGCGATACAGGAAAGGTCCATTGGCAAAGTTACATCTGCGGCACAGATTAAAATATTAATGGCGGGCGGTCAGGTCGGTCGCACACAGGCGGGGGTGGGTTAACCTACGTAATTGATACCGATAGCTGGCATCGCGAATTAACGATCTTGATATTGATAACCGGGAATTAACCGATAATTAACTGTTGTCAAATGCGCCTATTGACCTACAGTTTTAATTGCGTAGTTATTGGTAGAGTGATTATAGACTCATCTTCATTATTAAGTTTACCTGAAAAGATCTATCATTTGTACGCTAAATTTGTTTAGTTTTTATTTTTAATTTGAAATAGTACCTATATTGATAATGTTTATTCGTTTTATTTTAAGATTAGTCCTTGAATACCTCCACTTACTCTTATCCTGTTTTTTTGTACCTACGTTAAATGCCTTGAGAAAATTAAAGCCTTAAAAACCCCAATAACATCAACAACGCCATATTTTTTGCTTAAACATTAATGAGCACCTCATTTATTTCAAATAATAAGCTAGATTACAACGATGGTGCTAGCTAATACAAGGTTACTAAATATACTCGCGTAATAATAAACTAATAAAAAATATGCCTTTATTTGTATACAATGGAAAAAATAACCTCTTACGGCTGTTAATTAATCCATTGGTCGAGTCACTCCTTCGCCGCACAATGGCGCATTGTTGGCATTTATTTAAAAAAGCCTTATGTTTTAAACATAAAGTGCCCGTATTACGCTTGCCAGTGACGTGCACTTAATATTTTATACAGGGCTGCCACTCTTGTATGGATATTAAGACATTAACATTTTATTTTTTATATGAATCTATGAAAGATTTTGTGGACAGACTTGTCATAACGATACGGTCAGTAAGTATGAAGAAATTATTTAAATTAAGTATTATTTAAGTTTGAGCAAAAGATAAATGTTAAATAAATTAAGGTTTACATTAAATTTGCACAAATGAAATTATTTCATTCGTTGTTTCAGAGTTTTTTTATCTAAAGAGTACATCTGTATTTGCACTTATAAATCTAGAATATAATGAATTACTTTAAAATTAAATAATCTTCAGTTATTCACACGACTTAGCTTAAAAATATTCTCACTTTTTTATTCTAAGTACATATTTTTATTGTTTATCTTTTTTCACACAATTCTCGTGTAATCTAATACTATAACTTTTTATACCGGCTTGCAAAAAAAGGTTTATCTATGTAGGTACAGTGAATGCGTTAATCAGCCAACCCTACAGTGCCCGGGTTTATGTTTATTCAATGCATTCCGTTTGCGCACACCCTGTGGTTTTTGTAGAACGAGGGGCGTACTTGTCATTTGATACCTTGCCTGCAATGTATCAAGTTCACACTTGTTTTACCGATTAATTTGCTGTTCAAAATTTAGAAATAAGAATTTCATGTTTTTAAAAATAATTCTTCTTCGGGTACATCTTTTTGTTCATAATCCTACACTTTGAACATAATTTTTACATTGAAAGGATTTTATAATGGCAAGTTCTAGTATTGCATAGAGTATGCATATTAAATAGATATCGAAATTATAATAATTATACATTTATCGAAAGTGTTTTCATTACATTTACATTTATTAACCTTTTAAAGTCGCGCGTCGTTTCGGATTTGAAGTTACAGCTAAGTAGTACTGTGTTAGACAGATTCTATTACATACTTAGTTAAATTAACGGCATGAATGATATTCAGCTATTTGAAGGTCTTTTGTTCCTTCATTTTAACGCCATGGCATGGCGTCGGTTCTAGTGACGCGCAGCCGCTGCCGCTGCTCCCCTCACGGCACGCCACGCAGTGGTCACTGTTCTCTAGTGTGTTGCCTTAAGCCGGCTTTTCACTATGGGATATAATGTAAATGACATCTTGAGCTATATATTACATCCAGCGATTGCTGTTCACACTGCAAGATATAAAGTTCAGCTTTGGATGTCGATGGTTTCATTCAAACACTGGCTAAATATACCAATTGTGTGGAGCCATAATAAAATTAAAAAAAACATAAAAAAAAACTGTGGGCGAGGCAGGGGGAGGCGCGAAGTCCGGGGACGTGAGGTAAAATATAAACCTTCAAATATCGCTCAGTCGGTCGAAAAATTATTTATAGCTTGGTATGTAATATATATTACAGCATAGTGTAAACGGTCTCATTCAAAATGTATGACGAGCGATAGAATTTTATATCTCATGATATAATATACATTATATTATATCCCATAGTGAAAAGCCGGCTTTAGTGTCAGACGAAGCCAGTTTATTAAATGTTGTAACAAACGCTACGGCTGAATATCATTCAGGCCGCTAGTTGAAAGTCAAGAGGCTGGGCTGTCGATTGATCGGCGATACACTATACATAATAAATAACTAATCATTGACATCAGTAGGTTCGCATCTAAAGCCACCTAGCGAGTATAGTAGAACTAACTAAGTAACGTAACGTAAGTACTATATGTACTTTAACAAAACGGCATTACCGTACTTGCAATAATTAAGAACCCTTTATTTAACCTCTGACCTTTTAATGTTGGCCAAATAGCTTTATGGCTTCTTGACCCACATAGCTTTAAAAACACTCTCATTTCGTATATAAAATATTCAAAATCCTTCAAAACCGCTCCGATAAGACTTGTCTGGTTAGTTGCTATAGAAAACAGCAAGCACCTCTACTTATAAAATAATTATTTTCTACTGAAATTAGCTAGAAGATCTAATAAAGTAAGATGTGCTCCAGTAAACTTTTTAAGACCTACATTAAATTAGCAATTTGCGATTGTATCAATCTCATTAAGCGCATTTTTGTTTAGATTATTAATTGAATCGTTTTATGGTGTTTGAAATCCATGACTGTACCTGTACCTAAAAATGTACCTAAATGATTTAAATTATGTTTTTCAAGTATTATATAGGCTAGCGCATGCCCACTGTCTTACCTGTCGGTAAGTGACGATGCACATGAGGATGATAGCACGCTAGGCTTAGAATGGGAACTGGTTTTCAATGATAGCTGCCGGAATACATAAGTTGTTTTTCGAAAATATTTCTAACCTGAGGTAGCTAACCAGGCATACACTAGACAGTGTCCTACCACCATACAGGGGCCGTTACTAGATTGATATAAGCTGTCCTTTACTGGAGGGCCACTGTGAAAATGCGACTACGGGATTGGAACTTCCTGCTACCTCTGGCGTCAAAGCTCATTCTTCTGCACTTGAAGTCGATTTTTTTCGTTTAGTAAACGACCTTAAACTACTTATAACTAGTATTATTTTCTAGGCTTACAGGCTGTTAGCACTGGCTATGTTTTTTCACATAACTTGACAACCAAATGTCAGTTAAGTTTACTGAAAATCCTTGCAAATCAAATGATTACAATTTATAACGGTAGGCCATGCCCGTAACTGAGACCTGAGACCAATCAATAATATCACATTCTTGTGCTAGTTCAATTATCCATAGCTATTGTTCTGGAACTTTCATTTTCCATTGTTACACGCTGATTCAGGACTCCCGATAACCAATTAGCATGACCTTGCTGGTAGCTGGCATATAAATTGAAAGTACATGGCCATTGATTGAAATTAATGGCTTATTGCTAATGGGTTGCAGCCACGTAATGACTGGGTTACTTTCTAGCTGTTGAAGAGTTAATCGCGGTGAATGTGGTAGTAGCTAATGTGACGTTATATTGTAGTACATGACTCGGGATCGGGAACCGATGTGTAACTCCGCTCGGGGCAATGAACCTCTTTGATAGTGGGAACTGAAACTGTATGGTGCATGCGATTAGACATTTATTTTACTAACATTCCTTGAATTTAATTTGTATAAACTAGATAGGTTGATGTTATATTTTTGTATCAGCTCACAGACATGTGCCCATATTTTTTGTTGGGCCACAAAGGCGTAGCGGGGTATCGTCGTATGTAATTAGGAAACAATTATACGTATCCACTACACCCGATAGGAAATACGCAGTAAGAATATCGATATAACCCGGAAAATTGGTCAACATACCAAAGAGCCCGGTAACTGAGATAGGTAAACGGTAAGCGGTAAAAATGTTTGCAAGTATGGCCAATTTAAATACTGCGCCCAAAACCGTAGCACTTCTTTTGTTTTGTAGTTTTCGTATTTAGACGGTTTATTTATGATGAATACTTCTGTAAGTACTGTATATGTACATAAAGGAAAATTGCTTCTCACGGCAAGAATAATATTCAAAGCGTTCTCCTCAACTATTCCACAGAACAGTTAATAATACTACGTATCTATACGTTGTAAATATCCCCCTACTCACTGTTCGTGTTGCACAACATCTTAGTTAAATAAACACCCAGCGTTCGAGCGTGAGGTGGAAACTCGTCTAGGCGTAATCTTCGGCATTGCTTACATCGCGGGGACTCCTTAGCGCCTCCAGCTGGCATGACACTGAAGCTATTGTCTTGTCAGTTTATCTAACGAATAAAATAGCTTGCATTCGAAACATCCAAGCCTCTCTAACAGTAACTTTGAACTTTCTCTTGCATAAACTGACAATTATTTGTCCTGACTCCTGAGCCCTGACATTTCAGTATCCGAAAAATAACAGTTCACGTATAATTTTCTCCATCTTATTCCTATAAAATTGCGTAGTAAATTACGTTCCGTTCACGCGGGGAAGTAACGAGTTGCGACAGGAAAAAAACTTCGCTCACAAATCCCACAACATCTTTAGATGTTGCTTTTGTAACTCGTTTGAATTCTTGTTTCGAATCGCGCAGCCGTTTTGCTTTGGAGCCACATGTCGTCTGAGGGTTGCCATCTTACGTTTATAAATACATAAATGCATTCACTATATATATCAAACTTTTTATTTTTGGCACATCATTCTAATCATTTCATCCATACTGTTTGTACAATTTATAAATTACAAAAAATACTAAAACAAAGTTTCAAATATCAACACTAAAAATATAAGCCGCAATAAAACCCAAATTGTATTACTCACCACAATCTTTAATAACACAATATCTGAACCTACCTGAAAAAGGGCAAGTATTTCAATATTATTATTGTTCTGTTAAATACAATAATCGTAAACGAGCTTTATCTTTCCGATCAAGTGATCACGTTATGTTGCTTTGACCCTTCCATCCCCCTTTCTAAATATCACAATGGTAAACTGGCAACCCTACGAGTCGTCACGATATTGCGTGATAATGGATGCGGTTATTTGACGGCTGCATGTAATATTACACTTCTCAGATACAACTTTAAATAAAATGTTTTACAACTCGATCACTCATGATAAAATCGAGTTAAAGATACAGTTTCGGTTTTAAAGATATAAATAATAAGTATTTGTATTAAAACAAAGCAGGATTATTTTAAAATAACATTTATAGATTGAGAGCTACTGGACGAACACTGTTAGGTATATCTGAAGAAAACTGAATTCTCTTTTAAACGGCTAGTATACTCCTAATACATTAATTCTTTTCAATAAAGATAGATGAAAAAACTTATTTGACTTCATGCATTAGTTCAATAAGGTTTGTGGAACTTTTTGGGAATATTTTTCGTAGAGAGGATTTTTTCGTAGCATTCGTAGACGTTGTAGCATGGCTAACAAGGATAATTAGAAAAAGTTTTCTACGAAAAAATCGTAACGTAGTGATAACACAAGTTATCGTGTTCAATGCTTCTCATCCATCTATCGACAGCGTCATGTTGCTCAACGTTCAACTCTTGCTGCAGCTATCAGCGCCGCTGCCGCATCTGTGTGCGACAAGCATCTGTCCAAACTAACCATCTCCAGACATGACAGTCATTTATTTCCTAGCTCGGAGATCGGCCGATACCGCTGTAATAGCGAGCTCCCTGCGCAGGCGGTCCCGCGCGCCGGCCGTGCCCGATCTCCGCGCGATAACAGATAAATAACAATCACATGATATCGCCGCGACATCGCTGCGACAACATCGCGCGACGACCAACCCCCGCTACCCCTCCCTCCCTTCACCTGACTCCGCACCCTCCTATCCTGCCTACCTGCCTGAAACACAAAATTTTTACGATCCCTTTGCGTTTACGTTGATCGCATCTGAGGGGCACGAAGATAAGCCTTAATTAATTAGGTAGGCCGGCTTAATCGACCCTTTATTTTCGTGTCCATTTAATTTACACAGTTGATGACTGTTATAAACACTTACATCGAGATTACTTTCCTTAATTTGGAAGTTTTATGAATCCATTGAAGCTCGCCAGTAATGGATATGTGGGTGGAAACTGGAAACGCCGAGTCGTGTATAAATTTTACATTATCGGGTTTTAATAGAGAAGCAGTCTCTGGTATTTAGATATGGCCGGTTTAATTAGCCGGTAGATTGAATCAGACGTTTGTGTACGTGCGGTAGAGGCGGTGTTAAAGATCACACAGTTCATTAAGGGCCCCGTGCGGTATAAATAGCGCCGTATTAATTGGCTAGTGGCGGGAACAAGGGCGCGTTATCTGCGGCGTCCGACCAGTGCGACCACACACGGCCGCACAGCCGCTAGCCGCCCTGCGCAGCGTCCAAACAAACTCGACACACAAACTGCATAATTAACCGGCGCGAACAATTAGTTGTATAACCGGCCATTGTGTCGCGACTATTTTTTTAAGCTCTCCGTTTCCCAGAAGGCTCGGATTCTGTCGTTTTCGCTCGGTGCCCGACCGCTTTTTGCTCGGGAATTAATATTTAATGGCCCTGCAGTCAGAATCGCATGCGATCGTAGCTTTAGATATCTACCCACGTTTATTTTTGCGAAGGTGTGAATCACGATATGCTTTTTGCTTAGAGTCGTGTGGTGTTCAATTATTTAACGAGTATTTACGACTAATGGATTGAGTACTTAGGACCTACTTACCTCGCCTGTTCTAAGAGTAAGACTAAGTATGCATAATAATAAATAGCTCGAGAAGTGTTATGCGACTGATAAGGCGAGTATTATTACACAAGTATTAGTATTAACCACATCCGCTTATTAATACGGCACTTTACAGTGGAGTGGTTATTGTCAGTGAAATAAAACAGTCGACTATTAGTCTATTGCGTAATGCACAGATGTCATGGGTCAATTTTCATTTTAAATAAGAATTAACATCTGTGACAAAGTTGTACATTATATAATAAATTACTTACCTACCGTAATCATGATCACACCATCTTCCCTAACTTATTTTGCGCTTAAACACGAAACAGTCTACACTAATAAAAATATAACTAACGTGCATATTAACTACTTAAAGGTAGGTATTATAATTAACTAGAAGTGCCCCGCGGCTTCGCCCGCGATAAAAACTTCTTTTGTTTACTTAAAACTTTTCTTTTGTAAAAACGATTCTATCATTAAATACATGAAATAAGAATTAGCCAAATCGGTTCACCCATTTTCATGTTATCGCGTGACTAAGGCAATTCGGGATTCATATTTATAAAAACCGAAAACCCAAATTTTCAGACTTTGTTACCTACCCTACCCTATCTAATCTTGTTTCTCCATACAAACTTAGGACCCCCGTTTCATCCCCTTCAGGGGGTGAATTTTGGAAAATACTTTCTCAGAGGGAACTAACTATCTGCATGCCAAATTTCAGCGCAATTCGAAACAATATTGATTTTCACACTTTGTTACCCCATTCTTAGGGGTGTAATTAAAAAAAAACCTGAAACACGTATTTTCCTAATTTTTTTACTGGAGCACTTGTATGAAGTTTCGCATAGAAAATACTATCTTATCTTGTTTCTCCATACAAATTTTGAACCCCCGTTTCATCCCCTTCAGGGGTGAATTATGGAAAATTCTTTCTCAGAGGGCTCTGACGTCGTAATAACTATCTGCATGCCAAATTTCAGCGCAATCCGAAACAATATTGATTTTCACACTTTGTTACCCCATTTCACCCTCTTAGGGATGTAATAAAAAAAAATTGAAAAACGTATTTACTTATTTTTATACTGGAGCACTTGTATGAAGTTTCGAATAGAAAATACTATCTAATCTTGTTTCTCCATACAAACTTTGACCCCCGTTTCATCCCCTTAAGGGGTGAATTTTGGAAAATCCTTTCTTAGTACACCCCTACGTTTTAAGACAAATATACCCTCTAAATTTCAAGTCTTTACGACCAGCGGTTTAGGCTGTGCGTTGTCTGTCAGTGAGTCAGTCAGTCAGTATGTCAGGACAAAGATTCTTATAGTATTAGATTATTCCGTGTTTTATCTGATAAGTGTTTCTTTAAATACCTAAGGCAATTATGACGATAAAAGATAGTGTAGTCCGCGGTGTCGTTATTTTTTCATCTCGCTCAATTAGGTAAGTAGGTACTGCATCGATGTGAATGTACTACGTACAATGTACACATACGTTTACATGTACATAGATGAGGTACCGTTATTTCTGTTACTTTTGCGGAATTTCCCTCTTAAGATAAATTGTATGTACCCACCTGAAATGTCATAATAACCACAGATTGTATTTTAATTATAATAATTAAGTAATAAACACTAACTCTGATAAGTTAGAACACTATCTCGCCTGGTGGTAAGCGATGATGTGGTCATGAGCTGTGTACTGCCGGAACACCGTAAGGTTATGACGGCAGATTTACTCCTAGATTAAGTTACTTTTTCGTCAAGCAAGTTAGGTAGAACGGAACATTGAAATACATGATATATACATAATATATTCAGATTAATATTTTAGAAACGTTTGTAACTCTGTCTGTTTGTTACCTTATCACGCCTAAAGGGACGATTCGATCTCACTGAACTTTAACAAGATATAACAATATAGCATGAGGATGAACATATAGGCTACTAAATCCTTGGTGTAGTTAACGAAGTCGCGGGTATCAACTAGTATATAATAATAACCTAACTTAAGGAAATAGGTACGTAAAGTATTATAATAATACTGTTTGAATAATACTATTTGTAGGAGGGGCTTGGTTATTATACCTACATACTTAGTCGGTATTAATTTTGACGTAGGTACTAAGTTCGATATCGTAATCAAGTTCATGATAAGAGATGTCAACACACAAAAAATGAAAAGAAGGATTTAGGTAAGTACTTAGGTTACCTTATATTCTTATACCTTATATTCATTTAATAAATACATATATGAAATAGGTTGTAGCTCAGTTGGTACCTAGGTTGGTTCTTTATTTTGTGACCTTTTTTTCCAACCCATCTAAAGGACATTAAGGAATAAACACACCCAATATTAGACGTCGGTATCGTCAGCAACAAAAGAGTAAGAACTAACTTATCAGAAGTATGTTTTTATTTATAACTAATCTTTATTCTGAGAAAAAGTAGGAATGTGTATGAGTCACTGTACCTATCCTAATAGGTACAGTGACTCATACACATTCCTACTTTTGCTTCATGTTATATTAAACTAAAGGAAATAAACAATAGGTAATAAGTATTTTATTCATCATATACATACGGTCTAATCATAATGATGTCATTATAATAAAATAGGTAACCAAGTAATTATTGCGTGCGTCAATGTTACACATTATAAGAACCTAACACTAGCAATTAAGGCAAAATGTACCTATATAAGTAACAAAGAATTGTAAAAAACAATCCAAGCAGACACCTAACTCTACGAATAAATTATGTACTATTTATTTGTAGACCTAACTAGAAAGAAAGAAAGAAAAAACGTTTATTTCGTACACAACACAATATCCTGTACACAATAACAATGAGTACAATATTAATCAAACTTTTGAAATATTAATAGACACTAAGCAAAAAACTACATAATATATTAGAGACAGTCTAAGTATAAAATGATCACTCAAAGATCATGTAACTGTAGGAAAATAATCATTCTAAGAGATATTCGTACCTACCTTAAAATTCTAAAACTGCACTTAATCCAAGTTACAAAATGTCATAAGTGTAAGAGGTATACATAGCTGGCTAAATAAGTGATTTAATTGTGGTCCGGCCCACGATGTGGAGTAATCGCAGAGAAACAACGCGATAAAGATGTTCGCGCCGCGAGCTATTAATTAAGAGATAATTATCGCAGAGCTTAGGCGTTATCGCGAAATTATGGCGGGTTCAAGTGTTACCACCGTGTACTCTCTTTTATCACTTCTAGAATTGTGGGTTATATGCTACGGTTTTTATCTTTATATATTATAAGTATTACCTACTTACTTACTTATTTTTAACTAGGTAGGCGTGTACTTAGCTATATCATATGGCACTTAGTTATTTTATAAGTAAGTAGTTCAGAAAATGTATTCATGTTACAAAGTAAGTAGGTACTGAACTGTACCTACCTACTAAGGTATCTAACTAAGCCTCGATGTACATATAAATATCTTTAAAAAAAATAATAAATCTAGTTAACCTATCTATACTTAAGTAGGTAATTACTTTCTAAACCGTTTAAAACCTCATAAATAAATTGTTAATCATATAATAACGGACTCCATTATCACAATAATTAGAGCATGTTTGTACCCTACCCACCCGTCATACGTGATAGTAGAAGTACCTAAAGATAAGTGGCCTGGCTGGCAAATAGGCCCAAATTGTACGCATTTTTGTAAGTGACTGCACCAACAATAAATATTAGCAGCACAAAAAGTAAACCTGTCTACCTGCAGAGGATACTCGTAGTTATTTTTTACACGGCGAGAAGTGTGTTGAATGGCCAGTCGCTGGCTACCGGACAAGCATACCTTATCCGATGGAGGTCGCCTCTCTATACGACTACCTACCTACCGGACCGACATACTACCACTCGCTAAGTTTTTCTTTCCTTTCCAACGACCATTTTTATCAAATAGAAGCAAAGATGTCTGTTGAAAAAGCAATAAAAATAATAGACGACGATAAACAGAGTCGATGTTAATGTATGTGCACATTGTAGAGCAATTTAGACCGATGTAGAGTCATGTTTATTTTGACGACATACTTCGGTTAATATCCTTCGCCGGAGTTTGTATAACTGGGCTCGGATAGAGCGTCGGTCGGGCGCGGGGCGCGGGCGAGGATAGGTCGACAGACATCGGTCAACCCTAACTAGGCACTCGAGTCTGGAAGCAGGAAACTCGCGAGCCGCGACTCGCCATTAGCGCCGCGGCGCGCATTCAATAATAATGAACGAGCCGCACCGAAATATCCCCTGTTTACACCCACTCGCTCGCTCCGCCGCCGCACCGACCGACCGCATTTTATTTTTTCGCTGTCGCACATTTCGCCGTCATAGCTATTTCCACTCGAGGCATTATACGAGCGTCCGTGTGTGCGTCAGTCCACGTGGACCGCTCCGTCGTCGGTGAACAGAACTCGACGTTTCCAAACGCGCCATTGGCTCGCTCGCCGAGATCGCTTATTAAGGGTGGAGTTACACGCGTTTCCGAGCCGCCACTGGCTAGAACTGCGCACCGAGACGGCCCGATTGGCGGAGTGGATTTTTATAAGAGCGGCAGTCAACGTGGACTCGTTTATCTATTCAGACGCCGGCGGCGCGGTCGCGGGGAGAGACCGGGGGGTATACGGGCAATCAGTAAAGGCGGGAGGAATACGGCCATATTTATAAGAGCTGCGGGGATGCAATCACGAAGCGGCGCGGGGTTCGGGCGGGTGCTCGGGGGGAGGCGGCGGCCATTTTGAGGGCAGCTCTTTTTATTCGTTTTTCGCGCGGGGTGCGTCGTCGTCGGGAGCGCGCCGTGCGCTAATTGCGGGGGTAATGAGGGCGCTCGACTCGACTCGCTCACTCTATTAAACTCGCTCGCTATCGACTGCCTTATTGATTTGTCCTTAATCGAGGCGCGGCAGAGTGGCAGCAGGCAGCAGGCAGCTGGTGTAATGTAAACAAAGCGGTCGGGGCGCGCGGAAACGTCCGCACAAATTGAATTAGAATGATTACATTACAGCGCAGCGTAGCACTGACCTAGTGACGGCTGTAGCCGAGGCGCTACGAGTCGCGGCTACAAGCGGCCGCGGCGGCCGGTCACCTCTCATCTTCAATAGCCTTCCATTACAATTATTATTGAGTGTCCGTGGGCAGCCGGACAATAAACTTTAAACGTACCATTTATTTATCAACTCAAAGGCGTCCATCGTTTTATTTATTGGTGTAATTTATTACTTTTGCTAATAAAATTCGTTGGGTCGCCTATGTTTCGTAGCTTTTACGTTTTAATTTTATTTCCAATTCAGAATTATTTTTTTATTAATATAGCTACTTAGCTCGTCTCACTCAAATGTATAATGATGGAGATCATTTAAAATTTAAGAGCTTTAGGCCATTGGGAATGGTAGGATTTATTATAAAAGGCGTTTACCTTAGGTATACGGGTATGCCCTCAACAAAGCATGTTTTGTTTAGACCTAGTATAGATACAACCTTCATTGTATTCTTAGATAATTTAACTGTGAGTTAGCTTAACTTCTAAAGTTAACTTTTACTTATTACGTACTTAGGTACCTACTTACCTATCTAAAAATGATTTATTACAAAAACACTTTAGGTTAATAAAGTTAGATAAGTACCTACTACATATTAAGAAAATATAATTTAAAGTCAAAATATTTATTAATTACTTATATCATTTACTTACTTTTAACTTATTTGACTTGTGTTAGGCATACTTTTACATATGTACATTTTATATTAATATATATATAATTATTGTTTCATTACATAAGTATACAGTTTTTATACAATAAAACATTAGGTACCGTTTAACAAAACATCGACACATTAGCTAGACGCAGATGTTTCTATACTATGAACACCGATTAAAATACAAAATTGATTTAATGAACATTGCTAATCTTACTACCTATTACATATAACATACCTATCTAAGCACAGTTATCTCATTATAAGATGGAAATAAATGGATAGATTAAGAGCCAGTTCAGTTCCTGATTTACTCATAAGGCATAAGCAATCTCATAGATTTTTGTGGATTTTTTATTGTTATAAGTCTGATAATTATCTGAAACTACATATATCAAGAACCGATGTGAAACTGGCCCTAAATAAATCTGGGGCTCACAGAAGTCTTAATATTATTTTTAAGACATCTGTGCTGTGGCTGATAACAAGTGTCAGAAAGTGGTAAGTACTTAGGTACCTAGTAATCGATTGTTTTGTTTCAGTACTTAACTTTTTTATGTTGGCAGAAAAAGCGCATTCAGAATATCACTAATGTTTTTTTTAATATCTGATAGACTTATAGCGCTTGACCACTATTTCGCCTGGTTACCAGCGATGATGTGGTTGTAGATGGTGTACACGCTAGGCCTAGAATGGCCTGACTCCGTGGTTGTGCTGCCGGAACACCGCAAGGTAATGCGGCAGATTTTCTCTTTGATGGTGGTAAGCTACTTTGGTAGCAAGTTAGGCGAAACATCAATATAATGCTGCAACCACCTGTGGACATGCGTAGAAAAATCCATTGGTGCAAGGCTAAGATTTAAAGCCACAACCTCCGGGTTTGAATTCAATCTTTCCCTTACGGAAATGGGGCGACTTCTTTTAAAAGGTATGCGCGGGTGAAACTGCAGGGCTCTACTAGTGTCTAATAGAAGGAGATGTGTAGAGCTGTGATGCTGCTTCTCATTATGTCCTTGAGAGTCAGTTCCCATTCTAGGCCTAGGGAGCTACCATTCTCGACCGCATCATCACTTACCAACAGGTGAGATAGTGGTAAAACGCTAGCCTATATAACAAATAAATAAAATGTATAACGAATCAATCAAATCAAATCAAAGTATTTATTTAGTAAGTAGGCAGTATTAATAAACGCACGTATACACGTCATATACAAAATCATAAAATAAATCATAATGAATTATCAAATAAACATAGCAAAAGCAGAATTTAACGCTTTGAATTAAAAAATAATAATAAAACCGGCCAAGTCGAGTTGGACTCGCCCACCGCGGCTTCCGTACCAAACCCAACTTGACAAGACATCTAAATTGTATGAGCGCTCATATAACTCAGAGGCCTATCTTAATTATAGCGTATCTATGTATGTATGGGGACACCCTTTCATTTTCAACTTTTTTATTTTTTTGGAATTTTCGCTTTACTTGAGACCTTGCTTCTTGCCAAATTTCATGATTCTAGGTCAACCGGAAGTACCCTATAGATTTTGGGTTGAAAACCGATAGGGTACTTCCCGTAGAATTGTCAATTTTGGTTAAAAGCAAGTTCCTTACAGCACAAGTAAAGGAAAAATTCCGAAAAATAAAATAATTAAAAATTGAGGTAAATTTTGGTACTTACAAGTTTTCGCAAAAATCTAAATTTGCCCATATCTTTTTATCGTATTGACTCAGGACCTCGATTTTTATACACCTAATAGGGACTATACACTTCAGTATCTGGTATACATTTCAAATTGCTAGGTCCACCCGTCAAATTGCTAGGCCACCGGTCCTGAGAAAATCGGTGGTGACACACGGACAGACAGGCAAACAGACAGACGGACAAGAAAGTGATCTTATAAGGGTTCCTTTTTTACCTTTTCAGGTACGGAACCCTAAAAAAAAGTGAAATAGTGTCACACAACTTAAAGAAACGCATACCGATCACAGTACATATCATGACATTTAAACCTGACTCTCTGTAGTAGATAGAATATAGTTCCGATGAAATATCTATAATTTGGTATCTGGGAGCTGAATTTATGATGGAGGAGGAGGATAGGAGTTTGATAGTGGAACTCTTCTGTGGCTACTAGTAAATACTTAAAGCTTGGACTTATTCATGATTCGTTTTGACTAGTCCAATAGATTGGGCTTGGTGACGAAGGTTTGACGGATCCAGGACTCCATTTTTCAGTGCAAGCGTATTTTATTAGATTTTTTTTAAAATAACTTATTATAACTTATGTGGATATAAAAAAAATATTTATATTTACATTACATTACAGAAAATGGGAGATTTAAAATGTAACAAAACATACAGTTTGGCACGGTAAAATAATCCTTAAAAAACTTCTCGTCTTGATGATTATGACCGTCACAAGAATTCTATCCAATCGTCATCAGAAGAAACAATATCTTCTAGCGGTTGTTGCATTTCTTTTGAGGCAGGTAATATCCGATTCTGCAAAATAAAAAATTGAGTTTAGTATGTCCTTCAATAATTTGATCGCCGTAAACTGTAGATAATACGGACGGCCTATTTCGAACCTCTCCTACGTTTTTTTTAATTTAATAGGCTAGCGTTTGAGCATTATCTTGCCTGGTGGTAAACGATAATGAGGTCGAACATGGTGAACATGCTAGACCTAGAATACTCTGACTCTCAAGGTTGTGTGCTGCTAGAACACCGTAAGGTTAGGGCGGCAGATTTTCTCTTTGATAGTGGTAAGTTACTTCATGTCCCAGAGTCAGTAATCAAAGCTTACAACTGGTATAAGTTATAGCTTCTCTGTTTTTGATTGAACTGAAATATGTTATACGCATGTGAGAATTCAGTGACAACTGACAACGCAGAATAATGATACCATCATCGAATTATTACCTATAGGTAACCATCGCGTTTTGATATGATGATGGAGCCGTGATGTAGAGACTCCCTGATGGTAAATGGTAGATAAAGTCCCCGTCACGAGAAGCTATAAATTATGTAAACAAACATCTTTTACTAAGTAAACATTTTATACTGCGAGATAATAATAAATTGACCATATTCAATCGACATGAAATATAGACGGGTTATATGAAAGTAACAACCTATTTAATTTAGTCGGATCATATTTTAACGACGCAAAGCGCTATCGTTTGTGTTTCTTGGTACCGGACGCAGGGATTGTAAACTATCGGGACGCCATTTTGAAATTAACGCGTCATTCGAGTTTCGAGTTTATTTTCACAAATTCATTTTTTTGTTGGTCCAAATGTTGTGAACTCCTGAACACTTGTTTACATAATTTATAGCTTCTCGTGACGGGGACTATAGTTGAATTTGGGCTAGTATGTTTTTTTTCATGAGTAGTTGGTACTTTCCAATACACATGATGACGAGGGTCTGTACCTAACAAAACATGCATACAAAGCATGTTTTAAAAAGGTTTTAATCTTACTCGAGTTTATAATCAAAGTATGTACATAGGTACTTTGATTATAAATTCGTCGTACATGACATATTGTATATTATCAAAAAGTACATATTACCCTTTAACCGACATCAAAATTAAGAGGAGTTTCTAAATTCGTCGGAATATTTTATTTTTTATGTATGTTCCTCAATTACTCAAAAACGCCTGACCCAAATTCGAAAATTCTTCTTTTATTTGAATAACTATACTCGCCAGGTGGTCCCAGAGATATGAAGATAAACACCAAAAACTTGGTACGGAAAATGACTAACGCTGCATTTGAAGTCGGTTCTTCTAGTTTTTTAAACGATCTTAAATTATTAATACTTCACCTTTAGTTTTAATTCATTTTTAAGTGGAAATACATAGTTTTGATTAGTATCTGTTGATGCAGACAACACGGCTCGAGTTAGTTTTGTGCAGAGGCCGTCAGCGTCTTGTAGATAACGCTGAAAATCCAGACAAGCCAAAAGTTAATTAAAAACATAATACTTTAATTTAGGAAGAGATCGCTCTTAGCGATAAGATCGCCTATTGTTACACGATTGTTTCATTTATTGTAATGTACTGTTACTTATTTTTATGGTGTCCAATTAAGTGTTTTGTATTCTATGTATAATCAGTTTTTTAAGACTATTCCAATGAGCCTAAGCACGACATCTCTGCTGTTAGTTAGTAAAGGTACGGCCACACAGCGGCGTCCTGCGATCTGTGGGCGCGATCTCAGTACTTTTCAATTGTTTTCTGATCGTTTGGTGTGAACCAGTCGGTACAAATACTGAGCTATCTGATCGCCGCCTAGATCGCTCACGTAGGACGCTACGGTGTGTCCGTAACTTAAGAAGTTAAGTATTCTGTAGATCACCTGGAAGAAGATGTCCCTGCATCAGGTCAAGGTTACCATGTTCTTGCAATATTATTGAAGTAACAGAAACCGAATTTCAATTGATCAGACCAATGAAAGTTGCTCTCATAGCCTCATCAACTAGAATAAAGATGATAATCTTCAAACGGCTAAACGAAAAATATAACAACGGGTTGCACTCCGGCAGTGCCGGCAGAAGTGAAAACATGAACATTAACGTTGTGCATTTGGTCAAATCTCCCTCCGCCTTCCGAATGTTCAACCAGGTCACGTGTCCTGACGCGAATTTAACATTTTTTACCCATCCCAAAAAAAGTTTCTACCCTCCTTTCGTCTTATGAATTTTCGATCAGGTCACTTGTCCTGACGCGAGGTTTTGAAGCGAGTTTAACATGTTTTACCCATCCCAAAAAATTCACAACGCCTCATAGGAAGTTTTCACTTTAAAAAAATAATATTATTAGCGAGGTATCTGTAGTAGGTAGACATCATTGCTTACCATCAGGCGAGCGTCGTGCTTGTTCTGTTACCTTATATCATACAAAAAAATATATAGATAAAGGTAAAAAGTACTTCTAACAAACTTACGAAAACCAAGTCTGAAAGGTTGTCGAAGTAATCCATGTCATCCAACGTATACTGTAGTTTTGCTTCTTTGTCAGCTACAGGTACAGTAGATGACATTATTCTGAAATTGTAACAAACTATATTATATTAACCGACTTCACAATAAACAATCATACTTAAATTCAAAACTTAAAATCACCCCCGACTGATCTACATAAATTTATAACATAATCTCTTCACTGCGACCGTACCAATGAGACCAAACTTGAATATTCTGTAGATTCCGGGAAATTTTCCAGCATCAGGTCAATACTAGATACCTGTTCTATATTATGTATATATAATTATGTTCTATATAAATATTATTAATTTAGCAGGATGCCGAACTTCAAATTGATCAGTTCTATGAAAATTGATTTCATAGCGTCATTAACTAGAAAAAAGCTTATAGTTTTAAAACGGCTGAACGGCGGATTTTCATGAACCGAAACTAAGAATACTTTCGATTAAGATACCTATCAAACAAAAAAAAATCGAAATCGGTTCTTTTGTTTGGGCACTACGATGCCGCAGACAGACACACACATACACAGATACACAATTCAAACTTATATCACCCCTTCTTTTTGCGTCGAGGGTTTTTGATACCTCAGATCTCCGTCATATATTAAACGATTTGGTAACCGGTTTGAATTTTAATTAAGAGAGTATGCTTCCCGTCGTAAACCTATAGAGATCTGATAAGTAGGTAAGTAGGTATCACCAGAGATATGGCGCTAAATCTCTTAAACTTAGTACTGAAATTTTCGCGATATATGTATATTTATATATAACTAAACTGAAATGGCAGTGGGCTGGACACGTTGCATGATGTGGTGATGGCAGGTGGAGTAAGTCCCTAACAGAATGGTGGCCTCGTGTAGGAAAACGAAGCCGCGGCAGACCAATACAGAGGTGGGTCGACGACATCGAAAAGTACGCAGATAGGACCTGGCCAAGAGTAGCTCAGAACAGGGATGAGTGGCGTAAGAGGGAGGAGGCTTATGCCCTGCAGTGGGCGGAAATGAGCTGTCAATGATGATGATGATGATGTATATTATTTTACAGTCATGTTCTAGTATGTAAAAAGAATTTTGACGTTCGATTGGACTCAAATTTGGTATACTTGCGTATCTTCTGTGACTAGGCAATAGTATGATGCCATCGAGCTTACCTGGTGATGTAGCCGGGCTGTACTAGGGATTGGAAAACCGTAAGGACAAAAGCGTGAATTAAATAGTACCAAATATTAATCCAAATCAAAATAAATAGTTATTAAATAGATTATTCCAAAGATGCCAGCAGTGTCCGCAGTCTATCGTTAAGAAAACTTTCATAGTGCTTTACACAGTAACGAGATTATGCCTGTGGTGCTGCCCAGACTGCATCAGAGAAGAATCGTACTTCTATGTAGGTACTTACCGGTAATGCTTAACACCCCCTTCGAATGCTACGCAGAGAGTGTGGTCGTTTGGAAAATAATTGCTATCCCGCACTAGGAAAGTACCGTCGGGTTGACCGATGAGCATGGTCTCAGAGCATTTACGTGTGATGCGACCATAGTGCCATCTGTATACGAAAAAAAAATAGTATTTTTCTATAGTTAAGCACTTATGAAATATTTAAACAGTTTTTTGTTTTATATAGGCTAGCGTTTGATCAGTCTCATCTATTGGTAAGTAAGTGACAATGCGGTCGAGGATGGTAGGACGCTAGAATGGAAACTGGCTCTCAAGGACACCAACGGAAGACATTGGATGTTTTGGTGACATATTTTCAAAATTGGTATTATCTGACTATACACTAGGCAGTGTCCTACCACCATGCAGGGGCCGCTACAAGCTTGCTCAACAGTCAACACCTGTATGCTGCAGGTTTCTTAACGATGTTTTCCTTCGCCGGAGGGCCACTGTGTAAATATGCACATAAATGTTTCGTTAGTTGGTATCGTTGCTTTTGTAAGTACGCAGGCAGAAATACCAAGCTCGTGGTTTGTGGTTTAACTGGTAAAGGATAAAACTAATATTATTCCTAAAGTAACTTTTATAACTAGGGGAAATTACGCTTATGTATGGTAATAAGCTATCGTATATATTACCACCTACTTTGGATCCATTAACACAACTACTTACTGATTAATCTGACAGTAAGCTAGGAAATCTCTACATAGTCACAGAAACAAGGTCGCTTCCTGCCATCTGTCCCTCTATACGCTCTTTACGCTTAGATATTTTAAACTACGCAACAGATTTTGATGCTTGGTTTTCAAGAGTAATTAGGAGGAAGGTTTAAAAGTACATATATTGAAATATGACGATAACTTTTCAAGATGTCGGAAGAAATCAAGCAAATTGACAGCTTTCATCGTGCAAATGCTGATCTTTTGAAATTAACAACAGTGCGAGGTTGAACGCGTCGGCGAGCGTCCCGCACTCAAGATCCTGAAGAAGGCCTCCGGATGAGGCCGAAACATATGTCGATCGCTATATCGACATCGCGTAAGTCACGTTAAATTCCCGTTTTTAAATCTATAAGATTAACAAAATAATGTATGATGGACTATTTACTCCGCATTGAATTTAGTATCTACATTGCACCCGTACGGAGCCGGGGTGGGTTGCTAGTACCTTTATAAACTAATTAAAATAACAGCATTTGCCGTTTGCTGTGGAAAGTACCAAAGTACCTAGTTATCAAAGGGACACCTACGTATATCCAGGCAATTCTCCCCAATTTTAAATGACGAGGTGACCGGCCAATTCGAGATTTATACCTCTTTAGGTGCTCTTGGAGCTTCCCAACCCCCTAAATACGTATATTTTAAATATGTTGCCATATAAATAATATTACTTACGACCATTTAATATTTTCTTTTGGTGTAGGATCTGCACATATAATATCGTCTTGCTTATCTCTGTTTGTTACTGATCTTGATTCGATTCGACCTTGAACTTGACCTAAATTCGCTGTATTGAGACAAAATATACAAATTAAGATTATTAATAAATTTTATGCAATTATATGGTATCCTTGAGCTGACCTGATGATAAAGCCGGGCTGTAGATACTGGAACTCTGTAATGGCAAATGGTAAGACACTGGCAATAGCTGCCAGGCGAACCATAGTGTCCTACCACCATGCGGGGGGTGGTTGGCTTCTTAACGCAATTGAATTTGGGCTAGTATGACTGTATTGTTCGTTATTAGTACTTTTCATTACACACGATAACGTGTTTCCAATAAACTTGTGTTTAAAAAAAAATTCACTTTTAATTTATTTTGCTATTAGTGAAAGGAAATTTTAATAAACCATGAGGTTTTGAATATTTCCTCGTATTATCAGAAATGATCTGATGATGTTATCAAAAATGATAGTATTGTTTATTAAGTCACTATATATAATCTGTGGTATTGTGTAAAGTCCGAAAAAAGTGTGATAGAAGACATGGGTGTGAAAGGAGTGGATGCGGAAATGACTGCGGATAGACCCAAATGGAAGATAATGTTGACCCCACTTGAGTGGGATAAGGGTAGGAAGATGATGATGATTGTGTAGATTATAAAGTCAAAAGTGGCTCTGTCTCTCTGTTCTTCTGTCTGATTGGTTTGAACGACAAACAGTTGTTACTGACTTGGGTGAAATTTTGCACAGGTACAGCCAGTATGGTAGAATCTCAGAACACAGAAAAATCAGCCAGAATGCGTCCTAGAAGGGACGTGCGCGTAGACTTTCGGTTCGGTTTTTGGATACAGAGCGTCGTTCGAAATTCCGGTTGGACGCGGTTTCAGCTTATTTTTGAGGGTAGAATAACACATAAAATACTTTTTACGCAGGCGAAGTAGTATTGCGCATCACGCTTACACTATTACCGTTAATAAGTGTGTAGCCATAATATGAGTAGTGAAAATTGAGTTTTATCGATACCATTAGTTCTTAAAGTCTGCCGTGATTCATCTAGTACTCTATCCAGTACATGATCTTTTGCTATTCCGTTTGGCCATGATTTATTCACTCTGGTCAGTTTATGATCTTTTATATTATTTAGTTCCTGATCTTTTACTTTATCCAGTCCATGATCTGTTACTATTTTGTTTCTAATTGTATTCTGTTTAATCCTTGCTTCTATTTCCTCTATTATTTGAGCCACAGTTTTTCTAGAAGACATGTTGATGGGACGAATTATCCTGGAAGGCATTTAACAAGCGATTTATTAAAAAAAATACCTGAGTGCCTGAAAAATTTATATGAAACCCAAATCTGGGTCAATGTTATTAAGTATCTATTGTCGCAAATCAGGTACATCAAAAGTACTTCGACCCTTACAAAACAATAAAAACACCAAAATCAGCTGACACAAGGCAGCCATCTTGAAAATTTGCCCTTTACTGGGAGTTAGCCCAACTCCAAGGGTGGTTTACCGTAGCTTAAGCTGTCATCGGTAGATTAACTGACATTGATCTTAAGAAATAATCTAAGATAAGAGGTTAGACTCATCATTGAGGCACAGAATAATTAATAGTACTAGGTAATTGAGGTTAAATTGCCTGATCTTACGGGGCCTTTAGGATACATTTATTAGTAATTAACTTTCCTTGTCCCATATATGCCAAAAAAATTCTGACACCGATTTTAATCGAATATCTCAAAAATTATATACATAGCAAAAATAGACTTTTAAAAACTCACCAAAAATTCAGTGCTTATAAAAATTAGCACAAAATAAATATCACAGAATCTGTTTGTAATTTGTTTTCATTAATATATTTGTGTTTTGAGCTACTCAAAATTGATATTTATGTAAAAGTAAATTAATTACTCTATATGTCTTTGCTATAATAACTGTTCGTAACCAAGGCTCAAACAGAATAAGTAAAACATATATTCCTGTTCACATATTATTTATAATAAATAACTAATAATGTAGGTAAGTACTAAAACAAATACGTCATCAGTTCAACAAGGAAATTTTAATTCTATTAATAGATTTTCATAATATGTTACTAATATAATTTAAAATGTTAGCACGTTCGGACTTTATAGTGTCAAATAAAGACTTTTGCTACGGGGAAAATTAACCTCGTAAATGGAGTTGATTTTTACCGTCATCGTCTATTTTTTTTATATATCTGATAGGCTAGCGTTTCACCACAATCTCACCTGTTGGTAAGTGATGATGCGGTCGAGGATGGTAGCACGCTAGGCCTAGAATGGGAACTGGCTCTCAAGGATAGCTGCCGCAACACATTAGATTTGTATTTTCTAACTTGAGGGTGGTAGCTTGCCAGGCGGACACTAGATTGTGTACTACCACCATGCGGGCACTAGATTGTGTCCTACCACCATGCGGGGGTTGAGGTTTCTTAACGATGTTTTTCCTTCACTGGACAGCCACTGTGAAAAGCGCTCATAAATGTTTTGATAGAAAAATCCATTGGTGCACAGCATGGTATGAACTCGGTACCTCTGGCGTCAAAGCCAACCTCAACTACACCTCTGGGCCAAAATTGAAATCAACTAAAAATCGATATTTCTTCCCAGGTTTTTTGCACTCTGACATACTCGATTTATCAAATGTCTACTACAATGTTAGGTACTTACATAGGTAGGTAGGTATATGCACAAATTTAAATCACTTCACATGTTTGTATTGGCTGGTGGAATATGTAGATAACTAAAGCCAATTTGTTAACAAGACATGTCTACATGTTGTTCAATGTTCCTAAACTTGTATTTTGATATTTCGGTTTCGACATCAATATGTATTTCGCTTAGTATGTAATGGACTCCTGCTAGTTTGCCTGGGGTGGTATGGTAACATTTCGTTGGCCATGTTTTATCCACTATAGCTAGTACTTTATGACCTTTTGTTATTCCCTTTGCCCGTGGTTCATCCACTATAGCCCGTTTATAATGATCTTTTATTGTATCTTGTCCAGGATCTGTTACTATTCAGTTTTCAATATCACTCTGTTGAAGGGGATAACTGAGAATCCTTGATTATTTATCCTCTTCTTATTGTTTATGGGATGTAAGGGAGCACAAATACCACCCTAGTGCTCCAACCAACCTCACCTATCCGTGGTGCATCCTGCTGACCAACAAACGAGGCTCTGGCGACCGACAAATGGCGGTATAAACCTTTCAAATTATCGCGTGGCTAAAGGCCGGTGAAGAGCTACGTCCTGCTATCGCCAACCCGCCTGCCCAGCGTGGCGATTAGGGCATATCCCTCCCAATGAGCCGAAGATCAATCTCAGTGGCGAATCTTGGGAGAGGCCTACGTCCAGCAGTGGACTGACACCGGCTGATTATGATGAGGTTGATAGTTTTTCAAGTCGGTTTGATGACTAAAATATATGTCAACAGTTTTCAAACAGATGGCGAACCGGTAATATTTTTCAACACGTTAAAAATGGTGTCAATATATAAGATGCTCACTTTCTTCTGAAAAATGATATATTCGCATCAAACGACCTTTACTTGTTCAATTGAAAACGAGATTTTCGAAACGGTTTGCAAAGAGATTTATTATATTTGCTTTTTTTGCCTCATATTTAGGGTTCCGTAGTCCTGACAAGGAACCCTTGCAGTTTCGTCATGTCCGTCTGTCTGTCCGTCCGAGGTTTTGCTAAGAGACCGTTAATACTAGAAAGCTGTAATTTTGTTGCTGAATTTTCTTTTCGTCGTCTACCTCATCGTGTGGGGTATCGTTGAGTAGGTCTTTTAAGAATTCCTTCTTTTTCCTTAGAATAAATCCTTTAAAGTGACAAAGACGAAGTACCTAGTTGCTTGTTTATGACGTGTAAAGACTTACATTGAATAACGGGCTACTACGGAACCCTACACTGCGCGTGGCTCGACACGCACTTGGTTATTATTTTCTGAAATTATCATCTGGATATGTAGTATGTGTTTGTTATGTAGCATGTGTTCTTGGTATATAAAATCTATCATTAACTTCATTTAGAAAATCAGATAGATTGCTCTGAAACAAAACGGCTTCGTTCGGCAAAAACTTTTGATATAAGTATTTGAAAATGTGGTCAGGTCAAGCCTGACACGGAATATTTCCGTAATTATTATTTTTGGACTCAGATTTCTTTTATGGTGTCAGACAACACGACAGGACAAGCATGGCGCCTATTCCCTGCTGGTAAGCGATGAAGTCTGCCTATTACAGATAGGTACAGCTTGCAAAATTTGTTAGAGACAGAATTTTACACGTAATTTACTGCACTGTGCCATTCTGCGCCTGTTACCTTGAGACCATAATCGACCGCATCATCGCTTAACATCAGGTGAGATAGTGGTCTAGTGCTACCCAGTTCTAAGTAAAAAAAAAGACTTTATGATGAGAGAGAGATATTAGGTCTCACATGCCCTGTAACTTCACTGGACATTTTGCCATTTGGATCGTAAAATATTCCTATTTTAGGCCCAAATAACTGACAATGTGGTGGTACCGCCCCAGGAGGACTAGCACTGCTGTGGCGGACTTTTTCTACATTTGCTACCAATTGAAAATAACCACATTTATCGATTTTATAAGGTTATGGTCGCAAAACAATGAGGCAAAAATGTTGGTCATGGGCTCTTGTACTATACAGTTATTTGGCCTATAAAATGTACTACTCACAGATATAAAATTTTTAGTTTTACACTCAGAGGTAAGTACCTAATATGACAGTGAACGGACAACAGGCCACTCGTAGGACGGTTATGACGGACATACATAATATATGATATGACCTAGATATGATAATTTGCATTTGATAATAATTATGTAACTTTAAAAATAATTGTTAAAATAGTTTAAAAACTAAAACAACCGACTTTAATGCCACGCGAGTCAATTTCAGTAGCAAGTTTGAGACGTTTATCGTCATATCTCTGGAGATACTTATCATATATCGATGAAATTACAATGGGACCACCTCGGAAACGTACCCTACCGATTACAATAAGAATCATTCGAATCGGTTCACAATTGACGGAGTAATCGCGTAACATACACACAAAAAAATAAGAAAAAACCAAACAGACGAATTAAGAAGCTCCTTCTTTTTTTGGAAGTCGGTTGACATGGACTTTCGGTCTATTTTTAACTAATTACATTTAAAATAATACAATGTACAGGAGGGTCAGGTTACAAACAAGGTGCCGCTGAACAATACAAGCCAACAGTCAAGTGTAACAATTCAACAGTTTCAATAGCCTTGCCCTGCTACCTCGTCGCTCGCTCGTGTGTAGTTAGCCTGTTGCGAAGGAAGGGCTGGACTAATATTGCGGTATTAGCGGTTATAGTACTATTTCCTCCTTTTTAACCGACTTCTTACTTTTAGCCAGTTTCCATTCTAGGCTTAGCGTGCTTACCATCTTCGACCGCATCATCACTTACAAACAGGTGAGATAGTGGTCAAACGCAAGCCTATAAGATATAAAAAATAAAAATAAACATTACAAAAAAGGAGGAGGTTTTCAATTGAACTGCTTTTTTTAAATTTTTGTTACCTCAGCACTCCGTCAAATCTTAAACGATTTGAAAAATTCTTTTTTGTTTGAGAGATTATGCCTTCCGTTTGGTCTTATTCAATTTTATCGAGATCTGATAATTTTCTCCGGAGATATGGAGATAAACAATATAAGCAAATTTGTATACCTAGATGACATGATTAGAACTAGCCAGTACGTAGTATTATTTATTATCTTTTCTATGCCAGTACTTTGACTATCGCGGCATGTGAAGTCGGTTTTTTCGTTTTGTACGATCAAAAATTATTCTTTATATACATTTATATTGTACGTGTAATAAAATGAAGAAGTAATTAAATGAAATGATGGCATGTAATTAAAAATGTCACCTAGAGAGTAAAAACATCTGTCACTTAGTCAATTTATTAATAGAATATTCGATGAAATGTTGAATAGTGCATATCATTAAATTATTTTAGCAATTCATTGAATATCTGGGTTGCCATACCTTGACAATTTTCGTTGCATATTTTTAAGTCTTTTTGTGGTATTAGTAAGTATTTTTTCGCAACTTACCTTCTCTGCATATGTTTATTATCTTTTTCGAAAAATTAAGGCTTATACTCACCAATTTGCACGTCTAATATTTGTATACAATGGGAGTGTTAATATGTTTTTCCTTTTTAAAGATGGATTTACTGACGGTATCGTACCCGTTAACTATAATCATTTCAAGTAAAATGTTTAAAATATACACCACCGTCCTTGTTCTATCTATAATGTTATGTCCATCCAAAGGTTGTCTGGAAGAAATCGCTTTTAGCGATAAGACCGCCCATTGTACCTAGATTGAGTTAAGTCCTATTCTTTATGTATTTTCTATATTGGTGTCAATAAAGAGTATTTGTATTGTATCGTATTGTGTTGTACCCGTAACTTCATCAAATACTACTGAAGGCATGGTGCTGTATATGTAGTAGGTAGACGTCATCGCTTACCATCAGGCGAGCGTTGTGCCATTCTTATATAATAAAAACGGATGAAGGAATCTGAATCTTGATTGTTATTTATATGGATAGCAATTTACTTAGATTTCGATTTGTACACGTATTTATTATACCGGTTTTATTTACACTAACCAATCCCAGCAACCAGCTAACTAGTTTCGAATCTGTGGTTCGGTTCGGGAGCTACAATGGAACGCGACGATATGAAATTTCATTAACGAGGGACCGACTCACGGCACTCCGCAAGACGGCAAACAGCGCGCGTGAACCCACGAATAATTCACACGCGAGCCCTACAAATAACCCCCCGATATAGGGCTACCACAAACATGCCAGTTTATTACTGTTATGTCTGACGGTTCGGTTTTAGCAAAAGTGGTTTGATTATTAAGCGATGATCCCAGACTTATAAATATCTAGGTATATACATACCTACTTTAATATAATATGTGAGCGTTACCACATAAATGAAGTATGTGGTCGTCACGATCGCACCGCGTTAACCGAAGAAGAGCGACGAACTCGCCTGAAAAAAGACTAAAGGTACATAGATATTTACTTCAGCAACTGTAAATCGTCAATAAAATTACGAATTAACGATACTTAATTTAAAAAAACTATGTTTATTTTATTGTTTTGTTATTACGTGTAATAATCGCAACAAGTAGCGATTCTTGGAGTTCCTAGGAAGAATAGGCCCTAGAAAATTGCCAGTAAATTATGTTATGTCCTAGAATCTGGGACTTTTGACTACTGCCCGATTGGATTTGTATTGCTACGTTACGTTAATTTTTCTGTGAAAATAGACTAACCTACTTGTTGTTAGTTGATTTATTCATTTTGTGGTTAATAAAAAAATACATATTTACATTACTTACATGTAAACATTTAAAAAAAACATGTGTTGAAATACACCTTCCCTTTGTTGTCTAGTGCTTTGCTTACAAGCATACAAAGCGCCAACCCTAATTTCGTCCCCGTATCTCCCACCCCCTGCCTGTGGGCCGCAAACTGAGTTATTTATCGCCCCTGCTCGCAGGGACAGGAAATGCCCGCACGTATTTTTACTGCCGCCTGAAGAACGCGTGATCCTTGTATTAAAGGTACCTAGTAACGCCATCTATCGGGTGGCAGTGTAAATTTTCTCTGTAGCATTGCAAATTAAGGGGAGTTTTGTGATTTCTTATTGTTATTTTATAAGATCGTTTAAAAAACTAAAAAGAACCGACTTCAATGCCGCGCTATTAATTTTCAGTACCAGTTTTGAGGTGTTTACTCCATATCTCTGGTGATACATACTTGTCAGACCTTAATAAAATGACCATGGTACCACACTTGAGATATCTCCTTTCCAACAAAAAAAGAATAATCAAAATCGGTTCATAAGCGACGAAATTATCTGCGAACAAACATTATATATTATATATATACGTATATTTATATATATTTATATTATGTATATTATGTAAACATATTATATATACGGTCGAATTGAGAAACCTCCTCCTTTTTTTGAAGTCGGTTAAAAAGAAATATCTATCAAAAAGTAAAGATAAGAATTTTTTGAATTTAATTTTGAAGGATGAGTAACTTTTGACTAAGTACAGCTTTTTAGCGATCCGATCATTAATTAATTTCAGGATGAAATTACAATAAGTAGGTAAGTCGATACTACACATCTTTAAAACAAGATAGGAAACTAACTTTGTGTCTTTAGGCCGTCCTATATTACTGAATTTTTATGCTTGACGCAATGTTGATGCTAGATACCTGATAGTCGAACGAGATGTTACAGACTCCCTGACCTAGAGAACATCGTATTAAATCGAACCCAGGTGTGTTGTGTTATTGAAATTTTCTCGAGAGCGCAAAATCTTTTGCAGGAAATTATTTTAAAAATAATTAAAGGTTATATTCCACAGGTAGTACAAACATATTATATCGATGTTCCACCTGAATTGCTAACCCACAGGTGATAGGAGAATTTTAAATCGATGTGCTTGACTTGCTGCCAAAACGTAGCTTATCACCATTAAGGTGTTCCGGCAGCACATAGCCCTTGAGCTTGAGAGTCAGAGAATTCTAGGCCTAGCGTGTTCACCATCTTCGACCACATCATCGCTTACAGGCGAGATAATGGTCAAATACTAGCCTAAATATAATTTTTAAATTATTCATATGGCAACTAAAGCTTTTCTGTACAATGTGTTGCAATTATACACACATGATTGTGGGTGAACCGATATCATGCGATTTTTTTTCTAGTGGTGGTTCTTAGACGTGTTTTATCAAAATCGATTCAGCAGTTTCAAGCTCATTAGCTCTTTTGTTAGCTGCTAAAGGAATATTAGATACCTAATGGGTATTAACTTCACTTTCAAACATATGTTTGACCTAAAATTTGAAACAACCATTTATGCTACAGCTACTTGTACTATTCATTATTCTGTGCTACAGCCAAGATATCCACCCACCAGTAAACTCTTGAAAAAATTATAGCATATATGTCGTGTTTATATTCGTTTCGATCGTTTTTTTTATTATTATCGATTCTTGGTACAATGTAATGATGGCAACATGATGAGCTGAGCTGATCCACCACACTAGTATGCTCTTGAATAAAAATGTAAATAGGTACTTACCAACTTACAGTAGAGATGGCATGTTCGGGCTCATTGGAATGGTCTCAATGAACACATTACTTAATAAAATAACATAAAATATAATAATATCGTTTAAAAGCTAAAAAAGAACCGACTTCAATGCCACGCTATTTATTTTCAGTACCAATTTTGAGATGTTTATCTCAATATCTCTGGAGATACTTATAAGACCTCGATAAAATTACCATGGTACCACACTTGGGATATCTCCTTTCGAACAAAAAATTAATAAGTAATCAAAATCAGTTCATAAACATCGAAGTTATCCGCGAACAAACATAAATATATATATATATATATATATATATATATACGGTCGAATTGAGAAACCGCCTCCTTTTTTTGAAGTCGATTAAAAATACCAGAGTTTACTTGCGAGGAAGGAAACTGCAGATATTTATTTCACCAATTGCAACTGGTACCTATTGTTTGGCTTATTTAATATGCAAAAATAATCACATTACGTACCTAACGTATCAAATTTAACTGTTATTTTGTTTATTATTTGATAATAACAACCTCATGTTTTTTACAAAACTTTTTAACAGTCAGAAGTTTTTATGTTTCCTGATACTTCAAAGTAATTCGTTTAAATTCATCAAATTATCAATAAAATAAGAATATTATTATTTGCCTGGTAGAAGCTAAATACTACAGGCCGGTGATGGGCAGCAGCGTTACCGGGTGCGAGAAGCTACGTCCTGCGATCGCCAACCCGCCTGCCCAGCGTGGCGATTAGGGCATATCCTTCCCAAGGGATGCATAGAAGATAAGAGCCGAAGTTCGGGCTCAGTGGCGTATCTTAGGAGAGGATTTCAGTGGACTGACACCGGCTGATAATGATGATGATGATGATAAATACTATTATTTACTCTGTGGAATATGACACAGTGCTTTATGTGTCGTGTCACATTAAAGTAAAATAATACATCTATTTTTATAATCTATCTTCTATCTCCTTCTTCTAATACTATAAGAATCTTTGTCCCTGATGACTGGCTGACTGACTTGGGCAGATAGAGACAACGCGCAGCCTAAACCACTGGTCGTAGAGACTTGAAATTTGGAGGGTATATTTGTCTTTGTACGTAAGGGTGTACTAAGAAAAGATTTTCCGAAATGCACCCCAAAAGGGGATGAAACGAGGGTTCAAAGTTTGTATGGAGAAAGAAGATTAGACAGTCTTTTTTATTCGAAACTTTACATATGTAGTTACTTCTGTAAATTAATAAGTAAATACGTGTTTCGGGATTTTTCAAAATCCACCCCTGAGAAGGGGTAACAAAGTCTGAAAATCAATAATTTTTCGGATTGCGCTGAAATGTGACATTTAGATGGTTATTATAACGTTAGTATCCGCTAAGGAAGCATTTTTTTTAATTCACCTCTTAAGGGGATGAAACGGGAGGTCAAAGTTTGTATGGAGAAACTAGATTAGATAGTCTTTTTTAGGGTTTCGTAGTCCTGACAAGAAGCCTTATAGTTTCCGTCTGTCTGTCTGTCCGAGATTTTGCTAAGAGATTTTTTTTATTTTTATACTAAACTAGAAGTGCCCCGCGGCTTCGCCCGCGTTAAAAACTTATTTTGTTTACTTAAAACTTTTCTTTTGTAAAAACGATTCTATCATTAAATACATCAAATAAGAATTAGCCAAATCGGTTCACCCGTTTTCATGTTATCGCGTGACTAAGGCAATTCGGGATTCATATTTATAAAAACCGAAAACCCAAATTTTCAGACTTTGTCACCTACCCCATTTCAAAAAATCCTACAACACGTACTTTATCTCATCTTATTTCGCCATACAAACTTTTAATCCCCGTTCCGTATCCGGGAGGATTTTTTAGAAAATCCTTTCTGAGCGGATACCTACGTCATAAAAACTATCAGCATTCTAAATTTCAGCGCAATCCGAAACAATATTGATTTTTAGACTTCGTCACCCCAGTTTATCCTCTTAGGGTGGCATTTTGAAAAAGTCTGAAATTCGTATGTATTTTTTTATTTACAGAAGTACTTGTGTGAAATGTTGAATAAAATGACTATCCAAACTTTGAACCCCCGCTTCATCCCCTTGAAGAGTGAATTTTGAAAAATTCTATCTTAGCGAATACCTAAGTCAAAATAACTATCTGCATGCCAAATTTCAGCGCGATCCGAAACAATATTGATTTCAGACTTTGTTACCCCACTTCAACCTTTTAAGGGTGCAATTCGAAAGAGCCTGAAATACGTATTTACTTACTTAAGTACTTGTGTTAAAATTCAAATATAAAAGACTATCTTATTTCTATCTTGTTTCTCCATACAAACTTTAGGACCCCCGTTTCATCCCCTTCAGAGGGTGAATTTTGGAAAATACTTAATCAGGGGCAACTAACTTCGTTATAACTATCTGCATGCCAAATTTCAGCGCAATTCGAAACAATATAGATTTTCACACCTAGTTACCCTATTCTTAGGGGTGTAATTAAAAAAAAACCTGCAACACGTATTTTCCTATTTTTTTTACTGGAGCACTTGTATGAAGTTTCAAATAAAAAATACTATCTAATCTCGTTTCTCCATACAAACTTTGAACCCCCGTTTCATCCCCTTCAGGGGTGAATTTTGGAAAATCCTTTCTTAGAGGACTCTTACGTCGTAATAACTATCTACATGCCAAATTTCAGCGCAATCCGAAACAATATTAATTTTCACACTTTATTACCCCATTTCACCCTCTTAGGGGTGGAATTTCAAAAAAACCTAAAACACGTATTTACTCATTTTTTTTACTGGAGCACTTGTATGAAGTTTCGCATAGAAAATACTATCTTATCTTGTTTCTCGATACAAACTTTGAACCCCCGTTTCACCCCTTCAGGGGTGAATTTCAGAAAATCCTTTCTCAGAGGTAACTAACGTCGTAATAACAATCTGCATACCAAATTTCAGCGCAATCCGAAACTATGTTGATTTTCACACTTTGTTACCACTACCACTTTGTTTCACCCTTTTAGGGTTGGAATTTCAAAAAAACCTGAAACACGTATTTACTTTTTATTTACTGGAACAATGTGTGAAGTTTCAGATAGAAAAGACTATCTAATCTTGTTTCTCCATACAAATTTTGAACCCCTATTTCATCCCTTTAAGGGGTGAATTTTGGAAAATCCTTTCTTAGTACACCCCTACATACTAAGACAAATATACCCTCCAAATGTCAAGTCTCTACGACCAGCGGTTTAGGCTGTGCGTTGTCTGTCAGTGAGTCAGTCAGTCAGTCAGTCAGTCAGTCAGTCAGTATGTCAGGACAAAGATTCCTATAGTATTAGATTTTATATTTTTTTCCAAAATGTTTTTAGGGTAGGTTCTTCAAAAAATTCATCCCTACTTTACATGTAGGGGACATGTGAAGTGGGGATGAATTTTTTCGTCGTATCGTTGAATAGCTCTTTTAAAATAACTTAGGGGTTGCTAATACTAGTTTTCGATTTAATGCTCCATTTACGAAATATTAAACTTCAAAGTGCAAATTTTTGTTCCAATAGTCCCCCCCCCTCTATAAGGTAAACTGCTAGCTTGAAAATTTTGGAAAATTTCATGAATACCTTCAAAGGAAAATTATAGCGGTTAAGATAACATTATTAGTTTAGCAGTAATAGTCGTTGAAGTTGAGTGTTGGATAATTTTCAAAATAATGATGTTAAATATTATACTACTACGGAACCCTACACTGCGCGTGGCCCGACTCGCACTTGGCCTGTTTTTTATTCTTAACATCACACAAATACTAAATAAATAAATATGTGAATACGTGTTTCAGACTTTTTGAAATTTCACCCTCGTGACGGTGAAATTAAGTAACAAAGTCTGTAAATCAATACGGTTATTCGGGTTTTATAAAAATGAATCCCTATCTGTTATTCTCTTAGTCTGCACTGATTTGGGTAATTCTTTTTTGATGTGTTTTTATGATAGAAAGGTTTTAACGAAAGAAAAGTTTTAAGTAAATGAAAGAAATTTTTAAAACGCGGGCGAAGCCGCGGGGCACTTCTTGTTATTTTTAACCGACTTCAAAAAAGGAGGAGGTTTCGCAATTCGACCGTATATATGTTTTATATTATAGTTTTACAATTGACTTGACTTGTAAACTAAAAGCCACAAAGACTTCATATGACCTATTTCTTCCAAGTTTTATGTCTATTCGGGACTCGGGTAGGTATAGCATAAAAAATTTAAAACGAAATCCGTGCGACCTCCCATTCACGATGCGGCAGGCGGTCGACTCCCTGCTTTTTTTTGTGGGACGTAGGTAGTATAGCCTAGGCAGTAGACAGATTTTAGGTTGAAGGACGGTTTATTAACCTTTTAGAAAGCCTTTGTCTCCTGGGGATCTAGATAGATAGGTACGTAAGTAGGTACATACTTCATAGTTCTTTTTTAGTATTGGCAAAGGCTTTGACTGAATTGTGTTTTTTTAAGAGACGCGATTAATTAAAAAAAAGAGAGCTTTTTTGTAAGTATGCCTTATCAGGCTAGGTATGCACAGTTTAAATATTACTATACCCTATTGTTGCACATTGTATTCATCGTTTTAAACATTTGACCTTATATGTATCGCGCGATGCGCGATGGTTTTAAACATTCTCATAATTAATGACGACATGACTCAAATTCATATTTTTATTCACCTTACTAAGCTAATCAAAATGTATTTCTTTTAAAACGCCTCATGTACTGTTTTATGTGAAATATAAATTAAGCTTGGTTGAATTGAACTCGCTCACTGAATTAAATACTGTGGTTCGGTGGGAGAGACCCTCTATTTTTTGCGGGTAGGTAACACGCTCGGTGACACCTCGCGGGTCAAGTGCGGGGCGGCGGGGGACGAGGACCCGCTAATTCCGAGCGCGTGACCGCAGCCCGCCCGCTCCGCTCCGGTTCGCTTTCCCGCCGGATTTGCCTTCATATTATAGTAAAATAAAAAGGGCGATTTGGCGCCCTCCATCGAATCGGCCCGATTAGCGGCGCCCGGGGAAATTAAAAGTATTTTATTCCACCATTTATTCCCTTTTTGTTTGCGTTGAATAATGTGTGCAATGTGTCTGCCATGGCCGCGTGCATTCTGTTGGATCCACTCCATGAATGACTGATGAGGAGCTGTTTGTGTGCGCCTCTGTACTTTGTTCTGCAACCTGCGGTTATTGTTCCATTTATATATGCAGATTAGATTTGATGTGATTTTAAATTGTGCTGGGATCTATGTAGTAGGGAGTTTGTAAATCAATTCAGTGCATTCGCTTTAGCTTTGAAACTTTGACAACGTTGTCCTGTTGCCATATTATTGTTCTAAAATAGGGCCCTATTATTTTAATTAGACCGTACGCAAGTTTATTACCGTGTGTGTGTGTTTTTACCCATTTATTTTAAAATTATATTTTTCCTTATTTTTTACAGTAGATCTATTAGTACTATTATTTATTCTGTAACCCATTACATATTATGGAAGGTGTGTGAAACCTTCAGGTGTAGTGTAGGTAGTGTACCTAAAAGTGGGGACCTTATTAGAAATCAAGAGTTATCGAGTCTGAAAGCAGAACGTATTAAATTAATATTTCTCACACAGCTGGCGAAAAGTTGTGAGTGTAATATCTCCGTCAATAAATCAAATATTGGCTATAATAAACCGAGGGCCGACCCTTTGTCAGAGTAATATTGTCCCCACACATAACTCTGGCCGATTCATAATCTACAAAAAAGATCCGACCCCAGAAATCCGTTTGAAAAGCTTCACCTTCGAGCTAATAACCTGAAGTGAAAATGGCTGATAAAAAGGTGAGAGTTTATCACACTTGCACAATTTATTGCCGCTGCTATTATAAAGTAGGTACTTGTTGGTACCTTAGGTTTATGTTTAGAGCTATTTAGCACAAAGTACTTACTTATATTTTACAAAACAAAAAATTAAACATTATGTTTGTTGATTAAAGTGTTACACACTTTATATTTTTGTAAATTATTACACACAATAATGGGGTGCGGGTTCGAGTACCGTCGGTGCGATGAAATTTTGGATTGTGTGTAACAGTTTATAAAAAAATAAACGTTGGAATACTAAGAGCTAGTTTTACCCTTGCCATAGAATAAATAATAATAGTAGGTACTTTCTTACCTGATTGTTTAGAACTTATCTGCCAAATATACCATACAATACAACAGATAAGTAACTGAATTATCTGACATTTTCTAAGGAACCACTGAAGGTGGAACTGGCTTACAATAGGTTTTAGTGGGTAGGTTACTTAATGAAATATTAACAGAATCCGGTTAAATGGCACTTTCTACGGAAACATTGTCTCATCTAAACCACGGCACAGAATAAATAATATTATAGGACAACGGTACATACATAAACTTTATCAAAACATTTCATACCATTTCTATTTCTAGATTTCCCAAACTTCTGTATTCATTTAAAATCAGTGAAACATAATTGGATTTAACTTAAAAATGGGTTCTTAATTAAGGCACCCGAGAGTCTTACAAATAATTTGCCCCTAACAAGCATGCGTCGAAACTCCATCAAAGGATCCGAGGGAAGGAACGTAATATTTCCGACCCCGTGATCGACAAAAGATCCCTTTTCATTGAATCAAAAACATAATCGTAAAAGAGCTTTTAAGGAGTCGATTTGTTTCGAAGAACGCTTGGGTACTCTTTATTATACAAGCTTTTTTTTTTGTACTTTAGTGAAAAAAGGCAGGTGTATTGTTTGTAGAAGGGATTATAAAAAGGTGGATTAGATAGAAACCACGACAGTAGCGGACTTGGTGGGTACTACGAAGTTTATACGGACCTAAATAATTTATCGGTATGTAAGTACTAAGAAAATAGGTACATAAATATATATAATTACCTACTTAAGAACTTACAATAGGTATGCAAGTTGTCCATGATAAGTAATTAAGTGAGTCGCTAACCAAAGCACATAATTGTTATGTTTGTAGGTAGGCCACAATTTAGTTCAATTAAAGTAAGAACAAATAAAGTAGGTACCTAGGTACAAGCCAGCGCAGTAAAAGAAAAGCGTATAATATCAGTTGAATATTGGCATTTGTGGAGTGCAGCTGTGTATCGCTGCACCACGTCCTCTCCTCTCCCATCGCAATGAAAACGTGGTGCCTCAGCACAACAGTTGACTCGGAGCATACACACACGTTTATACAGTGAACCTACTACAATAAAGGCGGGAGGGGGTGGCAGGGGTGCCGCTGTGACGATGCAGTTTGCACCGCGGCCTCCTCCAACCTTCACCAACTTGCGCCCATGTTCTTGGGAATCGTTTTAAATTCAAGAACCGCAGAACACTCGATTACCGATTATACACCCTGTACACATCGCACTTAAGACTCAAAATCACAACCTCCCATTGTCATAAGTCGTTTCGAAAATGCTGTACGGCGTCACCGCAATATCAGATTTAAAACTCTAGGAGCACGACGGAAAGTTGAGAATCCCATAAATAATGCAAAAATGGTAGCGATCCTTGGTGTGAGTGCGGAGGTGAGAAATACATTAGCGGTGCCGTTTTCTATTGGTCGTCGCTCCCGTGTTGATATTAAGCAGTCCACGTGGACTGCTGCGCGGTCGCTTGTCTCGTTTTTTTCAAGGGATGACTCGCTGTCCGTCTCGTTCTAATCTACAACGAAACGTGGAATGTCATGTCCGGAGTTGTACAGAAAGTCGTGAGCGTGCATCGTGCTTCCAAACGGATCTACGTTCGTAACGGCTCAAGATCCCCAAACTTAGCTTAGAAAAGTTAATTTTAGTGTGACCGCAAACAGTTCATTGTACAGTATCGATAGAATGGCAGATTTGTTTTTATAGATGTTAACTATCGATAAGCATTTTTAAGTCAATTAAGGTTGTAAGCTAAAAGCGGTTGTTGCTACATTTAAATTATCGGCCGGCATTCAAATAACGCCATTTTTTTCGTGTCGGCACGAATTTATTTTAATAGTTAGATATAAGTAATACAGCGACTATAATGACGCGGCATGGGTGATAGACATCGAAACATGATATTATTATGAACTTATTAGGTACTTAAGTAGCTAGGTATTAGGTACATTACAGGTCCTTCTACACGCAATACGCACTACCGAAATTTGTTTTCTACCTCAAACTGGTTCTAATAAGTAGGTAGAATTATTACTTACAATTCTATTTAAATATTTACTTAGTAGGTATAGCCACAGAATAATTAATAGTTCTGCGTATAGTAGGTATAATAATAGCTATTTATCAAGTCGATGGGTGACTGGCTGTATTATCACAGAAAAATTGTCTAGTTGTAGCTAGGTGGTACTTAAGCTGTTATAAATAAATATAATGTTGGTTGACTCATTATTAAGTACCTTATCGTTCCGTGTAGGTGATGTAGGTACCGTAGCAACTATGTATTTAAATAATCTGTGCCCGTAGCACCACAGCTGTACCACGTGGTCCTTTGAACTCGTGAGTGATTCAGTAGTACCTACCTAGTACCTACACATTCCTTCACAATTTGGCCAACAATGTGCAAATTTGTCATAATGCCCTAGGTATCCAATGACACGGCTAATGACCTCATAAGAGTAACTGTAACACCGTAACACAAGGATGCGCGGGTTCAAGTCCCGGTGTACGGCGAAATTTTGTATTTTATATAAAATGTACAAAAATATAAAAGTTTAGATAGCACTTAAATAGCTAAAGAAAACGTAATATTCTACTCTATTGATTTACTTTTTACAAAACAGCCAAATCGGCAGAGTCGCATAGAGACTGCACCAACGATTAGTTAGGTAGGTACGTAGGTTTAGTTACGTTTTATAATCCATCATCCTAGGTTACGTTACTTGTACTATTCATTATTCTGTGGTTACGTTAGGTACCTAACTAACAGGCTCAGCCATATAATATACATATTAATATACATATAAACACCAACCAAAAATACACAAAACAAACAAATACAGAAACTGACATTTGCATTAATTGGAGTTGATTTTAAATGTCAAGTAAGAGAAATACTTATAGGGTTTGTATGTTTATCAGTTTGCGTGTTTGTTGTACTAAACGGCTGAATAGACTTGGATACAATTTGGTACACAAATAGTTTATAATCAGAATAACCACATACATAGATATATTTATAAATAGGTAATGTAGGTAGTAGGTATATATTTATTTTCAGTGTGGATGGAACTGCAGGGCCAGCTATTAGGTTAATAATCTCAGATCTAATTCCAGAGCATGGTTGGATAAGGTGAACCATATCTACTTACAACCTACCCATTACAGGGTGTCTAGTACAAGGTAAGTAGGTACAACAAATTCCATCACCAAGGGACGAGGAGCCTTGTATCCCATATGGTGGTATCTCATCACTGTGGTGTTTTTACCCTTTTTGACCATTCGATGATTTCAGTCTAGAGAAAATACTTACTTAATAAATACAATGGCTAAGTGCGAGACGGACTTGCGTACCACAGTACCTAGATTAGATTATAAAATATGATAAATAAAAGTTGTATTCATTTCGCTCAACCATAGCGCAAGCTGAAATACTTTCGGTCACATCACATAAAGACATCTAGGGGAATTTAACAGAGATTATTTAGTTGATGATGTTCTAAAAGCTTCTAAACCACATTAAAGCTTCTATAAATTGTCACTAGATGGTGTTGATTTTAATTGACAAACTGTCATAGTTGTCAATGTCAGTTTGTACTTTTAGTGTTGCGATCGTGGTCACTTGTCTACGTGAGTGATGTCTTTAAAATAAACAGATATTACTAACTAGGGATTCGGTAGGCAGACTAGAACAAACTACTAAAGAGGAGATCTCTTTTAAATTTCGTAGTTATACTTTACTGAATCGGCATTGTAGTGTACTGAAAGTTATTTCTTTGGATAATATCGTTATATACATATCTATCACATATATAACATATCCAACATGTTTTCTCGATTCTGTTATAAATTCGACTATCGAATGCAACTCGTCTAAATAATTTGCAAAATATGAAGGAATGAGTAATTTATGGATTTAAAACGGGGATTTAACGTGACTTACCCGATGTCGATATATAGCGATCGACATATGTTTTGGCCTCATCCGGAGGCCTTCTTCAGGATCTTGAGTGCGGGGCGCTCGCCGACGCGTTCAGCCTTGCACTGCCACGTTAAATCCCCGTTTTAAATCTATAAGTTTAAAATGAACGTGAGTTTTTATAATAAAATAAGTAATTTATTTATGTGGCCTTTTAGAGCAAGGGTATATTCTATAGTTATTATAAATGTTAGGTCCTGCTCGGTCACCCAGCACATCTATATCAATCGAACGAAAGGAGATGCATCGTAACGTAGATAACGAAAATCAAATCAAAATAAAAATCAATTTTATTTGTAAGAATGTAGGTATTTTACAATATGTCAAGATGTTAAATGCGATACGAGTTCCTTTTACATTCTTCGCCATATTAGGTAAACAAATATTACATAGTAGTTATAGTATTTATAATTAATTCAATCTAGATATTTACATACATTCTAAAAAGATGTGTTCATAATACAATATAAACAAAATTATAATTATAAAACCAGTAGTGTATTTATTGTTTATGTAGTAATTTATCACAATTTGTCTAAGTTACATATAAACTCATAACGTAGGTAAATAGGTAAAGTTATTGTTTTCTTAGCAAAAACATATTAGTTCCTGTAGAGTGTAAAGTCTACACAGTGGCGAGTTGAAGTGACGCAGATTAAACCGACGAGCAACGATGGCGCGTCGCGACAAGTGTCGGCTTCACTCCCGTACCGCGGTTAGCGCCATTAAATGTTTCACATCAATAAACAAACGTAGACATCTCATCTCAGTAGGTTCGCATCAAAAGCCATATAGCGAGTGTAGTTCAACTATTTTTATTTTAATGAAAACGGCTCGTTATCTTGTCTATCTCTATTCGAGCGAGAATGCGACTAGTATCGATTAAATCACAAATTTGTATAAAATTTTAAGCATAGCCCAACACTATTCTGTAATATAATTTAATTTTTGTTCTTACTTCCAAAGAGAACATACGTAGTATCACGTAGTATCTCCTAACTGGTCTGTGAAAGAGAATATAAATACTACGTAACTTACTTCTTTGTTGAATTGAAAATGAAAATGTTTATGTTTTGATTTGATGTTGATTCTTGTTTGGTTGAATAAAAATTACTCTAAAAACATTAGTTTTAAACATTAAGTTAGTTTTAAACATTAGTTCTAGTTAATTGTCAGTTTAGATTAGATCTACAGAGCTGAAGTAGGAACTAAACCAGCGAAATCATCAGAATTACCATTGGTAAACGAGTACATGAGAATTGAGAGCAATTTAAAAAATCTGTATTTTTCTAGCTATTGTGTCGTGCCTATCCTACATAACATTAGTAAAGTTTCATAATGACACCTAAAGTTGTTCTACTCTTCAGTGGTAAAAGAAAATCTGGGAAAGACTTTCTTACGGACAATTTGAGAAAAATGTATGTAAAATATACTTTAGTGCTTTTTCATTTTATTTTAATCTTTAATCTCACCTGTTCGTAAATGACAATGCGGTCCAGGATGGTAGCATGCTCGGCCTGGAATGTAAACTGGCTAGCATTAATTAGGATAATGTATACAATTTCTATCCATCATGAGATCCGAGGTTCTGATTGTTGTATTGAAAATATAAACATCTGTCTAGAACAGAATAATCACAGAATAAATAATAGTACATGTAACTATGGAAAAATGGAATAGAGTTGTCGATGTTCCAAGAAAATTATTTAGGATGTCACTTCTGTTATATAGAAATTAATATAACGGTTTAAACCATCAAACTGTAATATAAAATTTCTATTATTATATTTAATAAATATAATTATAATCTCCTAAAAGTATTAAATACTTATATATATTGTAGTGGTAGGACTTCTGCTAGTTCGCCTGGGGTGTTATCACCACTTTGCCAATTAATTTTTGCAGTGAAATAGGAATGCTTTTCGGTTGAAATGGCAAGGTGTCCAGTGAAATTACAAGGCATGTGAGACTTAACATCTATATGTCTCAAGGTAACAGGCGCAGTGCAGTGAAGTCCAGAATTTTGCATGCCGCTGAATCTGTAATAGGTAGACATCAGAGCCTACCATCGGGCGAATGTCGTGCTTGTCCTGTTACATTTTACCATAAAAAAATATATATTTATTACTTTTAAGTTTGATTGATAACCTACCTACATCTGGATATAAAAGTAGTTATGATTGCAAGATGCTAGGTAATTCTGGTGTTATAATTGTATTCCCAAGACCAAGGACACAATAACTTCTGATGTAATTGTCTTTCTATTTCAGACTAGGTGATCGATGTGAAGTGATAAAAATATCTGAACCTATAAAGAGTTACTGGGCTAAAGAAAAGAATTTGAATCTGAATGAGCTGCTTGGTGACAGTGAATACAAGGAGCAGTATCGGCTGGATATGATCCGGTGGAGTGAAGAGATGCGAGCTGATGATTACGGGTGCTTTTGCAAGATCGCTTGTCAAAATGGTAATTTATTTATGTTATTCTGTTTGTTATGAATGTGATGGATTTGCTATTTCTTTAACACTTTGCCTGCGGTGCCACTTTCACAACTTTCCAGGTTTGTGAATCTACACATGACGTCTGTGTTTCGTAGCACTGGTGTCAGATTGTAACTAAAAATAAAATGCAGTGTGAGCACACACACCAGTTGTGAGAAAATAGTCAGTACAGATTACAGGCCGGGCGTGTTTTAGAATAGAATAGAATAACTCTTTATTGAACACCATTCAGAAAACATTAAAAAACTTAAGTAAACATTCACAAAAAAGTGTTACAAAAGGCGGTCTTATCGCTTAGAGCGATCTCTTCCAGACAACCTTTGGGTAATGAGGATTTGTTTAATGAACATGGCGGGGTATATATGGTGTTAAATACCTTAACTAAAATAAATAAGCAAATACATAAACACTACACTGCAGATACATATAATACATAAATAATATATTTATCAATAAACAATACATATACTATATAAATAAATATAACAAGGAGAGAGAACAAAAAATCAGTAGGTAGCAATTTAATCTTGCGAGAGATAGTGAGCTTTGACACGTTCTTTGAATGTAGTAATGGTCTGGCAACGTCTTACTTCAACTGGTAGCGTATTCCAGAGCCTTACAGCTTGTACTGCGAACGATTTATCGTAGAACGAGCTATGATGACTAGGCATCAACAATGTATGAGTCTCTAAAGACCGTAAAGAGAGAGAATTCGAAGTGTGTAGGAATTGGTTTTACTAATTTTATTGCTGCTGAGAAATACACAGTTGGTGTGAGCCGCACTGTAGTAGCGCCGCACCACATTGCCGTAATAAATTTTGCTCTCACACCATGTGTTAGCGCCTGCACTCGTGTAACATTACGAAAAACACAAGGTGTGCATTTTCAGCACGCAACGTGTTCATATATTTGAAACTTATAAATATTTGAATAGTTGTACATGAGAGAATGCTTGTCTTCATTTTAATCCAAATAATTATAAAAAAAATATATTAATAAAAAAATATAGGTATACATATTAATATTTTAGCATCACCTGCATGTGATGCTGCCAGATTTTTGTATGATATTGTTAGGCATCATAACTCTTAAGCTGAATTTTATGTTTAGGGACTGATGGGGCTGGCATACCATTTGGCAAAAGTCCCTAATAATTTGTAGATAAAAAAAAAAAAAAAATGTAATCCAAGGTCGGTTCAACCACAATATACCAAGAAAAAAAAATAACCAACTTGATTATACAATTATTATAAATCTGTATATATAAAACATTAAAAAATAAGTTTAAAAACAAAAACCTGACTATGGAAATAACATGCCCTAAAAAGTATAAAATAAGAAAATATTCTCATCTGAGATCTCTATGTACAAACTATTCAATATGTATCGTGTATTATATAAAAAACTTACTTTTAATAAATATTTTATTGAATTTCATACATATTCTTAGTGGTGTTCAGTGGATATCCGTGGTCGTTTCCTACTTTTCAGAATGTATTGTTTTGTTATGGTAGGTGACATATGACCACGGCTATCCTCTGAGCACCACTAAGAATATGTATGAAATACAATGAAATATTTATTAAAAGTAAGTTTTTTATATAATACACGATACATATTGAATAGTTTGTACATAGCGATCTCAGATGAGAATATTTTCTTGTTTCATACTTTTTAGGGTGTGATATTTCCGTAGTCGGGTTTTAGTTTTTCAACCTATTTTTTATTTAAAGTATTTTGGGGTTTTTGCATAAATGTAACATGCTTACATGTCAACCTACTTACATACATACATAACGATCAACAACACATTACCCTCCCTAGTTATACCACCCACATGCTCCAATCGCCCTATCTTTTTAGCAGCATAAGCAATTTACGGGTGGTCACACCATGCTTGCGTTCCACGAACCGGACGCGATAGAGCTATCGCTCTAATGCTGATTAATCATAACACGGTGCTCTCCTCGTATTTTTAAGTTCTAATATTAAGTCAGTCTGTAATTAGTCGCCGTAAGAATCACTTGTATTAAATCATAATTGAATTTAATTCTTTTTGTGTATTTTTTAAAAACCGAACCACGGCTCTTCCCAGTTTGACTGGCGCAGCCTTGTGGATTTTCGCGAGTTTTTAACGGCTATTATCGTAAAGCCCTCAAATCGGTACGCGAATAATTTTCGTCGAAAAACGCGAAAAAGAACCTGAATATAAATTCGTCTCCCTTGGGAAACCGTGCGGTTGGCGACATAAGCAGACGCAGGAGGACATGGGTTCGAGCGGCTGGTGAGTAAACCTTTTCACTTCCCGTTTTTCATATTCCTTGTCTTTTCCACACTTTCCATCGTCGTAAACTACATCGTTAGGCGTTTAAAATTGCATTTATTTGATTTTGTTTGCACTTAAATAGGCAAATAGGTCAAGTGTTAGTTATTAAGTTCTGTATTTGTAATTGTGTGTTAAAATAAGCAACTTTTGTGTAAACTAAGCTAAACCAATTATATACGAAGATGTCGACGGATAAAATTCAGCCTATTCCAAAGGAAATTTTATGTATAGTTCTGAAATATGACGGAGATGAAAAGTTATTAAACCTTTTCATCTCAAAATGTGAATTTGTGCTCAGTGGTAGTAGAATAGAGGGAAACAGAGCCCACGAGCTCTATCTTTTCCATGCAATTAGTAGTAAACTTATAGATAGAGCCGCGGCGCTACTAAGCGATAATCCAAACATCTTAACATGGGAACAATTAAAAGATATACTTACCCAACATTTCGGCGACCCGCGCTCGGAAGAGTGTATAGCTATAGAGCTAGAAACCATAAAAATTAAACAAGGAGAGTCATACATACAATTTTGCCAGAGAATTCAAAATGTCCGAAGCGCTTTGTTTGAAAAAGTAAATAGACTTGTCGATGAGGGAATAAAAGCAGCTAAGATGATTATTTATAATAATACAGCTTTGAATATATTTCTGTATAACTTGCCAGAAGATCTCATCCGCATAGTGCGTTTAAAAGGTTGCTCAAATCTTGAGAACGCATTAAGCATAGTTACCGAAGAGGTGAATTTTCAGTTCCAGTACAACGCAAAAAATAAATTAGCAAAACAAAACTTACCGGCTCCTCTCAATTCACAAAACGCGTTTAGACCATTACCCATGGCCCAAGGTTTTATGAAACCCGCATTTAATTCAGCACCCTCAAATACTAATTTCAAATTCGGTATTCCACAAAACAGTAATTTGAAATTCGGTATCCCTCAGAATCAAGGATTTCGACCACAGTTTTCACAACCGAATAGATTTTTAGCGCCGCAAGGTCAATTTAGACCACCTCAAAATCAGTACCAGCATAATTTCGGTCAAGCGCCTTTCCAGCAATCGCGTGTGCCGTTTCAACAGCCGCGTGCACCTTTCCAACATGGTGCATTTAAGTTTGGTATCCCCCACCAGCAAGGCTTTAAATTCGGCATACCAAATCAAACTCAATTTAACTCAAACCAAAATAAATTCGGAAGTTCAAACCAACAACAGGCACCCAGGTTTCAGGATACGGATGTATCAATGCGCACTGCACCTGTAAGACAAAACATGATAGCAAACTATTTATATTACATGGAAGAGCCAAGCCAATATCAGGAATACGCGTCCGAAATGAACTATGACGACGGTAATGCGTACGAATCATATAGTGAGTATATAGAGCAGCCGTCTGCGGAAGATTGCCACTATTTAGACAACTGTGTAGGCACTGAACTCGTGAACCCGGAACAGGACACTGAAAATTTTCAGGTATCAGCCTCGAAAAATCAGATGACGTAATACACTTAAATTATTGTGACAGTATTTTAAAATTGCCTCATATTTTGATACCGGAGATAAATTCAACATTTCTCATAGATACAGGGAGTAGCCGTCCTTTTATCAGTCCCGCCAAGGCCGAAGAGTTCTTTAGTGACCACAAATATTACGAACCCTTTACGGTCGTTAGTACACATGCTCAAAGCATGCACAATGAGGTGATTCACATCCCATTGTTAAAAACATTTAAAAGCACACAATTCCATAAATTTTACATTTATGACGTCGACGGACGATACGACGGTTTAATAGGATCCGATTTGTTAAAAAAATTAGCTGCAAACATTGACATGAGTAACCAAATACTACAAACACATAATGCAGCAATCACAATAATATATAATCCTCCTTATGAAGTTAATATCCCGCCACGATCTGAAACTCGAGTGCAAATCCCCACAAATTTACAACACGGAGATGCGATAGTAGATTATTTACAATTCGAAAACGGAGTGCGTATGCCGACCGCCCTTGTCAGGTGCGATAACTTTTTCGCTGACACGATTATACAGAACGTTTCGAACGAGCAGACCACTATCACGTTTAAAGAACCATTTGAAGTGACCTTGTTTGAAAGTGAAGAATGTGAGGTAAACGTTGTGAGTGAAGATTGTATGATTGACGATGTTTTAAAAGAAAACTTAAACAAAATTCGGACAGAACATATGAATAAAGAAGAACGAGACGCTGTAACCAAGTCATGTTACGAATATAGGGATATATTCTATAGCGATCAGTTGCCACTATCTTTCACAGACCAAGTAAAACACAACATTAGAACCGTAAATGAAGACCCAATCTATATTCGACCCTATAGACACCTACCTTGCCAAAATGAAGAGATACAGAAGCAGGTCGATAAACTTTTAGAAGATAACGTTATTCAAAATTCTCATTCACCTTGGAGCGCACCAGTACACCTGGTCCCCAAGAAATTAGACGCGTCTGGAGAAAGAAAGTATAGGATGGTGATCGGTTATCGCCGTCTTAACGAAATCACAGTGGACGATAAGTACCCGCTGCCTAATATAACGGACCTCTTTGATAAGCTAGGTAAATCCCAATATTTTAGCACTCTTGACCTCGCAAGTGGCTACCACCAAATTGAGGTAAATGAGACGGATAGAGCAAAAACAGCATTCACCACACAATCCGGTCATTACGAGTTCAAAAGGATGCCGTTTGGTTTAAAAACGGCACCTGCCACATTTCAGAGGGCTATGGGTAATGTGTTGCGAGGCCTTCAAGGTATGCACTGTCTTGTATATCTTGATGACATAATTATCTATTCATCTAGTCTTCAAGAACACATTGACAAACTCCGTAAAATATTTGATCGTCTTAGGGAAACTAATTTAAAAGTTACTCTAGATAAATGTGAGTTCCTGAGGAAAGAGGTCCTGTATTTAGGTCATACTATCACCAAAAACGGTCTCATGCCTAACGACGATAAAATTAAAGCCGTCATGGACTTCCCGTTACCACGAACAGCCACTGAAATCAAGAGTTTCCTTGGTTTAGTGGGATATTACAGGAAATTCATAAAAGATTTCTCTAAATTGACCCAACCATTAACGTCGTGTCTTAAGAAGAAAAATAAAATAGATTACACTAAACAAGAATACATAGATGCATTCGAAAAGTGCAAAGAACTATTGACTAACGCACCGCTTTTACAGTTCCCCGACTTTTCAAAACCATTTGTCCTTACGACAGATGCTTCCAACTATGCACTAGGCGCTGTCCTTTCACAAGGACCCGTTGGTAGCGACAAGCCAATAGCTTACGCAAGTCGCACCCTAAATGACGCTGAAACCCGATACAGCACGATCGAGAAGGAGCTTTTGGCCATAGTATGGGCCACAAAGCATTTTAGGCCATATTTATATGGAAAGAAGTTCATCATCTACACGGATCATAGGCCACTTGCATGGTTAAATTCGATAAAAGAACCCAATAGTAAGTTAACGCGGTGGAAATTGCGTTTAGGAGAATTCAACTACGACATTGTGTACAAAAATGGTAGGCAAAATTGTAACGCGGACGCATTATCACGTATCAAAGTAAACGCTTTAGGCGAAAATGACGACGTTTCAATGAAAGTCAATTTGGATGAAAAAGAACAAAAACTCCAACGTCATTTAGGTGAAGTAACGCGAAAAATTACGCGATTGGCTAATCAAGATAACAACCCTCCTCACGCATCTATATCACGCCAACAAACGCCATCTCCAATATTAATATCATCTTCTGATTCCGAGAAAACTATAAGCATCCCATCACTAGATCGCCATGATCGACGACGCCCGTTTTCTATGTTATGAGAACGACGTATCACCAATGGTTGAAGACAGCTGCATAACAGAACTTATGAGATTTTCCACAAATATTTCGAGTTGCCACCCGGTTCCAGTTAACATCGACAACGTCAAGGTTGAACTAATTCAGCCCAATCGCTGGATAGTTTACGCGAAAGCTGAAACTCTACTCACTAAGTATTGTGAAAACGAGATAACACAAGAAAACATCTGTGGGACGTACCTGTTGTTGATGGACGACAACTGTAGTGCCCAAATTAACAATTTCACATTAAAAAGGCACCAAAAGCAAGGCAAAGATGTAACCTACACCCAGTTTCCAGTTATCAACCTGCCGAAAATATCAACCAATTTTATTGATACTCAGAGAAAACCCGTTAATCTCAATGGAATTGATCTTGGCGATCTTCAAGTGTTAAATTACTTATTCCAGAGAAGTGAAAGTGAAATAATCAGTGTTAAAGAAAATGAGAAAAGTGTTTTTAGCAGTAAAAGTGTTAGTATAGGAAACATATTGTTTTGTGTAGTCTTAGTGATTTGTATTGTTTTGTTAGCCTGTAAGAAAAGAATTTTAAAAATATGTATAGCATTTAAAACTCGAGATCATCCTCATTCCTCGGATAATCTCGAAGTTACGGAGGGAGGAGTTATACCACCCACATGCTCCAATCGCCCTATCTTTTTAGCAGCATAAGCAATTTACGGGTGGTCACACCATGCTTGCGTTCCACGAACCGGACGCGATAGAGCTATCGCTCTAATGCTGATTAATCATAACACGGTGCTCTCCTCGTACTTTTAAGTTCTAATATTAAGTCAGTCTGTAATTAGTCGCCGTAAGAATCACTTGTATTAAATCATAATTGAATTTAATTCTTTTTGTGTATTTTTTAAAAACCGAACCACGGCTCTTCCCAGTTTGACTCCCTATTGCTTATTTGCAACGCTGCGCCGTGGGGTAAAAATTAGTTTTCCTTGATTTCGATGACATATATCTCGCAAACGCTACGTTTGACAAAAATATGATGTATCAAACCCTACCTTCATTTTAAAATCCCTATATAATGATATCACACACGATGGGGTGGGGTGAAACTTTTTTTTTAGTTCTTTTTTTCGTGCCCTCTAGGGGGCGCCACATTCAATTTGTTGTGACGTCACATAGCCTATAACCAGCAGACAGATAAGACGCGTCTAACGACACCTCATTTGTCAAATTATGATAAGTCGTTTAGAAGTTATGAGGGAACAGATGAACATACATACAAACATACATACATAGATACATACATACATACATTCATACATACATTCATACATACATACATACATACATACATACATACATACATACATACATACATACATACATACATACATACATACATACATACATACATACATACATACATACATACATACATACATACATATATACATACATATATACATACATACCCACATACCGGTCAAAAACATAACCCTCCTTTTTGCGTCGCCGTAGTCGGGTAAAAATTGTTTCTTCCTATGTCCGTTATAGACTTAGAAACCATTCAACCGATGTGCTTCAAACTGGTTTCATTAGAAAGGCAAGTTATGGTTTTGGACCACTAAAACAATGCATTAGGCACATTCGGTCACATTTATCTTTTTAGCGTAGTAGCATACCTGCGAGCTCCATCCGCAGAATTAAAAAAATTAATAAAATAATACAGGAATGTGTTTCCGTTTAGATACAACTTAGGGGTCTTCAAGTCGTGAGTGAATAGGTTTCTTTTGGGTAAGCGCGCTCCAACAAACCAGCCAAACATACAGTCGCTCGATACAGAACATATACAGAAAAATAAGATCGAAGGCACAGAAGCTATACCAGAAATATTAATAACTGAAGTTGAAAAAGCTATAAAAAGTCAAAAAATGGAAAAAGCACCCGGCCCAGATAAAATCACAAACGAACTTATGAGAGGGACAATCGAAGAACTAAGCCCAATACTAACAAAAATCTTCAATGAGATTCTATATTCCGGCATGATCCCAAGCAAATGGGCAGAATCACACATAATACTTCTATACAAGAAAGGTCCAAAGGATGATATAGGGAATTACAGACCCATATCTCTAATTTTAAATGTATATAAAGTTTTCTCTAAAGTAATTCTGAACAGAATATCAACCAGACTTGATGAAAATCAACCTGTGGAACAGGCGGGGTTCAGGAAAGACTTTAGTACTATTGACCATATACATACAGTCAAACAGCTTATACAAAAATACAATGAATACAACAAAACTATCTACCTGGCCTTTATAGATTACTCCAAGGCTTTCGATAGCCTCAAACACGAATTTGTATGGCAAAGCCTAAAAGAGCAAGGGATTCAAAACGCTTACATAAACATCATCAAAAATATTTATAGTGACAGTAAAGCTAGCATCAGGCTAGAATCCATAGGAGATGCTTTCCCAATTGAAAAGGGCGTCAGGCAAGGCGACCCTCTCTCACCAAAGCTGTTTACAGCAGTGTTGGAACAAATGTTCAGGAGATTTGAATGGGAGCATCTGGGGCTTAACATAAATGGATCGCGTTTGAATCATCTTAGATTTGCAGATGACTTAGTTCTACAGAAAGAGGACCCATTACTTCTGGAATCCATGATAAAAACTCTAGCAGACAGAAGCAGAGAAGTAGGTCTAGAAATGAACTTTAGCAAGACTAAAATGATGACAAATTCTATACATATAGACATAACCATCAATGGACAGAAACACGAATATGTAGAGGAATATGTGTATCTAGGCCAGATAATATCGCCAAACGACCAAATGTCCAAAGAAGTAGAGAAAAGAATTGCGACTGGATGGCAAAAATATTGGGCCTTGAAAGAAATTATGAAAAGCAAGGACTTGAGCATAAAGATCAAGAAGAAGACTTTTGATACCTGCATCCTACCCTGCATCACATATGGCTGTGAAACCTGGGCTTTGACGCAACGCCATAGGGACAAACTAGCAAGATGTCAGAGAGGTATGGAAAGGAGTATGCTAGGTTTGAAACTAATGGACAAAGTTAGAAGTATAGACATCAGGCGCAAAACAAAATTGACAGACATCCTGTCATGCATTGATCAACTTAAATGGAGGTGGACTGGACATATGCTCCGTTGCAAAAAGGAAAAATGGAGCAAACATGTGACAGTTTGGTACCCAAGAGATGGCACTAGGAGCCAAGGTCGCAAAGCAAGAAGATGGGAGGACGAAATAAAAATGACATTAGGACCCCGTTGGAAAAGAGTGGCGGCAGACAGAAAACAGTGGAAAGAGGTGGAGGAGGCCTTTGCCGTAAGGCACACCGAAATAAGAGACATTCTGTGAAATTAGTGTAGATATCCAGTTTTATATATATATATTTTTTCTTTTTTTAATTATCAGTGAAAATGTTTTAACTTTATGTAATATTTTCGGTAAATGAAGTTAAGCGCGCTCCATCATCGACTGCTTACTTAAGTGAGATAGTGGTCAAGCGCTACCCATTTTTACCCCAAAAAAAGGAGTAGGTAATAAATATGTATATTCTATACTAACTGTGCCCCGTGGCTTCGCTCACGTTAAAAAGTATCCTATAGCCTAATCCATAGTACAGGCCTGTGCAAAATTTCAGCTAAATTTGTCCAGATGTTTGAACGTGAAGAAGTCCCAAGCAGACATACACTGACTGTTGCAACTATAATATTGGTGTTTATTTCAGCCAAAGATGCAGCCATTTGGATAGTGAGTGACATCAGGCGACGGACAGACGTCAGATGGTTCAAGGAGACTTACAAACATGTAGTCCGAACTATAAGGTAATTAATAATACTTACATTTAAAATTTAATACACTCTACTGATCTATGAATAATCTGTTGATTGAGAACACTCCAATTTTGGGCCCAGTGGTAGCATGGGAATTGATCGGCTTTGACACCAGTGGTACCGTGTTCACTCCTCGCCTTACATCAATGGATTTTTCAATCGAAAAATTTATGTGCGCTTTTCACAGTGGCCCTCCGGTGAAGGAAAAGCATCGTTAAGAAACCCCAACCTCCACATGGTGGTAGGACACTATTTAGTGTCTGTCTGGCCAGCTACCACCCTCAAGTTGGAAAATCTGTCGCCAAAACATCTAATGTGTTCCGGCAGCTATCCTTGAGAGCCAGTTCCCATTCTAGGCCTAGCGTGCTACTATCCTTGACCGCATCATCACTTACCAACAGGTGAGATAGTAGTCAAACGCTAGCCTATCTGATATAAAAAAAGCCTAAACACGACATCTGTGCTGTTAGGCGGTGAGGAGTTGAGTTTCTGCAGGTTTTAGGAGATGCCCCCGCATCAAATCAAGGTTGTATATGTTCTTGTAATAGAAGTAACAGGATATCGAATTTCGGATTGTTCAAACTTACAAAAGTTATCTCATAACTTACTAGGAAAGAGCTCATAATCTTCAAACGACTGAACGGATTTTCTTGAAACAAAGCTATTGCAGTTGTCTCAACTGCATATAAACTGCACCTGAACTGTAAATTGCGGTTGGATTGCATTTGAAATGCGGTCCGTCTGTCTAGACCCTAAAGCATATAAACATCCCCGTTTTTATGTCAGGGATTAACAAAAAGCCTCAATTGTTTCGGGGACATTCACTCTGAACTGAAATTATAGGCAAATTTAACTCTAACTCTAAACTCGACTTTACCACGGTAATATAATATAACAGTATTGTGACTCCATACAAACGGTCGGAACGCGAGTCATGCCTACGCGCCTCGAGTTCGGTACGCACTCGTATTCCAGCTCACGATAAATGTTATATAATTATTAGATAATATTTCATTTTATAATATAAAAAATATAATGTTTACAATCACAAAAAACTAGAAAGATCGTCAAGTAGGTAGATGAAATTAAAATACTGTAGGCGGGCAGCCCTATCGCGTGTATACGTACCGAGCGGTGCCGTGCGGAACGCTTGCACACCCCGGATACTCGACTAAATCTCCATACAAACTAGCGTTTTAACGACCGACACTGTGACACCGACACAGACACTACACACATGTCGTTTTTCTACAGGCGCAATTGTGTGCGTGAAGTCTAAGGATGTCACCGTAAGAACCTACTTCATTTAGAAGTCGGTTTTGACTTGCTAGCTAGTACTTCGCTATGGTTTCAAAAGTACATAGATAATAAAATTATTCTCATTTACTCAACGCGATACGCCATAACTAAGACACTTGTCTGCGAACGAAGACCCATACGCGTGCGAGTGAAACAGTTGCGAAAGTTTTTACAAACTAAAATCTTCTAAATATTTGATTACGTTATTTGAATAGTGTCGAGTTAGGTAGAGACATTTCATATACTTAAGTTGCTTGATTTGAAAAAGCGACAAAGATAAATAAATTATTAAGAAAGTTTTTACTCAATCATTTAAAAACTAAGGTTTATTTACGCACGAGTATATCGTTGTTTTATTTATGAAAATGAATTCTAAAATACGAATATATAGTTGGGTATACAAATATAAATGAATTAGTATATATATTACTAGCAGCCCGCCCCGGCTTTGCACGGGTAGAACATATGCCTACAAAATTTGCATCAGTTTGTTGCATCGAATATAAAATATGAACGTATTTAACAATCATCGTCATATTTCAACCAATTTACACAAAACCTTAACGAATTATGCACCTAAATCTTCCTCATAACCACTCTGGCTATTGGTGAAAACCGCAGAATAATCCGTTCAGTAGCTATTGAGATTATTGTGAACAGACAGACAGACGCAGTGATGGACTTTGTTTTATAATACTTACGTAGTGATATTGGACGGCCCTTTGGTTTTCGTACAGTGGTAGTGGGATCATTAAATCTACCAAAAAGTAGCTTACCACAAAGGAGAACATCTGCCGAATTAACCTTACGGCGTTCCCCGACGCAAAAATTAGAGGTAATATACGCTTAACATGTGTATCTGTGTGTCTGTCTGAAGCATCTTAGCACCTAACCGGATGAACCGATTTTGTTTTTATTATTGATAGTTTTTTTTTGTTTGATAGATGTCTTCATCGAGAGTGTTCTTAGCTTTGATTCATGAAAATTCGTTCAATCGTTATAAAACTATGAGCTTTTATCTAGTTAATTGCGCTATGAAATCAACTTTCATAGGTCTGATCAATTCGAAAATCTTCTTCTTCAACGATATTGTAAGAACATGGAACATTGACCTGATGCTGGGACATCTCTTGGACTCTACAGAATACTCAAATCCTCACCAACTTACAGCTCAGATTTTAAATGTCGTGTTTAGAGTCATTGGAATGCTTTTAATGAAAATATTATACATAGATCAGTCGGGGTGGTTTAAAATATTATATTATTATATATATAGATGAATATTATTTTATACAATAGATCATATTATTATACTATATTGACTTCAAATTGATTGTGATCGATAGGGATCTACAGCATAGCTAAGCTTATAATAATATTTTCGCAGTAACTATGACCTAATCTGTGGTCTCACTGCAAATATTTTATTAATTTTGCGATTCGTGTATGTGAAATTCGTGATATCTTCTAGAGTTTTCATTTGAATTATATACTGCAAAGGACAATTTTAATCTATAATATGTGGCCAAGCTAATCAACGTAATTATTTGGATAAGGATTAATACTATATGCTTGAAAATAGCCTTGGAAGTTATGTAATATTTTTTAACAAAAATTTTAAGATTAAAATGGTTACTGTGAGTCAACCTTAATAGATAGACATATGCTGTCGCGGACTTTTTTTATAGGTCTTATAAAGTTGTACAACTCTTGCATAGAAAATATTCTTCTATCTATTTTCAATTAAGCAGCGTTCGTAAGAAACGCGTTTTTTGCCGACTTAGGTTGCAAATTAAGTCTCCACGAATGTACCTTTGATTTAAACGGGATAATATATGGCCTATTTTCATTCCGAAAGTCCATTCTATGTATTAGTGAAAGAATTTTTCAAATCGGTTCAGTAGTTTTTGAGCCAAATCATTACAAACATACAAAAATACAAATGTTCTCTCTTTATAATATTAATATAGTATAGATATAGAAACTACGTAAATTTGAACCTCCTGTGTCTACCTAGTCCCACAGAAATATTCCATAATACTTAATATTAATATTTCTGTGTTTTATATTCATACATGTATGAAGTTGATGTTCTTCTCTTTGTGAGGTAGTATTGTTCTGTAGTCGTGCGAGTATGGCGTCCTTGCTCACACTAGCTCCTCGACAGCTCCAGAATCGGTGGCGAGGTGAGTGAGCCCGGATTGGTGGGGGGAACAGAGTGTCCGTTCTATTCGTAGTATTATTATCTATTCTATGACGCTTGTATTGATTGCAAGGACAGGGCCGTCACAATACTGTTTATTATGTTACCGTGACTCTACTCTACTCTAACTCTTCCGCTGGCAACTCTCCGCTGTTACGCGGAACATTAAAATGATCCCACGAGCACCCATGAATGCTATCAAAAATCTCGTCAGTCGTCTCGTGACCACGATCAATGCAACTTGGCCGAAACGTCGAGTTAATAAAAATGTATGTTTTATGCGCGATAAGTCCCATATTTTAATATTTATAACTATGTGTTCAAATCGCGATAGTTTAAAGTTTGCAATTGCTATAACAACGAAATACTATAACAAATACTATAAATATTTATATTAGGCTAGCATTTTTTTTTTCCGTGGGAGTGGGAAATCCATCATGAGATACCGCAGAACTCGGGCTCTGCAATTATGTTAGACTCCTACTGACTAAAACCCCCTCCCTTTCATTACCATAGACACGAGGTCCATGCTTTTTTTTTTTATTTTACCTATATTAATTACTTAACACACATTCACTAACACTTAAACACTTAAAGTCTATAATTTGTTAAAGTGGTAGTCGATCCCGTACTTTTTTTTTTCCCTATACTATATTAATATATATACTTTTTATGTAATTTTTATTAGGCTAGCATTAGAACCGGTAACCTCATGGTACAAAGTCAAAATTTAATCTTTTACACCAACATGTCGTCGAAAAAAAAACCGTTAATTTATAGATTTTTTTCTCTTTACATTCAAGGATACATGCAGACGAAGACACAAGGAGATCCAGAGGCTATGTATTCGAGGACGGAGTAGACAATGCTGCATCGGAATGCGATCTCGACGACTACATCGGTTGGGACTTGACTATTAACAACGGTGATGGCAGAAATTCCCTCGAAGAACAACTAGGCAGCATTTTGAGGATGTTATCACAATTGTAGCTATAGGAAACAGCCTGGACATTCCTTAGCTTCTTTTACGCAAAACGCAATTGAGGTCGCGTTTGTAAATGGTCTCATAGTAAATGTTTCTTTTATTTTTTCTCAGCGAGCAACAGATATAATAGAGTTGTGTGCGTTGTACGACCGATTCCACAATAAATCAGTGATTTGGCACTTATAAAAACTAAGCGTTAGCCAATCGGATTGCTTTATTTGTAGTCTTCAAGTATTCAGTACTTATTCTTTCTCAGTGGCTAGCCAATCAGAGCGTTTTATGGATGAACGAAAACTGGCTGTATTTTAAATAATGAATCAGAATATCATCGCAAGCAACTCTATTAATAATATATTATAAGTGTAATGCTCGAAGATTTTAATGTATGGTGGATATATTTAATTTTAATTGTAAGTAATCTATTTTTACTGCTTCATGCATCATGCATGTACCTATTTGTACAATACAATCAGTTTTTACAAAGAAATAATGAGTGAACCAATAATATAAAGAGCGAGAGCGATTATTTCTAGTTTGTGTGTATTTGGAGAGTAATATTTACTTAATTAAATGAATTAATGAATTATTCTTTAACTATTTCAAAGGTACATTATTCTATATAATTATATACCACTATATTTAACTACCAAAAACGCAGGCCGGCATTCATGGCAGTTGCAGGAACGACCACCATAAATGCGCTGTCAGGATTATTTTCACTTATTAATCACATCGTTGTTTGGTGCGCAGGCACTTTGCCGCAACTAGGCCGTGTATCGGCCCTTTTTGCATTTGGTTAGTTCGAGTTAGTCGCTTGGCGCATGAGATCGGGTACAGGTCGTAGTCTAATTTCCTCTTCGTCTTTAAGGCAGCCTCCTTTGCAAGCTCGAATGCCCTTTCATTGCCCGCTAAACCTGCGTGGGCTTTAATCCTAAACAGGGATACCAATTTGTTTTGGTCTCTGCTCGCAGGTTTTTTGCAGGTTTCAGCAGCAAGGAGGTGAGTTACAGCACAATTGGTAATCGTTTCGAGTCGCTATATATCCCAAAGCTCTTTCCGTTTTAGGATTTCACTTGAGGCTGATTTAGTAGGACGCGAGGTGCTTGACAGCAATGCCGAAGCTTTGCTGTCCCATATGGACAGTGCTGCTCCAACTTGGCTCTCGATACAACTGCCATCGATATAATTTCGTACTGCCTGAGTGTTGTTCTACTCTACGTCCTCTCCGTCTACCAATCTAATGAACTTGAGGCACATATGTTCTGCTGGTTCAACTTCTCTGTCTGCTAATAATGGCTGCGACATCCCCCGACCGACCTCATACAATGTGGCTGCCTCCTGGATACGCAGGTCAAGCGGTGGACCAAATAAAGCTACTTCTTCACCCCAAATTTTTCAGTTGCCGGCGCCCAGGCTCTTGCCGCGTACAGTATCACCGGCTCGGCGGCGGCTACATATATTGTGCGTATTATTTCTGGTTTTAGTCCCCAGCTGATTTTGGCGGCTCTTGATAGATGCTTGTAGATACCTATAGCTTTTCTACATACATTAGAATCAACGACGTATTGGATTAGAGACGTGACTGTTGAAGGTAATCATTGCATCTCGTGAGCTAGTTCATCATAGTGAGCTCCAGAATCTTGATCTCCGTAGACATGCCAATGTCGATCCCGCCCATCTTCAGGAGTGGAATGTCAAAACTTCAATTTTTTGGTAATCACCATCGCTTTTATTTTGTGTGGTGCAAACTTTGGCTTGTTTTTGACACCCCACTCCCTCAAATGTTCAAGAGCGACATTAGCCTGTCCTTGGACTTCAAGGGCAGTGTCACCATCAAAAACCAACACGACGTCAACACGGCTTGGCAGTAAATTCGTCGCTCCCCAAGTCCCCTGAGTAGCCGGTCCAGGAGGAGATTTCATAGGATCGGGCGACCAATAGATCCTTGAACACAGCCTTTATTAGTAGTCTTGGAAATCTCCAGCCCAGCATACCTCACTTTGACCTTCCTGTCGGTGAGGTAACTTTCCACTACTCTACGGATGTTGATGGGGCACTCTTCCTCAGCCAGCCTGACCTTTATTTTGGGTTGGTATAGTCATCTTTTCCGGGCTTTCTTAAGACTACTACTGTGGCCACCTTCTAGATTTTGGGAAAGTATGACAGATTTATGCATTTATTAATCATGGAAAGGAACAGCTCTGAATCAGCGTTTATTGCTTGGCAACATATGTTTCCCACATATATCCCCACCCGGGGCTTTCTTGGGATTGAAACTCCCCACCGTAGATCTCAGCTCCTCCATCGTAAACAGTGGGTCATGAACTTCATAATGACCCTTTATCATAAGCCTGTGTCAGTCCACTGCTAGACGTAGGCCTCTCCCAAGATGCGCCACTGATCCCGATCTTCGGCTCTTCTTTTCCAGTCACTGCCCACCGCTTTGCGTATGTCGTCGCTCCACCTGGTCACAGGACGTCCTACGCTTCGTTTGCCGATTCGCGGTCTCCACTCTAGGACAAGTCTACCCCAACGGTTATCAGTCCTATGGCAGATATGACCAGCCTACTGCCACTTCAGCTTGCTAATCCGGTGAGCTATGTCGATAACTTTAGTTCTCCGGGAAATTACTTCGTTCCGGATTCGATCCCGCAGAGAAATACCGAGCATAGCTCTCTCCATAGCTCGCTGAGCGACTTTAAACTGGTGGACCAGTCGACCTGTGAGTGTCCACGTCTCGGCTCTGTGTGTCATTACAGGTAGGACGCACTGGTAAGTAAAGACTTTTGTCTTTACACTGCTTTTTGTTTTTACTGCACTTTTTTTGACACCGCGGTATAGGCGACAAGAAGACTCGTCGGAGTTTTCCGCATGCTGCCCAACCTATCTGCAGCCTAGCATAATGACCCTTGTCGTTTGCTACTCTGGCTAATTGCCTGATCCGTCGGTGGTTCGCATCATCGTCTGTTTCTAGGGTTGGTCCTCCGGGTAGACGGTTTCCGCCAGAAGCCTGGCTGATTCCTCCTGATCCAGAGCCCTTCCTTCACTTGATAATGGAATGTCTTCCTGCCGCTTTATTGTCCTATTTATAACACTATAAATGCTTTCCCATATCCTTTTTTGTATGACGCCTGGGCTTTTTTTGTATTCATCCCAATCCTCTTACTCGTAGGTGTTTATAGCTCTATTGAAGAGTTGTCGTACCCTGGTTCTCAGTCTTTCTATGTCACTTGACCAGCCTTGATTCCCGGTGACGGGCTTAGGTGTAGTCAAGGGGCAAGCGACTACGTGGCTCTTGGTAAGGTGTGTTACGACTTGTTCCACGTGTGCCGTGGAACAACCTAACTAGGTTGTTTTCCAAGGAGTTACCTTATCGGTTTTACGGGGATTACGTTTTGGTGCTGGTGGGGTGTTGTTAATTTTAAGTTCAAACCTGATCCATCTATGGTTCGAGCACGATGACTCCTCAGATGATGTCTAGGGAGTTGCTCGTTACCAATGTAGCAGATCGATGATGTGCGGCATCTTTTGGTTACAAAAGTAGGTGCACCGATGTTGGCTAGAGAGCGAGACAGATTTGTAATAAAAAGGAAGTTTACCAGATCTTCTCCTCTGGTATTTGGTAACGGCATTTCCCACAGCAGGTGATGGGCATTGGAATCAGTTGCTGTTATAAGTGTAAAATTGTTTAGTTCGCAGTATCTTACCAGGTCAGTGACGTCTTTCGGTGGGATGTCCTCGTCATGTATGCTGACACCTCTTTTTCCTCACCATTGAGCCCCTGGTGTCTGGCGGTGACCAGATCCCTGAAGAGAACTCAGTAACGGGCATTGCTGTCAAGCTCCTAGTCTAGTCTAGGCCTAGTCTAGGCCTAGTCTGTTGAGGTCAAACACACGCCATGCGCTGATCCACTGGCTCCCGGATTAGGGTGATGGTCTCACTCTTGTTGTTGGCTTCCAGCACTCTGTGCAGGTTAACCGTTGCAGTGAGGCTGTGCTGGAGGTAGCATTGGAGGATGTTACAAGAGGTCGAGGATGTCTGGGTCACCATCATGCTGGTTGCCCTCGTCCTCGTCCTCTGTCGCCCCTAGTTCTTCCTAAACCTTCCTCCGGTTGACTGTCCTTGAGTCAGCGATAATGTTCATGTCATTAGCTGACTCTATGGAACATGAGGATTGTGTTGAGGAGTGAGCTGCAGCGATTGTAGCATCGTCCTTCTTTGCTTCCTGACGATAAGCTTGGGGCCAGTAGTCTCGGGAACCCTTTTTAAAGCTGTTCGGAGCCACTCCAGCGACATTCTCACACCATAACTTCAGAGCCCTATCACCAATATTGGGTTTCTAAAGTTGGATGCGAAGTCTTTGGCGGATCCATAGCATCTTCTAGGATGCGACTGCTAAGGTACTCCTTAAAAGTCGTTGCTTGGCTTTGGCTAAGCTGTCGCCGCTGTCGGTCATCCGCCCGCATGACTTTCACGCAGAGCTCATTCGAGACGATGTCTGAGTAACTTATCGCTGCGTGGCGGGAGCTGTCCAGCTTTGGCTTTTTCCGTTCTCGATCGCAATGGCCGCACGCTTCTTACGGTAGAACCGGTTGTCATGTTTTTGCCTGTATTTGTACTTCTTGTCTGTTTCTCTACCCCATCAACTGCTACCCCAGACACGTCCGAGGAGCTCGCCTTTGGAGCGACAGATGTCGAGGTATTGTTTGGAATCTTGAATCAACGCTCTTTGTCCCGAGTGTTCCGACCCACGTATCCGGCTACTACTGAGGACGAGTCCACAGAGTTTGTTGGCGGGGCAACTGACTCTTAGCAGGTTCTTTGCTGTTTTTCTGTTCTATTTTTGAAATAGAAGCTGGGTCCTGGCGCTTTGCTTTTAGGTTCCTCCGCCGCTGGCTTCGTTTCCTAAGCTTCGCCTCCCTAGCTTCTAGTCGTTCCATTTTGCGTTTGAGCTTGGATTCATAATCATATATGCGGCTGCGCTTGTTTGGTTATTTAACGAAGTTGCAATATCCATGCTTGTGTAGTTTACTCTTCGTCTTCTAGGTTCCCCATGCAAAAAAAAGCCTGCGTAATAAGTATTTTGTGTCCGGTTAGCTAGCAACGCGTCACCGCGATGCAGACTGGTACGCAGACAGGCGATATGACTGGATTATTTTTAATAATTTGTTGGAGAATAGCCTAGGCTTGTTCTTGCTCGGTCATTAAAAGGAGCGCTCCGAACTAGTACATACTTTCAACTGTACTAGTTCAGACTTCTAGTACAATTAGTACAGTAGTACACGTTCATACACGGTATGAATTGTTATATTTTGATTTTCCTTCATACTTCGCAGGCTTAGGACTGTCATTCTAATGAATACCCGATAGTTTTATACGGATTGTAAGTTTATGAATGTCAATATGATATTATCTTTGTGAGACTTTATAATATGCATAGAGTTATTTTAGAATGGCGTATTTTAAAATCAAAATATTTACAATGATTGGATTTTTCTTATTCATTTTTCTATTTATTCGTTTTTTTTAATTTATTTATTTGTTTTTGTTTTTTTTTAATACTTTTTCAATTTTCTTTTTCTTTTTACATATCATAAAAAAACATGCATTTGTTTTACAAACTAATTACATATTTACAATAAAGTATGTGATACTAACTATTTACAAGTTTAATGTGTGAAATTTTAGATATGGAATATTTTTTACACTGTAGAAATAAAACGAACAATATTTACAAATTGGCATGTAAAAAGAGTAACTGAGATACTTTATTTGGCTCCAATAGAGTTCTGCGTTGATTCAGTACTTGACCCGCATTGGAGAAAACCCTCTCACATGACACAAAAGTTGCCTGGATACACAACCTTTTCAGCATGTATTGATAAAGGTGTGGATAAATATGTTTTCTACTGTTCCACCATATCAACGGATCTTCTGTTCTGTGCACATACTCTTCATTTAAATATTTATCAAATTGCCGAATTCCTGCGGCTATTGGATTGTTGGGTCTAGTGAGTGTAATTGTTTCAGAGTCATAATCATCCCAAACACTTTTTTTACATCAACTGTTGTTGGTAATAATGCGCTAGTTGTTTAGACTTCGTCTACTTGTTGAGAGGTTTCGGTTTCGTGTGGCAGTCTTATTTCGCATATTATGCGACGTCTCAATATCTCACATGCTTTGTTAAAAGCTTCTGGCGTACGAAAACCTCGTTTTTTAAACCTTGGGCACACCCCGGACACTCGCTAAATCTCCATACAAACTAGCGTTTTAACGACCGACACTGTGACACCGACACAGACACTACACACGGGTCGTTTTTCTATACGTGCATTTGTGTGCGTGATGTCTAAGGTTGTCGCCCGTAATCACCGTATCACAGATTATATAGTAGTTACTTCGTACATACGTACTACGTACTGACCGTATGAATATTTTTTGTACACTTACCCAAAAAGCTTTTAACACTAAAAATATTAGTCGCTATTTCGTAAACCATCATCTCCAGGTCCAGTCGACTTGCATAGAACAAACTGCACCACAGTAACTATTTTTTATTCTGTGTTGGGCGGCCAGCCAGAGCTGTACGAAACAATGTCGTGTGTCTTGCTCGCACGTTAGAGCGACATCAAGTAAAGAAAATATAAATACTACGTACCTACATCAAGTTCCCAATTGCTGTGTTATAAAAATGTTTAAACGTGAAAGTTTTTTTTAATATATTACAAATTAAGCGTTATTTACGCACGAGTATATATATATATATATATCGTTGATTCATTTATGAAAATGAATTCTAAAATACGAATATACTACTAGTAGGTAGGTATAGGTAGGTATACTAATATAATTAAGTGTTTATTATATACCTACGTAATAAGAACCTACGTAAATTTGAACCTCCAGTGTTTACTGGTCCCAACATAAATGTATGAAGTTGATGTTCTTCTCTCCGTGAGTAGTAATTGTTCTATAGTCGTACGCGTGTGGCGTCCTTGCTCAGCGCAGCTCCTCGACAGCTCCAAGTCGGTGGCGGGGTGAGGAAGCCCGGAATTGGAGGGGGGAACAGAGTGTCCGTTCTATACGTAGTATTATTATCTTTTCTATGCCTTGGGTCCAAAATTGTGCTTTCCGAGTAGAGGGGTTGCTTTTCAAGATCGTGAAATCTCGCCTGGATTTGCTTCTCTAAAACTTCAACAAACTTGCTGATAGTAGGGTCATGTGGTTCTGCCTTTTTTTTTCGATGTGACGTGACAGCAGTTGCACAAATATTAAAACTTTTGATAGTGACACATATTTTTCACCGCTTATTTCATGAGTAATTTCATAAAATGGCCCCAATATCGGAATCACCTTATCAATAACAACCCACTCCTGTGGTTGTAATGAGAGGTCGCTTCTTAGTAGTGCCAGTGTGTTTATTATGGCATCTTTGACTTTAAAAATTTAGCATGTTGTAGCATGAATTCCACCTCGTTGGACATTCTTGCTTTAGTTTGAGTTGCGGCAAACCCATTTGTTTTTGTATTTCCTGCAGTTTGGTTAGACCGGCCGAGCTTTTTTTTAAATACTCTACGATGCTCTTCGCTTTATTAACAGTTTGGCTAATAGTACCAATTGCCTGTTGCACGACAAGATTTAACGAATGAGCAAAACATCCAATTGAACGCCATTCTCCTAATCTGACGGCTGCTATAATGTTTGCGGCGTTGTCGCTGACGATGCAAACAATTTTATTGTTTATCTGCCAATCACTTATCATTTTCCTTAGAAAAGCGGCTAAGTTGTAACTGGTGTGCCGTTCGTTATAATTTATACATCCCATCAGAGCTGAACCCAATTCACCTTTGGAGTCTATAAAATGCGCTGTAACTGCAATGTAGCTTTTATTCGTTATAGATGTCCATCCATCAGTGCATAGACAAACATATTGTGTATTTATTAACTTTTGCTGAATAGTCTCGAAGGTATGTACATAGTTTTTTGGGATCAAAGTTGTTGAAAGAGTCTTTCTCGATGGTAGTTGATAACCCGGGCAGTTAGAAATGGTCATTTCTACCAGTTTCTTCAATTCTGGTTCATCAACTATGCGCAGTGCATGGTGACCTTTAACCACCATTTTAACTACTTGTTCATCTATTTTTTCTAATTTGCGCGATGACGCTGGCTTACGAATGTAGTTAGTAATAGGCACAGTAACAGTAGAGTACACAGTAGACCTTAACTGTTCAAGTCTACAGTTTGATACACTCGGGATATTTTCTTGTGGAGCAATACTCGTGGATGGTACACATGGTGCAAGTGGTACTTGGCGGCTCTCATCAATAAAATTGCAGTCGTTAGAAATAGGTTGTCTTTGAATGGATAAAGATATTGTGGAATGTCTATTTTTCATGTGCCGATTCAAATTGCCTAATGATCCACTTTTAGTACTAAGATACATAGAGCAGTAATTACATTTTGCGCGAGATTCATTTTTGTTTGGATCTTCAGTGAAATGGAACCAAATATTGCTCCTCCTAGCTTTAGTTGGCGCCATTATTAACGTTCACATCACAAGCAAAAGTTAAAGTGAAGAATTATTAAGAGTTCGTTAATGTTACGATACCACAAAAACGTTGAAATATTAGTCAAAATGTTATCTTATAACACCATAACCACAAGTAATTAATAACAGTTAGTACATTCATGCACAGGTATAAAAGCAAATCAAACACCAAAAACCAAAACAAACAATGTCCACACTTAATTACGTACCGAACTACACGCATGGAAGAATAGTATGTGACTAAAATTGAAATGAAATAACTTTCTTATACAAATAAGGACAACCGCGCCAAAATGTTTAAAAAAATAAAATTACTCGATTAAAAATAGTCCCTATAGCTGTTGTCATAATGTTCAAAATAGCTGTTGAAAATACCATAGAGTGCATCTCACTCGTTCGTTCACTAGTTACTCTAACCCATTCATTCATCGTCCTTTTCATTCTTTGAGAATGAGCAATTGAATCACAGACAATAAACGCGAACGAAGTACTAAATGTACTATGTACTATTAGGCTTACGGAATAGTACATTCTAGTTCAGTGTCAAGATTCATTCATTTTAGACTTAGTACGTAAACTACACAAGGCTAGAATAGCCACGCGAATTTCTCGGACTTTTTTTAAAAGTAATGTCCCGTTTTGAGTGAAAAAATAAATGGTCACGTTATGTATGAACCGACAAAATTTCGTTGTTCATTTTATCTTATAGCTGGCATATGTATCGGGTTATATTTCTATAGCTATTTCATTCGCATAAGCTAATGTCTTGTCTATTTAATTTTCCGACTACGATCGTTATGAAACTTCCCGGCGTGTTGGTAGAACACAGTTTAGTCTGCCTGGCCAACTACCAAGTTAAGCTAAGTTAGAAATCTGTTGCAAACATCTGATGTATTCCGGCAGCTGTCCTTGAGAACCAGTTCCGGAGGTTCTCAATTCGTCTGATTTTAGTATCACTAGATTCGACAGAAAGTCGAAAGAAGAAATACGTTTGACAACGCCTGCCGAACACTGTATCGGTTACCCTCGTTAAATTGTATACTGACATACATATTGATAATGCTTTGAATTAATAGAAAAATCATTTAAAACCCATTTAGTTTTACATCACATATTAAAAAAATCTATTTGTTGACAGCAAAAGACTGTTAGATGTCTCCACTTATTTATGTAGGGTTGCCAAACGTACGCACACATACGTTTCATTATTTCAGACTAAATTTTGTCTTATTAGTAAGTAAAATAATATTATCATCAATCAATCAATCTCAAATAGTATTATATTGTTTGCTAGGTGTATAGAATTGCGTCGGAAGTCATTTCTATAGGACGGTGATCTGTCTGTAAAATTTAAATAATGACTATAATAATTATATATATATATATGTTATATATTATATATGATTAATGTATTTTTAAATTATTATTAGCTGTTAGGTTTACATTTTATACATTTTAATAAAAGCAATAATTTTAATCGTAATCATGTGGTATTATTTTATATTTATCTTTTCTGTTGTTTTGCAATAGATTGTATTTGAGTTCACAGACAGTTTGAGACCCATAGAGCAGGGATCGCAGAAGGATCGATGGAATCGATGGAGGGCAAGGGGGCCAAATGCCCCCCTGCCCCCTACTTAATGACTGAAGTCTCCTCTACATAAATTATTGATTATTATTTTTTCTGTCCCCGAAATCTTGTAAGAGTGAGGGAGATGGAGCTAGACAGCTGTATAGCATCATCTGATCACATATACTGCTATTAGTGTACACATTTGGTGCTCATCATCAGCCATCTGGTAAAAATTGTGTAAAATCAAGCACCTTGACATGGGCATATTTCAGAGCATTATATCTGCTCCATCGTCAGACGCAGCTAGAATGCTGTATATATTTATGCACAGGGTGGTTGAGGAGCATTTATCTGTAAGGTAAAAATATTCCTTTGTAATCTAATACGGGCTGTCATAGCTTTATTTACCCAAAAGCCTCTAAATAAAATTTGAACAAAAAAGCCACAGTGAACAATGCATTCATGCTGAAACTTACTCCGTCGGTAAATAACTACAATATAATCTACGATAAAACTTAGTCTGAGTTGCACCTTCTTACTTTAACTATAACTAGAACCGGTGTTTTTGTATAGAGTTTGACAGTTATTTGACGTTTCTTATAGTTAAAGTAAGATGGTGCAACTCAGCCGACTATATCTTATACAGACTATAATATCCTATATAATAAATAAATAATCGAAGGTCGCAGTCTGAAAAATAAATTAGTTAATTTTCGGTAAATTAGTTCACTTATTTCATGCTAGATGCCAACACAACTGACATCCTTGCGATTTTTTAAAACAATATTTTTAGTTCAGCTGTTTAATGCTAGATGTCGCGGTGATTGTATTAAAAATCGTAAATAAAAATAAAGACAAATACAAAATAATTTGTTTACATTGACAGATCATACACTAAAGTCCCCGTCACGAGAAGCTATAAATTATGTAAACAAACATATTATACTAAGTAAACATTTTATACTGCGAGATAATAATAAATTGACCATATTCAATCTACATGAAATATAGACGGGTTATATGAAAGTAACAACCTATTTAATTTAGTCGGATCATATTTTAACGACGCAAAGCGCTATCGTTTGTGTTTCTTGGTACCGGACGCAGGGATTGTAAACTATCGGGACGCCATTTTGAAATAAACGCGTCATTCGAGTTTCGAATGCGTACGAGTACGAAATTCATTTTTTTTGTTGGTCCAAATGTTGTGAACTCCTGAACACTTGTTTACATAATTTATAGCTTCTCGTGACGGGGACTTTACTCATGTCCTGCGAGTCTAAAGACGATTTTAAAAATTGGGAAATCTAGTGGAAACCATGCCAAACCGTATTACAGCTATATTAACCGGTTCATTGCTACCATTAGCTCGTGGTGGCAATACAATAATTAAAAAACGTATAGGTAAATATTGCGTAATTCATATCATAGTAAATTTTTGAAATTAGTAAAAAGTCATTTTCAACCGACTTCCAAAAAGAAGGAGGTTTTCAATTCGTCTGTAAAAAAAAATATATTACGCGATTAGGTACTCCGTCAATTGTGAACCGATTCGAATGATTATTTTTTTAATCGGTAGAGTACGTTTCCGATGTGGTCCCATTGTAACTTCATCGAGATCTGATAAGTATCTCCAGAGATATGACGATAAACGTCTCAAACTTGCTACTGAAATTGACTCGCGGGGCATGGAAGTCGGTTGTTTTAGTTTCTAAACTATCTTAATTTATTTTTTATGTAAATATATGAGAAATTTATTTAAACAACTTAAAAATAATTACCTAATGACAATATCAAAATTATATAAACTACAATAATAATATCTATACTATAAATAAAAGACAGAACCTAGGTAGCGACGTTACCTCGTTGTATTATAGCTAGGCTAATACGTTGGCCGAGGTAAGCGCCAGCTCTTTGGTCACGGGTGATGTCAATTAGGCGTCTGGACAACTTAACAAAGCCTCGGGCATCTCGACCCCATGGGCCCATTGTTTCGACCCCAAACGGAAGAAATATGTGTCCATCACTAATGGTAGCATATTTCCTCCGTTTGAGGTATTCTGCTGCATCCGCTGCCGCGCCTGCTGAGCGTGAGGACCCGCATACGTGGGACGCCGCTAATGTGTCAGCACATGTGGCGGCCCACACCATTGGTCTTCCTCGACACCATGGCACTAACGTCATACCGTCGGGCCTCTTACCATCATCACGTGATATACCGTTCGGATCTAATGAGGCTGGCACGTTTTCGGTGGCAAGGGCCCGACGGATGACGTCGTTTATTTTGGCGTGCCGTGAGAGACGCCCTGCACTGCGGCGGTATGACAGGCCGTGGTGGCCTAATCTGTCCACTTCACTGCCGCAGTGACAATTGTGAGGTTCCGCCCTAGAGATGCCCAGACGCAACCCTATGACAATAGAAAAACTTTCATTGTCCATTAGGGTACCTATGTTGGATGAAGGTTGAGGGCCCGGTGGCGTAATCGGGAGAACGGTCGGCTTTGACGCCGTGGTACCGAGTTCAAACCGCCGTGCACCAATGGATTTTTCTATCGAAAAATTAATGTGCGCTTCTCACAGTGGCCCTCCGGTGAAGGAAAACATCGTTAAGAAACCAACAACCCCCGCATGGTGGTAGGATACTATCTAGTGTTCGCCTGGCCAGCTATCAAGTTAGAAAATCTGTCGCCAAAACATCTAATGTGTTCCGGCAGCTATCCTTGAGAGCCAGTTCCCATTCTAGGCCTAGCGTGCTTACCATCTTCGACCGCATCATCACTTACCAACAGGTGAGATAGTGATCAAACGCTAGCCTATAAGATATAAAATAAAATTTAAAAATTAAGGTAGTACTTGTAACCAATAACCAGATTCTCGTTCGCGCGTGGCAAGGAGACGAGTCCGGACTTTATTATCAACACTTTAGTCTAAAATTTGTTTTTGTACAATTTTACAAAGGGGCTCGTCCCTTTGCCTTTGCGAACTAAGATTTTTAGGTAGAACCTCACTTGGACAAGCCAAAGACCAGGCCGTTCTACCATACTCCAAAGATTCTATTGAAATATGATGCTGAATTTGAAATTATTCTCTTAAAAATAACCAAAACACTGTTGGCAGAAGATAGAAAGGCCGGTAATTAAACACTGGAAATTTTGCGGATGCCAATGCCTCCAAGCCGAATAGGCAGAGAGGCCTGACACCATGAAATATCTGGAAGTGAACAATTTAGAATTTGGGTTAAAACATTTTTGATCCGTCATCCCGTCCGTCATCATTCGCGTCATCCAAACATAGTAAAGAAATGTGGTTCTAAAGAGGGCAACATCGTAGTATTTACGTAAATTTTGGCACAAAAGACAAAGTCGAATTAGATGAAAAGCCATGTGGTTGTGAATTTTAGTGAGACGTTCAGACTAGGATGATGGATTATAATCCATCATCCTAGCGTTCAGACGTATTTTCAAATTTTTGACGTTGTTCATAGACAAAATCTGGGAATGACTCGTAAATGATCGGAGCACCTAGGAGGCGCAAACTTTTACTTAAGGTCAACAATTTTACATTTGGAGCTAAACTGTTAAATTTAACATACAAATTGTCTCTAATTTCTGAAGGTACAATGTCTGTTATAAATAGTTCACACATAGAGACATTTAGTTCTAAACCAATTGATTTAAATCTACCATTTAACGACTGTAAATCTTCCAATACAGTTGTAGTATCGCCTCCAGGGGTGCCGTCGTTCAGATACCACATATTTAATTTGGAATTTAGACTCGAGATTATGGGATGTATGGCTAGTCCAAATATGGCTGGTCCAAGAGGGTCACCCTGTTGACAACCTGAGCAAGAATTGATTAAATTATCTCGGTAAAGTAATTTAGAATCCAAACCATAACATTGACAAAGATATTTTAATGTTTCTGGAATACAATTTTGGATTTCATTCAAAAGGATAGATCGGTCTACAGAATTAAAAGCATTTTTGACATCCATCTTCAATATCACCTCACCGCAATTGTGGTGTAAAATTGTGCGGAGAGTATGAACAGCTGCCTCGCATCTGCCCTTGCTGCCGAAGCCTAACTGAAGCGGCTGGAACTTTTCAGTCAGTTTTTGGTGAATGTGGCTGCAGCAAACCTTGGATGCGATTCTCCTATATGTGCAACCTACAATAAGCAAGCCAATAGCCATTGGCCTGATGCCACCATCTTTCTTTTTCAGCGCGCATAGGTTCGCACCATATAGGAGAGGGGCAATCTGTTCATGCACCTTACCTGATAACATGTAGTTGATGAGGGCGGTGATGTCTCGTAATAGAATCTGGCCCGCATCCCCAGTTGCTCTAAAAATCAAATCTTTAATGTGTTGGAGTGAAATGGAGTTAGGCCGTCCAATCTACCAGCAGATCCATTTTTAAATGACATCACCGCCATTTTCACGTCTTTTTCCGTTGCCTGTAAACATTGAACTGAGTAGAGGTGGTGATAGCGATGGTGGATACTAGCTTAATTATTACATAAGTTTTTAAAGTTAAGCTTCTGCAGGCGCACGGGGTTAAAATGCAACGGAAGTGACGTAGCGTCACGGTCCAAATGCAACGGAAGTGGCGTACGTGTCATGTTATATTTTATATTTAAAAACGCCCCCTCTTTTGCTGAGCGGCGTAACTACGAAGACGTATTCGCTATCATCCAGACACTCGCCCCGCTAAGTTGGAGATGGAGATATGGAGACAGAATGGATGACAGATGGAGACAGACTAACAGATGGAGTTGTGCAAAAGAATTCCCACTCTGTGAAGGAAGTATCACTTCTAACGCTACGGTTTTACGCTCCTCCTTTTTTTAAATATTTTAAAGGTTGTTATTTATTTATTAAAGTCAAGCGTTTGACCACTAACTCACCTGATGTTAGTGACGATGTAGTCACCGATGTAGCATGCTTGGTTAGAAGATACTTATTCACTCGCGACTTGAGAATCCCCAGATGGTACCTTACCGGAAACACAGACATCATGCAAGGAGTTCCAATCCAATGTGGAAGCAAATCGCTTCGTACGGATTGATGGAATATGCACCATGTAGCGGTGGCGCATATCGGTACGTCTTGGCGTACATATCGGTGTCTGGCCACTATCTCGCCTGGTGGTAAGCGATGTGGTCGATGATGGTGAATACGCTAAGCCTAGAATACTCTGATTCTCAAGGGCTGTATGCTGCCGGAACACCGTAAGGATATGGCGCAGATTTTTTCCTTGATGGAGTTAGGCTACTTTTTGCTTACTTTTAAATTGTCTATAATACACTATTTATTTATTTAATAAAGCTAGATCCAATATTTTTGAAGTTATTAAGGTTTTTGTTACCGGCCCGCTTTCTTTGCGGCTCACTGAAAATAAAGAGAAAAAGATTAAAAAGAAGGAGCTATCCAGAGCTTTGCGTACCACTGTATATGTTATAAGCATACCGTTTATCATTAAGCGACTTGTCTATACATGGCCACATAGTGAATAAAAGTACAAGACACCACTGACATTCAAAGCTTGCTATCTATCCTTAAATACCTATGTGTTACTGTATGCCAAAACATATTTTATGCGAAAATGTTAAGCACGACAAAATTAAATACCTACTTTGGCATTCATATCAGTGCCATAAATGTCGTTATAAAACCACGACGTAATAATACTGGGGGCTTATAATTAATCATCGTACACAGAATCGGTTTATTCCAGTTAATGCTCGAGCAACGACCGCGCGAGCTTGTCAAATTTCCCGGATTTAGGGCACGTGAAGGCACGTCGATCCCGTAATTAGCTACGATAGAGTCCAAGTGGCAACACTTGAAAACTTAAAGAACGACCTACGGCCATCGGTAGGCTAATACTGAAAATTTCTTTGAGAAACCTAACCTACATTTGACGCGTTAACGATCCTTTGTTAAAACGTTTTATTCTAGGACAACATGAACTAGCGCAGTAGTTACACTCGCCTACCATGAAATACCCCTTAATGGGGTCACGTATGGCCGGCCTTTGGCGGCAATGTCTTCCTATAAGTTTAATTGCTGTTGCTGGAGTTCTGTCGCCAACTCAATTTGTTTGGTGACCTCAATTTTATGATTTATTATATTGACCTACTTTCATATGTTGTCTGGACGATATGGACAAAAAATTTATTCATACATTGATTTACATTTATATTGCGGAAGTATCAATGTCATCATAATACGCTTCATTTACGCTGTCGTAAATTACTGTAGCCTCACTGTTAGTTTAAAATCAAATCAAAGCAGTATTCATATACGCATATATGAAGACCCCCGGATACACGTGAAATAATAAAATAAATTCTTCATCCAAACATAGTTTATATATAAATATACTGAAACGTTGTAGGAATTACAACGTATACGTCAATAAGTTTAAAGAGATATCTGACAGGCAATTAAAGTATAGGCTGTCGCAGTTAACTAATTAGTTTCGCGAGTTGGTGGCACGCGGAGGTGCATGACTCATGGCAGCGGAGCGGTGCTACGTCCTGGAACGTGCGCCGCGTCTGGTGTAATGTGAATTGCGGTCCGGGGCGGGCTCGCGGGCGCTGCGGCGGGCGGAGCGGTATCGATGCGGAGGCGCGCGCATCTCCCTCGCCCCGCGTTCGATTTTCCGTCCGGGCGACAGTGGCGGCGCGTTGCATAACTTGTGGCGGCACTCCGCGCGCGACCCCGCATCGAGCGCCCGCCGCGCGCGCCCCTCGCGCACACACGCGCTACGTCGCGCCCTTTACGTAACGCGCGACCACCGTGCGCGACCACACCACGCTCGCGACAATACCCAGTGACGAGGGATCAGTGTGCCGGTTCCTGGAGTCGAGGAGACGGTGCCGCCGGGTGACGGGCTGGTAGGTGTCGCCGCAGTGCGCGCGCTCGCCCTTTGTGCGTCGTGGTGGCGGTGGCGGTGGTGGCACGTGAATAATTGACGCGGAGCCGCGGCCGCCGCTATCGACCCTCGCGTGCCGGCGGGCAAGGACGCCGCGCGGGCTGCCGTGCTGCGGCACCGACCCACCGCCGCCTCGCCGCCCGCCGCCGACCATCACCATGCTTACATTACTCACACTTTGCAGCCGTAGCCTCCCCTCCACCGAACAAACAGAGCCACTTTCTCAGTATTATAATTGCTTGCAATGTTATGATTTCGGATGTTGACGCTTATTTTTATCCTATTATAGTCGCTCAAAAGCTCCGAAATGTAGGTCGTCTCCGCTTCCGCAATTAGATGATTCATAGCGAACTTTGTTGTTCTACGAAATGTTAATGACGGTTTGCCATTGATCGACCCGTTTCGCTGGCTCTACGGGGCTATGGACTCTACACGGTTTTAACAATAATGATATTGAGGCTTATAATGTTCATATCACATGATAGTGCTAACTCACGAATCTATAGCTTTGCTCGCTTTACGCCGCGTTTTTTCTTTATTTCTTCACATTCGTTACGTAAAAGGTTTCTTTTTGGTTTAAACGTTAACATATCAGCGTATAGTAAAATAGAGGGGGAAAGTCAAGCATTGATAAGCTTCATCACTGACGTTGAGTGTATTTTATAGGTTTTATATATATGTTTACACGTTATATTTAATAATAACAAAAATATGTCATTCTGTCTACGATATCTGTAGTGCAACCGTGCTTCTACGTAACCACTACGAGTTCGTAGACGTCTACGTCTGCTCTACGAAAATGATTAAATCGCAGTAAAAGGTAACTTTATTTTAGAACCCGAATAACCGATTACAAAATCGTTAACAAAGGCTAATAAAGTCTTTACGACAAAAGCAAGACCTAGACTTACTCATTTACAGTAGAAAACATTATTGCGTAATGTAGACTATAGGCTTGAAATGTGTCTAATAAACCTTGCTATGAGTTTTATAGCTTTGAAGAATTATGTAACTCTTTTCCCCTTTCCCTAGGAAAAAAGAGGTCGAGAAATCGGTTGACCTTGAGACGCACGGACTCTTCCTTGCTTGTTCGAAGCAGTTTTAGATTTTCTTGTAATCCTTTTAAATCGCGTATGAACAAATATAGTAGTTAATTTGAATATCCTAATGTTCAAAGATAATATTGCAATACTATAAGAACAATACCATAAGTACAAAGAAGGTCATTTCATATCTTCTATTTGTTAAATTTATCTAGAGCTGAACTGGAGACTACGATCAATCAAATGTTTTCTTACTCTTGTACAGTATAGAAAATTATACACTACTTGATGATAGATATTACGTACTTTTTGTAGAAATATTATACTGTTTGTTAAAATTAGCATTGGTTAAAGAATAATGAATTAAAGACTCAATGAATTGTATAACCCATTTATATATTTTTTTAAAAAGATTACTCGCAATGTGGATTGCACATTACTAGTATTCTTGTTAACCCCTCCAACTAAGCTAAATATGCTTGTGTCTGGAGTGGGTTCACGTCAATAGTACAATGGGTGAGGTGGGGATCGAACTCACGACCTCGATCGCCAGTCCGACACCTTATCCATTGGGCTATTGCCGACTTAAATATTCATATGGTACGATGTAGGTATGATTGTATGAGTAAAGACTTTTCTGTACTCATGTGGTATGGGGGCAGTCATATTACGTTTTTCTCTTACTTCAAGTAGACATAAAGTAGAGTTAAATCAATATCACTGCGATATGAGTTAGGGGTATTAATTAAATACTACTGAAATCGTTAAAATATGTATATTAAACACACATATTTTATTCTTCTTTGATCTGCAGCAAAAAGTAATATAAACATTTCTACAGAATACATTTCCATCTGATCAAGTTAATCTAAAGATCAGTTTATGTATTAGACACAGATTAACAATGTGTTTGTGTTATAACTATGTACAATAGTCATCACTTTGATAAGCTTCTTGATAATAAATGCCATATTAGACATTCTTAAGATTTAGTTTAGTTAAGATTTTAGCCAGTTAAAAACTTTTGAAAATAAAATATTTACTCAGAGTGTTAAGGAGCGGAGATCCCAAGATCGCTCATACACTACTCTTTTTTTTACACTCCGATGAGTGACTTGAGGTCTGTCAGTCGTTTCACCGTAAAATATTTCTAAAGTGTTCTGATTAGTAAGAAAAGGAAGTCATTCATATAACTTGGGCGTCTTCTCTCTCTCTCAACATTTTCATATATCAGGATTACTTGTGCAGTACGATAACATTGATATAAATCTTATTATCCAGCTTTTAACATATTCTTTCCCGGACTGCTGTTATATGCAAAAGTAATTTTTGAGCGTTTATTGGAACATACTCATTATATTTATAACAAGCTGTGTGCTGCGAAAAGGTGCAGGTAGTGTTATGGCCTCAGAATAATTCAAATGATATAGCTTAGAATCAGACATGCAATCTATTGCTTCTAAGCTTCTATTATTCTATCTTATTTATTCCATCTAATCTATTCATAACATATAAAACCAATCTCAATAAGTTTTAACTAGTATCTATGCCGCAACATAGTAAGTAGGATAATATCTTTGCCTCGAACGTTGGTCGAAGTCGCGGTGGCGCCAACTAGCTTTGAAAAGCAGGCGTCGGCGCCAGAACGTCTACGAAACATCGCCGCATCTCATGGCTACCCCATATTACTCATATAATAGTAATAAATATAAATAGGTATTTATTGTTCACTGATATTTAAATAAAATTACGATGCAGTAATTTTTTATTACTACTTTAAAATTGGGGACTTATTAGCGGACCGATTATATTTGGATGAAGAAGGAGATAGCGAGATGAGCTAAGTCATTCATATGTAGGTGTATAATATTTGTGTATAATTACACAATATTTTTAAGATTATAAAGAACAATATTTGTGTTACTATGCCTATTTTCTGATGAATGCTTAGTTGATACGTATCTGAGCTTGATCGCCCTTGATACTCAATATCAATATTTGAAACCTATTATAATCACATTACCAACAATGATTTTTTAGGTATGTACGCTGCTGCTAAGTAAGATAAGTAACATGAAATACGAGTATACTACTTTTTTTAATAAGTTTTTGATAATGATGTTATATTTTATCAAAAAGTGTATATTTTTCACTATACCAATCCCCATCGTAAATATTACTATAAAAGTTATTATACGAAATTACTTACCTACAATATCCCTCACAATGCGGTCAGCGATGACTAGAAAAGGTAATGCAAAGATCGGGTTCAGTGGTGTGCTATTTAATAGAAATCATCTCTGCACTTATATTTATTTTTATGGTGGTGAATTCAGCTTTCTCAGTTCCAAAGCCCAGAAAGGGTGATTTACGCAAAAGCTTTCCTTAACGAATGTTTTTTTTTTTTTACTGAAGATAAGCAAGCGTTTGACCACTATCTCACCTGATGTTAAGTGAAGATGTGATCGACGATGTAGCACGCTTGCCTAGAAGATACCTGTTGATGATATAGATATAGATGTCTGCATCTTGTATGAAATTAATTGTCTTTAGGCTTTATATTTTCTATGATTTCATTTCTTTTAATCAAATTCGTTTACATGAAAACCTTAAAATGAATGTATTGGTAAATTAATATTTTGATTTTATTTTTTATTTATTACTTTGTTTATATTCCCTTTTATGGACTAGTTATAAGAACTTAGTACTTAGTCATTCTACGAAAGATATTTCGGAAAATACTACTGGATCTGCGCACAAATTTCACTAACCAACTTCACAAAAAAGGAGGAGGTTCTCAATTCGACTGTTTTTTTTAATGATTGTTACCTCAAAACTCCGTCAAATCTAGACCGATTTAAAAATTCTTTTTTTTTAAATATTATGCCTCCCATTTTATCCCATTCAAATTTATTGAGATTTAACTTTTCTCTCCGGAGATATGGAGATAAACAATATAAAAAAATTGTATACTGTGATGACATGATTATAACTAGCCTGTACTTTGACTATCGTGGCATGTGAAGTCGGTTTATTTCGTTTTGTACGATCATAAATTATTTTTCGTCTATCATCATATTTTCGTATGTTATTTTTGTATTCTCGTACCTCCAGTAGGCTATGTAAACTAGCTACTTTGTTACAGTATAACTACAACAGATACACTATTATTTATTCTCTCACAAAATTATGTCTCAGGTATTTAAAAAATAAAGGTTGTAAATATATTTAGGTGTGTGTATATTCTCACAATTTTGTCATGAACTTTGCCAAATGTTATGGGTCCTACTTAGCATTTAATGGGTTTGTGATTTCTCAAACAATATTTTTTGTAGGTAACATAACTTTTTTATACTAGCTAGGTAAGCGTTTGACCACTATCTCACTCGATGTTAAGTGACGACGCAATCGAAGTTGTAGCACGCTCAACTATAAGATACCACCAGTTCACTCGCGATTAGAAGAATAACTTCTGGCTGGCTGCTTGTATAGTACGTATGCGCAATAGAATTTACATATGTAAATAAAATACAATCTCTTTGATCTGACATCGTCACTTAACACCAGGTGAGATAGTGGTCAATTGCTTGTCTATTCAACATAAAAGAATAGTTATTGTTTATAAAATCGCAAGGATCTTCAGCTAGCTACATTGCATTTAAAAGTACAATAGAAATATCCGGGTCAATAACTTGTTCGCAATTATAATGAGGCTTACTTATTTTTCATAGATAACAGGACAAGCACAACGCTCGCCTAAAGGACAATTCAATATGTCTAGGTATAAACAGGTATGACAACTACAGTGGCATGCAAAATGCTGGATATAGCCAAAATGTTGCATGCCACTGCAGCACGTACCTTAGTTACTTCGAGACATAAAGATGAATTTCACTAAACACTTTTTCACTCAAACCAAAAAATATTACTATTTCACAGCTGAATTATTTGGCAAAGTGGTGGTACTTCCCCAGGCAGACTAGCAGGTGTCCTACCACTACAAATTGGATTACAATTGATATTAAAAGGTTTGTTTAAAGCCTTCTTCTCGTCCCACGCCAAAGGACTAAGTTAAATACACAGTACAACAATATAAATTAATTTCCTCTAACAACAGCCAATACCAAATAAACGACTATACTTCCGTGAGATATATGAAATGGCATTATTGGGATAAAATAAGGGCTTAGGCAACTTCGGTATCGATAAAGTTATAGTACTATTAATATTTATTTTTAACGTTATTTAACATCGATTTTTCGATTCTAAACACATGGAAAATTTTAAATTCTCTATTAAATTCTATAATGCCTCCATTATAATAAGCGGCAATAGCTCAATGGCTCAGGCGGTCGGCCTGGTGAGAGGTCGTGAATTCTACTCCCACCCATTGCACTATTGACGTGAACCCACTCCAGACACAAGCATATTTAGCTTAGTTGAAGGGGTTAACAAGACTACTAGACTACTAGTGTAATGACTACCCTCACTGCTAGTAAGCTTTAAAAAAGTCCTTTATTGCATAAATATTTACTTGAAAGAGATGTATATGCGGACATATGTGATATTTTACTCATATATGTGTTCTGGTGTAATTGATAATGCTATAGGCTCAGAATAATGAATAGTACAAGTACTATAGGGGAGCTGAAAACAAGTCTACCTAACTAACTAATTACGCTGAAAGTGGTTTAGATTCGATTCGATCGACTCTCTCCTCTTCTCGATTTTCTTTTTTAGCTTAAGCTAAAAATTGGAGCGAAACAGATTAAGTGCTCGAAGTGTACAGAAATAGGTCCAGGTAAACGAACACTGGCAACATCACAGGGCACTTTGCTACGCACATATTAGGTATCTGGAAGACACATTTTATTTTTTAATGGTAAAAGGTAACAGGACAAGCACGACGCTTGCCTGATGGTAAGCGATGACGTCTACGTTTTACAGATAAAGCGGCATGCAAAATTCTAAACTACCAGAATACCAGAAACTACCATGTCACTGCACTGCGTCTGTTACCTTGAGACATAAAGATGTTGAGTGCCCTGTAATTTCACTGGACACCTTACCATTTTAACCGAAAAACATTCCTATTTCACGGATGAAAATTAATTGGCTAAGTGGTGGTACCGCCCCAGGCGGACTATCAGAAGTCAACTACAAAAAACTGTATGCGAATAGATCGTCAAATGATCGACTGAATACGGTTGTGGTTGTATAGAATAAGCGATTTTCTGTTTACAATAAGAGTTATTCCACCCGGGAAAGGGTTACATATAATCAAATAACTTATAAGTGGTTAATGAAACAGCATAAAGTAATTATCTTAATATGAAATGTTCAGCAAAGAGCAACTAACGAGGTATCCGTGGCAATATTAAGTATTTTAGCATTTCATTTGAACGTAAACTGATTATGCTCTTTTTGTCAAGTGGAAACCTATCGATAATAAGATCGTTTAATAATATCGTTTAAAAACTAAAAAAACAACCGACTTCAATGCCGCGCTATTCATTTTCAGTACCAATTTTGAGATGTTTATCTCAATATCTCTGGAGATACTTATCATACCTCGATAAAATTACCATGGTACCACACTTGGGATATCTCCTTTCGAACAAAAAAAGAATAATCGGTTCATAAACGACGAAGTTATCCGCGAACAAACATAAAAAATGTATACGGTCAAATTGAGAAACCTCCTCCTTTTTTTGAAGTCGGTTAATAAGAGAAGTAATTGAAATGCCGAAAGTAAAAGAATCCTTTAATTCAATTCCGTTAATGGTTTTTGAATTGAAATGAAAAAATATATTAGCGCGTTATCGATTATGATTTAATCCTTTAACGACCGAGTAATATTAGTAGGTGCTCGGTACAATTTATTACTTTGCTACAAATAGAGTGGTCTGTGACAATTACTGAGTAATAACATAAGGTAATTTGTACTATTTATTACTTTGCTACACATACAGTGATCTGTGACTATGACTTATGACGTGTGGTTGTAATAAAATTAAATAAGCAACAACATGAAACTATGAGATTTTTAGTTATAAATATTAAAATACGGGACGGGACTTATCGCGCTTAAAACATTATTTTTTGATTATGAGATTTTTACTACCTACATGTCAAGAGAAGTAATTTTATTGTGTCTAAATATACAAAACACCCTACATATTGAACAGTAAGTACTTACATACTTATATTATTTTCTATAAGTTATAGAAAATAATCAAACAACCATTAAAACATAAAGTAAAAGACTGGGACTGGTTTAACAGTAATGTTACTGTTAAACGTACAATCATAGCGATCTCAGTAGAAGATACACTCTCACATCTTGAGGCCCTATATATGACCCTATTCCAGTATTTCAATATACATGTATTGGCTTAATGTATTACGTGAGTGTGTGTGTGTGTGCGTGCCTACGCCAGGCGTTTCATTTTGCATAGCCGCACGCGACCCCCACTGTTACCTCGGTTATTATTGTCACTAAACGAATATATTAGCCGGAATAACTGGAAACTAAGCTCAATTATAATGCGACAGTATTTGAACAGCAAGCGGCAATTAGCTTTTATGTAGAGTTACTACGACGTTATTTAATATACGTTTTAATGTAATTGCAGGTAAGTACGTTAAAGTGAGAGAAATTGATTGATAAACCGATTTAACCGACCATATTTTAGATACCGTAAGCTAAGTTTTATATGTTTACCTCTGTTTATGTATGTCATTCCAAGTTGTACATACTTTGCAGGGTTTTAGGTTTTTAACATATAAAGTAAATAATTTTAATATATATTCTATACATTATAAAACCTAAAATATTATACCTGCCATAATACAAAAATGTTTCTCTGCGCGTGCACACTAGGAAGTGTCAATAAATCTATGCTTTCGCACTGTTCAAATAAGACCTATCTCATTACAAAATGCTTTACTTTTACTTCCTTTGTATGACACTTATTTACAGTTACAGTACAAACTCTTCCTCATTCATTCGTAGTATGAATATGCCCTGCTCTTGCCACCGCATCACTATATACATGACAATATGCTTTCATTTTATCCTCAGCTGCTACAAACTGAAAACATTAACTGTGCATTCTTTTTATGGTTGGGAAAGCTAAAAGCAATTTTGTTGAAAGCCGGTCGTCACGACAACTTATGTGACCTGTGAACTTAGCGGCGTATGTAAATGTTGGGTCGAGTGTGATGCTCGGAACTGATCTGACCTGCTCGTTTGCTCGTATTCCAATGTTCCGTCAAGAGTTATGATTTTTTTTGAGCTTACGATTTTGCTGGAAAAGGTTTACGCCTACTAAATGTATACCCCACACTTGTACTAGCACTAGTATTAATATAACTTACACAGTTTATAAACACCCGATTTTAATCACCCGATACAAAATAGCAAGCATAAATACATATGACTCAATTGAATGTACCCGCTGTGAAAGTCTAACAAATCAATCAGTCGCGTTAATGAAGCAAGTACCTACTTTATCCTTACGCCTTGTCTCGAGACTTTCGTATAACAATGCGGCGAACGCAGTCATTCAATATAATGTAGAGATACTATTATATACGCCATACGCCTCTACAATATGTTATTATTTGTACATGTTCCATGTGCATAATTCTTTTTAGATATCGGCCATAGAATCTTGAGCTTTGCTCAGATAAAACGGTCGAGCCGAAGCGGTATCTCCATCGCTTACTCAACTGAAAAATAAACCTCCAAGATTACAAGGCCTCCTAATAGGGCCTTTGGCTTTTTGGAAGTCGAACGTCACCTTGAAGCGGCCATCCTAATTTGGCCGGGGTATATGTTACGTAGAAATACGCATAGTCCCGCAGTGGCGCCTCTGAAACTTGGAACCTTGAAACCCCTCCCCTTGCCCCGCACCTCTCCCAAACAACATTTACTCCTTGTATTTTACTTTATCAGTTCAGGTTGGTGCGTTTCGCTTGTCTTATAATTCTCGTTCCTCTTGTTAAATGTTGTATTAGGAATCTTGTATAAGTACAATCATTTGTTTTATTGCTTGTTTTCGCTTGTTATGAGAACTGATGACTAGTACACCCTTTGTAAATCATTAGCAAAGCCCTCATGCAACAAATCGAGTATATGGTAGGAAGGCACATTAGGAAAACGCAACTTTGATAATTGGGCACTTTGATATCAATCTTTTAGTCTTAAAATAGTATATGAATTGATTGGGCACAGTTGGTTCATGTTATACAAACATTTATTTGAGTGCTATTTTAATAACATAATTATAGCTATTTTCTTGATTTTACCCAAAATTATCTATACAGTTCATGCATCCCAGCTTTGTTTGTATGAAAAATAATAATCATTCTGTGAGGCTGTCAAAATAAATTAGCTCAAGAAATGTTTAGAACCATTACTTAAATAGTAGAATTTCAGAAGAACTCTTGTCAACATAACATAGTGTTTGCTATATTATACCTATTGTCTTGGTTATCTGAAGCGTGGGCACATTTCGTGGGCGTTCGCCCAGACGTGACCAACTCTCACAGGAATGTAGCATTCTAGCTATTTTACCACAGACTTACTCTCAGATTACACAGCATGATTTATTTATTAGCCTTTTATTTGCTTTGTACGCTGATACGGCTTCAGACTCTACTACATTCTTATATTTTCAACATACTTCAAATATAACATTCCAATAAACTTACATAATTATGTATTATTTTAAACATCTTCAACGTTCCGTTATGCTATAAGTGTATCTGTATTACAGAACATGTGTCTAATAGTGAATTGGATATCTAATTTCTATAAAACATATCCTTCGTAGTTTATTTGTATTGCATACATAAAAACTCTTGAACCACTATCATCACATATCTCTGCATTAGTGACGTCGAGTTCTAATACGGAATTTACTTACCTGGAAGTGACAAACAACTGTGGGTGGGGCACTGAACAACGGTCATTGGTGCAATCTATGTAGTGCTACTGTCGCATGCCTTCGTCCGAACCTACCTGTAATTCTAGACTCTCTATTTTTAACGAACATTTTCGATTACTATTAATTTGCATTTGCCACGATTTAGAATGCATTCGAAAACTCTGATTCATTCTTGATTGCTGACTAACCTAGTTACTTTACCCGTCATCATAATCAACCTATGCTAGTCCCCTGTTGGACATATGCCTCTCCAGCAGAATGCCACACAGCACGATCCTCAAACAATACTACAAGGGCCCACAGTAATCGCATCGCATAGCTTGCATATTATTAGCCATACTTAAGTCAAATCCAACACTATGCGTCTTTTAAAATTTTCTAGAGAAGTCTAGAACATTTTGAAAGACGCATAGTACTGGATATACCTAGTGCTGCATAACCCGATGGGGATACCTCTAAATAGTTATATTTTAACATTATTATAATAAAAACTACCAGGCTAAGCCCTTTATTTGGTAAAATTATTGAGTACGTTATATAGAACATTATTTTAACGCAAACACAGCTTGGGAAATACCAAGAAATAACATTTCAAAAGTTTGAACTTCTGAGTAGTTAAAAACAAAGACACTAAGTATCCACTTTACTAGTAATTGAACAAATAGTTCTGTGTAATTTATTATTTATTTTATATTAGATTAGTTATTTATAAATGTTCGAAAAACTAACGAATATTGGGAATGTTAATGTAATATTATATACCAATAAGTACCTTACTAGTCGTGCTCAAAGAAAACATCAGACATTATAAAACTTGACTTTCGTTGAACAATGTATGTTATTATCTATTTCATGTTAAGTTGTCGCGTGAGGTTTCCCTGCATGGCTTTTACCCAAGGCCTTACACGGACTTTAATTTGTTTTATAAAAATTAAACAACAATTTAGTAGGGCAGTAGCAGTATGTACTACTGCTTTAGTAGTGGTTTAGTTTAAATACTGGTAATAGTAACTTATGTAGTAACCTATGTCGTGGTAGGTACTTCTTTATATGAGTAACGTAAACGATTTTCCTGCTTAGTCCAAACATCGACTTTTGAAGCCATGCAGATCACTGACTAAGTATTGTGATTGTTACTTCTTTGCATGGTTGTGTTCGAGATACTATTTTTTTTTATATGCGAGTATAAAAATATATTTCAAAAACTAAAACCTGACTACTGAAAAATTACGCTTTAATTTTAGAAATTATTTCCGATAAACGGGGTGCATTTAAGTAGAGGACGACCGAGTAAAAGCTAACACAATATATTACTTTTGAAATGTGCTCATTAAGCCTTTAATTTGATGCTTAATAATCTTTTTTTTTAAACGACTTTATGTCCTCTAGAAGGCGCCATATTCAATTAATGTAACATCACATCACATAACCTATACATACCGATCAAAATCGTAACCATCTGTAGTCGGGTTAAAAGTAGTAGGTGTCATTAAAGTCATTTGAACAGGAAAATGTGTGAAATTTGCTGTTAAATTCGTTCTAGGTAGGTAAGTATTATGAACTAAGTAGTACGAACTAAGTAGTACGAACTAAGTAGTATAAACTTTTTGTTAGGTCAAAGGTTTTCAAGTACGTCGAAAAGCCAGGAAGGGTTAGAAATTAGTTTATAACCTACATACGCTGATAGCATAGCTCCTAACAAAATATATTTAGTGAAGGCTTAGAAGGACGCAGGAGGAATTCCTAATTACGTAGCAACCTTCGTCTGCCTGTCCTCGGTGAAGGAAGTAGGTACGTAGTAAGTTCCAGTATCATGGACATTGGAATTGGTTCATTGCGCCAATAAAAGAATTAAGTCACGAAAAAATTTAATTACTATTTTTACGATTACGATTACGATTTATGATTACGATTTACTTAAAATTAAACATTAAATATATAAAAAAAAATAATTTAATGTTTAATTTTAAGTATCACGACCAGATCGGACGCGTTTAAAAGAAAGGCCTGGTCAAAAGTACCTATAAAGGGCGAGCATGTATGAAAGCACTTATGAAAGTGGAAAAAGCAAAAGAGGTATGTCAGGATCGTAGCAAGTAGAAGAAAGTAGCGTCTGCCTACCCCAACGGGAAAAAGGCGTGAATTTTTGTATGTATGTAATTTTAAACAGTATTTAATTCAATTTTGTATGATCTGAATAATATTTTATAATAAAGCTATTGTAATGAATCTAAGTTTTAGGAAAATGTTGATTTCATTGTTTTAATTGAAATTGTAACAATTGATAATGTGGGCAATGCCTGATATAAACGGATTTTATTTATTCTTTTTATTTTTATTTATTTATGTGGCTGCCCAGTTATAGTTACATTATTATAATAATAGGATATTACTTTTAATAATACAATATAAAAATAATTTGAGTTACACCCATTTTTGGAAACTGTCTCAATTAGATTCTATAACGCTAATGAACCACAAAAAAATTCTCAATTTTTTTATTCAATCGTTAAGTGCCATAAAAATACATTTAAGTTAAATTTTCGCGCGTATTTTGACGAAAACGGTGGACGCAGTGGACGCCATATTGCTCTGTGGTAATGACGTCAGTTGCCTGTGTAAACAAATGCAGTGATTTGATAGTTGACAGTTGACACTTCTAAGTTTATGTAGCCGTATGACGTCGTGATGACTACTATTTAATGGTGTTATGAAACAGATAAAAAAAGCTGAATCCTTTTAATTGAATTTTAAAATGTAGATTGCTATTTTATGAACTAAAACTAACGTTTTCCGCCTGATTTTTGCCTAAGCTATCTCAATAATATACTTTTTGATTTTTCTCATATATATGTAGAGTAAAATACCCTATCATATAATATTACCGCAGGGGCGGCTTAGTGGCGAGCCGACGGTGAGTGGCGACACCGCGTACCCCTATCCCGTGAGGGCTAAATGAGATCCTCTGACCCCCTTGCCTTGCCTTGACCAGCCAGCTGATGGTGGGAATTGCAAGAGCTAAGACCTGAGCTCCAGGGTGGAAGTGTTAAAGGCATAAAGCCGCTAGTTGCGTCATGTCTAGAAAACGATAAAAATTGTCTTACCAGCACTTCCCCACACGGGTATTCAGTATTGGATTATGGGTTGACAAAGTGCAGCTGTGTAGTAAATTTGCCGGATAATGTCTTTCGGTGCTTAGTCTCTTAGACTTTTCATAGTGGATTATTTTTCTTACTCTTCCAGAAAGGCCAATGATATGATCTTTATAGATTAAGTTTTCGTCAATTGTCATACCCAAATGTTTGATCGCCTTGTTCGTGCAATTTCATCACCGCTACAATGTTTGCGTTCATAGTGTATAGAACTGACTGACTGACTTCTACTTGTGGGGCTTGATGCAACTGTCTTTGAGAATGGATGTTCAGGGTTTTACTAAATTTCAATGTTAATAGGTTTTCGTCCAGTAGCTTGTACATTTTGCATAAACCTACTCCCATGTTTTTCCGCGATATATGATGGCTGTTTCATCTGCGTAGGTAATATATATAGGTAATTTATATGTCCGCTTCATATACATTTGTTGATAATAATATGTTATTAATGTAAATGTGAACAGGGTTGGGCCAAGTGTGCTTCCCTGTGGGACGCCATAAGTTATCAGATATTAATACAATACTTAACTATACTTACAAAACTTACTATACTTAAAGAATATATTACAAAATGTACCAATTTTAAAACAAATTTTGGGCAGTTTATATTACAGACAGGTGGTATAATAAAGATACAGAAAGTGTTGTGACCTTATTGCTATTTCAAATTGTTTCTATTTCTTAAAATAATTTGAAAATAATAATTTATACGGATTAATTGCGGATTCTGATGCAATCTGAAATAAACAGTTATAGAATACTTACTAAATATCTGGAAACTTTCGATATCGATAGTTTCCAAATATAAAACTATTCGTGACATGATTTTTCTTTCGCCGGGATAATTAAACACTCTTTTGACTTCATTACTGTTGGTATATAGTCGTATCTATGTGTTCACGGTAGTGTATGTGCCTTGTATCTAGCCGTACCGTTCATGTATCTAGTACATAATATTGTATACCTATTAAAGAGCACGTAACATCGAATTATCTGATCTGATCATGGCCTTGCCTTATTTACTTTATTATAGTTCTAAATTTGATATGTCATCATTTACTACACCAAATAAAACTAAAATATTAAGTATAACTAATAATTAAAATAAAATCTACAAATAAAATATGGAATTTAGGTTGCTGTCTTATATGTATGTTACTTGTAAGTGTCTTACGATAATTTTTAATGCAAGAAATGTAATCTCACTGAACTCTACGTTAAGTTGATGTTTGAGTTGAGTGCAACAGTTACTATCTCCGTTTACAGCTACAATAAAACTTCAATAATATTTTTGTGCCGAGTCCCTTTTGGGACAGGATGAGTGCAGCCATAAATTTGTCTTGCACGTAAATATTTACCCTTACGCCCCTCAATTTCATCAAAGATGTTCAAATCATTCATAAGTTTCTGTTATTTCTCATATACACTTTTTACTACTACACTCATGCTAAAAATGTCGAAAATACTCTGATAATTTAGAATATTTTTTGGAGTAATTCATCATTATCGGTTATGCGTACCGCAAAATATTTGGTTAGTCAGCTCAGTCATGCGTGTGTACGCAATGTAGACCAAATTCTCCTGTAAATGAGGTTGACTTAGCAGGCTGGATCATTCATCATTTATAGGTACTGGGCTGGCTTATATCTACCATCTAACCACGCCCACGCCAAGTGAATTAGAATACTACCAGGTAAAAATTCTCTACTATAATAATTAGATACAAAAGGCCCTTATTAATATCATAAGAATATTCGTGATTAAATATCACTGTAACTGAACCTATATCCAAAGAGAATATAAATACTACGTCAAAGAGAATATAAATACTACGTAAGACCTATATCATAATAAATCTAACCATGCTTGTGTCCAATTGCTCGCACAATAACCTAAGCATATTAGAGTAGATTATTATTAGTAGTAAGTAGGTTTAACAGAAACCTTAGAAAAGTATGCACGCATCAAACTTTAACACGACATAATCTGTGAGTATTGCTATGAATGAGTGAAGTGAAGAATTCCCTAGAGTGTTTTTGTAATGTGGTTACTTTTTAACCCCCAACCCAACGCAAAAAGATGGGGTGCTATAAGTTTGACATGTGTGTCTATGTATCTGTGTATGTGTTTGTCTTTCTGTGGCATCGCAGCAAAATCCGTTCAGCCGTTTAAGGACTATGAGCTTTTTTCTAGTTGATGACGTTATGAGATCAACTTTTATAGGTCTGATATATTCGAAATTTGGTACCCTCTTATTTCAATTTTATTGTAAAAACATCGCATTGACCTGATGCTGGGACAACTCCTGGAATTTGCAGAATACTCCAATTCCTGACCAACTCAAAGCAGATAATATGTCGTGTTTGGCCTCATTGGTATCATCTCAATTTACAGATTATACGTAGATCAATCGGGAGTGATTATACATTTTGAATTTAAGTAAATATTATTATAGTACACTATGATTCTTTCGAAGCATTTCTGACTAAGTTGACCTATAAGTAATATGCGTTATAAAGGATTGATAATTTATTGAGTATGGGGGTTAGTCAGAAACTTTAGTATTATATACTACTTTACATGTATCATTATATACTACTACAACATGATTGCTATCTTGACAGATCACTTTACGTCATGTATTTTTAACTTCAATAATTCAGATTTCAGCTCTACCGACTAACCTAAAATGGTTTATGTAGCAATGTGTCAGTCAATTATACAGTACTGTATAGGAGTTTGGGGAGGGGCAGCAAAAAGCCACATTATCGTACTCGAACGGGCTCAACGAGCAGTCCTAAAAGTAATGCTAGGTAAGCCCCGCCGCTATCCTACCGAAGAACTCTATAAGGACGTACTGGTACTACGAGTACGTCAACTGTTCGTCCTTCGAGCAGTACTTAAGAGATATCCGTTTCCTACTCGTCAACTTGACCCTGAAATAAGGTACAAGCCAGCTAAACAAGAACTGCCGAAAATTCACAAGGTATTTGCCGAACGTCTGCTAAGGTACGTCCACGTATACTGCTTCAACGCTGTTTGTAGACTAATTGAGTTCAGAAATTCCAACTACTGGGAAGCAAAAAATAAAATAAAAAAGTGGTTACTGTCTCTCAACTATGAAGAAACAGAGAGACTTGTTATATGCAGAGAAATATGAGCTTGTAGCCCACTTTAATGATAAATTACCATTTACAACAAACATAAATCCTTAATTTATAGATATTAAGTTCCTCTCACACACTCAAACACATACACACACACACACACACACACACTCATACATACACATAGGTACACGCGTATACATACTACTTTACTTTCCTTCATTATGCCAGTCTCAGTTCATCATATTAATTTAGATTTAAGTATAATTATTTTAAAACTTCTTATTTAATTTATAATTATTACAATTTCATTCATGTCAGGTAGATACATCTCCCACTAATAACCCTAATAATTCCCTTTTATGCCTAAACAAGGCCTACAATATTGTTCTTGAGCCATAGAAAAGATAATAATACTACGTTGCGCTACTATTTATACCATAACTCTGGTCTATGAATGATCCATCCTGATTATGTGATTGCATAAACGGAGTCATATGGTATAATAGGTTATAATTCGATGTAGTATAATATATATACAGAAATTTAACTGATCTTGTACTTATCGAGATAAAAGTATAGGCAAATAGTACAATTTATTATTTATTATATATAATTATTTAGATAACGCTGTTATATATAGGAATATGTAATTGAATAATAACAATATAGTTACACATGTACAGTAAGCGCCTAGACAAAAAGTATACAGAAAATTGCTACTGAAAGGGTTCCCAAGATACAGGCTGTGCCTAGTTTGGGACCCGCCGATAAATGTCGATGTTGCTTTTTGTGTAGCTATTACAATTTCCTCTTTATAAAAAATAAACATGTTGTTAAATGTTTAAAAGTTATACAACGTTTTGTAGGAAAAAAGTGTTTATTTGCTTATGTAACTTTAATAAATAAAACAGTAGGTACTAAAAGAGTAGACCCTCTAGTCAACATGAAGAACTTAGTCAAGTTGCGGGGAGCGTAAAAGCAATTTTTTAAAATACACTAAAATGTTTAATTATATCATTTTAAATGTAAAAACATTTAAAATGATTTAATTAAACATAAGATACCTACGTCTGAACAAAAGAGGATGCTCTCAACGAATGAATTAAAATTTAATGCAAGGAATATCAAAACAACTTATTTCTACCAGGCATCATGCCACGCAATGTGATCCGTACTCTTAGTACGAGTTTTCATCGTAAAAGCTTTTGACAGATCTCACATAGTTTTCGACTTATTCTGGCTCTCTGATTGGTCTAAATTTAGTAAAGTGTAGGCGCTGTACTGTTTTTAATACAAAATTTGTTCAATCGATATCGAGTTTGGTATGAAAACTCCTACTAAGGGTACCGAGGAGTGTTATGACACGTTAGCAGTTTCTTAAGAAACGGTTGTTATGATTTGGCTAGGTGCGTACATAACTACTTACACTTCGATGTCCATTAAATTTATAATAATGTAGTTTAGGTATATGATATAATTTGAAGGGTAGATGGGGCGCAAGTATTAGCGCGGCAGGTGCGAGCTTGTAGGTATTTGTTGTTCCATGGGTGCGAGGGTCAGGCCAGCTCTGACCGGGCCGTCGGGAATCGATCGTGCGACCTACCTTTACACATGCACCCTGTCTGACATTATGCAGTGGCTGTGGTAAAAAATTAAATAACATATTACTTATACCAAAGTACCAGTATTTATAATAGGAAATTTTTAAGTGTGTTTTTATGCCTAAACGGAAAAATCGCTAGTTTTCCTGCGGTTTTGCATACATTGCTTAGACTTATGAAAAAAGCACCTTACTATTTTTTTTGTTTCGCTATGGCTCCACCCGTGCTGTGTGTGTTTGACACATGATGTGTGGGTTGGTTTATTTATCTGAGGTGTATTTAGCCAGTGTCAACATATGAAATACACCGCATTTTTAACCGCCTTCACAAAAAAAGAAAAGGTTTTCAATTCACCTGTTTTTTTTAATGTTAATTACCTCAGAACTCCGTCAATTCTTAACCGATTTGAATTTTTTGTTTGTTTGAGAGAGTATGCTTTCCATTTGGTCCCATTGTAATTTTATAGAGATCTGATAAATATCTTCAGAGATATGGAGATAAACACCTCAAACTTAGTAGACAATGACTAGCATGGCATGTGAAGTCGTTTTTTTGTCGTTTAGTAAACGATCTTAAATTATTTGTAGATGCAAGTCATAAAGTCAAGTCAATTAAGTCATACTCAAGTCAAAGTCATACTCAAGTCAAATTTTAGTCATAGTCTAGTCCAAGTCATATTCGCAGTAAAGAGGTGTGACAAAACTCCTGCCAGCTATTTAAATTATATAAATATATTCTTTACACATGCCAAGTGGTAAGGTCTTTTATGTATTACACGGTGTTCTAAAAAATAAGTCATATAGCAATCGTATGATATGTTATATTTAAACATTTTATTCTTAGTTTTTATCTTTCTTGATTATATATTGACATTTATCAATTATTTATAACACAGAAATATAGCGTGCTTATAACAAAAATGCCTAAAGTAAATGATCCACCGTTGACCTATCAAAGTCACCAAACTAGAATCGTCTTTAATCGAAAATAAAATACTTTAAACAGGTTGGGAAGAGACTTAATTAACTCTGTAAAACGAACCATTACTTACCGCGAGAGGGAGTCTAAAGTCAGAAAGGGGGTAGCGGCGAACAATTCTAATCCCCATAGAAATTCTTGGCGTAGCCCCACAGTTGACATTTAATTACATCAAGGAGCAACATAAAAATGGGTCAAGGCCGTCGTCCCATAGCATAGTGGAACAGAGGGTCGGTACAGTCAGTGTTATGTGTGTGTGGGTGCGTAAATACAAGGCGTGTAAGCGAGGGTGACATCTAAGTTCTACAGCACACTGTCCAGTTCTGATTTATTAGATAATTAATTGAAAGTAAAACATATTTTTTAAAATAAGCTTTTATCTGGAACAAGGAACTAAAATGTTAAAAATAAATTCTAGTAAGTATTTTGCGGGTAGGTACTTACCAATATTCTTAAAAGTTTGAGGCACTACCCCGTTTTACAGGTTAGGTACTTACTATACTTCTGTGCAAATACCTACTAGAATTTATTTTTAACATTTTAGTTCCTTGTCCAAGATAAAAACTTGTTTTAAAAAATATTTTTTACTTTCAATTTATTTTTGAGTTTTTGGTAGGTATAGGTTACTACGACTACCTGAGTATTTTAGAGTAGGCGTGATGTTTTAAAAATATTATATGGATATTATAATGTGATTATGGGTAAAGTGCTCTTCAATGCAAATCAATCGAGCCCACTCTCGGTGGGGTTGTGTTGTTTTATCACAGAAATGCCATGGCCACCTTTCAGTTTCATCATCACATCCTGGATATCATTAAAGTGTAAAGTGCTCCTGAAGACCAATCAATTGAGCCTAAATTCGATGAAGTTACGTTAATTTATCACAAGGATGCCGTGGTCACCTTCCAGCTTCATCATCAGACCCTGGATATCATCTAGGTGTAAAGTGCTCGTCAAGACGAATCAATCGAGCCCAAACTCGGTGGAGTTATGTTGTTTTATAACAGAGATGCCGTTGCCACCTTTCAGCTTCATCGTCAGACCCTGGACATTATCTCAGTGTAAAGTCTTCCTCAAGACGAATCAATCGAGCCCAAACTCGGTGGGATTATTTTGTTTTATCACAGAGATGCCGTGGCCACCTTCCAGCCTCATTAACAGAACCTGGATATCATCTTGGTGTAAAGTCCTCCTCAAGACGAATCAATCGAGCCCAAATTCGGTGGGGTTATGTTGTTTTATCACAAAGATGCCGTGGCCACCTTCCAGCTTCATCATCAGACCCTGGATATAATTTAGGTGTAAAGTCCTCCTGAAAACGAATCAATCAAATCCAAACTCGGTTGGGTTATGTTGTTTTATCACAGATATGCCGTGGCCACCTTCTGTCTCCATCATCAGACTAGCTCCATGGTACCATATTATTGTATAGTCACGAGGTATCCTCACCTCATCCATAAGTTCACCAATTTTGAGTCGGGAAGTGGGTTTAGACCCACTTCCCGATAAATTAGTTTACCGTCCAAGATTCCACCCGAACAAACATACTTACATACATACATTGCAAGTTAAATAAAGCTTTTAAAAAACATAAACTAACACTTGGTGTTGTAATAATGTAAGTAGATGATGTTGATGATACTTAATATTTTTGAAATGATCTCAATTAAGTAATGAAATATTAAAAAATTAAATCTTAGCCTCATATCACCAAAAATAAGATTTTTACAACTCAGTAAGTGTATTCAAGCGTATCTAAAAAAATTCTAATTGATTACTTAGCTAAATGAAAAGTATGATATGATTGTTTACTATAAAATTTAGGCCAATACGGGAAGTTATTAGTTTGCCGCAGATACATCATAACGTAATCGCCTCGCCTTGGGACAAGCGTGGTCAACTTGCCGTATCCACTCGAACAGCTCGTTGTCCACGCGACGTGGAGAGAGCTATACAAACTAGTCCTAAAAAATAATTCTTACGACATTGACGTAAGGTTGTTAAGGTTGAAAACCATACAAACAATCACAGCTCACAAATTAGATACCCTGTTCATAAGTTATCTTAAAATCTTTTTGTACATCCAAAGTGTCAAGTGTACGTTAGCTCTTATAAAACTTGGTAGGTGTTGTTTGTGACTCTCATGTTTATGTTTCAACTTTTATTAGAAATCGGAATATGAATACTGATATTTGATTTAGATTATATGATTAAAAGTTTTTATAACTTTGATCATCACCATCATTACCAGCCGGTATCAGTCCACTGCTGGACATAGGCCTCCCCCAAGACATGCCACTGAGCCCGGTCTTCGGCTCTTTGCTTCCAGTCACTGCCCACCGCTTTGCGAATGTCGTCGCTCCACCTAGTCACAGGGCGTCCTACTCTACGTTTGCCGATTCGCGGTCTCCACTCTAAAACCAGTCTGCCCCAACGGTTATCGGTCCTACGGCAGATATGACCAGCCCACTGCCACTTCAGTTTGCTAATCCGCTGAGCTATGTCGATCACTCTAGTTCTCTGGCGAATTACTTCGTTCCGGCTTCGATCCCGCAGAGAAACACCGAGCATAGCTCTCTCCATAGCTCGCTGAGCGACTTTGAACTGGTGGACCAGTCGAACCGTGAGTGTCCACGTCTCGGCTCCGTATGTCATGACAGGTAGGACGCACTGATTAAAGACTTTTGTCTTTAGGCACTGTGGTATAGGCGACGAGAAGACTCGACGGAGTTTCCCAAGTGCTGCCCAGCCAAGCTGAGCCATAGCCAAGCCATAACTTTGATATTTTGATGTAATCCTGAGTAAGCTCGTTTCGAGTCGTAGTTTTCGTCGTAAAATGTTTTATAAAAACAACCATACGAAACAAATAAACACTTTTCTTGTGCTCACCATATAATTTAAGATCGTTTAAAAAACTAAAAGAACCGACTTCAAACGTCGCGCTAGTCAAAGTCGATCGGCAGATTTAGTTAAAATTTGAGTGGGACAAAAAAAACAACAAAAAACCCTTTGAAACAAAAAAATAATGTTCCAAATCGGTTCAGGCATCTTTGAGTAATCGGTGAACATACATAAAAAAAACTAATTGAGAACCTCATCCTTTTTTGTGAAGTCGCTTAAAAATACAATTATAGAAATATATTTTGAAAACATGATAACGATTTTCAACCAACATACAAAAATGTGGTTATTATGTGGTGTTTTTGTATGTTTCTTACGTGATTACTTCGATTGTAAACTAATTCGAGTCATTCTTTTTTTTATGAGTAGGGTTCCGTCTCCACGGTGGTCCCAACAATTCATTGAGACCTGAGTAGACCATATACATTACGTTGACCAGAGTTTATGGCGATAAACATCTCAAACTTAGTACTGAAACTGACTCGTGTGGCAAGTGAAGTCGGTTTTTTCGTAATTCGCATCTTAATTTTTGATATAACATAGTTTTGTATTGCACCCCAACGCAATCATGCTGTACCCTTCATAGCAATCTCCATAAATTCGAAATTCTAATATAATTATTTTATCGCATATCTTACTGTGTAATGTGTATAGCCTCTATCTATAACAAAGCCTTAATTATAGCTTCAACTTATTTATAAAAGTACCAAATAGCCATAAAGTAAGGAAATATAGAGATTTGGGTAGCGTGGCCACATGAGATAGAAGATTGTAACAAAACACGTAGTACTATTAAACAAGCTGTGACATAACCATATATGTATTTAGAACCTAGTGACACATAGCAATAAAGGTCAAAGTTCGTTAAGTTAAAAACGGCTAACTACGTTACTGACCCTGTAAAAACCGGCACGCACTGAGAGAGGAAAATATTATAGCTTTGTCCTTTTCCGTTACATGAAATAACTCATAGTAATAGTACATCCTATTTCATGTGGGAAAGAGACAGAGCTACCCGCGGTCTATTCTTTTCTCTGTCTACGCAAATAGCACACTGAAACGAAAACTTACTAGAAATCGAATCTAAACAGCAATCGGACCTTATTGAGCTCGATTACACTTAATGCGAATTGGTTTTACTGAAGCTTGAGTCTTGACCTACATACATCGTGTAAATCTCTGAACATTACTCAGGGACCTTTTCAAAAGAACTTCGCGGTCTAAATACCTTTCAACTACTTTTCCATATACTTGTACTCTCAATGATACGTAAGTAGTACAATTTTTTTACCAGAAATTAAATAAGCATAATTCTTAGAAGTAGCTTTTTATGCATTAACTTCTAAGTGGCATCGTGTTTAGCACCATCTTTTTTTAAATCTTACTACAGTGGTGTTAACCTCTCAAACTAATGTAAATATGCTTATGTCTGGAGTAGATTTACGTTAATAGTGCAATGGGTTGGGGTCGAACTCACGACCTCTCGATCGCCAGGCCGACCGCCTTAGCCATTGGGCTATTGCCGCTTTATGAAATCGATAAAATGCTTTGACTTAACCCTTCTTTTTACTTGTGAAAATAATAATAACTCAATAGAAGGCAGTAATTTTAAGCTCATGCGGTTGTTCTTATTTATTCTTCTAAATAGTCATACTAGCCATACTCATATCTATAAGTAGTTTGACAAAGAAATTACCTTTAGTTCAATAGTAACCCACCCCTATATTTACAAACAACACTATGAGGACTCACAGTGTTCGCAGACGCATAGTGTCAATCAAACCAATACATTAATTACATTATTTGTGTCAAATCCACCGCCATGCGTTTGTCAAAATCTTCATGAAAACGGTCTCCAATCTGTTTGAGTTAATTGAGGAGAAAATTGATGGCTACAGCTAAAATTTTCCACTTGGAAGCAAAATTTAGTGTAGCTACGGGTAAACCAACTAGTTCATAATATGATTGGTTTTCAGTACGTCAAGCGTTTGTAAACAAACAGCTATGATCGATATAATCGGAGTATCCGATGACGAGGGTAGCTGACGTGCGCTAGGAGCTGTACAATAAATATTGAGATATGACGCTTCATGAATACGAGGACGATATTTTGTAAATAAAAGATACTTTCCTGAAATGTGTGTCAAATCGTGAAAGTTATATTTTCGGGGCTTCGACAGTTCTATTAAAATGTATTTTATTTTACCGCGTTTGAATCCAATTCGTAACACCAATATTATAAATGCGAAAGTCAGTTTGTTTTTCGGGACTTCTTCACTGTCAAACGGCTAGACTGATTTAGCTGAAATTTCGTACAGGGATAGCCAGTACTATGGATTAGGCTATAGGATACTTCTTAAAGCGGGCGAAGCCGCGGGGCACAGCTTTTTTTAATAAATTGGAGATTACATAAGCATTCAGATGTATAAAATATTTTTGTTGTATAGTTTTCGGTATTTTAAAGTATTTTTTACAGCATACATAGCGTAGCTTAATCCGAAGTTTGTGTAGTGAGTATAATAGACGGTACTTTATAATGATGATATTGAAAATAATGTAACATATCAAACTAACGTACGGGTAGAAGGGAAAAGTTGCCAGGGTGTAGGACTTGTAAGGTGAGCACGCACTACGATTTTAATCATCAATCTGTAAATAAAACCAATGTATTACAGACCGCGTAGTCCAAAAAAAATATCTTTCGTATATTTTATATGTAATAGTACAATTAGTTACGTAATTTTGAAAATCGCAAAGATAAAATCGTAGTTTGCGCAAGTCTCAAAATCTAAATGTCTCGAGATAGCAGGCACTAAGAAGATTAAACTTAATGGAGGTTGCAAGTAGAATAAACTCTTGGAGACCAAAAACATGACCTTGAACGATATTTTTGCTTTTTTCTTCCTACAAATATTTATTCGTAACCAGCTGACCCGGCGAACTTCGTACCGCGAATATAAATAAACTGTTCAAGTGCGAGTCAGACCCGCACACGCAGGGTTCCGATTGAACAATATTTCTTGTATGGGGTATTAAAGAGGGTCCTTTAATTTTTAATTTCATTTAGTTTTTATTATTTGATCTTATAGCAGCCATTGCAATACACAACATGAGTAAATTTCAAGTCTTTATCTATTAAGGTTTGTAAGATCGAGCATAAAAAGCCTCAAAAACACGTTTCTCTTATGAGGACCCCCTTTATTATTTAATTTAATTTAGTTTCTGTCGGTTTTTATACACAAATAGCGAATACGGAAGCGCCATAATGACAACCATATATGCCATAAAATGCAGTTGAAATTAAACTGTTGCTAAAATAATTATTATTCCTATGTAATTGCATTCATATACATCTCGTCAGAAACCATAGAACTACAGAATAATTTATCAAAAGAGCACGGACCTCTTGCTTTTATTAGAGTTCCGTAGTCCTGACAAGGAACCCTTATAGTTTCGTCATGTCCGTCTGTCTATCTGTCCGAGGTTTTGCTAAGAGACCGTTAATACTAGAAAGCTGTAATTATGTGGGGGTATGTAAATAAATGACGCCGACAAAGTGCTGAAATAAAATTTTGAATTTTTTTTTTTTTCATCGTAGCTCCCTTGTATGAGAAGTGGGGATGATTTTTTTTTTCATCGTCTACCCCATCGTGTGGGGTATCGTTTAATAGGTCTTTTAAAATGACTTAAGGGTCGCTAATACCATTTTTCGATTGAATGCTCCATTTACGAAATATTAAACTTTAAAGTGCACATTTTTGTTCCAGTAGGGCGTCCCCCCCCCCCCCCACCTCTAAAAGCTAAACTGCTGGCTTGAAAAATCTGGAAAATTCGTGATAGCGCATTTTATGAACTTTAAAGGAAAATTATAGCGGTTAAGATAGCTTTATTAGTTTAGCAGTAATAGTCGTTGAACTTGGGTTTTGGATATTTTGTACCAAATACAAAAGCCTTAGAATAAATCCTTTAAAGTGACAAAGACGGAGTACCTATTTGCTTGTTTATAACGGGTAAAGACTTGCATTGAATAACAGGCTACTACGGAACCCTACACTGCGCGTGGCCCGACACGCACTTGACCGGTTATTATTATTTCAACCTAAATTCATAAAAAAACCCAAAATATAGCTGTAAATAAAGTAATCACAGCGTACAACGTAAAGCAGGCATTTCCGTCCCAAAAGTTTGACCTTATCATAAATCTTATTTTATGTATCCCTTACGTATTCACATAATATTAAGCACCACCACAGTATTACGAAACTTGGATCAAATCCATGGATGGTGTATTCTTGTCGAGTGCCATCTCTTTGAATGCGGCCTAGCCGTAATAAAAGCTGTCCGACCTATTTTCTACCGTGGGATGTCTAAGATACTGTCACAAGCCAGATTCCTGATGGAAGTGGGCCATCGTTCCATTTATAGCTATTATTCATTGTTACAGCTCGACGTACATATTTTTCCAGTCCAACTGTGGCTTTTAATTTATTTGCAGTTTGTAGGGTTGAAAAATGTCTGAACTTTGATGCAAAAATTTGTAATTAGAGAACAAATTTTAGAAATAAAAATAATAGAAATAACGAAATTAAAAAGTCTTGTGATTTCTTCTAAAATGGGATTTTTCAGGGAAATTTTTCAGATATTTATCTGACAGATAACGCCATTTAAGTTTATCTGGCAGATATGTATCTGATTAACTTTATATATATTTTAATATATAATTACTAAAAAAGTTTGTTAAAGATTTAAAAAAAAAAAGACTACCCCGCCGCGTGATTTGAGACGTTTATCGTTATAATATCTATAGATATACGTGTCTGATCTTACAAAAATTTAAATGGGACTATCTTGGAAGAGAGTTAAAATTGTTCTTGAAAGTTCTAGAAAATTTCTCACATACTATCGGTTGTATATGACTGATATAGTACCGAGGAAACTATAGCCCTAATTCTTATGAAAGCGTATAACTATAAGAAATGAAGCTGTTATTCCAGATAGAGTATTAATTACAATACCTACAAAGAGGCCACTGCACTGTTTCCTACAGTAAATCCGATTAGAGGCAGTAAGAGCACTGCACATGTGATATGAAACTTTACAGTCGTAGTCTGAGAGCCAGATTACACTTTCAGAATTAAACTTAGAACTTTTTGTTTATTATTAGATTGCAGTTCAGTGAAATGAAACTGTTGCTAAAAATAATTATTATACCTATGTAATTGTCATCACATACAATACAAACATTCTTTATTGATTACCAAATATTTACAATTGTACGACATAACGTAATAATAGATTACAGTAAGACAATAAAATCGGCGGTCTTATCGCTTAGAACAATATCTTCAAGATAACCATCTACCTAAACTCGGCGACGTCCACAGTCTACTAGTTCCACTACTACTAGAAGTCCAATATCATCACTCAGAGACATGCAGCATGAGCGTAAAGGCTTACAAATGCGAGCATAAGATCACTTCTATTTACCTGCCGCCATAACCTTACGGTGTTTCGGCAGCACGCAGCCCTTAAGAGTCTCTCCAGTCTAGGCCTAGCGTGCTCACCAGGTTAGACCACATCATCGCTTACCACTAGACGAAATATTGGTCAAACGCGCAAAAGCTTATTTTCTAGATATAAAGGTATATTAAATTACTAGATATCAAAAATACATCTTGTAATCTTTATCAGTATTTTGTATAGAATCTTCTAACCTACCCAAAGATAATTTTACATGATGAACGTTTCTAAGATACTGGCGCGTAGAATGCACTGCAATGATGTTAGCTCTCAAACTAGAAGGCGGTTCTCGTGCCACTAACTTGATTTGTCCATCGCAAAGCCGATTCCGACTGCGAGTGAGCGCGTAACACAGAATGGTGGAACTACCATTTATTCATCTGTTCTGTGACGCGCACATAATTGGTGATGTTTTCTTCAAACAGCAGTTACCTAGAAATTCGTACATTGACCTCGCGCTTAATTTTCCAGAAGTATATTTTTCGCTAGCCTAGCCTATCAGTATTAGCGTTTAGAATATAATTCAATTTATTATTAATATTTCTTAATGTAAATGTTTTCCTAATACAATGTAATTGTTGAGGTAGAATAGAATAGAAAATTATTTTTCTTATTCCTGTCAGACAAGCACTGAGCCCTATCTCAGCTGATGTTGAGTAGCGATGCGATCAAAGATGGAATCGTGCTTGTTCGGAAATGGAAGTCCGCAATGAGACGAAAATCGGTGAACAAAATGGCGGCATGGCTTTGTTCGGTGCATTTTATTAATTTAATAATTAATTAACTCTGGATTGAGCAAGTGAACTTTGTTGTCATTAATAACAAAGTTACTGAAATTATCAAATTTTTATTTTCACATGTGCGTACAGCCGTTTATTTTTCAAGCAGGAGAAACGCGTAGTTTGTTCTCGTAGCTTCCAATGTCTACATGTACTCGTAGACACGTAGGCGTTGCTACGAATGCTACGATATCGACCGGCTATTTAGACAACATATTCTACAAGTCAAGTGGTTTAAGGCAATATTCAATAGAACGTCAAAATGTGTAGCATACTTACATAAATATAATATCCAGAGACCAAGGTTGCGTACCATGTAAGTTTATTTCAGTAACGGTTCCTCACTCGATCGATTTTACTATTCTTGGAATATTTATACGCCGCAGTAATATAAATATGGATCTGCTAAAGTTATGTTAGGCAATAACTTGAAGTTACATAATATAATATTAATAGCGGATCCAGCAGACGTCTTGCCCGACCACGGCGCCACCTATTGGGTCCAATTAGAAAATAAACCATCAAGAAACAACTCAAATAAACACCCACACACACACACATACACACACACACAAATTCATCAAAAGTGGCCGTTTAAGAAAAATTCAGTGACTAAGGCACGTACAGAACAATTATATATATTACTAGCTGCGCCCCGCAGTTTTGCCCGCGTTTTATCCTAGTTATAAACTACCTTCCTCTTGAATCAGTCTATCTATTGATGAAAACCGCATTAAAATCCGTTGCGAAGTTGATAAGATCTAAACGTACAGACAGTGGGAGCGACTGTGTTTTACACTTTGTACGATAAATATTTATATGATCAGTTGTATTTTTGTAAAACGCAATTTTAAACAAAAAAACTGAGCAAAGCTCGATCGCCCACGTACTTTTTATTATTTTATCACTACCAATCAGCTCCACAGATAGTATGGAATGATATAAAAATCAATCCTTATTTAGTAAGCCCTACAGTAGTAGTTAATCTATCTTGTGATCTATTTAGAAAATATACACGAAAATATTTTGTATACTCACTTATTCGAATATAATACGAAACCGAAGCTTGCTCCGAAGTTCAACCGCCTCAAATATGAATAAAAAAGTCATTGTACTTCAGAGATAGGGTTCACGTTACCTCCATTTAATATACACGGGCACGCATAAAAAATAAGACTAGATTCGACACTTGAAAGACTGTAACTACTTAACACTTACCTTACTACTTAGGCTACCTACCTATGTACTTGTATTCCATCAATACAATTGGTGTTACTTGATTTAAAATTTTGTAAACGCCCACCAAAGGCTAATTCCAAAGCGACCTCTCTCCTGGCGTGTTTTAGGCTCGTCAATGAATATAAAATGTTATTCAAAGAATCAAAGCATTTATTCACTATATTAATATACGCACATATACACGTCAAAATTATAAATCATAATTTAGATAGTTTAAAAACTAAAACAACCGACTTCAATGCCCCGCGAGTCAATTTCAGTAGCAAGTTTGAGACGTTTGTCGTCATATCTCTGGAGATACTTATCAGATCTCAATGAAATTATAATGGGACCACCTCGAAAACGTACCCTACCGATAACAAAAATAATCAAAAGATAAAAGAGATAAAAATAAATAATCATTCAAATCGCGTAACATACACACAAAAAAAAACATACAGAAGAATTGAGAACCTCCTTTGTTTTTGGAAGTCGATTGATAAAATAAATCATAATCAATTATCAAGTAAACATAGCAAAGCAGAATTTAAAGCTTTGAATTTTAAAAAAAAAACGAAAGTAATGAACCATACAGCTGTCATCCAATCGTTGACGTCAGGCTATTAAAAATATTGATTAAGCTAACATTTTGTACTGACTACAAAATTAATAGAATTTCTTGTTACTCAACGTAAGATATTGGATACCCAGATACTGTTCACCGTGCGTGCAATAGATAAACGATTAAAAAAAATCTCATCTTATCACAGAATAGTAGTTAGGTACTAATTTATTCCGTCTGTCTGTCCGTCTGTCACCAGGCTGTATCTCATGAACCGTGATAGTAAGACAGCTGAAATTTTCACAGATGATGTATTTCTGTTGCCGCTCTAACAATAAATACTGAAAATCAGAATAAAATAAATATTCCAGGGAACTCCAATACAACAAACGTAATTTTTTTCTCGTTTTTGTTCGATATTGATAATGGCAACAAGTAGACGCTTGAAATATTCACAGAATATTTAGTTATATATTCTTAAATTACAATAAAACAAATATCTAAGGGGGGCTCCTATAGAACGGACATGATTTTTTTTGCCGTTTTTTTAGATAATAGTACGGAACCTTTCGTGCGCGAGTCCGACTCGCATTTGGCCGGTTTATATATTTTTATATAATATAGGCTAGCGTTTGACCACTATCTCACCTGTTGGTAAGTGATAATAGTTGTAAAATAAATCTGTGATGTTCTGAAACCTATTCGTTAAATCGAGGGACTCAAATGAATGTTACATTTATTTTGTTTTCTGTGTGATCAGATATCAATGCTAACGAATTTGTCTATTTGATGCTAAGGTAATCGGATACCTCTATTGTAAAACCGTCTTTTAATTTACATCAGGAAGTGGTAGTCAATTGTATATTAGCACTTTAGTTAAATACTTGTCCGTCTGCAATAAAAAAAAATATTTTCGAGTTGCGTATACTCTTCATTCGTATACCTCAACAAAAAAGTAATTTGACCTCAGATATATATGTAAAGGTTTGATATAATACCTTCATATTGAAAATCCACGACGTAGGGCATTTGAAAGTCATTGACATGTTCCTTTGTGTGGCTCTGTTCACTTCGCCGATATTAAAAATGGCGTCTCTTTTCGTAGGAAAATTACAGATCTTCATCTTATAGATGTAACGTATATTACAGTAAATACAATTATTATATGTTTATCCTGATTAAAATTAAAAAGATTAAGAGAATTACATTTCTATTTATCTAAATAGTTAACATTTTTTTGTTTACATAATGATTTATTTTTTAGTATATTCACGATATTATTAATAATGTCTAAACTTTTATCAAAATTAAACTGCCGAAATTCACTATAACAAACCTAACTGAATATCTTACTTATCACCACATCTTATCACGGTCTATAGGCAATAAGCAAAACATAAGATTAAGCGTCAGGTCATTGACTTAAGAGAGCCAAGGGGCCAGTATCAATCACCACTGAAGCCAAACTAAATTTGACCACCGTGTCACGATAGAGCAATGGCGAACTAAGGTCGTCGACATGTTACTTTCCAAGACAACTTGACACCGATCGATGCTGGAAATAGAAGTGGTATTCAGTTGAAACTGACCTTCGATTGCACTCTATCATCGAGTGTCATTCGATAAGTAACCGAAGGCAATTTAAAATTTATTGGATTTGGTCTTAGCCCTTAAGTTTAACGCCTTAGCAGATATACGGGTAAATAAATGTATACACGCGTTTTGATCATCACAATAAGTCTTCACTGGTACTGCTATGAAGACTGATTGGGATAGTCGCACTTTGTGCATTGGATTAAAGTCAGCACGCTTACGCCTCATCTCTTTGCCGTTTTTAATTTCCAAAAAAGTGCGATTTAATCGACCAAATATTCACACCTAAGTCACACAGTCTGTCCGGAATAAAACAGTCTCATTCTGTCTTCAACTCTTCAGGGCCGGTAGTCTCTACATGCATAGCGATGAATTTCGAGCGATGATCGTGGATACGAAAAGAGATGCAGATAACAACTGTCTAGCTGCATCTCATTCTAGCAGACGTTTGCGATGACAAGACGCATCGCTATCAATATAGAGACTTCCACCTCTGGAAGTCTACTGTGAAGGAGGTATTTTAATATGCTGCCATAGATTAAAAGGAGTCTCCCAAAGACATTTCATATTAAATCGGTGTACTACCGGTCCCAAAGAGACCGACCTTGAACAGAGTTTGTCCCTTTCTTTTGTATGGACCACGGACACACCCCCATCTAGGTTCCTTTCGTTGGGGCCGTTTTGTTGTACATAGCAATTACAACCTTATGTTTAGAGCATATGGATCAAATTGAATATATAAAACAGAAGTAGAAGTAGTAGAAGTAGAATATGTAATACAAATGTATTTCCCTAAGACCTCCCTGGAAAATGCTTCTAAAGCACATTTTTTTCTATATAAAATCAAACTTTGCCGTGGCTACGCCTCTGCTAGATAAGCTTATTATAAATACGAGGTCTTATATTAATACGAGGTCTGTGTTTGTTACAAACTCGTCACAGAGAAAACAAATAACCATTGTTGGTTGTTATAACAATACAGAAAAGAGGTTAATGCAAACGTCGATAAAGCTTCGCTTCTATTCAGGAAATATCAAAGTACCAGTAACTTTTACATTTTTTCCGACGTGTATCAGATAATATTTTTTATGTAGTTGCCAAATCTTTTATAAATGTGAAATGAAAAAAAAACATTATGCAAACATTGAAAGTCCTTGGATGACTGCGGAAAAAACTACCTGCAGAGTTGCAACAAGCTGATACACATTTCATTGAAAGCACGCGATATTTAGTGCTTATTTTATTAGTATATTTAATATTTAGAATGCTATACGACATATACCAGGAGATCTACGAGTATTATAAACTATCTCGTAATACTAAGTTGTATACTAATTTTCTTGTACGGATTTTGATTAAATTTGGTAAAGAGATCGGGCGAAGCGGCAGGCCACATCAACACAGCACATCTAGTAGTGCATAATAATTAAGATAGTTTAAAAACTAAAACAACCGACTTCAATGCCACGCGAGTCAATTTCAGAATCAAGTTTGAGACATTTATTGTCATATCTCTGGAGATACTTATCAGATCTCGATGAAATTACAATGGGACCCCTTTGGAAACGTACCCTACCGACAACAAAAATAATCATTCGAATCAGTTCACAATTGACCGAGTAATCGCGTAACATACACAAAAAAAAAACATACAGACGAATTGAGAACCTCCTTTGTTTTTGGAAGTCGGTTGAAAATAGAACATCAGGTACCTACATACATGTGTATGTGTGCTAGACATTTGACATAAATATACCATAATAGGTACATACTTGAAATTTTCACAAAGTATATATCCGTCAGTGTATAACGGCCCAGACACGAAATTTTATAGATACATGTAATTTAATTAAAACTTGTTTGGCGCTAAAAAGGGGAAAATAATTTTAAAAAAAAACGACTTCATAACCACAAACAGGCACTCAAAAGCGAAAAATAAATTACTTAATATAATTATTATAAGCGCTACCCACTTATCTATTTGAAGTCGGTGCCAGCCAAGTCTATTGGATCATCATCATCATCAGCCTGTATCAGTCCACTGCTGGACGTAGGCCTCTCCGAAGATGCGCCATTGAGTCTATTGGATAGTAGATAGATACTATGTATGTAGTAGTAGCAGTAGTAAGTAGGTAGATACATGTACTATGTAGATAGTATCTATCTACTTCCTATTAGACTTGGCTGGCACCGACTTCAAATAGATAAGTGGGTAGCGCTTATAATAATTATATTAAGTAATTTAAGTTTCGCTTTTGAGTGCCTGTTTGTGGTTATGAATTGGTTTTTTTATTATTTTCCCGTTTTTAGCGCAAAACAAGTTTTAATTAATTTACATGTATCTATAAAATTTCGTGTCTGGGCCGTTATACACTGACGGATATAATATACTTTGTGAAAATTTCAAGTATATACCTATTATGGTTAAGAAGATACAGATCTGTAAAGTACTGTACACACGGACGGACGGACGGACGGACGAACAACAAAGTCTCAAAAAGTGTTCATTTGGTACCCTTCGGCTTCGGAACCCTAAAAAAATGACTTTAAATGCCGCGCTAGTGAAAATATTCACTAGTCATAATGATGTCATCAAGGTATCAAAGAACAATGTCCAAAATGGCCCTGTGCAATAAAAGCATCTGACACACACTATAATTAATTGTCTATTTTATTACAATAATTCCAAATACTTTTATAACACGGACTAGAGGTATTCTAAAATGAATATTAATAAACTGGCCAAGTGCAAGTTCGTACTCGCACTCGTAGGGTTCCGTACCACACTACAGTATTTTATAAGATCGAGAAAAATACCACTTTCATTTTTCACCAGCAAAATATAATAATTAATAAACATTTTATTTCTTATAACGCCATCTAACATCTAACAAAGGTGTTAGGGATCGACATTTCAATATAACGCCATCTATGGAACGTTTGCCTAACTAAGCGTTCATAGATGGCGTTACATTTAAATGCCGAAAAAAACACGTTTCTTGTATGGGGACCCTCTATTATTCTTAACTTTATTCTGTTTTTAGTATTTGTTGTTATAGCGGCAAAAGAAATACATCATCTGTGAAAATTTCAACTGTCTAACTATCACGGTTCATGAGATACAGCCTGGTGAAAGACGGACAGACAGACAGACAGACAGACAGACAGACAGACGGACAGCGGAGTCTTAGTAATAGGGTCCCGTTTTACCCTTTGGGTACGGAACCCTAAAAAGTATAATTTGCGATTATAAACATTATTAACATTGCCGCCATATATGGCCTACAGATAGTACTGAATCACTCTACTACGTTATAAGAGTTGGCACTTCCCTACATTGTTGATACCTACCCGAATTATGAAAGCATTATGTAGCCAACCTAACAACGGAAAGTATTATTTACTTCAAGAAGAATCAAGAATCAAGAATCAAAGCATTTATTCAGTATGTAGGCAGTATAAATATACGCACATATACACGTCAAAATCATAAATCATAAAATAAATCATAACCAATTATCAAGTAAACATAGCAAAAGCAGAATTTAACGCTTTGAATTAGAAAAATAAAAGTAATGAACCATTCAGCTGTCATCCAATCGTTTACGTCAGAATATTAAAAAAAAATTAAAGTAGGTTAAAACCAACCATACATGTAAGTGTGTGTTTCAGTAGTAACTATTACTTAGTAACTATTATATAATCTGTGGTATTATGCTTATATTATTTTTTTTGCAGTGTTGGTTGGTACAAAGTACGTTAATATTTCTGAGTTATTTAATTATGTATGCAGTGTCGCGGGACTGATATGACCGCCATCTTCGCCAAACGTCATGTCATGTCAAAAAATATTAACTAACTTTGCACCCTAATAGACTTTGCTCGGTAGAACATTCCTGTGAAGAGAAATTAATTCTCTCCACCTTTGTTTCTATCTCGCTCACAGTTACCGTAAGAATATCTGTCAAAAACCAAAATCAACGTGAAGAAAGATGTAAAAACATTATTCAAGGTCATATTTTTAGAGTTCCGTACCTCATAAGGTAAAAAAAGGAACCCTTATAAGATCACTTTCTTATCCGTCTGTCTGTCCGTCTGTCTGTCCGTGTGTCACTACCGATTTTCTCAGAAACGGGTAGACTTAGCAAGTTGAAATTTATACCAGATTCAGAAGTCTATAGTCTCTATTAGGTGTATAAAAATTAAGGTCCTGAGTCAACACGATAAATAGATATAGGCAAATTTAGATTTTCGCGAAAACTATTAAGTACCAAAATTTTCCTAATTTTCAACTTTTTTTATTTTTCGGAATGTTTCCTTTACTTGTGCTGTGAGACCTTACTTTTGACCAAAATTGACAATTCTAGGTCAACCGGAAGTACCCTATAGGTATTGGGTCGAAAACCTATAAGGTACTTCCCGTTGACCTAGATTCATGAAATTTGGCAAGAAGGTAGGTCTTATAGCATAAATAAAGGAAAAAATCCAAAAAATAAAAAATGTTGACAATTATAGGGTATCCCCATACAAACTTGGTTAACGCGAATCAAGGTAGGCCTCTGAGTAATATTGGCGCTCAGACAATTTAGAGGTCTAGCCTAATTGGTACCAACCAACATTGGTACGGAAGCCTCGGTGGGCGAGTCCAACTCGACTTTGCTGGTCTTTATTTAGTCTTCAAAAGTATATGCAATAGCAACCTCCATTGTGTATAATCTTCTTGTGACTCTTCTTCTAAAACCAGTACATTCTCCTATGTTTGAGGTATTTATCTCCATATCTCTGGAGATACTAATCAGATCTCGATAAAATTAAAATAGGACCACCTCGGAAACGTGCCCTACCTATTAAAAAAATAATCATTTGAATCCGTTCACAATTGACGGAGTAATCGCGTAACATACACAAAAAAAAAACACGAATTGAGCACCTCCTCCTTTTTTGTGAAGTCGGTTAAAAATATAAACAACTAGCTGCTACCCGCGACTTCGTTTACGTACACCAAGAATTTAGTAGCCTACTATAAAGTCTTCTTGTTTAATTTCAGTAAGATCGAATCGTCAGTTTAGGCGTGATTAGGTAACAAGCAGACAGAGTGACAGGGTTCCGCACGTTTTTATATTATTAGTCTGGATATACTCGAACCTATCCAAAATACTAACAGAAATGTTGCTTATATATGCCTGATATATAAGCAACATTTCTGTTGTTTGTATTCAAAGATTGTCTGGAAGAGATTGCTATTAATGACCGTCCGTGGTAGTACTTTCAGGAGTAACAAATAGAGTTTATCTATCTATCTTGTATAAAAAATATAAAAATAGAACATTGTGTATACAAATGTTGTATTAGTGAAATTCATATTGCAGTCGAATGTTACGGTTTCATTGAACGTAATAACTACATTTAATTGTCATTTTCGGTTTAGTATATTCACGTGTTGAGTGTAAATTATATATAAAGCTAGTTGGTACCTTAGCTACTAGTTAAACAATATTTTATTTGTCGTTCATTATCGTTATCGCAACAGCTATCGAAATTGATAGGAACCCGAATGCGACTACTACTAATATATCATCACAAAATTTTACAGTCGATACATTCAATGAAAATCAAACGACTCAAATTTGTCAAACTAGATTAAAGGACAAACTTAACTTTGCAGTTCGATCAATAGAAAATGTATTCCAATAACTAAAAATAAGTTTGTAATAGTAAATTCACTTTTTTTTGTTATTAAACTACTTATATACGGTTTTCAAGACCTTGTTTCTTGCCAAATTTCATGATTCTAGGGGAGGATCAACGGGAAGTACACTTTAGGTTTTGATTCCCTTGTGAAATCGCAAAATATGGGATATGTCCCATATTTTGCGGACGGTCATATCATTTGATCGCGTTGACTTACAAATATGTTTTTTTAGAGACCGTCGACCCTTGTATTGGATATATGTTTCAACAAGATATCTCTACGCGTTCCTGAAAAAAAGGGGCCTTGACAGATGGACAGACAGACAGACAGACCAAAGTGATCTCATAAGGGTTTCTTTTTTCCTTTTGAGGTACGGAACTCTATAAAGCAATTGAATCTCAAATTCAAAGCAATAATTTAACAGAACATCTCAGTACGGTTCGAAACGTAAAATAACCGAAAGAGAAATTTTGTTTCACGATGTAGAAACATCGTAAACAAACAGGCTTGCCCTAGAAAGGACCTCAAAGGCATTTGACATCGTCTAATCCGCATTGGGTTTTGAAGTTGAGTTATGTGCCGCCGCACACTTCTTTTGTGACCAAATTTATGCTACCGCTCGTTTTCTTGTTTCTTAAAAGATCGTTCAACTTTATATTTAAGTGGATTGCTCGACGCCTGCGGCTTTTCGTTACAAACGCAGTTCTAGACGGCTTTTGCTTTATTAGAATGTTGTTCACTGGTGGATCAATCTAGGAATAGTCTTCATTAATGTACTACAACATCAATGATGGTCTTAGGCATAAATGTACTAATTATATTGAAAACAAAAATTTAAAAAAATAATTATAATAACAATTTAATAGGGCGTACTCAACTAAGGGATGAACAAATCTACTTACAAGTTTCGATATAGGTATAAATAACACTTAATTATCTTAAAAGAAAATACAGGTACTCGTCCAAACACTCAATGTAGTTATCTTAAATACTTTAATGAGATTTTAGGTGGGTATCCAAATGTACCTTACTTATACCTATATATGATGCCAGATTTTGTTAAGTTTTATGTTAATTAGATAATTTTTAGATGTCGTCTTTCTAATAAAACTTACCAAAAAACATATATATATATTTTTTCTTGTAGTATAATAAATCCTTACACAAATTGCGTTTACCTACACACAAAATAAACAGCTCTTTAAAATTAATAAAAGATCTAAATATCTTTAAAATTAATAAAAAATCTTTTTTTTTATTATACAAAATTATAAACTTTTTGCGAGGCTCTTAAATTTCAACTGTAAATTACTAATATCCATAATTTTACTAAAGGTACGCACACACCGCGTCGTCCTGCGTCCTGCGTGCGCGATCTCAGTACATTTCAATTGTTTTCGCCATCAGAAAACAATTGAAATGTACTGTGAAATTTTATATTAAAATTATTTATCAAAAATCAATATTATTCAAACAGCGCAGATGTTTACAATAAAACATATGGAGTTTACGTGGGATTTGCTAAGAAACTGATAAAAACAAGCAGTATTTTAATAAAATTAATTTATTTGGGTACTCACATCCAAATAATTAAAGCCCAGGTTGTGTGTGTATCACACACAGTAAATATCCACAATGTTAATTATAATTAGGATATTTCATGCACGGAACAAGGATAATTTCATGTTTAATTCATAACACCTCATTTGTTATAATAGACAATGATATGATCGTAATAAGTATATATTTTTATATCATGTAGGCTAGCGTTTTAGCACGACCACTATCTCACCTGTTGGTAAGTGATTATGCGGTTGAGGCTGGTAGCCGTTAGGCCTAGAATGGGAACTGGCTCTCAAGGATAGCTGCCGGAACACATTAGATGTTTGGCGCAAGATTTTCTAACATGAGGATGGTAGCTGGCCAGGCGGACAATAGATAGTGTCCTACCACCATGCGAATGTTTCATATAATCTAGACTTACTAAAGTGTGATAACGCTTGTATCTGTTTTGATTTTAGTCATGCCGCCATGCTGATGGTTGGCGATGAGCCAAAGAACAGAAAAGTTTGACAGCTGGAATATACTTCAACAATTAAAAAGTTGAAGACCCACTCATGAAATAATTTATCTTATGTAAACTAAACACAGCTTTATAAATACTATGTATATAAAAAAAATTGTAGATTTGTGTTGTTACTATCAAAATCTTTACTAAATTTTCATATAATATAAGGGTTAAATGGTTTAAAACTTTATTACCATCTTGATCTACGATGCCTTAATTCGCGGGCGATAGGAAACTTACAACACGGACAAAATCCGAGATCCGAGAACAAACAGTGTTGACCATACAAATGTTTGCTCTGGGCCTCGGTCTCGGGTAGGGGTCACTCTTTAATGTAACCTAGAAACTAGCTCTAAGTCGATAACTCGGTAAATGACAACTAAAAAAAATAGCCTTTTCATGCCAAATGCCAACTGATAATATCGTTTAAAAAACTAAAAGAACCGACTTCAAATGCCACGCTATTAATTTTCAGTACTAGGTTTGAGGTGTTTATCTACATATCTCCGGAGATACTTATCAAACCTCGATGAAATTACCATGATACCACTCGAGATATCTTCTTTCCAGCAAAAAAATAATAATGAAGATCGGTTCATAAACGACGAAGTTATCCGCAAACAAACATAAATATATAAATATATATATATATATGTACAATATATACACGGTCAAATTGAGAAACCTCCTCCTTTTTTTGAAGTCGGTTAGAAATACGGACAGCGCTGCATTGGCCATCTGCTTTGTGGTAGATTTTTCCTTTCCTAAACAATAGAAGGTCAGCATATCGAGCACTATTCTGCCTTGTAAAGCCAGCACCAAGAACAAAGCAGCTCAGTTCCGTCCAATGCAGCTGTCTACCGGCGTCGCTAGTGTTCCAGTGTATCGATCACTGCGGCACAGGGTTTGTTCACCCGCCCAGCCCAGACGTAGTACCCATTGAATTATACCACCCGACGTTTGTAGAACGACATCAATACCGGACGATAATATGCGCCTTAGCTTATCTATTAGAATACCGCACTTTTCAAGAGATAAGTTACCTCTAGTTATTAATGTAAGTAGAGGTAAATTATCTTTTGAAAAGTCCGGTATTCTCCCAGATATCGATCGGTTTTCCAACTAAACTACTTTTTGATGCCTTTGAGGGGCATGTTCAATCTCTGAATAATCAGCAGAAAAACATCGAGAGAGCCGCATCGTAGACCGTATTTTCAACCGATTTCCCAAAAAGAAGGAGGTTCTCAATTCGTTTGTATGTTTTTTTTAATTCTTTTTTTCTTTTTTTTGTGTGTATGTTACGCGATTACTCCGTCAATTGTGAACCGATTCAAATGGTTCTCTTTGTAATCGGTAAGGTACGTTTCCGAGGTGGTCCTATTGTAATTTCATCAAAAATCTGATAAGTATCTCCAGAGATATGACGATAAACGTCTCAAACTTGCTACTAAAATTGACGCACGGGGCATTGAAGTCGGTTGTTTTAGTTCTTAAACTATCTTAATTATTATCGTAGAATATTTTTAATTAACTTTTTATGACGTTTTAACTTGTTATGGCGTGTTGCCGTATTGATGGGTATTTGGTTTATTCGAGGGAATTAAAATGTTAACCCATAAAGTAAACCTTTTAAATATAAAAGCTTTTGTATAACAAAGAGCTGAATAGAACGTGAAACGTGGAAATATAATACCATGAGAAGGCCATGTCTCAGAAACGTATTAATCTTTATACAACATAGGTACCTATTTATCGATCCATGTTCACACACGGTTTCTTATAAAAAGTTTTGAAGGAATCTGAAATCAAGTACTCAGATGCCGGTATCTATCCCGATCATTAGCTGTTATAGAAATGTTAAGTTGAAAATTGCCCCAACAGCTGTCACATGTGTAAATAAAACAGAAACACCACTAAGCTAAAAATGTTTCACACTCCAAGACAGGCCTACATAACGCCAAGAAGTGCTTTCAAAAGTCGGCAAAAATCCGCAGCTACTTTGCCGCGGCAAACGGGTACCTTGACCTAATTCTGTAGGAGCGAGACCGTGCCTACAAAACGACTCTACGAGATATAAGACAAAGGACTAATTTTACATTCTTCGGATTTTGTAGCCTGAAGATTAAAATTGTTTATTGTTCGGGTGGTTTAACAACCACTGCAATAATCAGGAAAAAAATTGTGGGAACAAATGGTGCCATTATAATGTGCTTGCAGTGTAGCAAACGTTGATATATATCCATTAACGTTTGCTAATATATAAATATATAGATAAATACTAAACTTGCTACCAAAATGTAGCTTACCACCATCAAAGTAAAAAATAGTGGACAAACGCTAGCTAGCCTTCAATAACTAAAACTAAATCGCCACCATAGCAGTATTACTGGTTATCCTAGTTTGGGTATAAATTACTAACTAGTCTAGGTAGTAATATTATTTCTAGCTAGTACATACGTTTATGTTTATGACAAGTTTGTAACAAACCTTACACTTCTAAAATGTAGAACGAGCTCTGGACCTGTTTTCCCTCAGAGCTATATGACATAGAGTCCTTCAAAAGGGGCGACAACAACAATCTTGACAGGTAGGCAACGCATGAGTATATAGATTATAGACACTCCTAGTGTTGCAAGTGTTCATAGGCGACGGTGACCACTTCCCATCAGGTGGACCGTTTGCTTGTTTGCTAACTATATCATAAAAAAATATCATTCCATCATGAATGCTGATAAGTTTTCATTACTTATATTGTAGCGTATGTAGTGGTAGGACTTCTGCTAGTCCGCCTGGGGCGGTACCATCACTTTGCCAATTAATTTTCAGCCGTGAAATAGAAATGTTTTTCGCTTGAAATGGCAAGGTGTCCAGTGAAATTACAGGGCATATGAGACTCAACACCTTTATGTCTCAAGGTAACAGCGCAGTGCAGTGACATGCAAAATTCTGGCAGTCCAGAATCTTGCATGCCGCTGTATCCGTTATAGGGAGATGTTATCGTTTACCATCAGGCGTGTGTCGTGCTTGTCCTGTTACCTTATATCATAAAAAAAGTTTAGATCACGGGTGTTTTCCTTGTCGACATTGTCTCGTATCAAGGTTGAACGCTAACTTCTAATGATCATAGTAACAGATACGCCTGACAAACTCAAACTAGGTTAGGCCTGTATTTTGGGTACATGTGCTAACCACTTGACAGTGGTGAGCGCATAAACTGTATATGGATTACATCAAGGCCGTGAATTACATAACACATTATAAGATTATCAATAACAAGCAAATTGCCAAAATATTTTTTGTTATCGTTTGAGAACATTGATAACAAAATCGATTAAATAAAATAAAAATAAATAAAACATCCCATTTTTACTCAGGTGTTATGTACATTAGAAAAAAAGATAAACAAACGGAACCGACATCAATTGCCGCGGTAGTCATATTCAGTACCAAGTTTGAGGTGTTTATATCCATATTTCTGGAGATACTCGTCAGATCTCGATGAAATTTAAATGGGACCACCTAAAAATGTATCCTTTCAAACAAAAGAATAGTTTTCTAAATCGGTTCAAGCCTCTTTAAGTAATCGGTGAACATACACTAAAATAAAAACCGGCCAAGTAGAGTTGGACTCGCCCACTGAGGCTTCCGTACCAACGCTGGTAGGTACCAATTAAGCTAGGCCTCTAAATTGTATTAGCGCTCATATAAGTCAGAGGTCTACCTTAATTGGTGAATACTATGTATGTATTGAGGCACCCTTTAATTGTCAACTTTTTTTAATAGTTGGAATTTTTCCTTTATTTGTGCTCTAAGACATCTACATTGCTTCTTGCCAAATTTCATGATTATAGGTCAACAGGAAGTACCTACTCTATTGGTTTTTGACCCAAAACCTATAGGGTATTTTCGGTTGACCTAGAATTGTCAATTTCGGTTAAAAGCAAAGTCTTATAGCATAAGTAAAGGACAAAATCGAAAAATAAAAAAAGTTGAAAATTAGGGTAAATTTTTGGTATTTACAAGTTTTTGCGAAAATTTAAATGTGGTTTTTTATATTTATATTATATATATTATATTTATATTATATTTAAAAGATATGGGTATCTTTTTATCGTGTTGACTCAGGACCTTGATTTTATATACATACACCTAATAGGGACTGTAAACTAACAGTATCTGGTATAAATTTTGAACTTGCTAGGAGAAAATCGGTGGTGGCACACGGACAGACAGACAGAGAGACGGACAGACAGACAGACGGACAAGAAAGTGATCTTATAGTGGTTCCTTTTTTACCTTTTGAGGTACGGAACCCTTAAAATACAGTGGAACATAGAACCTCCTCCTTTTTTGAAGTTGGTTAAAAAGTTACTCTATGATTAAAATGAACAAATACCGACCAGCCATATTTATATAGTCGTGACTCAAATGTAAATAGGCAAGGGCGGGTAATACTCTATTCTAAGAACAAATACCTAATACCAGTTATTTGAAACTTAAAATTGAGTTAATAATGTATTCTTCAGATACGTAGAAAATGATGAAAATAAAACTACAAAATATGGTAATAATTCATGTACTTATTATCAAACCATTTGCTCAGTCTAGTCACCCCAGACATAGTAAGTACCTACCTACCACAGAACACTAATGTTCTCTGCGACTCTAGCATAGTCAATTTAGTACCGTACCTTTAAATCTTTACATACGACGACTTTTAGACGCGTATTTCAAGTTCACTAAACTTAGTGAACTGCTCAACGGACTGTATGCAAAGAAAATGCATGTTTGTCAAACGCGTGTGTCAGGCTTATAGGTACGACCACACTGCGGCGTACTGCGTTCGCGATTTAGGCGGCGATCTGATAGCGCAGTAGTATCTGTACCGACTGGTTCACACCAAACGCGATCTACGGCGATCTGAAAACGATTGAAAATCGATCGCGAACGCACACGCGGATGCAAGACGCCGCGGCGTGGCCGTACCTTAAAAAGACGTCGCATCTAAGTGCTGCCAGTACCGAGACAGATGTGCGGACAAAAAGGAATGTAGCAGACTCGACGACGCCCGCCCACGAATGCGACGAAAGAATGCATACTTAATAAGAAGGTTGCAATTATATTAAAGTGAGAACCCGTATTGAGACGGGAAATTTGGTCTTTTCATGGCATCCGTCATTCGTGTTTTCATTCATCGTACGATAATTTGTCAATAAAGAAAAATATAAAGAAGACAAAAAAATACTAAATTAGTCAAAAAATGGCAGCACTACGAAACAGCCACAAAATAAAATGTTATTAACTAAAAAAACTGCGAAGAGTTGATACTTTATCTTTTTTATATATTTGTCAGAAGTGCTTTAAAACTCATTATCGCTTTATAATATTAAGGTGAACTCCACCTTTAGGCTCCATGACTCTACCTAAAGGGCTCTGTTCAGCCTTTGCCGCAGTGTTTTCAGAGACTCCCACTCTGAATTTCGAGAAAAACTTGACCAGGCATACGCGGGACTGCATTTCGGCAAACCGCAAACCTGTAAATAAAATAAATATACCTAGTTTAAAAACAATAGAGCACATCATACAATTCTTGATAAAAGCTGAAAATAATAATGAACGAAAAATACTAGTATTATTGTGAAAAAATTGGGGGCGGGGCGTTTTGTGCCATTTTTTTCGAATTTTTCTCTTTTTAGTTTCTTTTAGTTTTTTTTTAGTTTTTAGTTCTTTTTAGTTTGTATTATTGTATTGTCACCGATTATAACTGTACAAAGTTTGAATTAAATCTCTAAAGAAGTCTGTTACATACATTCAAGCAAACGTACAGGTGAAGCCAATAAAAGCGTGATAAAAGTATAAACGTCGCACTCAGAAAATAGGGTAAACGTGCCTAATTACAAGCTTTTATTTAACTTGCAATGTATGTACGAGTATGTATGTGTGTATGTAACTATTTATGTTCGGGTGGAATCTTGGAAGCTAAATTAGACCCACTTCCCGATGTCCAATTGGACTCAAATTTGGTGTACTTATGTATCTTCGGTGACAATACAATAATATGGTACCATGGAGCTGGTCTGATGATGGAGACGGAAGGTAGCCACGGCATCTCTGTGATAAAACAACATAACCCCACCGAGTTTGGGCTCGATTTGTTTGTCTTGAAGAGAACTTTTCACCTAGATGATATCCAGGGTCTGATGATGAAGCCGGAAGGTGGCCACGGCATCTCTGTGATAAATCAATATAACCCTACCGAGTTTGGGCTCGATTGATTCGTCTTGAAGAGAACTTGTCACCTAGATGATACCAGGGTCTGATAATCAAGCTGGAAGATGGCCACGGCATCTTTGTGATAAATCAACGTAACTCTACCGAGTTTGGGCTCGATTGATTCGCCTTGAAGAGAACTTTACACCTAGATAATATCCAGGGTCTGGTGATGAAGCTGGAATGTGGCCGCGGCATCTCTGTGATAAATCAACGTAACTCTTTCGGCTCGATTGATTCGTCTTGAAGAGAACTTTCCACCTAGATGATATTTAGTGACTGGTGATGAAGATGGAAGGTGGTCACGGCATCTCTGTTATAAAATAACGTAACCCCAGTGTATTTGGGCTCAAATGATTAGTTTTGAAGAGCACTTTACACTTAAATGATAGCCAGGATCTGATGATGAAGCTGTAAGGTGGCCATAGCATTTCTGTTATAAAGGAACATAGCCCCACCGAGTCGATTGATTTTCCTTGAAGAGCACTTTACCCATCATAATCACATCAAATATCCGTGAAATATTTTATTAAATCATGCCTTCTCTTAAATTCTTAGGTAGTAGGTAGGTAGTCGGTATCTATACCTACCTACAAAAAAGTTAAAAATAAATTATAAGTAAAAAATATTTTTTAAAACAAGCTTTTATCTAGGGCAATGAACTAAAATGTTAAAAATAAATTCTAGTAAGTATTTGGCGTGTACGTACTTACCTATATTTTTAAAAGCTCGAAGCACTGAAGTATAGTAATTACCTAGCCTGAAAAACGGGTAGTGCTTTTAAGAATATCTAGGATGAGAAAAAACAACTATTTCTAGGTTACCCTAGAAATAGTTGTTTTTTATAATAAATATTGAATAAACTTACCAATACAGTGTCTGGGCCCAATTCCAAACGGGATATAAGCACAAGGATGCCTGTCTTTGGAGTTCTCAGCACTGTGCCTTTCCGGATCGAATTTTTCAGGATTCGGGTAATATTTCTCATCATGATGGATTCCAATAGGAGACATAGCAACCTTCGTCCCTTTCGTGATTGTTAAATCAGTTCCAGGGATCTTATAATCTGCTGCGACGATCCTATGCAGGGGTTCCACCGGTGGAAACAGGCGGAGAGTCTCATTGAATACTTTGTGCATATAGCTCATATCTAGCAGAGCCTCATAAGTCACTTCTCCGTCATATGTTTGAAGAACTGCGTCTATTTCTGCTATAAGCTTTTCTTGTATATCCGGATTCTTAGCCAATAAATATAGCGTAAAGGCCAACGTCGTTGCACTTGTTTCGTAACCGGCCGCATAGAATACAAACGCCTGCGCCGCAATGATATCATCTGTCAACTCCAACGTAAGCCGCTCATCATCGTCGTTTTTCTTCGGCCCTTGAGCTATCCCTTTTTGTCTAAGTTCTAATATCAAATCCATAAAATCTTTTCTATTCGAAGGAGTGCCGTTTCTCTGCTCAACCACATTTTTGACGAGACTGTTAAAGAATTTTTTGACGTATTCCGGGAAAAGGGACGCATTAAGCATCTTTAAAATTCCTGGGTACATCATGTCTAGTTCCGTTGTGAAATTATTGCGAAATATCAAGTTATGCATTTTTTTCAGCGTATCGATTACTTCTTGATTGTAATGAGTGTCCACATCGATTCCGAAGGCACATACGGTTATGTTGCCCATCGTATACATTTGCATGAGCTGATGGACGTTGTGTTCTAATTTGTCGTTACATATATCGTCTATGTATTTCACAAAATTGTCTCCACGTTCATTGACTAAATACAGCATGTGCTTTAACTTAGCGGAAGTGAACAAAGGAGTGAAGTTGTTCCGCAACACGCGCCAGGGTTCTCCGTCTGCATGAAATAAGTTCAATCCTAATCCTTTTTCGGAGAATTGAATACCACGATCGACAAACAGATCAGAATTTTTAATAAAAGCCTCTTTTATAATATCCAAATCGCGAATTAACAAGCAGGGCTTCGTCATTCTGTAGACACCAACGATTTTCTCATCGGGGAACGCCTCGTATATTTCCTTGAAGACGACACCGATATGTTTCTTTCTAAGAGCAGCATCCTTTATGTTTCCAAAGAGCGGAACCGGTTGAGGTCCAGTTATTCCTCTTTCTTTCCAATAGTTGAATGTTCTGGTTAAGTAATAATACAGAAACGTTACTAATGTGACTACCGTGAGCGGCAGATAAAGGAGCGTCATTTTAACTATCACAAACACAATTCAATTATCTTCAAAATCGTTTGTCTCACTTTTGAAACATGCTATGAATGACTGATTTGTACAGGGCTAAATTCGTTGCCTAAATATTATTTCCTTATCATGTTTTATCGCTGTACCGTTCCGGCCTTGTAAAATTTTAGTTTAATTCTTACATTTTGTGGTGCCGTTGTATTAGAATTTTTATAAATTTGGCATGTCTATCAGTCTGTCATTTTAAGCTTGCTATTTATATAATAACGGTTTAAAATTACATTAAAGCTTTAAAAATATGGTTAAAAATCATTATCTATCACATTTGTAGTACTTTTCCGTTGACTTATGTATATGCATGTATGTATATATTTATATATTGTGTATGTGTGTAAAATTGTATGTATGTGTATTTGTATGTATGGAATATGAATATTTGTGTACGTATAAGTATGTTTGTATTTTGTATTGGTATGTAGTAGTATGTAAATGTATCTATATATTATTATGATGATTACATGAGTTTTGATTATTTTATTTATTCATTTATTAGCACTGTAGTTAGTATTATGTTACGCATTGTACCACCAGCAACTCCTTCTGAAAATTCTGTCCATCCAAAGGTTGTCTGGCAGAGATCGCTTTAAGCGATACGACCGCCCATTGTATTACCTATAGTAATTTAAGTACGTTAATTTGCTGTCTGTTGTTTTTTGAAATGGTGTGCAATAAAGAATTTTTCTATTCTATTCTATTCTATTCTATTCTATTCTAAAACATGACCGTAATTTTTTACATAGAAACGGATTTTTGTAGGACTTCCAGAGTGCTATAATATTGCTAAATATGTATTTAAAGATTACAATTTATCAAGAATTATAATATTGTAATTAGAAGCAACTGATGTTGTGAATTCAAACCATTTTTAAATACTTGGATATCAGATCTGACCGCTTACTAAATATAATAAATTATCTAATTCTAAATTCTTTGTCTTCACGGTCCGATGTTGATTAGTTGATGGTACACAAATTATCAACTTTACATTTTAAATTCAAGCGCTGAATTATCTTCTTTATTTTTTTAAAGATTTTTCCTTATTTGAATATTTAAATTACTAGCCAAAACGAACCATATGAGCCCTAACTCAAGATACCAAATTATAGTATTGTCAAGTGTCATCAGCCGGATCCACACCGGACGATCCAAAGCTTTCAGATCGCGCGCGGCATGGAGCGCGCTCCACGGAGCGTGAAGTGTAGACGTGCCGCACGCGATCCATGTGCGCGGCGGAGAGCGCGCGCTCCTCGCCGAATGTGATCCATTTGTTGTCGGTTTTTTGGTCACGCACAAAGGGGCCTCAGTAGCTTGGCGCGCGCGGTCTGGACGGTTGTGATTTAGAATCGCGTGATCCGCCGTTATGGATAATTCGCAATGTATCCGTTTAATTTCCCTATATAGGGAGAATACATGTTTATGAGATCCTAATGATACCAATAACACAATGTAGGTGTAAGAGAAGATGCCTGGCGGAAAATTAGTCGGCAAATGAACAATATTTCAACAAAACCCTTTTAACCCAATACTGTCTGTTTCGTTTTCGTAATTTTTGCCGTAAATATACAAGTAAAATGTAGCTTGTTGCTGCTACGGCTATTCGTCGCCGTCGGTGCACGTGTGACTCCATAGCCAGACAAAATTCAACTGATTCAGTATGGATCGGCAGGAGCGCGTTGGAGCAGCCAGTCAGGATCGCAAAAGATTGCTTTTGGATCGACCTCGAACGATCCACGCTCCACGCATTACGATCTTGGATCGCGGATCGCGGGATCGCCGATCCATTTTGGATCGTCCGGTGTGGATCCGGCTATACGAACTACATACAAAGATTCAAGTAGTAAAACCATTGAAAGCGTGTTAAAAATATTATGTATTGTGTAGTCTGCAGCTTAGTCTATATTAAAGAGTATCCTTTGTCTTATTATTACACTATACTAATGCAGAGTGTTACTATCTCTGTGCAAAATTTTGGCTAACTAAATCAATGGAGCGCTTTATCCTTGAAAACGTCCTACACAAACGTTATTTTGTGTAGGACGTTTTCGTTTTCGCTTTTGCATGTATAATATAACAAGCTGCGCCAGGTGGCTTCGCCCGCGTTAAAAAGTATCCTATGTTCTAATCCACTATACTGGCTACCCCAGTGCAATATTTTAGCCAAATCGGGCGAGCTGCTTAACTGTGAAGAGGCCCCAAACAGATAAACAAATATACATACTGAATTTCACATTTATGATACTAGCTATGACCCTAGGCTTCACCCGCGCTAAAAAGTATCCTTTAACCTAATGCATATTACTGGCTATCTAAGTGCAAAATTTCAGTTCAATCGGTCTAGCTGTTCGACCGTGAAGAATACCCAAACAAACAAATATACAAACTGACTTTCGCATCTATAATATTCGTGTTTATACTTGATTGGTTGTTATTTAATGGTGTTAATAAAGCACAATCATAATTTGATCAATGTCGTTTAATAATATTCAGATGTATGCCACCTTTGGGTCCCATAATAGGTCTCATTGGGCACTGTTCTACCTCGTGAGGCGTGTTCTCAGAGACTGCTACTCGAAATTTTGTCAGGAATTTGATCATACACATAGACGACTGCACCTTGGAAAAACGCATACCTGAAACAATATTTTAGGTTTTAACTCAAAATCTCTTGCATAACTTGATACAATTTCATTCATCGTCAATAGATTTGCTGATGACTTTAATAAATGTTATCTGATATGTTTGTCTAATGTCTAATCTGTTTTGTACTATGTATAATTTAATTTTCTTTGAACTTCAAGCCCACCTTTGCTTTGAAAAGAAGCTACGTCGGCTTAGTAAGAGGCAAGCGGGATGATAGTGTAGGACTTATCAGCCCCAATATCACAAACGGGTTGAAACAGTCTCGCTATATGGATAATACCTACTAAAATCTGCATAGTACGAATATATTCCTATCTCGCTATTTTCTTGCGCTCAAGACACACGTACGTTCTATCATCCTCGACCGCATCATCACTTACCAACAGGTAAGATAGTGGTCAATCACTGGCCTATATAATATATATATTATATATATATATATATATAATATTTTGTAAATGGAGCATTAAATCGAAAAATGGTATTAGCAACCCTTAAATCATTTTAAAAGACCTATTCAACGATACCCCACACAATGGGGTAGGCGATGAAAAAAAATTCATCCCCACTTCTCATGTAGGGGAGTTACCCAAAAAAAATATTTTGTAAAAGTTTATTTCACCACTTTGTCGGCGTAATTTATATACATACCCCTACAAAATTACAGCTTTCTAGTATTAACGGTCTCTTAGCAAAACCTAGGACAGACAGACAAACAGACAGATAGACAGAAAGACTGACGGAAATGACGAAACTATAAGGGTTCCTTGTCAGGACTACGGAACCCTAAAAAAATCATATAAACAATATTTGCGGCGGCACCATAATTGTCCAATAATGTAAGATCGTAATTTAAGACAAAACGGTAAAACCCGACTTTAAATGCCGCGCTAGTAATTTTAGTACCAAGTTTGAGGTATTTATATCTCTGAAGATACTCATTAGATCTCAATAAAATTACAAAGAGACTAAACGGAAAGTAAACTCTCTCAAACAAAAAAAAAAAACAATATTCCGAATCGATTTTGTTTGGAAAACAGTCTTCCTTTACAACTTGAAGAAAGTGTTATTAGGTGGGTGTTTTATTCGGTTTACGATGTCCTTGATTTTAAATTAATTCCTTAACTGTTTTTAGGTCCTTTTTGGGGTTCCGTAGCCGAATGGCAAAAAACGGAACCCTTATAAATTCGTCATGTCTGTCTGTCCGTCCGTAAGTCACAACTACTTTATTCCGAAACTATTAGGACTACACAGTTAAAACTTGGTAGGTAGGTGTATTCCGTGAACTGAAAAAAAAAAATATTAAGTGGGGCTCACCCCTATAAAAGCAACGGACACTAAAAAAAATTGTGGATTGTGTTTAACAAATTACAAAAATATAAAGTGTGTAACACTTCAAAGAAACATAATATTTGATTTACGCAGTGCAACATCCTCGTTGGATTTGAAAACTGTAATGATTTCTTCCGAATGATTAACTTACGTAATAAGTAGTCATAGATGGCGCCACCAATGCATAATTGGGTTAACAAATGCAATCCACTAATTTCGTCGTAACGATATATCGCACTGTGGCTTAATTGGCAAAGCACCGGAACATGTTATTCCGGAGGTTGCGGGTTCAAGTCCCGTCGGTACGATGACATTTTGGATTGTGTTTAACAATTTACAAAAATATAAAGTGTGTAACACTTCAAAGAAACATAATATTTGATTTACGCAGTACAACATCTCTCGTTGAATTTGAAAACTGTAATGATTTCTTCCGAATGATTAACTTACGTAATAAGTAGTCATAGATGGCGCCACCAATGCATAATTGGGTTAACAAATGCTATCCACTAATTTCGTCGTAACGATATATCGCACTGTGGTTTAATTGGCAAAGCACCGGAACATGTTATTCCGGAGGTTGCGGGTTCAAATCTCGTCGGTACGATGAAATTTTGGATTGTGTTTAACAATTTACAAAAATATAAAGTGTGTAACACTTCAAAGAAACATAATATTTAATAACATTGAGGTTCCAAAAACCATGTTTTCTCAAAGTCAATCATTTGAAAGATAGGCACGTCTAAAGTGCTAAAATGTATGTGCCCCCCCCCCCCCCCTCTCTAATTTTTAAAGTATGGGAGTGAAAAATCTAAAAAAATATATGCTGTAGATCTCAATAAAAACTAACAACGAAAATTGGTTTGAACGAGATACATTTAGCAGTTTTTTAGACATAGCGACCGCAAAGATCACTTTGTTTTTCATACAAACTCTATGAAAAACAAAGTAAATTTTTTGATGGCGAAAAATTAAAGTTATCAAATAGTCTACTGTTACGGAACCCTACGAGTGCGAGTCCGACTTGCACTTGGCCAGTTTATTTATTTAAAAATTTGCGACAAACTTTTCTTTTTCTTTATTTTGATGATTTTGGATTAATTTTGCCATGAATATGTAATTTTAATGAATTATTATTTGTATGTTTATTTTCTCATGTACTGTAATGCAGCCATTGATTAAATTACTTTCATTATGTTGTCGCTTCTTTAGTTTGTTTTTTAATTTTAATTTTGATAATTTGTAAGAAAAATTTAATGTATTTTGTATCAATGTTCACACACAATGTTAAAATAGTTTTTTAAGATTCTTAAGATCGAGCATAAAACACCTGAAAATATATGATTCTTGTATGGGGATATTTAATTCATTTTAATAGCACAGTGTGACCTAAACCCGCACGTTATGCGCGCTTTTCCGTGACTTAAATAGTCAATTATTGCTCGGCGTGAAGGTAGCTATAAAATAAGTCACGAGTATCGTAAAATACTATTTTTTTATTCATCGTGGAGGTGTTTTTTTATATATGTAATTTTATTATTTAGTTTGATAGCTGTTTTTCATGAGAGTTACAACACACACGAACAACTTTTATAGTAATTCAGGTAAACACTGGTTTAATTCTCAGAATTGCTCCAACTGAAGATCAAATACAGGTTTTAGTTTGATTTTAGACGATAGCTGCTACATAGACAAAATATTTATATTTTATTCTGTCCTAAATATGTATTAAATTTATTACTAACTTACCGATGCAGTTTCTCGGTCCAACTCCAAATGGCATATAAGCGCAAGAGTGCCTGTTTTTGGAATTCTCAGCGGTGTGCCTGTCAGGATCAAACTTTTCAGGATTCGGGTAATATTTCTCATCGCGTTGAATCCCGTGGGGAGATACTAAGACCCTTGTGCCTTTTTTTATTGTTAAATCAGTTCCAGGTATTTTATAGTCAATTTGAGCAACTCTTTGTAAAGGCTCCACTAACGGAAACAGACGGAGAGTCTCATCAAATGTTTTTTCTAAATAGCTCATATCTTATAGATTTAAAAACGGGAATTTAACGTGACTTACGCGATGTCGATATAGCGATCGACATATGTTTCGGCCTCATCCGGAGTCCTTCTTCAGGATCTTGAGTGCGGGGCGCTCGCCGACGCTTTCAACCTCGCACTGCGGGCCGCTGCTCGTGCAGCGCGGGCGGACGGAGCGGGCGGCGGCGGCGGCGGTGGTGGTGTTGGTGGGGGGTGATGATGCGGTGTACATAGTGAAGGCGCGGGATTAGGTTGGAGGGCTTCGTCTTCATCACTGCTGTTTACTTCAGACGAAACCTCATCCAACCGGCAGACGGAACTCAAGGTGTCCTCCTCACTGTTGCCACTGGTGACGTGCTTTCCATGAAGAACGGTTTTCCACGTATGTGACAGGTACCACCCTCTGTCTCTGTTGAAGTTACGACGACGACTGATCTCAATGGCTTCTCGGATTTTGCGGGGTACAAAGTACTTTTCACGCGCCAAAATCCGTGCCTTGTCAAATCTGATGTAGTGCGTCGTCCCAGATGTGAGAGCGTGCTCTGTAACCGCCGAGCTACCGCTGTCCACGTTCTTCATGGAAGCAATGTGTTCTTTGAGTCTTGTGGACACGTTTCTTCTGGTCTCGCCTACGTAGCTTGCACCACAGTCGCAAGGAACGACGTAGACCCCAGGAGCTCCTAGGGGATCCTTATCCTTTGGAGAGCGCAAAAATTGCCTGACACGTGAGGGGGGGCGGAATATCGTCTTGATGCTATATCTGCGGCGTAACAAGTGTCCAATTTTGTCCGTGACCCCCTTGACGTATGGTAGGTACGTTGCTGCTCTCTCAACCGATGTTATTCGGCACTTTGTGGAGTTGTTCGCAATCCGATTACTCTGCTTCCAGCTGTATCCGTTTGCCTCTAACACCGCCTTCACATGCGCGAGTTCCGTGTCTACATGTTGTGGGTCACATAATCTCAGCGCTCTGTTGATAAGTGTCCGAGGCAACGACGCTAGATGGGCGGGATGGTGATGGGAGTCAGCTCTCAAGTACCGGTCTGTATGCGTACTCTTGCGGTACACTGTGTGTGAGAGATGTCCATTCTGTTGTCGCTTGAGTAACACGTCAAGAAACGGCAACGCGCCCTCTATTTCTCGTTCGACAGTGAAAGTGATCGTCGGATGTTTGCTATTTAGATGTTCTAATAAAGGTGTTACATGATCCTTATGTAAAATAGCAAACACGTCATCCACATATCGCCACCAGTATCTCGGTCTAAAGGATATGTCGTGTAGTGCCGATGTCTCGAACCACCCCATAAAAATATTCGCAACTACTGGAGCTATAGGAGAACCCATGGCCACACCTTCCGTCTGAATATAAAATTCACCGCGCCACTTAAAATACCCACTTATCAGTATGTACTTTATTATGTTCATGTACTCGATAGGTATAAGAGCTCTCTGGAATAAATCCGTTATAATTTTGAGTGTGTCCTCTATCGGTACGTTCGTGAACAATGACGTGACGTCGAAGCTCACCATCAGTTCGTCTTCACCTAATGTTACTTCATCTAGGAGCTGTATAAAGTGTCGCGAGTCCCTCACAAAACTTGTGGTGTTTCCTGTTAATGGAAGTAGCATGTCAGCCATGTATCGAGCTGTTTTATAAGTGGGTGAGTCGATTTGACTGACTATAGGTCTCAAAGGCCACGACGGCTTGTGAATTTTAGGTAGGCCATAAATTCTCGGTGCAGTTGGGTTCAAAGGGCGTAATCTACTGTACAGATCTTCATTTAATGCACGCAGTAGTGTACTCAGTTTGGTAGTTACTCGAGATGTAGGGTCGTATGTAACACGTTTGTAAGTATTACCGTCACTGAGGAGCTGGTTTATTTTCTGTTCGTACTGTGCTGTGTCCACGACTACTGTTGCATTCCCCTTATCTGCGGGTAAAACTAAAAGCTGTGTGTTGTTACGTAAACTACGTAGTGCAAACATTTCCGAGTTCGAGATATTGGATTTAGGTACCTTGGATTTTCGCAATGTTAATGCTACTTCTTGTCGTAAACATTCAGCGTCATGAATCGGTATGTTATTCCGGGAGATCGTTTCCTCGATGCCGGTGATGATCACCTCGACGGGTATCTTCCGCGGTGTGGGTGCAAAGTTAAGACCTTTTGATAATACCGATTTTTCATTATCAGTGAGTACCTGCGACGATAAATTTACAACCGCCTGATTCTCCACCACTGAACGGTTGACGTCGGAAGGACGTTGCTCTGAGGTTTTTGTCAGGTGTTTTAATTTTCTATCATGACTTTTAGACGAATTGTTTAAAGTGTATTGCGCTCTGCTATAAGTCATTGAATCCAAGGTATCCCATAAATCTTGACGTAATAGACGAGACAACTGTAAGTGTAATTCCATCAATTCCATTGATACACTCGCGATGTTTCGAAAGTAATCTCGTATTACCCTCTTCACCAATTTATCATTCACATCACTGAAGAACTTTGTGTAATCTCGAATACATTTCACTGGTTTAATGCGCAAGAACTTCGGCAACACTCCACTATTTCGGCACTTTTGTACAAACACTAAACCACATTCGAGTTTGTTACGTTTATTCCTCAGCGATGCAAATCTCCGCACATTTTTAAGGCATACCTCCCCGTAGAGGTTTACAATTTTATTATAAAAACTCACGTTCATTTTAAACTTATAGATTTAAAAACGGGAATTTAACGTGACTTACGCGATGTCGATATAGCGATCGACATATGTTTCGGCCTCATCCGGAGGCCTTCTTCAGGATCTTGAGTGCGGGGCGCTCGCCGACGCTTTCAACCTCGCACTGCGGGCCGCTGCTCGTGCAGCGCGGGCGGACGGAGCGGGCGGCGGCGGCGGCGGCGGTGGTGGTGTTGGTGGGGGGTGATGATGCGGTGTACATAGTGAAGGCGCGGGATTAGGTTGGAGGGCTTCGTCTTCATCACTGCTGTTTACTTCAGACGAAACCTCATCCAACCGGCAGACGGAACTCAAGGTGTCCTCCTCACTGTTGCCACTGGTGACGTGCTTTCCATGAAGAACGGTTTTCCACGTATGTGACAGGTACCACCCTCTGTCTCTGTTGAAGTTACGACGACGACTGATCTCAATGGCTTCTCGGATTTTGCGGGGTACAAAGTACTTTTTACGCGCCAAAATCCGTGCCTTGTCAAATCTGATGTAGTGCGTCGTCCCAGATGTGAGAGCGTGCTCTGTAACCGCCGAGCTACCGCTGTCCACGTTCTTCATGGAAGCAATGTGTTCTTTGAGTCTTGTGGACACGTTTCTTCTGGTCTCGCCTACGTAGCTTGCACCACAGTCGCAAGGAACGACGTAGACCCCAGGAGCTCCTAGGGGATCCTTATCCTTTGGAGAGCGCAAAAATTGCCTGACACGTGAGGGGGGGCGGAATATCGTCTTGATGCTATATCTGCGGCGTAACAAGTGTCCAATTTTGTCCGTGACCCCCTTGACGTATGGTAGGTACGTTGCTGCTCTCTCAACCGATGTTATTCGGCACTTTGTGGAGTTGTTCGCAATCCGATTACTCTGCTTCCAGCTGTATCCGTTTGCCTCTAACACCGCCTTCACATGCGCGAGTTCCGTGTCTACATGTTGTGGGTCACATAATCTCAGCGCTCTGTTGATAAGTGTCCGAGGTAACGACGCTAGATGGGCGGGATGGTGATGGGAGTCAGCTCTCAAGTACCGGTCTGTATGCGTACTCTTGCGGTACACTGTGTGTGAGAGATGTCCATTCTGTTGTCGCTTGAGTAACACGTCAAGAAACGGCAACGCGCCCTCTATTTCTCGTTCGACAGTGAAAGTGATCGTCGGATGTTTGCTATTTAGATGTTCTAATAAAGGTGTTACATGATCCTTATGTAAAATAGCAAACACGTCATCCACATATCGCCACCAGTATCTCGGTCTAAAGGATATGTCGTGTAGTGCCGATGTCTCGAACCACTCCATAAAAATATTCGCAACTACTGGAGCTATAGGAGAACCCATGGCCACACCTTCCGTCTGAATATAAAATTCACCGCGCCACTTAAAATACCCACTTATCAGTATGTACTTTATTATGTTCATGTACTCGATAGGTATAAGAGCTCTCTGGAATAAATCCGTTATAATTTTGAGTGTGTCCTCTATCGGTACGTTCGTGAACAATGACGTGACGTCGAAGCTCACCATCAGTTCGTCTTCACCTAATGTTACTTCATCTAGGAGCTGTATAAAGTGTCGCGAGTCCCTCACAAAACTTGTGGTGTTTCCTGTTAATGGAAGTAGCATGTCAGCCATGTATCGAGCTGTTTTATAAGTGGGTGAGTTGATTTGACTGACTATAGGTCTCAAAGGCCACGACGGCTTGTGAATTTTAGGTAGGCCATAAATTCTCGGTGCAGTTGGGTTCAAAGGGCGTAATCTACTGTACAGATCTTCATTTAATGCACGCAGTAGTGTACTCAGTTTGGTAGTTACTCGAGATGTAGGGTCGTATGTAACACGTTTGTAAGTATTACCGTCACTGAGGAGCTGGTTTATTTTCTGTTCGTACTGTGCTGTGTCCACGACTACTGTTGCATTCCCCTTATCTGCGGGTAAAACTAAAAGCTGTGTGTTGTTACGTAAACTACGTAGTGCAAACATTTCCGAGTTCGAGATATTGGATTTAGGTACCTTGGATTTTCGCAATGTTAATGCTACTTCTTGTCGTAAACATTCAGCGTCATGAATCGGTATGTTATTCCGGGAGATCGTTTCCTCGATGCCGGTGATGATCACCTCGACGGGTATCTTCCGCGGTGTGGGTGCAAAGTTAAGACCTTTTGATAATACCGATTTTTCATTATCAGTGAGTACCTGCGACGATAAATTTACAACCGCCTGATTCTCCACCACTGAACGGTTGACGTCGGAAGGACGTTGCTCTGAGGTTTTTGTCAGGTGTTTTAATTTTCTATCATGACTTTCGACGAATTGTTTAAAGTGTATTGCGCTCTGCTATAAGTCATTGAATCCAAGGTATCCCATAAATCTTGACGTAATAGACGAGACAACTGTAAGTGTAATTCCATCAATTCCATTGATACACTCGCGATGTTTCGAAAGTAATCTCGTATTACCCTCTTCACCAATTTATCATTCACATCACTGAAGAACTTTGTGTAATCTCGAATACATTTCACTGGTTTAATGCGCAAGAACTTCGGCAACACTCCACTATTTCGGCACTTTTGTACAAACACTAAACCACATTCGAGTTTGTTACGTTTATTCCTCAGCGATGCAAATCTCCGCACATTTTTAAGGCATACCTCCCCGTAGAGGTTTACAATTTTATTATAAAAACTCACGTTCATTTTAAACTTATAGATTTAAAAACGGGAATTTAACGTGACTTACGCGATGTCGATATAGCGATCGACATATGTTTCGGCCTCATCCGGAGGCCTTCTTCAGGATCTTGAGTGCGGGGCGCTCGCCGACGCTTTCAACCTCGCACTGCGGGCCGCTGCTCGTGCAGCGCGGGCGGACGGAGCGGGCGGCGGCGGCGGCGGTGGTGGTGTTGGTGGGGGGTGATGATGCGGTGTACATAGTGAAGGCGCGGGATTAGGTTGGAGGGCTTCGTCTTCATCACTGCTGTTTACTTCAGACGAAACCTCATCCAACCGGCAGACGGAACTCAAGGTGTCCTCCTCACTGTTGCCACTGGTGACGTGCTTTCCATGAAGAACGGTTTTCCACGTATGTGACAGGTACCACCCTCTGTCTCTGTTGAAGTTACGACGACGACTGATCTCAATGGCTTCTCGGATTTTGCGGGGTACAAAGTACTTTTTACGCGCCAAAATCCGTGCCTTGTCAAATCTGATGTAGTGCGTCGTCCCAGATGTGAGAGCGTGCTCTGTAACCGCCGAGCTACCGCTGTCCACGTTCTTCATGGAAGCAATGTGTTCTTTGAGTCTTGTGGACACGTTTCTTCTGGTCTCGCCTACGTAGCTTGCACCACAGTCGCAAGGAACGACGTAGACCCCAGGAGCTCCTAGGGGATCCTTATCCTTTGGAGAGCGCAAAAATTGCCTGACACGTGAGGGGGGGCGGAATATCGTCTTGATGCTATATCTGCGGCGTAACAAGTGTCCAATTTTGTCCGTGACCCCCTTGACGTATGGTAGGTACGTTGCTGCTCTCTCAACCGATGTTATTCGGCACTTTGTGGAGTTGTTCGCAATCCGATTACTCTGCTTCCAGCTGTATCCGTTTGCCTCTAACACCGCCTTCACATGCGCGAGTTCCGTGTCTACATGTTGTGGGTCACATAATCTCAGCGCTCTGTTGATAAGTGTCCGAGGCAACGACGCTAGATGGGCGGGATGGTGATGGGAGTCAGCTCTCAAGTACCGGTCTGTATGCGTACTCTTGCGGTACACTGTGTGTGAGAGATGTCCATTCTGTTGTCGCTTGAGTAACACGTCAAGAAACGGCAACGCGCCCTCTATTTCTCGTTCGACAGTGAAAGTGATCGTCGGATGTTTGCTATTTAGATGTTCTAATAAAGGTGTTACATGATCCTTATGTAAAATAGCAAACACGTCATCCACATATCATGTATCGTGCATCATGTATAGCTCATATCTTGTATCGTGTCATAGGTCACTTCACCGTTATGTTTCTTTAGTACTGCATCAATGTCTGCAATCAACTTGTCCTGTACCTCTGGATTCTTTGCCAGTAAATAAAGCATAAATGTCATCGTCGTAGCAGAAGTTTCATAGCCAGCCGCATAAAACACAAATGCCTGGGCGGAAATCACATCTTCCGTCAACTCCACAGTAACTTGCTTATCGTCTGCATGCTTCTTTGGACCATGAACTTTACCTTCCAATTTCAGCTCTAATATTAAGTCCATAAAGTCTTTCCTATTCGACGGTGCTCCGTTCCTTTGATTTATCACATCTCTGACGAGTCCATCGAAGAATGTTTTAACAAATTTCGGAATTAGGAATATGTTTATTTTCTTCAAAATACCAGAGTACATCATTTCCAACTCGGCGAAATTAAGAGTAAATATAAGCTTATCAATCTTGCTAAGTATATTTAGTACCTCATTATTTTTAGTGTCAATGTCTAGCCCAAAAGCACACGCAGCTATGGTAGTTATGGTGTATTTTTGCACAAGTTGGTATACTTCATGTTCAGATTGCGTAGAGATAATCTCGTCGATATGTTTAACAAAACTGTCTCCGCGTTCGTCCATCAAATAGAGCATGTTCTTCAGCTTACCGGATGTGAATATGGGGGTGAATCTATTTCGCAGCACGCGCCAGGTTTCTCCGTCTGCGTTGAATAAGTTCGCTCCCAATCCTTCCTTACTGAACTCGATGCCGCGGTCCACAAACAGGTCGAAGTCTTTGATCATAACATGTTTAATGATTTCCAAGTCACGGATTAATAAACAGGGCGTAGTCATTCTGTAAACACCGATAACTTTCTCATCGGGGAAAGCGTCATAAATTTCTTTGAAAATTATTCCCATATTTTTCTTTCTCAATGCGGACTCCATCATATTGCCGAAGAGCGGAACTGGCTGAGGACCCATGGCCCCTCTGTCTTTCCAGTAATTGAAGGTCCTCGTACAATAGTAGTACAGGAAGGTGGCTAGCGTCACTAACACAACCGTTACATAGTAGAGGAGCGCCATGTCGGCTCTCGAACACGAACACTGACACCTAATGACTGCTTGCTACTTTGCGCCATCATATCACTGCTTTTATTACATTTTCTTATCACGTTTTATACACATGTACTAGAAAATGTACTACTGATTATAATTTATATCCGACTTCACAAAAAGGAGGAGGTTCTGAATTCGCCTGTATATATATATATATATAATAATATATATAATATATACATACATATTTGCTACCTACGTTTGTCACCTTAGAACTACGTCATTTGTAAACCGATTAAGAAAATTATTTTTTTTGTTTCAGAGAGTATGATTTCCGCTTGGTCCCATTGTAATTTTATGCAGAGATATGGAGATAAACACCTCAAACTTACCACCATCGGAGTATTCTAGGCCTAGCGTGTTAACCATCTTTGACCACATCATCGCTTACAACCAGGCGAGATGTACGCCTAATTCCTATATTACTATTATAACATAGAATATAACTATACAGTAAACTCTTTATGTGCATTAATTTTATTGCAAATTCTAAATCTATCATCACCATTTTAGCGACGACATTCGCAAAGCGGAGAGCAGTGACTGGAAACAAAGAGCCGAAGATCGGGCTCAGTGGCGTGTCTTGGGGGAGGCCTACGTCCAGCACTGGACTGCACTGTACACACACTTAATACTTGACACTAGCTAAGTACACTAATCGTGAAGAGGCATATAAAAAAAAGTACCTACGCAAAATGTTACACGCTCGGTTGCTATACAAATCAACGTTATTTCTCTGTAGATCTCGATAAATGGTCTGTGGGATTAGGAGGCACACTTTATCCAAATTCACTAGGACCGGTAGCACATGAATAAAGAAGGAACAGAGACAAAGCTTCATACAACTGCGCAGTGATGATGAAGTAGAAGCACGTGAGTGCGTGAGCACTAGCGGCCTGTGTGCGATAAGTGCGCGCAAAGTAGGTCTTTTCAGCCCTAGGGTGAGAAAGTGATTTTTTAATTTTTGGCTTATGAATGTTTTTTATAGTGCCCTGTCTAAGGAGGTTCAATGAAATTCCTTGACATTTCATAACATTACATGACATTTCGTGACATTTCATGAAATTTCGTAACATTTCATGTGACATATCATGACATTTCGTTACATTTCGTGGCATTTATGACATTTCATGACATATGACATTTCATGACATTTCGTGATATCTCATGATCATGATCGACATACATCATTGTCGACAATGATGAAGCTTGAAAAATAAAAAAGCAGGTCATGTTTATTTGAAGGAGGATTTTATTACGATGAACATTTTTCTTGTTTTTTTTTTGTACCAACCCTACAAGAATAGCTAAACATTTTGTCCGTTCCTTAGAAGGTTTGTCTCTGTTCCTTCTTTACTCATGTGCCGGTTGTCTCTACATGCATAGCGATGAATTTCGAGCGATAACCGTCGATACGAAAAGAGATGCAGATAACAACTGTCTAGCTGCATCTCATTCTAGCAGACGTTTGCGATTTCAAGGCGCATCGCTATCTATGTAGAGATTTCCACCCTAGGTACCTTATTGTAAACAGAATGTCGATAATATTCCTAATTCATCGATATATCTATCACTGCTGCAGTGGCTGTATCAAGAATTACAATTTTACAATATTTTAATTAGAAGCAACTGATGTACTTACTTCAAACAATTTTTAAGTACTTGGATATCAGACCCGACCGTTTACAAAATATAATAATTTAACTTTTTCTAAATTCAACTTCTTTGTCTTCACGGTCCGATGTTGATTAATTGATGGTACACAAATTATCAACTTTACATTTTAAATTTAAATCGCTAAATTATGTTTACTATTTTCTTTATTATTGCAATTTTTTTCCTTATTTGAATATTTACATGACTACCCAAAACGAACCATATGAGCCCTGCCCTTACTCAAGATACCAAATTATAGTATTGTCAAGTGTCATCCGAACTATATACAAATTTTCAAGTAGTAAAACCATTGAAAGCGTCTTAAAAATATTATGCATTCTGTAGTCTGCGGCTTAGTCTACATTAAAAAGTATCCTACGTCCTACGAATAAATGATAAGACTTATTATTTATTCATAGCCTACGTCTTATTATTACACTATACTAATGCAGAGTGTTATTATCCCTGTGCAAATTTTCAGCGCTTTAGCCTTGAAGAGGTCCTACACAAACTAACTGGCTTTCGCATGTAAAATATTACTAGCTCCGCCTGTGTTAAAAAGTATCCATGTTCTAATCCACTATACTGGCTACACCAGTGCTATATTTTAGCCAAATCGGTCGAGCTGTTTAATCAGCCGAAGTCCCAAAGGGGCCCCAAACAGGTAAACAAATATAAAAACGGAGTTTTGCATTTATGATACAAGCTGTGCCCCAAGGCTTTGCCCGCTTTAAAAAGTATCCTGTAGCCTAATCCACATTACTGGCAAATATCTAAGTGCAAAATTTCAGCTCAATCGGCCCAGCTGTTTGACCGTGAAGAATACCCAAACAAACAAATATACAAACTGACTTTTGCATTTTTAATTTTTGTTTTTTAAAGATTACTCGCACTGTGGGTTGCACATTACTAGTATTCTTGTTAACCCCTCCAACTAAGCTAAATATGCTTATGTCTGGAGTGGGTTCACGTCAATAGTGCAATGGGTGGGGTGGGATTCGAACTCACGACCTCTCGATTGCCAGTCCGACACTTTATCCATTGGGCTATTGCCGCCTTTATTCGTGTTGATACTTGATTGGTTGTTAATTATTGGTGTTAATAAAGTACATTCATAATTTGATCAATGTCGTTTAATAATATTCAGATGTATGCCACCTTTGGGTCCCATAATAGGTCTCATTGGGCACTGTTCTACCTCGTGAGGCGTGTTCTTGGAGACTGCTACTCGAAATTTTGACAGGAACTTGATCATACACATAGACGACTGCACCTTGGCAAAACGCATACCTGAAACAATATGTTAGGTTTTAACTCAAAATCTTTTGAATTACTTGATACATTTTCATTCATTGTCAATAGATTAGCTGAAGATTTTTATGTTATCTAATATATTGCTATGTATTATGTAATCTTCTATGAACTTCAAGCCTATCTTCGTTTTGTAAAGAAGCTACGTTGGCTTACTAAGAGGCTGTTAGGGTGAAATGCACAATATATTCACTTCAAGCGGGACGACAGTGCCAAGTGCGCAAGGCCTATCAGCGCCAATATCACAAACGGGTCAAAACAGTCTCGCCATGTGGATAATTCTTAAATCTGCTTAGTACGAATATACTCTCATCTCACTATTTCCTTGCACTCCAGACACACGTACGTTCTATCTGAGGCCCCCTAGACAAAATCCAATTTCTGTTTACATTCACGCTAACGCAAATTCAAAATGTATGGAAACAACTTTGTTGCGGAAATATAAATTTCATTCCCATACATTTTGAAGTTGCGTTAGCGTGAATGAAAACAGAAATTGGATTTTGTCTAAGACAACTTTGTCTAACAAACATCATGGTTCAATAATTTACAAAACGAAAAAACCGACTTCAAATGCCACGCTAGTAATTTTTAGTACAAAGTTTGAGGTATTTATACCTCTGGAGATACTCATTAATGAAATCTCAATGAAATTTCAATAATACTCTCAAACAATAAAAAAATGAATATTCCAAATAGGTTTTGTTTGGTGACATGACAATTTTGACTTTCTTCAACTTTACAACATTATTACGGACGTATTATGTTTTGGTTTTTAGTTTACTTTACAATATTTGGTTTAGTTTACAATACTGAATACTGAATACTGGTTTTTAGTTTTTTTTAAATAGATTTTTTTAGGAAATTTCATGAAAAAATTAGCAACATAGTGAGACTGTTCTCAATCCGCTAGACAGCTGTTACGTAGGCTTGTCTTCATCTCTGCAGAAACTCATCAGATCTCGATGAATTTACTTGCTTTTTACTTTTGCGCTTGCTGCTTTAATTAGTGGTATAACATCAATAACCTACATTAAAACACAAGCAAAACAAAATTTTATCTTATTCTAATCAACATATGCCAAACAGAAAAAAAATCAGTGATCTTTGTTGAGAGTTTGAAATTTCTCGGTATACATATTGATCAATGTTTAAACTGGAATAAAGAACTGTCTTCTATAGGATGTGCACTCAGCTCGGCGTGGTATGCTCTCAGGCGTATTCGAGACGAGGTAGATATGTGTCATCTAATGACAATATGCTATGCGCTTATTGAGTCAAAACTAAGATATAGCATACAGTGTTGAGGGAACAGCTATCAGTACAATATAAATAGAGCTTTCGTTCTGCAGAAACGTGCTATACGAACAATGGTCAGAATTCCTCCATAGCAGTCTTGCAGAGAACATTTTCGCACTTTAAAAATATTAACTGTCCCCAGCCTTTATATTATGGTATTGCTCACAGACGTCATGGACAAAAAACATGCGTATGAAACTACAGAGTAAAAGGAACAAAGGCACGACCTCAAAGTAACAATTACTGAAGTAAATTGTTACTCTGAGGGCACGACGAATACGACGAAAAGATATGGAAAAATAAATTACACCGAGGTTGAATATTTTAATATACTGCACATATTAAGGATAAAATTATTTAACAGCCCCCAGCTAAACTGAAATCTTTGGAAAATACCTCAGTCTACATTTACAAATTGAAGAAAATGTTATTAGATGGGTGCTTTTATTCGGTTAACGATATTCTTGATTTTAATTTAATTAGAATACTTCTTTTTGACTGACTTCAAAAAAGGACGAGGTTATATGTTCGTCGTGTATTATATTTGGTTGAAATTTAGAATCGTTTGGCACGAAAAAGGGGGAATGGAGGAGTGGAGGGGGTAGGTGAGGGTCCCCCTTTCACTACCCTACCACTCTCATTACAAGGTAATGCATAGTTTTTGAGTTATGATTTTTTTTGCAAAATCATAACCTCACTTGGTAAAAATTTAGAATCGTTTGGCACGAAAAAGGGAGGATGAGGTGATGGGGGGTAAGGGAGGGTCCCCCTTTCCTTTTCCCACCACTTTCATTACAAGGTAATACATAATTTTAGAGTTATGCGTATTTTTGTAAAATCATAACCTCACTTTTTTGTAACACTTTGCTGATCAATATCTCTGTTTTGTTGGATGTTTAACAAACTTTTTGCGCTTCGCCGGCACGCTCGCTTCGCTCGCTCGGCTCGCGCGTTGTGTTTTCGCAGTTTCAACCTAACCTAACCTAGTTTTTTTTATCTAGTGGGGTGTTCTTATTAATTTAGTTGTGGTAAATAATATTACTAAAATTTTTACTAAGTTATATAGCCCTTGTAATTATTATTTGCGCTTTGTTTTTATGGTTTAGTATATTTTTAGGTTAGATTTTGTTTATATCGTTTCTTGTAAAATATGCATTACCTTGTTATAAGAATGGTATTGTTACAATCAGGGACCTAACCTCTACCCATTCCCATAACATTTTATTAAAATTCATGCCAAACAATTCTAAATTCAACCAAAAATCTAAAATCAAACCCAACAAAAATAGGCATAACTCAAAAACTATGCATTACCTTGTAATGGGAGTGGTAGGGTAGTGAAGGGGGGACCCTCCCCTTCCCATTCCACCCCTTTACCCCCCTTTTTCGTGCCAAACGATTCTAAATCCAACCCTTATATTTTATTACAATTGCTTTGTTACAATTTGTAATTTTTTTTTTAATAGCTTACATTCTTGTTAACCCCTCCAACTAAGCCAAATATGCTTGTGTCTGGAGTGGGTTCACGTCAACAGTACAATGGGCGGGAATCGAACTCACAACTTACGATCGCCAGTCCGACACCTTATCCATTGGGCTATTGCCGCATTTATGTTTTTCTTTTTCTTTATTTTGATGATTTTGGATTAGTTTTGATATGGATATGTAATTTTAATGAATTATTATATGTATGTTTTATTACTTTAATTTTGTTGTCACTTTTTTGTTTGTTTTTAACTTTATCATATAATATATTTTATATTAATATATTTTCATTCATTTTTTTTTTATTAATCGTGGAAGTGTTTTTTTTTTTATATATGTAATTTTATTATTAAGTTTGATACCCGTTTTTCATGAGAATTACAACACACACGACCAACTTTTATAGTAATTCAGGTAAACACTGTTTTAATATCAAGTACAGATTTCAGTTCGATTTTAGACGATAGTTGCTACATAGACTATATTTATAATATAAATATGTATTAAATTTATTACAAACTTACCGATGCAGTTTCTCGGTCCAACCCCAAATGGCATATAAGCGCAAGAGTGCCTGTTTTTGGAATTCTCAGCGGTCTGCCTGTCAGGATCAAACTTTTCAGGATTCGGGTAATATTTCTCATCGCGTTGAATCCCGTGGGGAGAAACTAAGACCCTTGTGCCTTTTTTTATTGTTAAATCAGTTCCAGGTATTTTATAGTCAATTTGAGCAACTCTTTGTAAAGGCTCCACTAACGGAAATAGACGGAGAGTCTCATCAAATGTTTTTTCTAAATAGCTCATATCTTGTATCGTTTCGTAGGTCACTTCACCGTTATGTTTCTTTAGTACTGCATCAATGTCTGCAATCAACTTGTCCTGTACCTCTGGATTCTTTGCCAGTAAATAAAGCATAAATGTCATCGTCGTAGCACTAGTTTCATAGCCAGCCGCATAAAACACAAACGCCTGAGCAGAAATCACATCTTCTGTCAACTCCACAGTAACTTGCTTATCGTCCGCATGCTTTTTCGGACCATGAACTTGACCTATCTGTTTCAGCTCTAATATTAAGTCCATAAAGTCTTTCCTATTCGACGGTGCTCCGTTCCTTTGATTAATCACATCTCTGACGAGTCCATCGAAGAATGTCTTGACAAAATTGGGAAACAGAGAAACGTTTATTTTCTTCAAAATGCCAGGGTACATCATATCCAACTCATTGGCGAAATTTAGAGTAAGTATAAGCTTATCAATCTTGCTAAGTGTTTCTAGTGCCTCATTATTATTTGTGTCAATGTCTAGCCCAAAAGCACACGCAGCTATGGTAGTTATGGTGTATTTCTGCACAAGTTGGTAAACTTCATGTTCAGATCGTGTACAGCAAATTTCGTCGATATATTTAACAAAGCTGTCTCCGCGTTCCTCCATCAAATAGAGCATGCTCTTCAGCTTACCGGATGTGAATATGGGGGTGAATCTATTTCGCAGCACGCGCCATGTTTCTCCGTCTGCGTGGAACAAGTTCGCTCCCAATCCTTCCTTACTGAACTCGACGCCGCGGTCCACAAACAGGTCGAAGTCTTTGATCATAATATGTTTAATGATTTCCAAATCACGAATTAATAAACAGGGCGTAGTCATTCTGTAAACACCGATAACTTTCTCATCGGGGAAAGCGTCATAAATTTCTTTGAAAATTATTCCCATATTTTTCTTTCTCAATGCGGACTCCATCATATTTCCGAAGAGCGGAACGGGCTGAGGACCCATGACTCCTCTGTCTTTCCAGTAATTGAAGGTCCTCGTACAATAGTAGTACAGGAAGGTGGCTAGCGTCACTAACACAACCGGTACATAATAGAGGAGCGCCATGTCGGCTCGCGAACACTAACACTGACACTTAATGACTGCTACGTTGCGCCATCATATCACTGCTTTTATTAACATTTTCTTATCACGTTTTAGACACACGATAAGTTTTTAACATTAAGTATTAATTGGTCTTTGAAAATTGTACTATTGATTATAATTTATAGCCGACATCTCATTTCGCCTGTATATAATATATACATACATATTTGCTACCTACGGTTGATGCCTTAGAACTACGTCATTTGTAAACGTCAATAACAAATTATTATTAAAGAAAATTGTTACATTTTTCAGAGGGTATGCTTTCCGTTTGGTCCCATTGTAATTTTATCTAGATCTGTCTCTCGCCTAATTTCTCTATATTTAAATAGCAATTTAGCTAGGAATATTATATATTTATAGAATAAAAAATATAAATAATGATGTCTCTAAATTCCTATAAATGTGTACATTAAATATATAAAAAATATTTTGTTACCATTACTATTATAACATATAATATATAATACCTATACAGTGAATTCTTTATTTGCCTCTAAAATCGAAAGAAATCGAGGTGAAAGATCTTTGTTAGAGACAAGTTTTTCGTTATATTGTCGACACATTTTTAGTACTGGGGTAATAATACGAGGTATTGTTGGTAAATACTTACAGAGTGTATCTGTATATATAAAATCCTGACTGACTGACTGACATAAAAGCACAGCCCAAACCGCTGATCACATGAAATTTGGATGGTGTGTTCTTTGTGAAGTGTAGGCATCCACTAAGAAAGGGTTTTTTCGAAATTCCACCCCTAACAGGGTGAAACGGAGTTGAACTTTTTTGAAACTTTTTATTCTCTTGGTCGATTGTTTAGAAAACTGGTACACATATTCTTCAATTGAATTAATTATGAGACACGTGTATCACAGTTTTTCTAAAATCATCCTCGACAGAATGGTAATATCAACGTACAGCCTGTGTAGCTGGTCCTAGCGACATGAAATTTGGAGAGCGTGTTCTTAGTGAAGTGTAGGTTTCCATTTAGATAAGGTTTTTTAAAAATCTACCCATAAGAAGATGAAATGAGAGGTTGAATTTTCTGTGAATCTTTTTAGTCTCTAAATTGGTTGACTCAAAAATAGGTACCGATACTCTTGAATTAAAATTTGGAGACACATGTATCACAGTTTTCCAAAATCATCCGTAACACATTTGTTTTTGCGCAGCCGCCGACAAAAGCAAGTCTATTATAATTGCAATTCATCATCATCATCATCACCATTATCAGCCGGTATATAGCGACGACATTCGCAAAGCGGAGGGCAATGACTGGAAACAAAGAGCCGAAGATCGGGCTCAGTGGCGTGTCTTGGGAGAGGTCTACGTCCAGTGGACTGCACTGTACTGTACACACACTTAATACGTGACACTGGCTAAGTACACTAATCGTGTGGAGGCATATTTTAAAAAAAGTACCCACGCATAATGTTACATGTCGGTTTCCATACAAAGCAACGTGCTTACTCTGTAGATCTCGATAAATGGTCTGAGGGATCAAGCAGGACACACACTACATCCAAATTCACTACCTTATTGTAAACAGAATGTCGATAATATTCCTAATTCATCGATATGTGTATCACTGCTGCAGTGGCTGTATCAATAATTACAATATTATAATATTGTAATTAGGAGCAATTGATGTACTTACTTCAAACCATTTATACTTACTTCAAACCATTTATACATTTATACTTGGATATGAGATCCGACCGCTTACAAAATATAATAATTTAACTATTCCAAATTCAACTTCTTTGTCTTCACGGTCCGATGTTGATTAGTTAATGGGACACAAATTATCAACTTTACATTTTAAATTCAAGTGCTAAATTCCACTATATCTACTTATTTCCACTATTGTCTTTTTTTGCAAAGATTTTTTCCTTATTTAAATATTTACATGACTAGCCAAAACGAACCATATGAGCCTAACTCAAGATACCAAATTATAGTATTGTCAATTGTCATCCGAACGTCCGAACTACATACAAAGTTTTATGTAGTAAAACCATTGAAAATGTGTTTAATGTATTGTGTAGTCTGCGGCTTAGGCTATATTAAAAAGTATCCTATTATTACACTATACTAAATGTAGAGTGTTATTATCCCTGTGCAAAATTTCAGCTAACTATATCAATGGAGCGCTTAAGCCTTGAAAAGGTCCTACACAAACTAACTGGCTTTCACATGTATAATATAACTAGCTGCGCCCGGTGTCTTCGCCTGCGGTAAAAGTATCCTATGTTCTAATCCACTATATTGGCTATCCCAGTTCAATATTTCAGCCAAATCGGTCGAGCTGTTTAACCAGCCGAGGTCCCAAAGAGGCCCCAAACAGATAAACAAATATACAAACTGAATTTCACATTTATGATACTAGCTGTACCCCGAGGCGTCGTCCGCGTAAAATAGTATCCTATAGCCTAATCCATAAGAATACCCGAACAAACAAATATACAAACTGACTTTCGCATTTATAATATTTGTGTTGATACTTGATTGGTTGTTAATTATTGGTGTTAATAAAGCACAATCATAATTTGATCAATGTCGTTTAATAATATTCAGATGTATGCCACCTTTGGGTCCCATAATAGGTCTCATTGGGCACTGTTCTACCTCGTGAGGCGTGTTCTTGGAGACTGCTACTCGAAATTTTGACAGGAACTTGATCATACACATAGACGACTGCACCTTGGCAAAACGCATACCTGAAACAATATGTTAGGTTTTAACTAAAAATCTCTTGTATTACTCAATACAATTTCATTCATCGTCAATAAATTTGCTGATGACTTTTATGTTTTCTAATATATTGCTTTTTTTTATGTCATCTTTTTTGAACTTTAACACTTACTTCACTTACAAAGCGAAGGTTTGGTTTGTAAAGAAGCTAAGACGCTGTTAGGGTGAAATGCACAATACACCTCAAGCGGGATGACAGTGTAGGACCTATCAGCCAATATCACAAACGGGTTAAAACAGTCTCGCTATATGGATAATACTAAAATCTGCATAGTACGAATATATTCCTATCACGCTATTTTTTATGCGCTCCAGACACACACACGTACGTAGGTGAGATAGTGGTCAAACGCTAGCCTATATGATATTAAAAAAAAGATCACATATACAATATTTGCGGCGGCAACATCATTGTTTAATAATTTTAGATCTTACCTTTTTAAAACCGACTTCAAATGCCGCGTTAGTAATTTTAGTACCAAGTTTGAGGTGTTTATATCTCCGAAGATACACATCAGATCTCAATGAAATTACAATGAGACTAAACCGACAACTCAAACAAAAAAAAGAATATTCCAAATCGGTTTTGTTTGGAAAACAGTCTTCATTTACAAATTGAAGAAAATGTTATTAGAAGGTAACAGGCGCAGTGCAGTGACATGCAAAATTCTGTACTACCAGAATTTTGCATGCCGCTGTATCTGTAATAGGTAGACGTCACCGCTTACCATCAAGCGAGCGTCGTGCATGTCCTGTTACCGTTTACCATAAAAATAAAAATAAAAAAATAGAAGGGTACTTTTTACAATTAATTCCTTAACTATTTTAAAGTCCTTTTTTTAAATTTGTAACATGTTTTTCTTTTTCCTTATTTCAATGATTTTGGATTAATTTTGACGTTAATTACTTTATAAATTGTTAAACACAATCCAAAATTTCATCGTACCGACGGGACCCGCAACCTCCGGAATAACATGTTCCGGTGCTTTGCCAATTAAGCCACAGTGCGATGTATCGTTACGACGAAATTAGTGGATTGCATTTGTTAACCCAATTATGCATTGGTGGCGCACTCTATGACTACTTATTACGTAAGTTAATAATTCGGAAGAAATCATTACAGTTTTCAAATCTGACGAGAGATGTTGCACTGCTTAAATCAAATATTATGTTTCTTTGAAGTGTTACACACTTTATATTTTCGTAAATTGTTAAACACAATCCAAAATTTCATCGTGCCGACGGGACGATGAAATGTAACAACTTGTAATGTAACACTTCAAAGAAACATAATATTTAATTAGGTACTTTAATTTTGTGGTCACTTTTCTGGTTAGTTTTTAATTTTAATTTTGATGATTTGTAGAAAAAAAAATATGTAATTTTAGTATTAAGTTTGATACCTGTTTTTAATGAGAGTTAAAACACACACGACCAACTTTTATAGTAATTCAAAGTAATTCAAGTAAACACTGTGTTAATTCTCAGAATTGCTCCATCTGAATATTAACTACAGGTTTCAGCTTGATTTTAGGCGATAGTTGCTACATAGACAAAATATTTATTTATTACTCTGTCCTAAATATGTATTAAATTTATTGTAAACTTACCGATGCAGTTTCTCGGTCCAACCCCAAATGGCATATAAGCGCAAGAGTGCCTGTTTTTGGAATTCTCAGCGGTGTGCCTGTCAGGATCAAACTTTTCAGGATTCGGGTAATATTTCTCATCGCGTTGAATCCCGTGGGGAGAGACTAAGATCCTTGTGCCTTTTTTTATTGTTAAATCAGTTCCAGGTATTTTATAGTCAATTTGAGCAACTCTTTGTAAAGGCTCCACTAACGGAAATAGACGGAGAGTCTCATCAAATGTTTTTTCTAAATAGCTCATATCTTGTATCGTTTCGTAGGTCACTTCACCGTTATGTTTTTTTAGTACTGCATCAATGTCTGCAATCAACTTGTCCTGTACCTCTGGATTTTTTGCCAGTAAATAAAGCATAAATGTCATCGTCGTAGCACTAGTTTCATAGCCAGCCGCATAAAACACAAACGCCTGAGCAGAAATCACATCTTCTGTCAACTCCACAGTAACTTCTTTATCGTCCGCATGCTTCTTCGGACCATGAACTTGACCTTTCAATTTCAGCTCTAATATTAAGTCCATGAAGTCTTTCCTGTGCGACGGTGCTCCGTTCCTTTGATTTATTACATCTCTGACGAGTCCATCGAAGAATGTTTTAACGAATGTCGGAATTAGGGAAATGTTTATTTTCTTCAAAATGCCAGGGTACATCATATCCAACTCATTGGCGAAATTTAGAGTAAATATTAGCTTATCAATCTTGCGGAGTGTTTTTAGTACCTCATTATTTTTTGTGTCAATGTCTAGCCCAAAAGCACACGCGGCTATGGTAGTTATAGTGTATTTCTGCACAAGTTGGTAAACTTCTTGTTCAGATTGCGTAGAGCAAATCTCGTCGACATATTTAACAAAACTGTCCCCACGTTCGTCCATCAAATAGAGCATGCTCTTCAGCTTACCGGATGTGAATATGGGGGTGAATCTATTTCGCAGCACGCGCCAGGTTTCTCCGTCTGCGTGGAACAAGTTCGCTCCCAATCCTTCCTTACTGAACTCGACGCCGCGGTCCACAAACAGGTCGAAGTCTTTGATCATAATATGTTTAATTATTTCCAAATCACGAATTAATAAACAGGGCGTAGTCATTCTGTAAACACCGATAACTTTCTCATCGGGGAAAGCGTCATAAATTTCTTTGAAAATTATTCCCATATTTTTCTTTCTCAATGCGGACTCCATCATATTTCCGAATAGCGGAACGGGCTGAGGACCCATGACTCCTCTGTCTTTCCAGTAATTGAAGGTCCTCGTACAATAGTAGTACAGGAAGGTGGCTAGCGTCACTAACACAACCGGCACATAATAGAGGAGCGCCATGTCGGCTCGCGAACACGAATACGGACACCTAATGACTGCTGCTTTGTGCCATCATATCACTGCTTTTATTTACATTTTCCTATCGCGGATTAGACACATGATAAGTATTTAAATAATAAGTATTGATTAATGTTTGTTAAAAATGTGTACTTTCTGATTGAAGTTTTTAGCTGACTTCACAAAAAAAGAGGAGGTTTTCAATTCGCCTGTATAAATAACACACATATTTGCTATCTACATTTGCTACATTAGAACTAGGTACGTCATTTGTAAACCGAATTAGAAAATTATTTTTTGTTTCAGAGAGTATGCTTTTCGTTTGGTCCCATTGCAATTGTATCGAGATCTGAAATATTTCTCCAGTGATATGGAGATAAATACCTCAAACTTACCACCATCAGAATATTCTAGGCCTAACGTGTTCACCATCTTCGACCACATCATCGCTTACCACCAGGCGAGATGTACGCCTAATTGCGCTATATTTTAAAAGCAATTTAGCTAGGAATATTATATGTTTATAAAATAAAAAAGATAAATAATAAAGTCTTTAAATTTCTATAAGTGTACATCAACTATACACATTACACATTTAAAACTAAAGATAATAGGTACAAAATATATTGTTTAACTATTACTATTATAACATGTAACATACCGTACCAATACAGTAAATTCTTTATTTGCCTCTAAAATCGAAATTCAGGTTAACATTTTCTGTTAAAGACATGTTTTCCATTATATTGTCGACACATTCTTACTACTGGGTTATAAATACGAGGTATTATTGTTAAATACTTACAGAGTGAGTCTGTGTTTATAAAATCCAATGTCTTGACAGACTGATATATCATCGCACAGCCCAAACCGCTGATCCGAGTCACATGAAATCTGGAGGGTGTGTTGTTTGTGAAGTGTAGGCATCCACTGAAAAAGGTTTTTTTTTTAAATTCCACCCCTAACAGGGTGAAATGGAGGGTTGAACTTTCTTTGAAACTCTTTATTGTCTATGTCGATTGTCTATAAAATTGGGACATATATTTTTCAATTAAAATTATGAGACACGTGTATCACAGTTTTTCCAAAATCATCCTCCACGCGCTAGTATGACTGACAGACTAAATTATATATCAACGTACAGCGCTCGCTAAGAGACGCTGGTCCTAGAGTCATGAAATTTGGAGAGCGTGATTTTTGTGAAGTGTAGGTTTCCATTTAGATAAGGTTTCCTTTTCTACCCCTAAGAAGGTGAAATGAGGGGTTAAATCTTCTGTGAAACTTTTTATTCTCTGAGTCGATTGACTCGAAAATAGGTACTCATACTTTTGAATTAAAATTTGGAGACACATGTATCACAGTATTCCAAAATCATCCGCAACACATTTTTTTCTGTATGAAAATGTATTAAAAAGCGGTTTCACACGGTCGGTTATACTTGGTCTGCTCCAAAATAAAGTCACAGAGCAGAATTTGTTCGGGATATTGTCAGTTTGTATATTCAATTGAGAGGGAATGAGAGCGCTTATAATATGAAGGAAAATAGGTATGTGATTTGTTTCCAGTAAGAAGCGAAGCCGCGGGTAGAAGCTAGTGTATTATAATTGCAATTACGAGACATAAATATAGTGTTCTGAGATAAAGAGGAAATGGAGAATCTATTGTTGAATGTCATTCTGTGAAGAATACTGAGATCGTAATAAAGACGTATGTTCTCGAGGGAAACAACCTGAAATAGGGATATAGGAAGACCCGCCTCAGAACACTACTTAACTGATACAATCACTTGCAAGTCATGTAAAGTCGGACTTTTTTACTATGATTTTAATACAAGCGATTAAATATAAATATGTAAGCAGCGATAACTTTTTTATTTAGAAATAAATTAAAAGCAAAAAAACTTTATAAAAGAAGTGCCAGTAATTTTTTTTTTCGTAAAAACCTATCATATATACATCATAAAAAACACATAAAAACAGCCAAATCGGTCTACCTGTTTTCAAGTTATCGCGTGAGTAAGGGAAATAGGGATTCGTTCTTGTAAAGCCCGAAAAACCATATAGATTTTTAGACTTTGTTACCCCATTTAGGGAGGGAATTTTGATACATCCTGAAACACGTATTTACTTATTTATTTACAAAAGTACTTACGAGTGTAAAGTTTCAAATTAAGAAAATCTAATCTAGTTTTTCGATACAAACTTTGAACCTCCGTTTCATCGCATTAAAGGGTGAATTTTTGTAATATCCTTTCTTAGCGGATACCTACGTTATAATAACTATCTGCTTGCGAAATTTCAGCGCAATCCGAAACAATATTGATTTTCAGACTTTGTTACCCCACTTCGCCCTCTTAGGGGAGAAATTTAGAAAAACCCTGAAACGCGTATGCACTTATTTATTTACAGAAGTACTTGTGTGAAGTTTCGAATAAAAAAGACTATCTAATCTTGTTTCTTCACACAATCTTTGAACCCCCGTTTCATCCCTTAGGGGGTGAATTTTTGAAAATACTTTCTTAGTACACCCTTACGTACTAAGACAAATGTACCCTCCAAATTTCAAGTCTCTACGGCCAGCAGTTTCGGCTGTGCGTTGTCTATAAGTCAGTCAGTCAGTCAGTCAGTATGTCAGGACAAAGATTCTTATAGTATTAGAAGATCACAAGTCTTTGGACTTGTTAGTTTGTATCGTACAATAACAAGAGGTATGTTTGTTTCAGACAGGCGGGTGGAGCAAATGCAGATGTTTCGTGCGCGCCCAAGCTGGAGCGAACAGAGCGCGCGGGCTGCGCACGTCGCGGCCTCCACCCCGCGCCCCCTCTAGACATAGACACCCTGCACACTGCACTATATACGGTCAGTTAACCAATGTATATATATATCTTTTAAAAGTCGACTCCCTGCACAAGTTAAACTGTGTCGCGGATGCCTTTACAAAACTACAAGTCACGGTCACAATCAGACACAGACTCGGAACAATTGTCTGTGGAGCACACAGTGGAAATTCCCGTGAGGCAATCGAACCCACAACCTTTAGTCTTCTGGTCAATATATATATAATAGCCATTTGACCAACAGGTCAGACGTCTTATTATTTCCTAGGCTAACGAGCTACTTCATCAACATTCATGTCTTAATGCCATATTCCGACTCCGAACAAGCACGCTGTCATCTCATGCGGGGTACACACTGAACCGAACGAGCGCGAACTAATGCTGAATAGAGGGAGATGAATCTATACGCCTGTATAGATGCGTCTTCTTCCAATCGCCATTCGTTCCCTTGGTGTATTCCCTGCATTAGACCGCATCGTCACTTAACATCAGAGATGGTCAAGTGCTTGTCTGTTCGCAATAAAAAATAAGCTTAAATGTTTCTCGATATATCTGTGGTTTCTCGGCTGAAAAAGGGGTGAGTGTGAGATCAGTGTGGTCAAACACTTGATTATAAATTATACTTAAATTTAAAATTTAAAACTACCTCTAACATAACTATTTATAATCTGTTCATTGATACCATTCCGACGAGCTCAAACTCGACATCGCGGCTGTAAGTTGGTGAGGAGTTGAGTATCCCGCAAATTTCAGATGTCCCAGCATCAGATCAATGCTACCAAGTTCTTACAACACCGTTGAAGTAAGAGTGTACTGAATTTCGAATTGATCAGAACTACGAAAGTTTATTTCATAGCGTCGTCATCTAGAAAAATGCTCATTTTCTTCAAACGCCTGAACGGATTTTCATGAATCAAAGCTAATAATACTCTCGATCAAGTCACCTATCAAACAAAAAAGCTAAATTAAAATCGGTTCAGCCGTTTGGGTGCTACGATTCCACAGACAGACACACAGATACACACGTCAAAGTTATAAAACCACTTTTTGCGTCAGGGGTTAAAAAGAAAACGTGAGCAATAAACTCATGAGCTGTTAATAGAAATAAATATAAGTTATTAATTGATTCAAAGTGAAAAAAAAATAGTTTTACAACGCAGACTTGAATTTTCAAAACGTATAAAGCCACTATGCAACTTTCTAATGACTGTCTTATCCCTGCTTCGTTTGTTTCAGTTTATAACGGACATATTTTAGAAACAATTTTTTTTGTTTAATATATGTAGTATAGATTACCTACGTTAATTCTTATCATTTCTTATCAGTTATTGTGGAAAAATATTTTGAAGTGTATTTTACATTGAGACTGCCTAACACCAGTAATCAGCAATCTGCTTATCTACCGGTATCCAGTGGCTTACAATAAATGATACGTCATTGTTTTTAAACAGTGAATCATATGACTCGTGCCGAACATAGAATAAAAGTTGTTTGTTTTTTTTTTTTTTTTTATAATCCTGTTATCCTGTGTAATTATGACTGTGTATATAATTTCATTATCGTTGTTGCGAATCCGATGTAGGTACTGATAGTATATGTATATGCATATAAAGTTTTATGTGTCGATACGCGTTCTGCTGTTTTATTGTATCTGCAACATTTTACAGATATATATGTCCAATACAAAAACCCGCGAGATATGTATTGCGACTTTTGTGGACGCAGCTTTAGATTTAGCAAAGACGTTACATAGTAGCTTATAATAGTTACCTAACTTTGTTACTAACATTAAGCGTAGCATTAAGCAATATTTCTTTAATTTTGTACCGACTCATTTTGTACCGACTGTACACTATTGAAACCGACGTACCTGATATAATTACGGAACCGCCTCCACGAGTGAGATCATCGCAACGAGTCGCTCTGATACCGTCGGGTGATCACCAAAAAAAACCGGCCTAGTGTGAACTCGCGCACCGAGGCTTCCGTACAGACTGGTCAAACTAGGTTAAAGGACAAACTTTACTTTGCAGTTCGATCCATAGACCGATGCCTAGACACGGTTAATACACCAACAGAATATAATATGTTTGTAATAGTAAACTCGCTCTTTTTTTTATTAAACTGCTGTGCTGTTCGCTACATTCAATTAAATTAAAAAATTTATTCACTATTCATTACTTTTCTGTTATACAAATAGTTCTTGTAGTAACGAAATGGCCAAGCAACATATTTTCACTAAGGTGTAGAGCTTGTGAAGTTAGAGCATGTACAGTTAGAGCGTGGAGAGTTAGGAGCTTGGCTCTAAATGAGATCTGATAACTTTTTGACAGTGCGAACAGCATGGTCTCGTCTTGGCAACACTTTACATGAAAATGTTTTTTGTGGGATTTATTTTGTCTAAAAAATATTCTGACCAAACGTGAAAAGGAAAAAATATATATTTAAGAATACAAATGTACTAAGGATATATCATCCGCAATCGGGTTCATTGTTTTTTAGTAAATGTTTTGTTTCCTTTCGATGTACGGCACCCTAAAAACGACGATCATTCTGCCAGCGCATCGTAGCATCGCATCATCGCAATGGCACGGTAATAATAAATGGTATAGTAGTGTATAAATACGGTCATAACTTTATACTGCACGTCGATAATTTCGTCGCGATAGTCTCGCTAGTGGAGTTTCGCCTCAGACCTTTGAAAATATCTTTATAACATGTCTAAAATTTTGTTCACAGGTCGGTCATGAAAAATCTTGCCCAATTGCTGGCTGTCCCTATCAGCGAAAACGTGGTAATTTTCATCTACTTGGTAGCCGCGGTCACACTGCTCTCGCGGACGACAGGTGAGGACATTCCACATACACTTATCTATTGCATTTGATAGAATAAACACGCCGACAGTTAGGATACAAGTTCAACCGCATTGATTATTATTCAATCTGCAAAAGGTGGGTGGACTTTTTTCTTTCTTTTAGATGGATACAGGAAGTATAAAGGTACGGCGTCCTGTGTCCGCGTGCGCGTTCGCGATCTGAATTTCTATTGTTTTCTGATCGCCATAGATCGCGTTTGGTGCGAACCAGTCGGTACAAATACTACTGCGCTATTTGATAGCCGCCTATATCGCACACGCAGTACGCCCCGGTGTCGTCGTACCTTAAGACGGTGGTATACAAAAATAAGTGTAAGTATATAATTGTAATATCAAATGCAAAATTAAAGTAAGAATATTATAAATAACTCGAAATAAATATACTACACATAGAAATCATACTCTAATATAAATATAATACATATATTCCAATACATACGAATGAATAAATCAATAATATTTTATACTTTCAATTGTTTTGATGCTAGTTTATGTAAAATTATATAAGTGGTCAGTACAAACAAATATACAAGAAAACATTTTTTTTCTCAATATATATAACCAAAACCTCAGTATTAAGGTATAGTAATTTAGTTAATATTTTTATTAATCTGAAGATAGTGGAAAGAAAAACAAGGGTTTAAATTTTGATAACTTAAATTAACGAACATATTTAACTCAAAGATAAAATTATACGTAGTAATAATAAGATAATTTTTATACACTTTAGCAAATAATACTTAAATTTAAGATTTAAAACCACCTCTGACTGATCTATGAATCTGTTAATTAAGACCATTCCATTGAGTCTAAACACGACATTTGCTATAATTATTATTAATTGCTGAAGAGTTGAGTATTCTGCAGATTTCAGGTGATGCCCAGTCAAGGATACCACTGTGGAGTAACAGGATACCGAATTTCGAATTAATCAGACCTATGCATGAGTTGCCTAGCCTCATCAACTAGAAAAGGAAATCAGAAACTCAGAATGTCAGAATCTACAAGTGGCTGAACGGATTTTCTAGAAACAAAGCTAAGAACACTCGATTTAGTCATCAATGAAACAAAAAGAAAATTAAATCAATTTTGGTTCATCCATTTGGGAGCGACGATGCCAGAGACAGACATACAAGTGCACAGATACACAGACACACTGATGCGCACGTCAAATTTATAACACCTCTCTTTTTGTGTCGGGGGTTAAAAATGACACTGGAATGAGGAATACAAAAGAATACAGAAAATACACACGTATTTAGTACCTCCTTCTTTTTACCCCCGACGCAAAAAAAGGGACGTTATAAGTTTGACGTATGTATCTGTGTATGGTTGTTTGTCTCTGTGGCATCGTAGCGCCTAAACGGATGAACCGATTTTGATTTAGTTTTTTTTAATAGGTGTCTAAATCGACAGTATCTTAGCGTTGATTCATGTAAATCCGTTCAGCTTTTAAAAGACTATGAGCATTTTTTCTAGTTGATGACGCTATGAAATCAACTTTGACAGGTCTGATCAATTTGAAATTCAGTATCGAAGAGGATACCCAATTACGAAGTAAAAACTTGCGACGGCTCGGCTGCCACGGCTCGGTAAACTTAGTGTAGGACGCCCTCCAGCTAGGTGAAGTGATGATATACGCAAGCTAGCTGGCAGCGGATGGAAATAAGGAGCTGAAGATCGAGCTCAGTGGCCTTAGGAGAGGCCTATGTCCAGCAGTGGACAAATACTGGCTGCTAATGATGAATGGGACATCTCCTGGAATCTGCAGAATACTCAACTCACCACCAATTTACAGCAGAGATGTTATGTTTGAGCTCATTGGAATGATCTCAATGAACAGATAGATCAGTCGGATATGGTCTTGAATTTTTAATTTAAGTATTATTTACTGTAACGTGTCAGTTAAATGTAATATTCTCATTTTGTTTTCAAAGTTAACATTAGCAAAATTTCAGCGGTTACTTACCATCCAGTTCCAACATACCTTCCGTTGTAACAAATTGAACGCACGCTGGTTACAGTGCCAAAAACGATCCGATACCGACATTCCAGGGATTGCCTTGACCTGCGTAACGATGCGGTGTCAAAACATTCTGATAAATGTGCTCCAGTCTTTCCTATTCGTTGCTAAAATAAGGGAGTTTTACTACCTATACTATAAAGTTAGCAAATAAATACCATGTCACTATTAATATACTACTAGACTATTACATTTATTACGTTACTAGATTTAATAAACATATTGGGATTAAGAAATAACCGCAGTTTTGATTCATGTACTTCTTAAATTTGGTAGTATTGATTGATCATGTGAATAATTAGTAACTAAAAATATAATAAGAGAAGATGCTTATATCATGCACTGGACCATGAAGATTAAACATCTACTACAATAGGCGTTTCATCTTCTAGATGATACCAAAATCACTGCAATTATCCAATCTAAATTTGAGTTTTTATTATGTATTTGCCACATGCTGGCTATTTCGCGATTGTCTCTTGTTTACGACGTAGCTGCGTAGACATTTACAACGTAGGGTACGTTAGGTACGTTACATTCGATTATTGAAATCGGTGTCCCGAAGTAATTAAAAATAAATAAATCAGGTTGTTTATTTGTAATTACTTCGGACACCTATTCAAAATATATGTTGAAATAATACTTTACTGTATGTCCTTACGGCAACGCCCACAAGATCCAACTACTGATAAGTACACGCACGACCAGACGAAATGATTTTACAAAAAATACTTCGTCAGAATTACTTGACAAAGGTTGCTTTTACTATTAGTGAGAGTAGTCGAGTATGTATGTCAATTTATATATAGAGACACTTATATTATACATATACACTAAACCTACATACATCTAAGGGTTTTTTTTATTAATACATTCATGGAAAAATAAAATTGTGATCGACCTTCTCGATGTGAATACAACATGCGTAAAAGCCATAATACCTTTTAGTTCTAAATAGAGAGAGTGAAACTATACAGAAACATATTATTAATTGCATATTCCTGATTAGAAAATCAATAAACGAACCTAACTGAATACTGATTTTTTTTATTGGCAATCGATGTAGTTGTCAGTAAACATGTTGTAATGTATTATGAATATACATATTGAAGAATACATGTGTCATGTATGTTGTTTGCAGAAGGGCGCTCCGCCCGTAGGTGGTCGGCGGGAGAAGGCGGGCGTAGAGCGTGCGGACGCGCGTACTTCCCGCACCATACACACCCGCCCATTCACTGTTAGCAGGTACCATACATTATTCATATATAACACACTGCTTGTATACGAGCGCTATAAGTACGCTGGAAACGACCTCAACATTTTCTATGAAGTTATAATACATGTAATATCTACATTAGACGGACTCTGCATTGACACTCGGTTTAAATCAGCTAGGACCTTGACAATTCAATATAGCGGTCACATCTCAATATGTTTGTTATAATTAAATACCTTTTTAGAAAAAATAAAATCAAGGCACATAACAATGTACGATTCGACCAAAAATTGAGCATTACTGGCGTAAGTCTAAACTTCAGCAGTCTTGAATTTGTAAGTGTCCATATATTTTTATGTCTAATTTATTTTTTCGCAAAGCTGTGGGCAGGGACTGGAAACAAAGAGCCGAAGATCGGGCTCAGTGGCGTGACTCGGGAGAAGCTTCCTTGCCATGTCCAGCAGTGGACTGATACCGGCTGATTATGATGATGATGAATTTATTTTTTATATATTTTTAGTTTATCACTGTCCTACTGTTGGACAACAGCCGCCACTCAGTTCTGTTAAGGACCAACTGGGTCTAGATGTTAAACGTATCACATTCGTCCACGCTTCATACACGATGACAATCTTTGAAAATATAAGCATGAGACTATTTGAAGTAGGAGTTTCTATTTTTACAACGGCAAAATATTTAGTGTTAAGTGAGATTAATTGCGGTGGGCAGTGACTGGAAACAAAGAGCCGAAAATCGGGTTCAGTGGCGTAACTTGGGAGAGGCCTATATCCAGCAGTGGACTGATACCGGCTGATTATGATGATGATGATGTTGAGATTAATTATTTTTGAGGCGTTTAAAACTATAACTCTAACTATTTGTCTTATTTAATATTTATCTAGAATGCTAGAGTACCGATAAACATACCTACTTAGCTAGATATAGATACTTGCAATACATAATATTTTATTTTATTTCAAAATGTTTTGTACCTAATTCTATTTGCACTTTGCTGATTGAGCAGCAGTTGCCGACATAACTTTTCATATTGTATAAAAGCAGTGAATAGTTGCGGGTTGCATTATTGCTAAATTGTTTTACCTACCATATTTTATATTTTATAATGCAGCTGTTAGCTTTTCCTGATGAATGAAATAAATAAGTATTGCATATCTCAGTCGATATAAGTACTTCATAAACAAGTAGGTATGTATGTACTAAATACCCTATTATCTTGTATTTATGTCACAGTCAGGATGACGGTTCACATTTTGATTATCTACACAGAACTGTATGCGTAATTATGACTAGACACTTCTATAGTTTTTATCTTATGTCTTGTTTTTACAAATACACATGTTTTTAACTGAGGCAAAAAACAAAATCATGTCCCTTCATCTCAGGTGTATTCTTTATTTATTAAAACGGACACGGTGGAGTTTGTTAAAACACTTGACTGAATACTCACTGATTTTTTATGTATAAATTAATATAGAATATTAAACTTGGATTTGACTGAACTTCTCAGGCTCCAGTGGTGTAGTGGGAGAATGGTTGGCTTTGAAGCCAGTAGTACCGAGTTCAATCCCCGTCGTGCACCAATGGATTTTTCTATCGAAGAATTTATATGCGCTTTTCACAGTGGTGAAGGAAAAACATCGTTAAGAAACCCCCAACCCCCGCATGGTGGTACGACACTATCCTACCACCATGTGTCCGCCTGGTCAGCTACCACCCTCAAATTAAAAAATCTGCCGCTAAAGCATCAAATGTGTTCCGCAGCTGTCCTTGAGAGCCTGTTCCCATTCTAGACCTAGCGTGCTGCCATCCTCGACCGCATCATCACTTACCAACAGATGAGATATTGGTCAAACGCTAGTAGCCTATATGATATAAAAAATCTGAATTTACTGAATCTATGCTGATTATCTCACTTGGCTATATCTATTCAAGAAACCGAAGCTACAGTGCCTGTGTAGACTTGCCTTTGTTTAAGTACCTACCTACTCAGAGTTCTACAAATAAGTAGTTTGAATTAGTAATTTTGTAGTGAAATACCATTCCGTCATCATTTTTAATCGCCCTAGGTACCCGCCTATAATTTGCCTTATTAGCGTTCGAGAGACTTATCCTACATTTGAGTACGAATGCGTTATTTAAATTGCCTTTAAAAAATGACCTATAAATGACCTATAAATTTTATAATCATATATTTAACATACATACTCGTACAAATAATTGGGCTAAGATAAAATTCTAATGCAATAATTTAAGATCGTTTAAAAATTTACAAGAACCGACTTCAAACGACGTGCTAGTCATTTTCAGTACCAAGTTTGAGATGAGGTGCTTATCTCCATATCTCTGGAGATACTAAACATATCTCGGTTAAATTTAAATGGACTCTTACCCTTTCAAACAAAAAAAGAATTTCCCAAATCGGTTCAGGCACCTTTGAATAATCGGTAAACATACATTATCATCACACATAGATTCCGACGAATTGAGAACCTCCTCCTTTTTTATGAAGTCGGTCAAAAAGTTTCCGACCCGTCATTGGTTGAAATAATGGCGCTGACTAAGCTAAAGTTATGTATCGTGTAGTCTCAATGCGGTCTTCCACTTACAGACTACCATGGGTGATGGTGGCACGGAAAGTTCCACCTAAGACCGTATCGTAATTTATTTTTACTTGGTCAAATATTTGTCTGTTTCAAATACCAAAAACAAAATCATCACACATGGAATGTCGCTAGAAGTTCTTTTGTAATAGCTTTAAGTAATAACTTTACTAACTAACTTTTTAACTAATAACTTTAAGTTATAGTATTCGTAGTGTCAATAACATTTTTTTTTTGACTGCAGTAGGCAGTTCACTCGGGGGGAGTTCGATAGACAATGTCCGTGGACTTGGACTCGATCAGCGAGGAAGAACGAAGCTTGTTCCGACCCTTCACACGAGAGTCACTGGCCGTTATCGAAGCCCGCATAGCAGAGGAGCATGCCAAGCAAAAAGAACTCGAGAAAAAACGAGCGGAAGGCGAGGTAAACTATTAATGGCACACACACATACACAGTTGGCAGTCAATGTTACACGAGAGTGTTTAGATGTACACGCTATAAGTGTGTCTACATACGACCTTAGGCAAACTTACCGACATACAGTAAATATCGTGCTAACAAAGACACAAACTTCACAACCGAACGAAGATGTGAAACAAACAACACAGCTCAATACTTTGACGAATAATTTTTAAATTATTCCAGAACGATTTGGGGCGGACGAAAAAGAAAAAAGAAGTAAGATTCCATGCTTGCCCCTTTTTTACCTTTTTACGGCTCGTTTTATTAGAGAAATGTTTTAAACAAGTTATCGCTTGTGATGAATCAAAATTTATTTCCATGAAACATTGCAATATCCACAAACATTGGCGTCACAATCGTTCAGCCGCGATAACTTGTACCAACTGCATTTTTATGCATATTGATCGCATTTACAGCATTATTCCTTGAACACATCGCTTAGTCGGCAAATTATCGTAAACTGTGTTCACAAGTTTAGTTCTTACCTCATGCGTAGAACGTACTGTAACAGCTATCCTTCCTGTAGTTATACAACGGACGCTTTTCATATTTATTTGCATTTGACCGTAAATACCGATCGAGTACTCGCAACACCATAGAATCAAACACGAAGTGTCAATCCAAATAGATATCCTAAAACTGACTAAACCATGATCATTAAAACGTAAAAGTCCGTTTAGATAACCTTTAGCTAGCCTTGACCTCGTAAGTGCGACTGTGCAGTAGTATTCCTGTTCGGAATTAATTAATGTTCAATAGGATGCCATCGACGTTCGAGGACGAGAACCCTTTGTCTTTCAAATGACGGATCGGATCAATGAAATCGTGCGATAGTAGATCGCGGCGCTGTTACATAAGCGATAGAATCAAGTACACCGGCACATGACATTCACCATAATCAAGCATTGCACAGGACTGGCTCATCACGCATCATCGATCGCAGTCATCTAGGACTAGCATGGTGGCATCACCTAGCTAGCGATTAGTGCATAACTATTAGCTCACTTGAGACGACGCAATTTTGATGGTTATGATTCGTATTTTGTAACATTTGTCTGGGCTTGCGCTAGTCACACCTGCTATTCTGGAACCGATTTCGAATGTCATCTATCAGAGCCGGCTAAGTCGCTGAGGCTGCAGTACGCCCTTTCGAGTTGCTAATTCGGAATGGTAACATAATAGAGGGAGAAACTTGAACTCAAAGCTTTTAAACGCAGAAACGCATTATAGCCACACAGACAGCAGCACTGACACAATCGAAATTAGCTTTAACGCCTTTTGGAAATAACTTGACTGTAACAAAACTGGTGATAGCAGAATGATAAGATCTTAAGACGTGCAGATTCTAACTAATTTCCAGTTGGTGTCAAAGGAGCGGCGTATTAACTCACGCCGGCCTTTGACCTCAAGCGGCAACTACTTAGAAATTTGCATGTTAACCTGCAGTATTGTTACGGTTTATGAGTATTTCACTAGGCTTACCCAAGTAGGCTAGCTTAACTTTAACCAGACAACACCGTGCGGATGCAAGTAAGTAAAATCATGATTGCAACTTGAAACCTTCTTAACTCACGATACGAGCATAGCTTACAATGTTTGTTCAAGTCTTGCATAGTTTGATGAACCTGTAACCTCGTCTTAGACGTAACATGTTTCGAACTTATCTACTTTTAAAGCCAGTCAATTCTTTACTTAGACAAGTATCTCTCTCGTAATGATACCATCAGTTTCAACTACCTTCAAATTAACCGCGTGTCGTGTTGGGTGTCGGATCTGATTTTTTATCGGGTGCTCTAGTGACAGAATATTTTATATGAAGCCATTCACACTTGTCGGCCCGATTTTGTCGTTTGTTTTCACAACACGATTGAAAATCGGATCCAACACCCGACAGATGTGAACACGCGGTTAGATCGGTCGCGGTCAATCTATAGTCGATCCGACAAGTGGAAGTTTGCGCGTATCTTGTGCTAATTAGGTCTGGTACTGACGATGAGTCCTAGAGGTATGATAATTGTATCGTGTCCCATGGCTAATGTTGTGGTGATGTGTAGGTGCGCTACGATGACGAGGACGAGGACGAGGGCCCGCAGCCGGACGCGACCCTCGAGCAAGGGCTGCCGATCCCGGTCCGCATGCAGGGCTCCTTCCCTCCGGAGCTTGCCTCCACTCCCCTCGAGGACATCGACCCTTTCTATTCTAATCAAAGAGTAAGTCTTTCATTATTATTCGCTATTTAGGAACTTCAAAACTTTAAGAACCACACGTATAGATTTAACTAGATAACGCTACTCTCCAATCACGGCCAGTTTATCAACAACACATCAGGCGTCAACTACAAAACTAACTGATAAAACCACAGCATACATACCGTTGGATGAAATGAGTACCCTTTTTACTACAAATTAAACTGGCTAGTTTAGCCTATACGAATGCAACGTAACCAAATAAGTAGGTACTTAATAAGCCTTTATGTTACCAGAAAAGATAAAGGTAGACGAATATATTATAATCTATTAGATATCTGTGATAGATACACAAAATTACGCCTTTTGTATTATGGCTACCAAAGCTTTTTGTGAAAAAATCGTGATAATTTCAGATCTCAGATCATCGACTTTTCACAAATTATCGCGACACGTCAAGCCAGGGCCGAGCCGTCTTTACCCGGAGGTCCTTGGGGTGCGGTGCACCCGGGCGCAGAGTCCTAGGGGGCGCAAGCCGACCTTATATTTATAGACCATATATTTCGATAGGTATCTACTACACTGAGACCACGCGAGCGGAGCCGCGGGCACAGCTAGTTTTTCATATATATAATACAACTCAATTATCATAACAGTTTTCAAACAACATTTACATTGAACCACTTAGGTTATCAATATCTATCATAGTAAATATTGCGTAACAAATAGATACGATAATATTAAGGTGACATAATTATTATTATCGTCAACCTAAGGCATTGTTTAGTTAAATACATACCTAATAAATAATGTTAGTACGTAATTATACCCCACTTTTAACAAGTAATAATACGGTGGTGCGAATCGCAAGAGCTAAGACCTGAGCTCCAGGGTGGAAGTATTAAAGGCATAAGTAAACCCGCTAGAAGCGTTTAGTGAAAGTGCAGCACACCTCTCAACACCCTAAACTGTTGTTTGCGACCCACGTCAATGTTTCCTCTAAGCGCCAATTTAACGCTCCGCCTTTATAATGGGGGGCCCGTTAAGTGTATAGCAATAGCAAGTCACCGCCGCGTCCGCCTTAATATTTTGTAATGAGTCATACTCGTAATTGGCGCGTGCCGTACCTCATCCCATAGACCAGGAAGCAGACATTAAGCAGCACAAACTCATAGCCTTGATAAAATGTACGATCCGTGCTGTGAAATTAAATAAACGAAGAATAGTAACATTATTTATTTAACATTATATATTTGTCTTAGGTCACAGTATGCATGGTCTCATAAAAATACTTGTTTAGGTGATGATAAAATTTAAATATGTTATAGTTATAATATGTACCAATATTTGGTAACATGCTTATAAAGTCTACGCGTCTTCATAATTTTTTATCCTGTAATTTTATTTTCTTTTAATACGTATCAAAGTTATTGGCAAAATCCCCAAATAGACCCAAACAAAAGCAAACACTGTTATTCTTGTTCATACTTGACTGATTTCCATATAAACTTAGGTACGTAATATAACATTGTTCAAAATTACCATCCTATACCAATATAACTTTTCTGTGGATGGAGTGAGACTCTTCATTATTTCCTTTCCGATTTTCCTGGAAAGTTATACCTGTTATAACCAGAATTAGGTTACAATTTATAATATGCCTTGCGATGATATATCTTCTTCTGTATGGCATAAAAGGCATAAAAGGCAAACGTTACTGACTGACTGACTAATGGCCGGTTTTTGAGTACATTTATTGAGAGTTTATCTAATCAGTAACGGTACAATTGAGTAGATAAACTCTCTATAAATGTACCTCAGAAACCGACCATACCTGATCTATCAACACACAGCGGATTGCGCTGAATTTTGGCATGCAGATAGTTATTATAATAACTATCTGCATGCCATCATGTCATCATGTCATTTATGACGTAGATATCCGCTTTTTCCTTAATCAATCAAAGTTTGTATGGAGAAACAGGATTAGATAGTCTTTTTTATTCGAAACTTAACACAAATACTTCTGTAAATAAATTGGTAAATACTTGCTTCAGGCTTTTTCATAAATCTACCCCTAAGAGGGTGAAATGGGTTAACAAAGTCCGAAAATCAATATGGTTATATAGTAAATACTAATATTATAAAGAGAGAACATTTGTATTTTTGTATTTTTGTATTTTTGTATGTTTGTAATGAGTAAGCTCAAAAACTACTGAACCGATTTAAAAAATTCTTTTACTAATACATAGAATGGACTTTCGGAATGAAATAGGCTATATATTATCCCGTTTAAATCAAAGGTACATTCGTGGAGACCTAATTTGCAACCTAAGTCGGCAAATAAACGGTCGAAAAAAACACGTTTCTGACAAACGCTGCTTAATTGAAAATAGATAGAAGAATATTTTTTATGCAAGAGTTGTACAACTTAATAAGACCTACAAAAAAGTCCGCGACAGCATATGTCTATCTCTTAAGGTTGACTCACAGTAACCATTTTAATATTAAATTTTTTGTTAAAAAATATTACATAAGTTCCAAGGCTATTTTCAAGTATATATACTATATACTTCGTAGAGTCTAGGAGGCTTCCATGTTCTTACAATATCGTTGAAGAAGATGATTTTCGAATTGATCAGACCTATGAAAGTTGATTTCATAGCGCAATTAACTAGAAAAAAGCTCATAATTTTATAACGATTGAACGAATTTTCATGAATCAAAGCTAAGAAAACTCTCGATGAAGACATCTATCAAACAAAAAAAAACTATCAATAATAAAAACAAAATCGGTTCATCCGGTTAGGTGCTAAGATGCTACAGACAGACACACAGATACACACGTTAAACGTATATTACCCCTACATTTTGCGTCGGGGAACGCCGTAAGGTTACGGCGGCAGATGTACTCCTTGGTGGTAAGCTACTTTTTGGTAGATTTCATGATTCCACTACCACTGTACGAAAACTCATGATTCATGAATGCACATAAAACTTTCATTGGTAGGTATATAGCTAGGATAAGAACCAACGACTGTCGGGTCAGAATCAGGGTAACTATCTTTTACGCCAAAGGGCCGTCCAATATCAACAAAGTTCATCACTGCGTCTGTCTGTCTGTTCGCAATAATCTCAATAGCTACTGAACGGATTATCATGCGGTTTTCACCAATAGCCAGAGTGTTTATGAGGTAGGTTTAGGTGCATAATTCGTTAAGGTTTTGTGTAAATTGGATGAAATATGACGATGGTTGTTAAATATATTCATATTTTATATTCGATGCAACAAACTGATGCAAATTTTGTAGGCATATATGTTCTACCCGTGCGAAGCCGGGGCGGGCTGCTAGTATAGTACATAGTATATGGTTAACTAGCCCTTAATTGTATAAATTCTTGCGAGATTAATGGGCATGATCTTTTTACAGCCACTCTATGGGGTCAGTCTTACTTTATCTTATAGTAAGGATTATATTAATAGAAATTTTAGGTACCTACACTAGTACATTAAATTCTTTGTCAGTCGGAGTCAAGTTAAAATGAAATGGAGAATGTAAGAAATAATGAGGGAAGAAGAAAGATTTTTTTTTTAAATATCTTATAGGCTAGCGTTTGACCACTATCTCACCTGTTGGTAAGTGATGATACGGTCGAAGATGGTAAGCACGCTAGGCCTAGAATGGGAACTGGCTCTCAAGGATAACTGCCGGAACACATTAGATGTTTGGCGACAGATTTTCTAACTTGAGGGTGGTAGCTGACCAGGCGGACACTAGATAGTGTCCTACTACCATGCGGCGGGGTTGTTGGTTTCTTAACGATGTTTTTCCTTCACCGGAGGGCCACTGCGAGAAGCGCACATACATTTTTCGATAGAAAAATCCATTGGTGCACGGCGGGGTTTGAACTCGGTACCACGGCATCAAAGCCGACCGTTTTCCCGATTACGCCACCAGCCCTCAATTTTCAAATTTAATTTTCGAAATCAAATTTAAAGTCGCTCAGCGGGCTATGGAGAGAGCTATGCTTGGTGTTTCTCTAAGGGATCGTATCCGCAACGAAGTAATTCGCCAGAGAATTAAAGTAACCGACATAGCTCAACGCATTAGCAAGCTGAAGTGGCAGTGGGCTGGTCATATATGTCGCAGAACCGATGACCGCTGGGGTAGACGCGTTTTGGAGTGGAGACCACGAATTGGAAAGCGTAGTGTGCCCTGTGACAAGATGGAGCGACGATATACGCAGGGTAGCTGGCAGTGACTGGAGGAGAAGAGCTGAAGAGCTCAGTGGCATGCATTGGGAGAGGCTTATGTCCAGCAGTGGACTGATGTGGGCTGATAATGATAATAATGATGAATTTAGGGTCAAAATATATTTTAGTTATATAAGATCGTTAAAAAAACTAAAAATAACCGACTTCAATGCCGCGCTATTAATTTTCAGTACCAATTTTGAGGTGTTTATCTCCATATCTCTGGAGATACTTATCAAACCTCGACAAAATTTCCATGGTACCACACTTGAGAAATCTCCTTTCCTACAAAAAAATAATAATCAAAATCGGTTCATAAACAACGAAGTTATCCGCGAACAAACATAAAAAAAAAATATATATATATATACGGTCGAATTGAGAAACCTCCTCCTTTTTTTGAAGTCGGTTAAAAAGTGTATATTCATTGCGTTATTCATCATATTGCTTGATAACGGATGGATAATAATTGATAATATCTTCTCACTTTTATCTCATCTGATGCTAAGTTAATATGCTATAGGTATAAAATATAGCCCGGAAATTCCTTACTGGTATGGTATGGTATCATATGTATATTTGATCATGATTTTTCTTTTGTTCCAGACCTTCGTAGTTGTAAGCAAGGGTAGAGATATCTTCAGATTTTCGGCATCCGACGCTTTATGGTTATTAAACCCCTTTAACCCTATAAGAAGAGTGGCGATATACATCCTAGTGCATCCTCTGTTTTCGTTGTTCATTATTACTACAATTCTAGTCAACTGTATTCTTATGATAATGCCTACCACGCCTACCGTCGAAAGTACTGAGTAAGTATTTCATCACTTATATTCCAATCAATGTTCAAGTTAGATTTCTTTCGACTCCGAATTTCAATTTGCAACTTTGAGATACCGGCAAAAGAACGAAACATATAACTTGATTAGGTTCTAGAACAGTAGAGTGCACGCTAGTTTCAAAATTGTTAGTGTTCGGCTAGTATTACTATCGAATTGGATTTATATCAATATTAGATAAACTAAAGTAAACATAATAATAGTCATCGTATACATAGTTTTGTTATTGGAGAATATTGACTTATCTACTAATAATGGTATCTAAATAATAGACATCCTATTGCGCTTTAGTGTAACTCGTATTTAAAGTAAGCGAGCTGTAGGTCAATTGTATTAAATATTATTGACATGTCCCTGGCTAGTTCAACAACAACGACCAATGACTCTGATTAAATGCAAACATTAAGCCGACTGGATCCATACATTTCGATAGTGTCGAAACGCCGACAATGTTTCAAAGCGCACTGTGTCGTTACAGATTCTTACATAAATTTAAAGACAAAAGACATAATTCATCAAAACTCATCTATATGTCATTCATTTATTTACTTCCCATCAATTAAACCCAGTAGTTAAACCCATGATATTATATCTGTATATAACTTTTTTTAAGCATTTACCTATTTGTATATTTACGACATAGCCATTTGAATCGTAACAAGTTCGAATACTGAACTTCCATCGCCCATACTATAGAATGTTTTGATGTATTTACAAGATTTGATTATTTTGAGTGCGGTTCCTGAGCGAAGGTGAATTTTTGCAGAGTTATCTTTACCGGGATCTACACGTTTGAATCAGCGGTGAAAGTAATGGCCAGGGGTTTCATTCTACAGCCATTCACATATCTTAGAGATGCATGGAATTGGCTTGACTTCGTAGTTATAGCTTTAGCGTGAGTAGTAGAACTATTTTATCCGATTTTATCAGTAGTATTATTAAAGGTAGATTTAATTCTATATTATATTTGATGTGGCATTCTAGATTTTAGCATAGAATTTTGTGGAAACTGAATTCAATTCAGGCGTGGCATTTTATGACACAAAAACAATGTTGAAGTAATAAATATGTTTAAATCAATAGGAGATTTGGTTATGTTTTATAGATGTTTAGTTGTGTAGTTAAGAGTATTAACGTAGACGTTTTGGTTACGGGTGTCTGTTTCCAGTTATGTGACGATGGGCATAGATCTCGGGAACTTGGCCGCTCTCAGAACGTTCAGGGTACTACGAGCGTTGAAGACGGTGGCCATCATTCCGGGTAATATATTTATATGCTTATACTAGACATAGAATTGATGTTTAGTAATTATTTATTTATTCTATGTTGTAGAAAGTTTACTTGTATACCTAGATTTTTTGGAGTAATCTTTTTCGATCAAATATAGGTATATCATAACCTTACCATTTTAAAGTGTAAGTTATCTAATTTTTTAAATGATCAAGTGTGACCAAAAATTATTATTCCATATTTAATTACATGCTAAATACGGCTTTAAAAATGAACGAAGAATAGCTGAAAAAAATAAAAGAAATGCGATATATGCGACTTCAAAAAAAGGAGGAGGTTTCTCAATTCGATCGTATATATATTTTAACACTAATATTAACAAGGTGTAACATATTGAACTTAATTAGGTACTGAAAAATTGTCACTTGAATTTAGAAGGCATGGGAAATAAGACCTTATAAATCATCTTATAAGAAATAGTTAGACAAAATAAAATGGTATTAGGTAGCATCTAAATTCTGAAACTGAACTTTCTTACATCTAAATCTCTCTGTCAGGTTTGAAAACCATCGTGGGTGCCGTGATAGAGTCAGTGAAGAATCTGCGAGATGTAATAATCTTGACGATGTTTTCACTGTCGGTGTTCGCTCTAATGGGCCTGCAGATCTACATGGGTGTCCTCACGCAGAAGTGCATCAAAGTGTTCCCAGATGATGGCTCCTGGGGAAATCTCACTGATGAGAACTGGGAGAGGTTCTGCCAGAATGAAAGTAAGGACCAGTTTTATTTGATAGACATCATTCACACTAAATAATTTATTTCTCTCTCTCTCTCTCTCTTACTAAATAATTTGATATGCAGGGTAGACTACCCAGCATATCAAATTATTTAGAGTCGGAGAGTCATAAACAACTATTTTATTAATGTCACAAATTAATTTGATATACATACATATATGGTGTTTTGCACCCACCTTTCGACGATGTTGGTGTAAGCTACCTAGTATGGGTAGGTACTATATTGTCTTCGTAATTATTAGTTGATAATCAAGTTTTTTTGGTACTTGTAAAATATTATTGAATAAAAATAATATTTACGTATCAGTTCAATTGTGAGATGCTAATTTGTGTTAATATTCTTAGCCAACTGGTATGGAGACGCTGGAAATTATCCACTATGTGGAAATTCATCAGGAGCTGGGTAAGTTGAAAGTTATCTAGAGTGCTGTTTTGTAATATCAAAAAAAAGATTTCGAAGTTCCATTATTCAAATATAAATCTACTAAGTAAGTGGTCAAAGTTACCACAATCTATGACAGAATTTCCAACTTGAGGGTGGTAATGGTAACTAGCCAGGCGGACACCAGACATGTGTCCTACCAACATTTCTTAACGATGTTTTTTTTATCGATGTTCCTTCACTGGAGGGCCACTGTGAAATGCGCACATCCAATTTTCAACCGACTTCCAAAATGGAGGAGGTTCTCAATTCGTCTGTATGTTTTTTTGTACGTATGTATGTTACGCGATTACTCCGTCAATTGTGAACCGATTTGAATGATTCTTTTTTAATCGGTAGGGTATATATATATTTTCGAGGTGGTCCCATTGTAATTTAACCAAAATCTGATAAGTGTCTCCAGAGATATGACGATAAACGTCTCAAACATGCCACTCAAACTGACTCGCGGGGCATGGAAGTCGGTTGTCTTAGTTTTTAAACTATCTTAATTATTAGATAGAATATTCCATTAGTGCATGGCGGGGATTGGAATAGGGTTCCTATCAACCTATTCTCAGCGAAGCTTAACTTTAGCGAAGTCCGGCCCTTAGAAGTTTGCGTTGACAGATAACATCTGTAAAATCATGTGAGACTACCAGCGAATGATGGCAGCGAAAGTATTGTTCATTTAATTAAGAGCTGTTCACTTCTTTCAGAACTTGTGAACCTGGCTACATGTGCCTGCAAGGCTATGGTCCGAATCCAAACTACGGGTACACAAGTTTCGACACCTTCGGCTGGGCGTTTCTATCCGCATTCAGGCTCATGACTCAAGACTACTGGGAGAACCTCTATCAATTGGTAAGTTTTAATAGAATGCTTTGTCTTCTAGTCTGTAGTCTTTGTCGTAAATGTGATTAAATACTCTTCTAATCTATAGTCTTTGTCCTAAATGTGATGTCACGATATAGATTATTGCGTGATAGGGTAAGATAATAAATAATTCCTATATCTTTCTTTGTCTTTATTTTGTACCTTGTATATATTTCTGAAAATTTCAAGTGTCTACCTCTTACGGTTCAGAAGATGGACATGTGTCAGATGGACAGTGACTCAGTAATAAGATCCCGTTGGCACCCTTTGGATACGGAACTCTAAAAACCGATATCTATAAGTATATGTATTGAGCAATTAACGCGCTTTCCCAATGTAGTTGCTGGGCCAAAGAGCTCATTATATGAGCTAGCCTGTTTGTTTGATCACAAGCATAAGATTAATTTAGATACACTTATATATACTATACCTCGGCAGGTCCATCATCGTCCTTAACAAAATTAATGGGACATTTAAGCCCACGAAAAAGCCAAATATATCCACTTTGCTTTTTCGTCGGTTTATGGTGGTAACGTGGTAGACCGTGGTGGTGCTATCGCAAGTACTTACCTATATACCTACCTCTCTTAGAGATCTAGTACATAAATAACGATGGTTTACTATTTAAAAGTATATTTGTAACACCCACTTAACAAAAATTACGAGTACTCACAATAACTCTTTTTCATTTTACCATTTCTATACGAAACAGTCGAGTAATGCATGTCTACAACTCGGCACGGCACTCTCGCCGGGAATGTTCTTACCTCAGAAAAGTAGTCTGAGGTTCCTACATGCTCCGAGATTTCGTGTGTGAGCGTTGTTTGCGTTGTTCGACCGCGCGTACCATGAAACTTTACTTTTCTAAGTATTTATTCTCTGGTACTGCTTCGTGGTACTACTTCGTCATTCCTACGGGATCGGCTAGTCACCGTTATTTTTTACATATGAACAGTATACAAATCTATTCAGAATCTGTGAAGTTATAACATAAAAAATAAAGCTTACTTACAAATAAATAAAAACAACAACCACAATTCCAGGTGCTAAGGTCAGCGGGTTCGTGGCACGTGCTTTTCTTCGTGGTGATCATCTTCCTCGGGTCCTTCTATCTAGTCAACTTGATCTTGGCCATCGTCGCCATGTCCTACGATGAGTTGCAGAAGAAAGCAGAGGAAGAAGAGCAAGCGGAAGAAGAAGCTTTGAGGGTGAGATACGTTTTATTATTTTCAGTCTGTTGCAATTTTTAAAAAATTATAGAATTTATAAGAAACATTTCTATAGTGCAGGATTTACTCAGTTTACCGTTCTTAATTATTAAATCTTTGGAGTTACTAAATTACAATAGATGAAAAGAATTGCTGTAGATCGTAGGCGTTTCTGTTATCAAATAAAATAAAGTTTAGTACGAAATACTCTCCATGTTGGCATCTTAAGTTAATATTATCTAAGTACCTACCAAGTATTTACTTTTATGTATTATAAACATATAATACACAAAAGTATTATATATTTTAAAATGTTTATGTTTGTAAAGCACACCATAACAGTACTAATCTAATTCATTTCTACCTGTGAAAACTTATAATTGACTTTATACCTACTTACTAATTCGTTGTTATAATAGTTGCTAGTTTTCTGAAAACAAGTAAATAAATTGCGTCGTTACTGCACAAATCTTGCTAATGAAACTGATATCAACAGGAAGCGGAACAAAAAGCAGCCGCGCGCGCTGACAAGCAAGAAGCGCGTGAGGCGCACGCGCGTGAAGTGGCAGCCGCCGCCGAAGCAGCCGCGTACGCCGAGGCTCACCCCGCGAAATCCCCCAGCGACTTCTCCTGCCAGAGCTACGAGCTGTTCGTAAACCAGGAACGCGGCGCACAGGACGACAACACGCGAGAACGCATGTCGCTACGCTCCGACCCCTTCCAGGATTCGGTGAGCACTCAGCCAACGCACAAGCCCGACTCGCACCACGACGCACGCCGCCCCAGGAAGGTCAGCATGGTGAGTATACGCCACACTACGCCCCATCTAGCTGCCAATCATTCAATCTCTCCGATTCAATTGGACATCGATCGTTACTATCGGCTCTTACCCAATCAATAAAGGTTCACTAGTGTAGTTGCAGTAGCAAAATTCCTTCAGAAATATCATATTTCTTTGGTTTTTATTTCGCTTTCTTAGAATCCAATGACAGTCTAAATCTAATTTGAAAGATAATGCAATGTTTAAATATTATCTCTCAAGTCGTATACAGTAAATGAGTATTTAGAACGAGTTTTTTAAGTAAACATTGACTCGTATCTTATCAAGTGTTCTTGAGCTGTAAAGGTTATGTAACTGGAAAGTTAATATTGGTTAGTAAATATCTTTCAGAACGATTTTTTACTGCTTGATAGTAGGATAATTCTTTTATTAATATTACATACTTAGGGTATTTATTACATAGCTCGAAAAATTATATTGATACGCAATGTGCCAAAAACATATCTACTAATTTACCTTTGAGTTACGTAGCAGTCAAGCCGATGATATTTTTTTAAATTTTACTAGTATTTATACATTTTATTATGACGATTCAAATATTATGTATTTGTTAAGTCTGTGCCCCCTTTGCTGCTAATATTTGAATCATTGGCAGCTGAAATCTTTTCAACTTGAATGCTATCACGCTGCTTCAATGCAAAAAGTTGACAAATTAAACACCAGTTCTTCACGAATACCATCATCATGACAGCACCAATAACTCAAGTTGAAAAGAAAATGTTTAACTCTCTATTTGTTTATTGTGAAGCTTCTGTCTTTCTTTCCTCAATAAATGTTTACGCAAATGTACAGAAGATACTAAAAGAACATTATTTACGTTGATTACATACGTTGATTATTTACTTAGTGCAATATTGTTAACATTTTTGATCATTCGATTCTGGTAATCATGTCATTGCATTTTAATAAAAACATCTGTATATTTGCGACTTCTTCCGACATGCCTTGTTCTGTGATCGTATTTTGTTTTAAGAAATTTGGTGTCTCTTGGAATATGAATTGCCAAAAATGCATGCAAAGTCTACGTAAGCTCATTCTGATCATTCATATTGAATTGGTACTTGACTAGATTTTTATATTATACGCTGTGATATAAATTCGTTATCGTTCAACGTTCACTGATCGACGATCATCAGCATTTCCATTGTCTAATAGCGTCAAGCAATGAGCATGAATAATTGCTTATACTTATACTTACCAAAATAGTGGTAACATTCTTTCCTCAATAAGATCCTGTTAGTAGGTACGTTTTTAGTTTTAATGTTTATTTTGGTTAGCACGATGACCATTATTTTTAGTTGTAACTACCTTCCTGGATCCTACTTTGTTGTTAAAGTCAATTTAAAGCATGACTCGCCTTAGGAATTCATGACATGCACGGAAAATGTTTTAGTTCTCCAGTCTCCAATAATATTTCTTACCAGAAATTCTTTACAAAATGTAATAATTAAAAAGGATATGACACAGGATGTTAATATAGAATCTAAAAATAAGAGATTTTAGTTATTCTTTCTTATTACGTAATGACGTAGGCTTTTAAAGGAATAATATTGGAGATAGTGAATCTATTGTCATGGTAGATTGTTTCTTTTGCAATATGAGTGTTCCCGAACGGGCCGCGCCGAAACTGAACGTATCGACGATGAAGAGGTAGGTCAGTCAGACTATACCTAATCTCAACAATGGTAAAAACAATGTATTTCATTACAGATAATGTAAGCATTGACGAAGTCAATTCCTCAATTTTGATTTAGTTGTGTGCGGAGGCTTAGAAGTTTACCAGACAAAAGAACAGTCCTCATGACTATAGATGTAGATTTGATAAAATTATAGTAACGATAGGAGAACGATATTAGTCGATTGCGAAAATGCATGGTTCCCCACATTACAATTACAATTACTTCATGTGTTTATAAACAAAGTTACTTGACAAACTATTGCTTTCACTCACCTATTTCATTGCCACTTTAAACGTTTTTATACTGTTTGGCATCCTCTAGCATTGAATACAAACTTCAATAATGGATGCACCACAAAACGTGATTTAGAAATCGCTTATTGTATCACCTAACATTCAATCAATTCTTCATCTATATACAATCATAATCCTGTAGAACATTATCCTTGTCACAATAATAAGTAATTTTGTTTCTATCACAAAATTTGCTTCTACACAACTATGAGTTGTTTTTGTATGCTTTTATGTTTTACGTTAGTCATTAATGTATTATGGCGTTGCCTCTTTCTGTCCTTTTTCCTTTATGGTGGATGCTAGTAATTTGGTTAACTTAATGCTTTAATTATAATGAATTCAAAATTTTCTTTATTTATTGAAGGTCCCTCACCCTGAACGCATAAATAAAATTGGACAGATGGCATATGGGCCACTGCGGGAGGGCTCACAGGTTTGTCCATCAATCCTCATTGGTGTTTGTGAACCCCTACCTATCCTTTATTAACAGAACTTACTTCGTTTTATTTAACCTCCTCTTATTTCAATGTACTAATTCTGCTATTAGAGAAAATCTATATCAATGTCTTTTTGCAACAATCCATGAACTTCATTTCAATATTCAGAAATTTTCCGCTTATCAATAATTGATTTAAGATATGATTTAGTAACATGAATTGATGCAATAAGACCATCAGCGACACTTTTCTTGTTCTTTCATTTCTTTCTCACTTTCATTTCCTTCTTTTATGTATCTTCTGCTCCTAATGTTTGTTTATCAGCACATGAAAGTAAAAAATCATTAAAGTAAAAAGTACTTTTATAAAACTAGATAAAAGCCTCTGCAGCAGGTTCGTTAGAATCGTATAGAAAAGTTACGATACAGTAGGATTGTAAGTCGATCTGAATTGAGGAAAAATATGTGACTACTGGATATATTTAATTTGATAATGGCATGTTTGTTCTATTGAATTTCGATTTGATTATTGATTGTGGTGCTCCAGGCTTCATTATCACTACCCGGATCTCCGTTCAATTTGCGTCGAGGGTCGAGAGGATCGCATCAGATGGCACTGAGGCCGAATGGAAGGAATCGATATCCGCCTGGAGCTGATAGAAAACCACTGGTCCTGTCCACATATCTGGACGCCCAGGAACACCTGCCTTATGCTGACGATTCCAACGCAGTTACTCCGATGTCAGAGGAAAACGGTGCTATTATTATTCCAGTTTACTATGCTAATTTAGGTAAGATATTTGTCCAATTTCTCACAATTACTTTGAATAAACATCTATAATTAGAAAACACAAACAAATTACAAATTGATTCTGTTTGAAGCCTTGGCAATACGCCAATGTTTTTCAATTAAGTATGTATGTACTTTATTTTGCTGCGGCTGCTGTATAAGTAAAGGTAATTGCAGCTAGAGAGTTTTAAAAAGAAAGGATGCACAAGGACAAACTTTGAATAGACAAGAATGATCGTTTAAAAGACTGAAGACTGACTTCAAATGCGACGCTAGTCATTTTCATTACCAAGTATGATTATATTTATTCCATATCGTTGAAGATACTCATCAGATAAGACCTAAACTAGAATAAACCTCTTTCGAACAAAATAATGTTGCATATTCGTGTGTATATGACGCCATTATGTCCGAACATATATAAATATAATAAAATAAGCATCCGAATTGAGAACATCCTCCTTTCTGTCTGCCTTCCTTTTGTAAGCATGTTTAAAAGTTGCAAGTGTTCATTTACAAACTTAGTGTAATGGCATTCTACTATTCCTCATTGTATACAGAAACCATGGAAATTTCCAGGTTCACGGCATTCATCATATACGTCACATCAATCTCGCCTATCGTACACATCTCACGGCGACTTGCTGGGTGGTGGTAAGGCTCAGACCAAGGAAGCCAGGTTACGAGGCAGGTCGGCTTCGAGGAACCACAGCGTGACGTCACAGCCACACGGCTACCCGCTTCCACGACAGGACTCCTCTCTAGCTTCGAGACCATTACGGGAATATGTACGTAGATGTGTTACGTTGTTTTAAAATATTTTGTCCGCGCCACATTACTCGTATTTGTAAGTTAAAATTGAAAATTAACTGAGAAGAGATAACAAACAGAATTATTAGCTCTTGTATCTTATGAATGACATTTTTAGATTAGTCCCTTTGCCTTGACTATCTATCGTTTTGACAAAATCTTTCCACGAAATAAGTAATATAACGATCTCCCCGAAATAGTATTTTCATAAACATATTATAGTATATTCATAACACAAATAGTTTATTCATACAATAGTAAACTCATAACATTTCAATAGCATTTTGAGAAAAACATTTCGATAAATAATCGATTTTAATAAACTTTTCTGAATTTCAGGACATGAGTACAACAGAATGTACAGACGAAGCTGGAAAGGTTTTGAAACCATCAAATGACAATCCGTTTATAGAATCGCAACAGCCTAATGTAGTCGATATGAGAGGTAAGAAACGCAAATCATTCAGCACTTATTATGACGTAACTACTGATGTTATATTTAATTTAGGTAAAACAAAAACTTTTATGGACTCTAGGTAGTGCTACTACTAGACTAGAGGTAGCTCTTGAGGCATCTGCAAGTCTTAATATTGTACGCCTTTCTATTTCAGATGTAATGGTACTAAACGAGATTATAGAACAAGCGGGTAGACAGAGTAGACAGAGCGATCAAAACGGTAAGAAAGCATTGAGAATACATTTGATGCTGAAAGTATGAGATCGTCCTATGCTTCAATTTGAGCTCTGTTGAGCCTAGGAAAGTTATGTTCAAGAAAAAGTGATTTGACTCTCACAGCATTTGAGTAATGCCTCAATCACTTCAATGATAAGACAACAATCGAAGTTTGGACGAACTTATGGTTACAGCATTAATCTCGTTGCCTTTTTGTGACAACGCTGTCATGTTGCATCTGTTCTTTTGATGTTCGATGTTTTGTCTCTCGCTTTATCTAAACAAAGGTAATAATTTAATAAACTACATAAATTACTCACTAATATTTAATTTATACAACTAACACTACACTAACATCACACATAATCGGTATTTGCTCATTATGCAAGAGAAACGCATAATTGGCAAAGTTAATAAAAATATTTGTGGATGTCATTTATATTTGATGCAATAAAGTAGAATTTGAACTCATCGTCTTTGAAACCAATATATTATGTTAACTGGCACCCGCACGCACGCACTACAATATAAAAATGTTTTCGTCATTACCATATTACAAGTAAAAAGAAACACGACGAGTCAGTTTTACATTTAGTCACACTAGCGCCCGAATTCTGAAACGCATATCAACGTGAAAATTTACTGATCGCTTGTCAAAATCTTGTTAAGTACTCTCGACAGCAATGAATCCAGGTTTCTTAAAGAATCCAAAAAATCTCGCAAACTAAGAATGTATTTAATTTAAGATTTGTTTGGCGTAATAGAAACAGAGCGTTCTCGTATTACTTTACTTACTTAATAATATTAATACATCAGAGATTTTACTGACATTATGATGAAAATATTTTTTACCACAGCTAAAATACTAAACAAGATACTCGCACTCACATTGCTTGATAGATAACAGATCCTTTAAATCCAACCAATATTCCATCACGAGGCTTTTGAAATTATCCTTTAGTATTACTAGCTGCATTTGCTTAGCACCTTGGACATAATTACATTTTACGGCTACAAGAATACCAATAATAATACAACAGTTGCAAATTCTTATATAGTTAGCGTCTTAGCAGTGCTGTAAGCTAATTTACTATAAAGACGTTCCAATTAAATTATTTTTTGTATAAATTAAGAATATTTGGTAGTTTCAGTGCAGTTGGTCACATTATAAATACCAAATCTGTAAAATCGTACCTATTATAAATACGTTATGTTCAGTTAATGGCTTAGACCTAGGGAGTTATAGTACCTACATACATTCCTCTCATAGTTGCGTAATATTCGTTGAAATTTTATTTAGTACATCATATTCTTATAAGTGATTAAGAAGATATTAGAAAAAAATATTTATTAGAAAAAAAGAAGATTACTTTCGATGAGCACAATCCACGGTCAATAATTTTTAGATAGATTTTTAGTTTCATTTTCATGAATATTACCTATGCATGCACTTCTTTGCACATATTTCACAAGAGCTTGTTACAAGTAAAGTAATTATTTGCTCTAGTTGCAATTTGCATTAAAAATTAACTATTATATTAAGCGCTACGTGTCAAGTGGCTACGCTATAATATTTGCCTACTTACGTTGGTCAAAGAAATAATGGCTAATTAGATGAACCGCTTCAAGAATTGCTTGTTTTAGTGTGGGATAATCACGATATTCATATTTTTTGGTCGTTTAACAATATGTACCGAGATCTATCATTCATGATTGTAATCAGTGTAGCATATTGAAGCTTTGTCGCCAAGTTTGGGAGCGTTACAGTTCACCACTGCCAGTATGTTTGAGTTTGATTTGCACTGGAATATACCTAGCACAGGAGTATTAACGTACGATACGACCCAGAGATGTGTCGCAGGTTTGATGCTTGCTATCACGTTTGAGTGCCACGAGTTTGTGCATCCGTATGCCATGATAAATGACAACCAGCAAAATTACAAAAAATATGGATATTGGTGCTTAGAAATTAAGACATTCCAATAAAAGAGTCGATAAATGCGGCCAATAATTAACCAGTCGCCCATTTTCTTCTATTGGACAATTGATATAAAATAATGAGCGAATACTAACAAAAATATTTCTCTCTCTCGTGACACACACACACGCACCCTGCCGGTGTAAACGGGACGCAACAGTGTCTGTGTACTACTTCCCAACAGCGGAAGACGATGAGGATGGACCGACGTTGAAGGAACGGTTACTGGAATGGCTGATGAAGGCCATAGACTTCTTCTGTGTGTGGGACTGCTGTTGGTTGTGGCTGGAGTTTCAGAAGTATGTGGCGCTGCTGGTGTTTGACCCGTTCGTCGAGTTGTTCATCACGCTGTGTATCGTCGTGAACACCTTGTTCATGGCGCTCGACCACCACGACATGGATAAAGACATGGAGAGGGCGCTCAAGAGCGGCAATTACGTAAGTATCCGACCAAAACTAAAAGCTCAACATTGCTTCAGAGCGATTCCTTGACAAGAACATTTTTATTTTGCAGTTTTTCACAGCGACATTCGGTATTGAAGCGATGTTAAAATTAGTAGCTATGAGCCCAAAATTTTATTTCCAAGAGGGTTGGAATATATTTGACTTTATAATTGTGGCCTTATCACTTTTGGAGCTCGGACTGGAAGGTGTTCAGGGTTTGTCTGTATTGCGTTCCTTTCGTTTGGTAAGTGTCTTGAAATATTTGTATCATCAACCTTTTTATACGCGTTTCTTCCGTCTTTCATGTAAATTACACATAGTACTACTATCTGTTATATTATTTTGTCTGTAACTCTAAACAAATAACAATATTTACCACTTTATCTAGTCTGTTCTATAGAGTCCAAGTTTCCTCTTCTTTATTTTCTAAAACGTAATTTTGTGTTTTCGTTCGTCACTTAATCCATTTTAATATTTATTAAAACTTACTGAAATGTGAATGTCATTAACATGTATGTGGTGGAATATTTTCAGCTACGTGTATTTAAACTGGCCAAGTCTTGGCCGGCGCTAAACCTTATTATATCCATAATGGGTAGGACGGTGGGAGCTTTAGGGAACTTGACCTTTGTACTTTGCATCATTATATTCATATTTGCCGTGATGGGAATGCAGTTGTTTGGCAAGAATTACACAGGTTCTAATTTCAAAGACAATTTAGCATCTATATTAACGAATTCAGCTTCATTATGATTATTATTCAGCTTCACACTACTGATATTTTACACTGGGCTTTTGATTGAACATTATTTTCATACAATAAAAACAAGTCTCGAGACCATGCTGTGGCTTTATAACTCCAACTTTGGCTCCTCGTAGCGAGAGGGCCAAAAAGAGACATGTTATAAAGCTATGCCACGCGGCTTTCAGTCATAACTAAGCTTTGCATCGAGTAACATAGATTTGACTTGCAGCTTTGCTTTCAAAAGGTATTTTGATACATCAGGCTGCCAGCTGATGGGATCTATGTGCTCATTATGATATGACAGGATTATCAAAATGAAAACATAATTTCAACATTAAACAAAAACCAAAACTGAAAGAATTGTTCAAATAAAAGCTCTTACTCTAGATGAAGAGAAGCATATATCCCACTCATTCAGAAATAAGTCAGTGCACATCGATAGGTCGAGCACACATTTGCTAACTCTAGTCCATGATATTCGGCTCCGAATCACTCACAAACAAACAAAACGTGTGAGTGATTAGGGGTCTGCGGAGAAACTTCGCAGTAGCATAGGTGAAGCGCCGGTAAGCGAGCTTGTGTGACGCCTTCACAATTTGTAATTGCAGCTTCGAGTATTCAAATTGGCAAAGTCATGGCCGACACTTAATTTACTCATCTCTATAATGGGTAGGACAATGGGTGCCTTGGGCAACCTGACCTTCGTATTGTGCATCATTATTTTCATATTTGCGGTGATGGGTATGCAACTATTCGGGAAAAATTACGTGGGTAAGTGTAATTGGTGGGAGTGTTGCATGTACATTGGTGTTTGACGATGTTAACTGTTGACGGTAAGGCGGCGGCGCCCGTTTTATGTCCATTCGTGTATTTCAACTCTACCACTAAATCAGTGGCTGATTAAAAGTTGTGGTTGAGAGAGTCTGAGATCCGAGTGTTAGATTCTTGAAAACTCTAAATTCTATTAACTCCAGTATTTTGCTTCTGATTGATCTTAATCCGCCACTGCACTATTTAGAATTATCTAAATCCAGCAAATTGTTTGCGCGCGTATATACGTGAATATTAGTAGGGCACAGATGCTAGTAGGACAACTCGAGTTGAAGTACATTCCGTAGTTGTAACTTAGAGTGTGAACCGAGTTAGACATACCTACATTCCAGATCATGGAATTCTTCCACATCGGTCCACACTTTAAGTCGGGCTCGCCGCCCTGTTCGAATAGTGGATATTGTGTTTATGTGCGTCACACTGTTGTGCTCCATTTTAGAGTTGACAAGATTAATTGATGTGTCCCTTCCAAGTGAGCCTGATATCCTAAATTATATCTCTAAAGCCCTACGTTGAAAAGGCGCCTCACTTGTGAGACATTAATGCTAGCTTTATACCTACTTTCATCTTCCCTACTACATTTTTGTTTGACATTAACAGCGGTTATTGTTTAAAATTGTAAGTTTTTATGAAATAAAACGCTGTTGGTTCTATTTTCCTTTGTTTACGATTCTGCCTTAGAATAAGTAGCAACCTCGCATGCTGTGCCGACAGTGCCAGTGAAAGCTTCATTTACTAATTTTTGGGCTGGTAAAGTTAAAATTTAATAATTACATTTGTAGTAGTGCATGATTTTAGTTATAGTGCTTAACTGAAATATGGCTAAAACAACATATTTTTATTTAGGTTCTCTCAGATTTATATCAAAGGTAGGAGCTTCTTTGTCTTTCTACATGTATACTTTGCTTATCTTCTGCTCCAGCAAGTCTGATACACTAGACAGAATAATCATGAATGTACCACTTCATAACATACTTAAACGTTAATAACATGTGTCATTACATAACACTACATTTGTAGTATGCATTTTATCTTAAGTTGATAATAAGTGCATGGATGAAGAGTTACATTCAGGACTCACAAGTTGTAGAAGCCACTTTTCCATTGATTTTATACGCTCGTTGGCAAGACCTAAAGATTGACTCTCTGTGTTCAGATTACGTGGACCGTTTCCCCGACGGCGATCTCCCGAGATGGAATTTTACGGACTTCATGCACAGTTTCATGATCGTCTTCCGAGTGTTGTGTGGAGAATGGATAGAGAGCATGTGGGATTGCATGCTCGTCGGGGATGTTTCATGTATACCCTTCTTCTTGGCTACTGTTGTTATTGGCAATCTTGTGGTTAGTATCTTCTGCAAAATTTGGGACTTCCATACACAAAAACGTAGGTAATTAAAATTTGATTACACCACATCGGCGCAATATTACAAGTTATGTCATTACTTGTTCATAGTTGTAAATCTTTCCCGTGTTAGTATCATCTTTAGTTTCTTGAGAATTAGACTTGATACCCATTTCTAGGTACTCAATCTCTTCTTGGCCCTGTTGCTCTCCAACTTCGGTTCATCAAGCTTATCCACTCCTAGCGCGGACCAAGATACGAACAAAATAGCGGAAGCCTTCAATAGGATATCCAGGTTCACAGACTGGATAAAGAAAAATGTAGCAGATTTCCTAAAGATATTGAAGAATAAACTGACGAACCAGATTGCCATACATGCACCCGGTAAGATGTGTCCCTTTGCCAGACTGTTGTGGCATGTTGTATTTGATGTTGTAAAACCTGTACCTAAAACCTTATCTGTGGATGGATATATTTTTAGCATTTATATGCTATCTCAATAAATAATAGCTATATAATAATAGCTAATTCAAGTTGCAACGTGCTAAACAAATACCAGTTCACTATTAGTTTTTTTAATATATTTAAGTTGTAATATTAACCATTAATTGGCTAAATAATACCTACCATAGATTTAGGATATATAATCCGAGGTATGTGGATAATTCACATGTAATATTTGTATACCTTTCCTAAAGCATTGCAAAATTTAATTTGAAATATCCTAACCTGAAATCAGATCTTATATTTTGAACCACAACCAATAACAAAATATTTAATATGTGTGTTTAAAGTGGAAGCATGTGTTCGAATAAACTGTATAGCATGATGTTGTGTATAATTATTTTGTGTCGTAATGTGTGTGTCACTGTGCGTGCCTGCGATCTTGTCCAAGTGTAGATCAGACCTTAAATCTTATGTTGGATCAACTTTGCCCTTGTTGTCTTCTTTAGTTTTCCTTTCATCGTTAAATAACCCCTTATATTTCCTCCTCATTAAAAGTACTGTAAAATTGGCTTGTCTATAATGAGTGTTATAAAATATATATTCATTGGCTTATAAATGTCGTTGTGCATGTACAATCTGTATATTATCATATTACTTGTACCTACTTCATGTTTAGGAATAAGATCCCTGCAATTTGTATCTACACTAGGCTGCAATAAAAGCGGGTCAGTTAAAATAAACTCGCTAAGTGCAAGTCGCACTAGCACTCGTAGGGTTCCACAGTACAATATTTTAATAAGATCGAGCAAAACATTCCGAAAAAAAACACGTTCCTTGTATATACCTACTCCTTAACTTTTAATAACATTTCAATGTTGTCAAAACAACGGTAACATAATGATTGGTAGATAATACGACAATTACTGTGTAAAAATGTCAAGTGTCTATAACTCGGAAAGATCAAGTGTCTATTACAGTTCATAAAATAAAAAAAACACGTTTCCTGTATGGGGATGGGGACCCCCTTAAATTTTTAACTTTATTTTGTTTAGTATTTTTTTGTTATAGCGCCTATAGTAATACATTATTACGGCTAAGGAGATACTTACCCTGTGGAAAGCGGACAGACGGACGCACGGACGGACGGACAGCTAAGTCTTAGTAATAGAGTTCCGTTAGTAGCCTTTGGGTACAGAACCCTAAGCGATAACTTTTAAAATTACCTATTTGAGCAATCTTTTTACATTAAAAACTGAATGAAAGTTTCGTAGAAAGGAAGGAAGAAGTAAAACCTTAAGAAGAAGTAAAAGCAGGTACCTTTTTACTTCTCCTTTGTGATTTAACTATAAACCATAAATAAAAATTATTATTATTTTTATAATTTGGAAATCTGGTGGAAATCATGCCAAACATGCCGTTACACAGAATAAATAAGTTAAATTCCCATACAATTTGTTATCGTTCAGGAATAAATGAATTGAATAATAGTACATTACAGCTGTATTAACAGCTCGTGGTGACAATACAAAATATTAAAATGTGTTAATATTACATATTTGATTGCACAATTACATTTTTTTTCGAAATCTAGCGAAAAGTGGTAATACATAACTTCGTGCTTTCGAAAGAAACTTAATAATCTTGTAATTTTATAATAAAGAATTCTATAATACCATATAATACACTCTTTATTTTATAAAGCTAATAATACCGACCCGCTTTATTTGCAACCAACTGTATATTGCTAATATAAATCATTCTGTGTACTACCTATGTGTTAACTCTGTTAGATACAACTAGCCTTAATAAAATTATGTATGTTAATTAGATGAATTGATATCAAAATATTAACCAGTGCTGCGCCCCGCGGCTTCGCTCGTGATAATTATCATTCTATGTGTAAGTCCAGGTAATATACTATTTGTATGCTAAATTTCATCTAAATCTGTTCAGCCATTTTTGCGAGTAACAACAACCGTACGTATCAAGGGGCACGGTAGTGCCCCGCCAAGACGAGCCAAGCGACACAAGCGCAAGGACACACCTACCTTTTCTCATAGCGCTTTGTCGTTTTTTTTAATCCTCATAACTTGGGTTTGGATTATACCAAATAAACAAAATTCTCGGATATTATTTCAAAAGTGGACTTATTAAGCAAATAAAGTTTCAATTGCATAGCTCTAATACTTTCGATTTTATTGATAAGTATTCTTATAAATAACCGATTTCCTCACTCACTCACTGATGATCATCAAAATTCTTATTTCCTAACGTCTTAGAAACGTGAAATTTTGTATGTAAGCTACTATTAGTACACAAACAACAAAAATAGTAAAACTTGGAACTTTTACCCCTAAACCCCTTGAGGGATTATAGTTTAAGGGGTTATAGTAGTTGTAGTTTAAACTAGATGGAAGTTTGTATGATAGAGACTTATATAGGGACTCCATGTTATTGGTAGACAGGCTATAAATAAAGGCACCTCTGATATGCAAGAAATACACCCCAAAGAAAGGGGAAAAAAATGTTTTAGCAACTTACAAAAAGAAGTGAAATCTTATCAAAAATATTTTCATGTAAAACGTTGCCAAGACGAGACCATGCGACTGTATTCACTGACAAAAAGTTATCAGATCTCAATGTATGGCTCTACATACAGCTTTCTACACGCCCTAACAGCTGTACACGCTCTAACATCACAAGCCCTACACTTTAGTCAAAGTATGTAGCTAAAAGTACCTAAACAAAAAGATACAATGTATACATTTTTTTTCACCCGATTTATAACCATAATTGTAAACTAACAAGTAACAGCAGAGCGTAAGTTGATTCATCCTGGTCTGATTTCTATGCTTGGATGCCTTCGGGGACTTCGCACGCGCATGGTGAACAACGCGGCACATGTAGGCTTAAAGGCGGCTCTGTGTGGTCGGTGTGTGTCTTCAGAACGGATTGACAACGAGCTCGAACTTGGAACCGATTTAGACGACGCAGTCCTCTACAAAGACAAGAAACTCAAAGACCAAGTCGAAGTGGCTATCGGTGACGGAATGGAATTTACCATACCAGGTAAAACATAAATATTTTATGTCTAAATAAGTCTCAACAAGTTTTATTTTATTGTTCACTAGGTGCCCGGCGAACTTCGTACCGCGAATAAAAAATAAACAATCCAAGTGCGAGACGGACACGCAGGTTTTGAACAAAATTTGCCGTGAAAATACGTTTCTTGTATGGGGAACCCCCTTTAATTTTAAATTTAATTTAATTTTTATTTAATTGACCTTATAGCGCCATTGTATTGTAAATCTTACCATGAGTAAATTTCAAATCTCTATCTATTAAGGTTTGTGAGATCGAGCATAAAAAGCTTAAAAAACACGTATCTTTATGGGGATCTTTATTATTTAATATTATTTAGTTTTTATCGCTTTTTATACACAAATAGCGAATACCCATGTATGGAAGCGCCATAATGACAACCATCAAAATATGTTAATACCTACAATGATAAACATTTCTGAACGAATCAACAATGACAACCTGGGACAACCATTAAAATTCAAAATATTAAAATTTAAAAACCTACGCCATAATCCGAGTTCTTACGTAGTATGTATATTCTCTTTGATCCGAGTAATGTGGTAAATTATGTTGCCGATTCAAAACCCTTAATTTAATACGTGCTTCAAATTTCAATTCGAGAGTGGAACAAAGTCTACTCTACTGTACCGAAGAGACGAACGTCAAATGTTTGACAGGAAAGTTGGTAGAACAGTTTATATGGGAAAATGAAATTGTTGTTTTACTATCTTCCTCGCAATTTTTCCATATTGTCTCACCGTTTAAACCTTTCCTGAACTACGACAAACATTTCAAAACCAAAATCAGCTAAATCGGCCCAGCCTTTCTCGAGTTTTAGCGAGACTAACGAACAGCAATTGATTTTTATATATAAGAAGATATAGATAGATGTTTACATGTATTTACATATATAAATATTTATTGATAATACCTTTTTTATAAACATGGCACCATAACCTAATGGTGTTCCTGCAGTACAGACAGCCCTTGATGTTCAGACCATTCTAGACCTAGCGTGTTTACCAACCTCGACCACAAACATCATAATTTACCACCAGGCGAGATAGTGGTCAAACGCTTACCTACCAGATTTAAAAAGTCATGTATTTTCTTATATGATGTTATATGACGATAGAAATGTACCCCAGTCACATAAAATGAAATGAAATGAATGAAATGGAATTATTTTTCTGTTACAACTTTGGTTAAAATTCTGTCTCATCGGGCGTACACATTCTTAGTTGCGATTCGAAATTATTATTCGATAGGTACCTACATACAATTTATAATTAATTAGTAGTTTAAAATAATGTATTACTGCAGCCTTGTATATTATTGTCCAAGGTAAATTACAAAATTTTTAGACTTATGAAATTTTAGATTAAAAAATATAAATATGGTCAAAACAGAACAATTCAATATTAGAATGTCGAGAAATTAATAATTAAATTATAACGTCACTAAGAAATTATTTTACTGATACTATTATTTATTCTGTGCTATAGTAAGATAATCTATAACATCACGTTCCAGGTGACAATAAATACAAGAAAGGCAAAGGAATTCTCATGAACAACATAAACGCTATAACTGATAACCACAGAGATAACAGACTAGATTGTGAATTAAACCATCATGGATACCCTATACAGGTAAACGAGAAAATAATTATGCCACAAATTAATGTGCAATTTACAAATGCACTTATGTATAAAGTGTTTTGTGTTTCAGGATGATGATACGATAAGTCAAAAGTCATATGGAAGCCATAAACTCAGATCTTTCAAAGATGAAAGTCATAAAGTGTCTGCAGATACGATAGATGGCGAAGAAAAGAAAGATGCTAGTAAAGAAGAATTGGGATTGGAAGAAGGTAATGCTTAATACTTACAGTAATTAGAACAACTAACAACTCTTAATTTCTGGAAACATAAACTTTCCAATGTAAAGCAGATAATAGAGCTTGTGAGCTTTTGGGCTGGCATTCATGTATATTTATTTCGTAGAAATGGTAGAAGAAGAAGAAGATGGTAAACTGGACGGTTTAAAAGACATTAAAGTAGGAGCAGACGAAGAAATAGTAGACGACTCACCTGCGGACTGCTGCCCAGATCCATGCTACGCGAAGTTTCCATTTCTTGCTGGAGACGACGAATCACCGTTCTGGCAAGGATGGGGCATGTTGCGGTTGAAGACGTTCAAACTTATTGAAAACACTTACTTTGAAACGGCTGTGATCACGATGATTTTGCTCAGTAGTTTGGCTTTGGTAAGTTTTATTTTTCAAAATCGAAATATATTTACTATAAATTTCAAAGGTGACATGTATTTTTCAAAGGTTACTTTACATGTATTATCTTTCTATGATTCATTTTGTTTGATAAAATTATATTAAAATAATTTTCTTTATTCACAGGCCTTAGAAGATGTACATTTACCACATCGACCGATTCTTCAAGATATTCTGTACTACATGGATCGTATCTTCACAGTCATCTTCTTCATCGAGATGTTGATCAAGTGGCTCGCCCTCGGTTTCCAAAAGTATTTTACAAACGCATGGTGCTGGCTCGACTTCATTATCGTCATGGTAAACATATTGCTCATCTTGATCTTAACTACTATTTTTTACAATTCAACTTACCTTACAGTGATAATAGTTTACTTTGTCTCCCCTTATAGATAGGCTAACTAATAGATTTCTTTCAGGACTCTGTTTTGTTTTGAATGCGGTATGATTATTAATGTTTATATTATATAGATATTATTCAGATTTTTTGAGATTTATAGGTGTGTTGTTGATGAAATAATGATAAGTGGTGTCACGTTAGTTGTCACTCGTAAACCACGGCGCGGTGATGGCGGGCGCCGACGACATTCCTGCGTTCCGCTCCATGCGCACGTTGCGCGCGCTGCGACCTCTTCGCGCCGTCTCCAGATGGGAGGGCATGCGCGTGAGTACGCGCCGCACCAGCCACTGCCACGCTATCCTTGTCGATGCCGTTGCGATGCTCATTGACATCGTCTATTTAGTCATACGATATCCCAAAACCGTCGATGGGCAACGCAACTCAAAGCGTGCGTGCGGCTTTGATTGTTCGATGTCTGTGGCAGCGGAGACTACGATCGGCCTTACTTCGCTCTTGATGTCGTACCGTACTGTCTGTATGTGGTTCTCGCTTCTGTATTTTTGTAACCACGATATTGCTATTAGGTGAAACCATTTGTATATCCGAAGGATAGGTCTGACATCATTTGCTCAAACTGTCTTTTCGAGTGCATGATACAACTTTTATCAATGTGCTAATTACAAGAGTAATGTGCTGTTTTCCGTATAACATTTAAAAAGTATAAATACATTGTTAATATAATAACGAAAATGGCACAACTTAGAATTATGCTCTCTATAAGTGTTATAATATAACTATGCAGCTGTTATTAGCTATTGTCCTAACCGAACTTTCTCAACCTATTTAAATTTAGCTTCATAAAGGAAACTCGAGGAATGTGAATGTGCAATTTTTCTTGTGTTATTATGTTTATTATGTTCAATGCTTCTGATTTTGATGAATTGACACTCTTTCCTTTGGTCTTTAATGTCTTTCTGTATTTTAGGTAAAGTCTTCAAAATCATTCATTAACTCTTTAGGATTGGTTGTTTTAGATGCCGGTCGTGAGTCTTCAAACAGCTGGTTGTTTAGTGATCTCTTTCGATTGTTATAATTTGTGACATTGTTGAAAATTTTAGGTGCTGAAATAATTTAATGTACACTTATGATTGAATATGTGATTCATATGGAATGTTCAAAATGCAATCCTTGATTTCATCAGGTCTCGCTTATAAACTTCGTAGCGGCGCTTTGTGGTGCCGGTGGCATTCAGGCGTTCAAAACGATGCGAACGCTCCGCGCACTGCGGCCACTCAGAGCCATGAGCCGCATGCAGGGCATGAGGGTACGTACCGCTCTGCCACACTCTCAGGCCCTTAGTTCATTGCTCGACCACTATACACAAGCTCAACACTCTCACTCACTTGTTTTTACATTATTGACTTCAGCGCCATCATGAACATCAATATTCACACCCAACCGTTTTACTCCTACTTTTCTATCTGCATCAGTCATCAGATCATTTTTGTTATTAAGTTTATTGGAGAGTTGTTTGGGCATATGGTAGTAGTATTTTATCGTCAACTATTAGAACATCATCACGAGTTCGACGGTGGCACCCCTGAATGGCTTAGTATCATCACTTTCGTCATGATCCTCTATTAGAATTCGATTCTAACTGGTTTTATTTTTTGGGATTATTTATCAACTTTTTGTCCACTTTTCTATTGACTTTCATTACCGTTACGCTAATTAGATTTTTACATTATTTAGATATTTGGAATGCTAACTTAGAATCTGCACCTTAGATTTGTTCTTCTTCTTATGTCGTCGCTCGTCTTGGACAATCGCATGTGTTAGAATTTGGACGGTTGTTTATTGGGAAAAGGTAAGTTATCAATCAGCAGCAACTTTTATGTTTGATGTGGCTTTACATGTTTATGCTTCAATGTTGTATAATTTGTACATATTGTTACTTAACATTTCATACTGAATTATCTGAGCACAATCATGTTTATTGTCATTGAGTAGACAACGCGTCAGTAAATTTTTACATTCATAAAGTAGCCTAAACTATCTTGCTCTAACTTCATCTGGTCAAACTATTATTAAACCATCATAGTATGGATACATAATAACACATTTCTCTCGTGTACAGGTGGTAGTGAACGCTTTAGTGCAAGCGATACCTTCCATCTTCAACGTGCTACTCGTGTGTCTTATCTTCTGGCTGATATTTGCTATCATGGGTGTGCAGTTGTTTGCTGGAAAGTACTTTAAGGTAATTAGTTACACCTTGAATAGTACTCAAATGGCCGACTTCAATTTAGTGGTATCTTATTAATGTTTATTTATTTTTCATATTTCAGTGCGTCGATTTAAACCACACGACTCTGAGCCATGAGATCATCCCGGACAAAAATGCGTGTATCCTCGAAAACTATACATGGGAAAATTCGCCAATGAACTTCGACCACGTGGGCAAGGCATATCTTTGCTTGTTCCAAGTGGCCACTTTCAAGGGCTGGATCCAGATCATGAATGACGCCATTGATTCTAGAGAGGTAATATTCCCAGTGCCTATATATAGTATATATATATATATATATGTGTGTTATATAGTATATCTCTTATCTTAATTATAGTTATGTACTTCATAGTCAAATTTATATTAATCTAATATTCAGGTGGGACGTCAACCGATCCGAGAGACCAATATCTACATGTACCTCTACTTCGTATTCTTCATTATATTTGGCTCATTCTTCACTCTTAACCTGTTTATCGGAGTCATCATCGACAACTTCAATGAACAGAAAAAGAAAGCAGGTGGCAGTCTTGAGATGTTCATGACTGAGGACCAGAAGAAATACTATAATGCTATGAAGAAAATGGGATCGAAGAAACCATTGAAAGCTATACCTAGACCAAAGGTAAAAACGACGAGTACACTGTTCATCTAATACAAAATGTTCACATAGGTCCTTCTTAAAGATTTGAAGCAATTATTCATGATTTTGTTTTTGTTACAGTGGCGCCCACAAGCTATAGTATTCGAAATAGTGACGGACAAGAAATTCGACATGATTATCATGTTGTTCATCGGATTTAACATGCTGACGATGACTCTCGATCACTACCAGCAGACTGAAACGTTCAGCACGGTCTTAGATTATCTCAATACGATATTTATCGTGATATTTAGTTCAGAGTGCCTATCAAAAATATTCGCCTTACGGTATCATTACTTCGTGGAACCGTGGAATCTATTCGATTTCGTCGTTGTCATGTTCTCTATTCTTAGTGAGTATCGTTTTTGCCTTTAAGATTAACTTCGGTGTTTACGATAGTATTAAACGGACTCGTAATTTTTGTTCGCAGGCTTGGTATTGAGTGATATTATTGAAAAATATTTTGTATCGCCGACTCTATTGAGAGTAGTGAGAGTAGCTAAAGTAGGTAGAGTCCTGCGACTCGTTAAGGGCGCTAAGGGTATCCGGACGTTGTTGTTCGCGTTAGCCATGTCACTGCCAGCCCTTTTCAATATTTGTCTACTATTGTTCCTGGTCATGTTCATCTTCGCCATCTTCGGGATGTCGTTCTTCATGCACGTCAAAGACAAGGGCGGCCTCGACGATGTCTATAATTTTAAGACTTTCGTGCAAAGCATGATCCTTCTATTTCAAGTGAGTATTTTACCGCTATTAATTTCACGCTGCTTAACGATTCAAATTTGTTCTATTTCAATTTTCTGAATCTGATTCTCATACCACTTAATTTTTTACTAAATGCAAATTTTTTGCCATTTTTAACCGACATCCAAAAAGGAAGACATTCTCAATTCGTCGGAATCTTTTTTTAATGTATTTTTCCCGATTACTTAGAATTTCCTAAATCGGTCCAGCCACCTGGACCGATTTGGGTAATTCTTTTGTTTGAAAGGAAAATTTCATATTCGAGATGAGTAATCTTCAGATATTGGTAAATTGGTATGAAAAATTACTGGCGCGGTATTTGAAGTCGGTTCTTTCAGTTTTTTAAACGGTCTTAAATAATTGACTTAAATAAATAATGTGCCCACCACTTCTTGCACTTTTCTTATTGTCTCTTATTATTAAGGTGAAGACACATTATCATTGTGTTAGTTTTTGGGGGGTAAATATAGTGTAAGTACACTATATTCCACTAAGGTTCACTTTACACCAGTGTTTTTCAACGTGTGGGTCGCGACCCCCTGGATGGTCGCGAAGCCTCTATAAGGAGGTCGCGGGGAATCGCGAAGCCTCAGTAAAAGAAAAGAAACAAAGTTTGAAAATATCGTTTTATTAGGAAAATATTAATTAAAGAGAATTTGTAAATGTTGTAATTGAGAGGGAGTGAGAGCGCATATAATATTTGTTTCGAAAGAAAAATATGTAATTTGTTTCCTGTAAGCCACGCGAGCGAAGCCGCAGGCAGAAGCTAGTAATATAATTAAATACAGATTATAAACAGTGCAGGTAGTAGGTAGGGGGTCACGAATTTTTTTTTCATACTATGAAGGTTGCGTTATGAGAACGGTTGAAAAATACTGCTTTACACTATCACTACATTAATTCGAACGGTTTAGTTCTTTCGAGTTTCTCTCTATATCTGTTAGGTCGCGGATATTTCCTCAAACTCGACGTTCACGTGATGGTAAAACCATGGTTTATTAACTTCTGTGCATTTTTTGATGGTACTGGCGACATACTCAGTGCGAAGGTCCCGCTGGAGGTCATCATTGCGTATCTACTAGGGTGCTCCAAGTTTGAGCTACATATGGTAATTTCCATGTCATATTGAAATAGAGCAAAACTGCGTAATCTTCGTGATCTCGTCAATACAATCGCTAACCATAGTTTGTGATGTGACAGATGTCAACGTCCGCCGGCTGGGACGGCGTGCTGGACGGCATCATCAACGAGGAGGAGTGTGACTTGCCGGACAACGAGCGAGGCTCGCCCGGCAACTGCGGCTCCGCGACCATCGGTATCACCTACCTGCTGTCCTACCTCGTCATCTCCTTCCTCATCGTCATCAACATGTACATCGCCGTCATTCTCGAGAACTACTCGCAGGTCGGTCGATTTCACTTCTTTAACGTTTGTTTCAATATTCATAGTGAGTGTAGTAAGAAGAATGATCTATATGTGAATAGGGAATATGCATGTGGTATAAATTAACTTGAAATCATTTATTTTCGAATCATTATTGTTCTGGGGTTGTATGTTAAACATTTTCTTATAAATAAAATAGTCTTACATGTATTAAAATATTATATAAAATATGCAAATAAAGCGTGGGAAATTTAAATTTGCTGAACACATCACATAGTATGCACTGTAGTACGAATACGTAGTATGTCTATTAAAAATATTTAATCTGTGAAGACTTTTGTGCACTGTGACGTCACAAAGGCGCGCGAAAATTTGGCAGCGTTTTAGATACCTCATATTTTTTCAATGCTAAAACTATATTTTGTAGCTTAATTTGAACACTTTCAGTATTATTGAATTTTTTTACTGTGTTAAATGGATGTATTCAGTGAAATAAACATATAAGAAAAAATCATGCATATTCCCTATTGTATTCCAATCGTGTCGGACGTTCGCAGGCAACGGAGGATGTGCAGGAAGGCCTGACGGACGACGACTACGACATGTACTACGAGATCTGGCAGCGGTTCGACCCGGACGGCACGCAGTACATCCGCTACGACCAGCTGTCCGACTTCCTCGACGTGCTCGAACCGCCGCTGCAGATCCACAAGCCCAACAAGTACAAGATCATATCGATGGACATCCCGATATGTCGCGGGGACATGATGTTCTGCGTGGACATCCTCGACGCGCTCACCAAGGATTTCTTCGCGCGCAAGGGAAACCCGATCGAGGAGACGGGCGACCTGGAGCCGGGGCGGCCCAACGAGGTCGGGTACGAGCCGGTGTCGTCGACGCTGTGGCGGCAGCGTGAGGAGTACTGCGCGCGGCTGATACAGCACGCGTGGCGGCGGCACCGGCGCGGCGCGGGCGACGAGGGCGGCGGCGGCACGGGCGCGGGCGCCGCCACGGCCGTCCTGCTGGACGCCGTCACGCCCAACGGGCACCGCGTGGTGCTGCAGGGCGCCGCGGCGCCACGCCCGCCCGAGCCGGCGCCGCCGCCCGCACCCGTGTGACCCGCGCTGGCGCTCGCGCTGCTGCCGGCGCTCGTGGACGACGCGCCGCTGCCGCTGCCCGCCCCGCTGCCCGAGCTGCTGAGCCCGCCCGCGCCCGCGCCCGCCAAAACCTAGTTCCGTGCCGCGGCGCCCAGGGCCCGCCGCCGCGCGATCGCGCCCTTTCTTTCGGACCTCGTTCTTTCGCGTTTGGAGACGTTCGACAGAGTGTTTTGTATTCGCGCGGCCGAAGCTTCGGTGGATTTTGTTTTGCGACCGACGTTGCGTTCGCGCCTGCCGCCGCGCTCCGATTCGTGTCCGCTCGTGCGCGCTTCGTCGCCGAGGACCGTCCCGAGGAGGCGATCGGAAGGAATCGAACCGCGTGCGTGCTCTTTTTTTTATTCGTCATTAGTGGTGTAATGATAAGGTATTCGGATAATATTGAGAAAACTCTAAAGCTTATTTTTGTATTCGACGAGATCACTGTCTATCTGTAAAATTCCAAAAGGGAGCTCTATCGATAACGATCATGTCACATATATAAGTCGAGGACGTCAGTCGCAGGGTGCGACGCGGCGCGCGCCTTCCCCCGCGCGGCGCGGCGCGCCCGGCCGCACGCCGCGGCGGGCGAGCCGACGACGCTTCGATAGTCGCTTGTCGTGCCATCACGCAGCTAATCGACGTAGCGCTCGATCATTTCGTATTCACTCACGTTTTATTATATTATATTCACATCGCGAACATTGAACGTCTTCGAGTCGTCCGGACTTCGGTGTGATCGTGTCTATGGACGCTCGAGAGAAGCAAAGGCTACGCCGCCGATTCATATCAATTTTGTCCGTATAGTTTTAATAGTTCCAATTTTGTAAGCTTGTCACTGTACCGAGGCGACGTCGAGTCGCGCGCGCGAGGTCACCGGACCTCCGAGCTAGAAGACTTTAGAGGAATTTTTGCAAGTTATATCTATGTAAGCTTAACAAATCAGCTGTGAAATCGGTACCAGGATTCACTTCCGTCCTAATTCAGTACGCATCATAGGAATCGAGCCATTTTATGTAACGCGCACTCTCCACACCTAGTTAATGTAATTTCCTTCCCCTGAATTACATTAGCTGTGAGACCGGAGGCGGCGCGGGGCGGGTTCCCGCCGCCGCGCGTCGCCGCCGCCGGCCGCGGGCTGTGCCCTAATATAGGCACGGGCCGGAGGGTCGCACGGACAACACACTTTAGATACGACTTTATAATAACGTATTATACAAGCTGAAGCATTAGTGAAGTAGCATCGTGCGACCCGCCCTCCGCCGACTGCCTCGTCGCGGACAACCCTACCTATGTAACGTGTAACCGATAATTGCGAGCGGGCCGGTACTGCTTCGAATATTGCTCTTGCAGATTTTAAATTTTGTCGATGTCGATAACGTTCGTCCGCATTATTCGAACGATTCGGCTACTTGAAGAGATGACCGTACTTAGCAATAAGATATTATCGATATACCTAAGAGATCGAACGTCCCTTACCGAGTAAGGTAGATATTATTGAAGTATTTTTTATTTTTCGAGACATCTCTCTAGATAGACGGAATAGTGCAGTCGTGAGTGATCGGCGCGCGGTCGTGCCGCCGGACGTGCCGTGATCGTGAGGCCAGTCGTGTCGTGATCGTGAAGCCGGTCGTTTCATGATCGTGACGCCGGGCGCCGGCGGCACAGCAGCGGGATCAGTATGTGACGGTATCGTCCTCTCTAGCACAACAGACATTACATTTTTGTAACTTAACTTTGAAAGTGGTCAATTTTCTACTACTCTGTAAATATTGAGAGCTTATCGCCGGGTAGATCCCGAACCGCACGTCGCAACACATAATTTTATCGTAACTATGTACTTATAGATACGAGCGAGTAACGCAGCGATACGTAAGTAAGCTTGAAGCAATAAGGCGTGCTCGACGAGAGGTTTCGCTTTTCATTAACCGTACGGAACTCTTCACTGAATAGTCGTGTGTCGGTCGTTTTTCAATTCGTTTTACATAAAATGTGAACAGAGTCATCGGAAGTGCGAGACATTTTCTAAGTGTTGCAAGTTTTAAGGAGTCAGTGTATCGTAAAGTAAATGAGACGCTTACCGTTTTGCACATATTTTGCAATAACTATGGTTACAGATAACGATGTATGTAAGTACTGTAAGCGAGGCGGGCAGAAGCGCGGACGACGAGCGAGCTTCCCCGCGCTCGTCAGCCGCGCTCCGCTCGTCCTCCGTTCCGTTCCGTTCGACGCAACCCCGGACCGGTCCCGACCCACACCGTTTACATTAAATAAGATTACGCGTTAAAAGACTGATCGAATTAGGAATATCTTGATGGTTTGCTCTAGAATGCGTACAGGAATATTTTATGTCGTGACTTTGTTAATATTAAGTATTGTAATTATTGTTTTAGCTTTAGTGACGCTAAGGCACGCTGTTAGCCGCTAGTTTAACCGAGTCGTACTGTAATATTAACTCTATCACGATGGGTTTATTTTCTTGTTAGTTACGCTTAGGGACCGTGCGTAGTGGACGTTCGTATCGCTATAGATCGCTTCGGACGCCGGTCGGGAAGTTGACCCGGCGTCGAGACTAGTCCCGGTTGCTTTAGAAATTCTAAAACGAAATCTGTGTAAGTCTCCAAAGATATATGACTTTCGGTGGTAACTTGTTTTGTCTAGATTCCGGTGAGTGGGGACCGCTCCGGTCGGCTTCTAATGTAAGACGTACGATGAACGATACTTCAGTTATATTTCCTTTTGGTGAAACCAAACGTTTACTTACTATTAGGCATATTTGCACAAAAAAGTTGTGTTTAATTAAGTTTAGACAATAAGTTATGATATCAATTGTATTGTTTATTTATTTTTAACTATACTTATGACAAAAAAGTGAGTTCAGTTTGCTGAATGATAGCAGTTTAATTGAATATTTATTATATATATTGTTGAAGTTTGTACAAAATAAATTAAGTAAACGATAAAATATAGAACTTGACTGCTTTACTTGGTTGTTTCTTTTTAACCCTCGGCGCAAAAAGAAAGGGGGTTATATGTGTGAGGTGTGTATCTATGTACCTGTCTGTTTGTGTGTCTGTCTGTGGCATCATAGCGCACAAAAGCATGACCCTTTTTGATTTACTTTTTTTTTGTTTGATAGGTGTTTTAATCAAGAGTGTTCTTAGCTTTAATTAATAAAATTCCGTTCAACCGTTTAAGATCATAAGCTTTTTTCTGGTTGACGACGCTATGAAATCAATTTTTAAAGGTCTGATAATTTTAAATTCGGTCTCCTCCTAAGCCAGTAGAGGCCGACCTAGGCGAACGTATACCACGACCAGATCGGTAACATTTTAAAGAAAGGCCAAGTCAAAAGTACTGATAACCGGCGAGCATGTATGAAGGCGCTCATGAAAGTGGAAGAAGCGAAAGAGAATCTGCAGAATACTCAATTCCTCGACATCTTTAAGCGGAGATGTCGAGTTTGGGCTCATTGGAATGGTCACAATTAACATATTTAATACATATATCTTATTCAATACATATTTAATACATAGAGTCTGGTTGGTTTTAAAATTTAAATTTAAGTATTACTGTCAATAGGTTTCCTTCAAATCCTAGACTACAACACAGAATAAATAATAGTACTACGACTACAATCCTAATTCAGAATTTTAAAAAAAATACTAGTTTTATTCATAATCTATATACTTATTTAGTAAAGTGAAGAAAATGTATTTATTTTAAAGCTTTGGCAATGTGGGTTGCACATTACTAGTAGTCTTGTTAACCCCTCCAAGTCCTCCAACTAAGCTAAATATGCTTGTGTGTGTGTCTGGAGTAGGGTTCATCCCCGGGAATTCCCGAGCCGAGAATTCCCGGGAAATCGTTGGGCTTTGTTCCCGGGAAATTAAGCTCGAGAAAAGTAAAATAAAATAAGAAACCAGCTGTCTGATAAACATATATTATAAATGCTTTAGTTTTTCTAAATGCATATTTTATTCGACAGAGTAAGCAGACCTAATTGTTTTGTATGTTTGTTCAGATTTTCAGATGTTGTTTTATTGATCTTGCAAAGTTTAAAGTAGATTTTTTTCTAATTAACCTGTCAAAAATGGTGCTGTGATTGTAATTATAAGTCAGCAAGTACAATCAGCAGACTGAACATATCCGCTTACATCGAGAGTAAGACGAGGGGACGTTATATCCCCTAAATTGTTCACTAACGCTCTAGAGGATAATATGTTCAAAACGCTGAATTGGAAAGGACGGGGCATAAATATGAATGGCAATTACTTTTCACATTTGAGATTTGCGGATGATATTGTCATTATGGCTGAAACCGTGTAGGACTTGCAATACATGCTGGCTGCCGGTTCTCTACCCTTGCCGGTTCTTCTGCACGCATCGATCTCCGGATGAACTTGGATAAGACTAAGATCATGTTCAACATTGCCCTAAACGGAGTTCCTCTTGAAGTTGTTCACGAATACGTCCACCTTGGGCAAATATTGCAATTGGGTAGAAACAACTTCGAGAAGGAAGCTCGCAGAAGGATACAGCTGGGGCACAGCTGGGGGATTGGCAGCATAAGGAAAACTTCGTCTCGTTTTTTCATCGCTCTTACCACAAAGCCTGAAGACAAAAGTCTTTAACAAGTGAGTCTTATCTGTTATTACTTACAGAGCCGAGATACCGTGGACACTGTCGTTACGACTAGTTCACCAAGTCGCTCAGCGAGCTATGGAGAGGGCTATGCTCGGAGTTTCTCTGATGGATCGAATTCGAAACGAAGTCATCAGTCAGAAAACCAAAGTTATCAACATAGCTCAAAGGATTAGCAAGCTAAAATGACAAAGGGCTGGTCACATCTGTCGTAGAACCGATAACTGTTGGGTAGACGAGTTTTAGAGTGGAGATCACGGCTCAGCAAACGTAGTGTAGGATGACCTCCAGCTAAGTGGAGCGATGATATACGCAAACTGGCTGGCAGCAGTTGGAAACGAATATTTTTTTAATTTTTATAGCTGAAGATAGAGCTCAGTGGCGTGCCATAGAAAAAGATGTGCCAAAACATACGTAAATGTAAATTTCTCGACAACCCGAGAAGACCCGAGAAATTTGCCTCGAGAATTCTCGAGACCCGAGAAATTGATAAGCTCGACAAATCATGAACCTTAGTCTGGAGTGGCTTCAAGTCAATAGTGCAATGGTAGTACTAAGGTAGGTATCGAACTCACAATCTCTCGGTCGCCAGGCCTTAGGCCTATTCTTTTATGGCTTTAAATAAATCCATCGATATTAAAAGGGATATGCAGTACTCACTCTTATGCCACGTAAACATAATGGAACTAGAAACAACTACACGAAAACACGAATTTCTGATGTCAAGCTTGATGTAGATGAAGAACCTAGCAAGGCATTGTTGCTAATTATTTAAATGGATCTGCCATATTTGCACGTGTAATTCTGTACGTGCTACACAAACGCCAGTTCGATTGTGACTAAGGTGAAATTAAGTTCGTGAACCTAATTCATGCGGTGCACATTGAGGAGCGGGGTCCCTTATCTCCCTTTTTATATCAATGACTGAACCTAATAAAATTTGACCTAAATACTTAAATGGTTAGACAGCTATAATGGTAAGAAGTTAAACACACCCCTTATGTAAGTATATATATAAATGGAGACGGCAAGAATGTTAGTGCTGTCGAATCAATTTAGTGTCTATCTAATCAAATCATATTACACTGTAATAGCTAAACAAACTAAAAAAACGTTAAATAACTAATAACTACATAGGTTTTTCAAAAATTATTCATAAGTTTTCTATGTACAAAAACTACTAAAATATTAGACTTACCTATAGAATAGAACAAAATCAGACTTTCAAGAACATTTATAATCTTGAAGTCATGGTTATAAATGTTCTTGAAAGTCTGATTGATTTTGGTTTGATATTTTATTTTGGTTTATATAGGTACTTAAGCAGATAGGCATTGGCTTAAAAAATAAAACCGGCCAAGTCGAGTCGGACTCGCCCGCCGAGGCTTATCTCCGTACCAACTTCTCAAACTATAGGGGGTAGAAACAAACTTAACTTTGCAGTTCAATCCATAGAAAATGCACTGCAGCGATCGCAATTAATAAGTTTTTTTTTTAATATATATATTTTATAAGCTAGCGTTTGACCACTATATCACCTGTTGGTAAATGATTATGCGGTCGAAGATGGTAAGCACGTACTTACTACTAGTACTTGTTCTAGTAGATTCACTTTTTTTTGTTATTAAAATACATATTTACGGTTTTCAGATTTATTTCTATATAAGTGGTTCAGGACCCTTCTTCTTGCCCAATTTTATGATTCTAAGTCAACGGGAAGTACCCTATAGGTTAATTCCCTTGTAAAATAGCAATATATGCGAAAATATACGATACAAACGGTCATATCTTTAGATCGCCTTGACTTACAGGTTTGATTTTTTCACAGCCTAAAAATACCGTAGACCAAGTATTTACACACATGTAGACCGACAGACGGACGGACAACAAAGTGATCCTATAAGGGTTCCTTTTTTCCTTTTAAGGTACGGAATTCTAAAAACACCAACCCAAATTATTTTTTTCTATCTAATTCTTACAATAAAACGGCGTTGTCTATTTTTATTTAGATTTTTATTTATTGATATAAAAAACTTGACCTATACATTTTTTTTATAATAACAATTTTTTATGAAGATTTTTGTTTTTAATATTAATTACCTACCATCATAACTAAGACATTGTAAATTAATATAATCTTTACCCACTTGTAGATTTGGCACATCATTTTCGAAACTAGTTGACATTATAGTGAGCCCTGAAACAAAATGTGTTGCATTATTAAGAAATATTAAAAAGCTATTAAGAAAATAGCACTTGTAGCTAGAATGGCTACGCTCAGGGGCCTTATTCAGTATGACCATTTTAAAGTCTTACCGTGCCGTGTTACGTTATCTCCGCGTTATGGTATTCTCTATGCCAATTAAATCGCGGTAGGTAAGGTTATGAGCGCGTTATGAGCTGTCAAAATATCGTGACATATTAGAACGTGTAACGGGCGCGTTTTGTATAATTTACCTATCGTGTGGCATACAGAATACAATTTTTCAATAACGTAACGTGGCGCGTTAAGGAACGCGTTATCTCATTGGTCATACTGAATAAGGCCCCAGGAAAGGCGTAGTGTCGGGCTTAGTTAAAGATAATAAAACCGACCGAAGTGCGTGTCAGGCCACGCGCAGTGTAGGGTTCCGTAGTATTATAATATTTAACATAATTCATTTTAAAATGACCCAACAGCCAAGTTCAACGACTGCTAAACTAATAAAGTTATCTTAACCGCTATAATTTTCTTTTAAAGTTCATGAAATGCACAATCATCATGATTTTTTCCAGATTTTTAAGTAGCAGTTTAGCTTTTAGAGGTGGGGAAGCCTCACTGAAACAAAAATTTGCACTTTAAAGTTGAACATTTCGTAAATGGAGCATTAAATCGAAAAATAGTATAAGGAACCCCTAAGTCATTTCAAAAGAGCTATTCAACGATACCCGCAACAATTATGCATTGGTGGCGCCATCTATGACTACTTATAACATGTAGTCATAGATGGCGCCACCAATGCATAATCGGGTTAACAAATGCAATCCACTAATTTCGTCGTATCGATGTATCGAACCGTGGCTTAACTGGCAGATCACCTGGACGTATAATCCGGGGGGTGCGGGTTCGAGTCCCGTCGGTACGATGAAATTTTGGATTGTGTTTAACAATTTACAAAAATACTAATAACTAATAATTTATGAAAACGAAAAAACCGAATTCACATGCCGCGATAGTCAAAATAGCCAGTAGTGTAGCCAGTATCATGTAATCAAGGTACTTGTACACAAATTTGTTTTCGCCATATCTCCGGAGATGATTATCAGATCTGGATAAAATTTGAATTGGGCTAAACGGAAGCATAATCTCCCAAACAAAAAAGGTTTTTTTTTAAATATACTTTATAGGCTAGCGTTTGACCACTATCTCAGCTGTTGGTAAATGATGATTCGGTCGAAGATGGTAAGCACGCTAGGCCGCCGGAACACATTAGATGTTTGGTGACAGATTTTTCTAACTTGAGGGTGGTAGCTGGCCAGGCGGACACTAGATAGTGTCCTACCACCATGCGGGGGTTGTTGGTTTCTTAACGATGGTTTCCTTCACCGGAGGGCCACTGTAAGAAGCGCACATACTTTTTTCGATAGAAAAATCCATTGGCGGTTTGAACTCGGTACCACGGCATCAAAGCCGACCGTTCTCCCGATAGCGCCACCGGGCCCTCAAAGTAAAAAGTTAAGATTTGACGGAGTTCTGAGGAAGCAAACATAAAAAAACCGTCGAATTTAGAACCTCCTCCTTTTTTGTAAAGTCGGTTAAAACAGATGAAGTTAAAAATAAAACGGGGTTCCCCATACAAGAAACCGGTGTTTCCGGCTTTTTATGCTCGATCTTACAAACCGTAATAGATATGTAGCGACGTGAAATTTGCTCATTGTGTGTATTACAACGGCTGCTTTAAGATCAACTAATAAAACGAAATTAAATTAAAAATTAAAAGGGGGTACATACAAGAAATATATTTTTGCGGCAAATTTTATTTAATCGGAACCCTACGTGTGCGAGTCCGACTCGCACCTGGCCAGTTTATTTTACAACAATACTCTCTCGTAGCAATTATCACACCATTTAAATTATATATAAGTTAAAAACTTTTTCTAAAAGATAAAAAAAACTGGCTGTTGAAAAATGTGACTAATAACATCCTCTCGGCTGTAGACTAACTACGCTGTAGAGTTTAAAAGAGTTTAAAAAAATAGCCTATGAAATGTGTGAGGTCGGTAAAGAAATATCTAAAGAACACTGTTTAATACCGGGCCATTTAGATTATTTATTTAACCGAAATGGTCACATAGAATGCACACACAGGACAAACCATACCATTCCTGTTACTATTCAACCGACTTACAAATAGGTTCTCAATTCATCTGTATTATGTTGTTTTTTGTGTATGTATGTTACGCGATTACTCCGTCAATTGTAAACCGATTCCGATGATTCTCTTTTTAATCGGTAGGGTATATTTCCGAGGTTGTCCCATTGTACTTTAATCGAGATCTGATAAGTATCTCCAGAGATATGACGAAAAACGTCCTCAAACTTGCTACTAAAACTGACTCGCAGGGCATGGAAGTCGATGGTTTTAGTTTTTAAACTATCTTATATAATTATCATAATTACCTAATTCTTTTTTAGAACTCTGAAAACTATAGTACCTAGAATCTAGGTACTAGATTTTTCAGACAGTTTCAGTTTCAGGTTCTATTCTAGGTCCTAGATATAATATGCTTACAGTTTCATTATCTTAAATAATATTATCTTTCATGTTTTTGTTATACACAATTCAAAATGTCATCGTACCGACGGGACTCGAACCCGCACCCCCTGGATAACATATACAGGTGCTCTGACCAATTAAGCCACTGTCCGATATTATCGATATGACGAAATTAGTGGATTACATTTAAACCCAATTATGCAACGGTGGTGCCATCTATGATAACTTATACTTGTTGGTGGTTTAAATAAGTCAGAACATTATTAGGCGTTCACCTTGCCTATTTTTTTAAACGTACCCGTGACGATCTACAAAACAAATAAATAGCTAATGCATAGGAATTTGTAGCCTAGCAATCATTTTGGTCTTTAGTACAGATTGATCCGACAGGACTGCCTTACAAAAATATCTTGCACGCAGGTATGTTTATATATAGTGAGTGATAGATAACAGGCACCTATTGGCTTGCCTATTTTTTTTTATAACTGACTTAATAATCGTTTGACTGCAATTTCGCCCGCCTAATGCATGATATGTCTATAATCTTGTCACACATAACCAGTTCCGTCGGATAGATCAGAGCGTGTCTTACTAGCTATTATAGGACTAGATTTGTCCTACAACTTACGCCTTTACATTTATTTTCTAGTTCCGTTATTCAACTACTTCAATCTAATCGCTCTTAGTGACAACTCTCACAACAGAATGCAATTCATGGCTGTTGCCACAACAGCCTACTGAAATACGAATTTAAAACCACACTGAACTTTAGACTTAACCCTTTCGGCCTTACTAATAAAGTTTTATTCACTCCGTATACCTACCTACTTGTTTAACACGAAAGCTGATTAATACAAATATTTTTGACGTAAGCGTTGGTTAAAGTTGGTATACAGATGTACCATTATCAAAGAAGGATATTCATTTCTTAAACAGCCTGGGACCCCTTTTTAGAGTGTGTACAGGATCAAAATGGCGGACTTCTCTATTGTCAGCTGATTGAAATCATGTCTAGACGTAGTTTAACAACGTTAACGTTATATTAACAACGTAGTAACTTTTATTGAATCTATGTTTATATGTACAACGGTTTAACAAATGTATAGGCATTTTTTTATTAGTATGGCCATATATTTATTTTACCAAGGAACTAGGCTCGGGTAGCTCCGGTCACATCTATATCTTCGGATATATATGCCTAAACGGATATATATCCTTCCTTCCTCTTGCCAAAACCTTAATATATGCCATATATCCGGTATAACTCGATGAAAAACTTTTTTTTGTGAAGTCGGTTAAAAATTCAAACCGGATTTGGATTACATCGTCACTAACACAGGTACAAAAAACAGTGTAAGTTCAAAACACAAACCTACAGTTATAACCAAAAGTATACATAACCGCCCGCCGTGAACCACTGACATTATTAACAGTGTCTATAATGTACATAATTCTTTAAATTAACTTAATGCTTTTATAAAATTACTAGCAGCCCGCCCCGGCTTCGCACGGGTAGAACATATGCCTACAAAATTAGCATCAGTTTGTTGCATCAAATATAAAATATTAACATATTTAACAATCATCGTCATATGTCAACCAATTTACACAAAACCTTAACGAATTATGCACCTAAGACCTAAACCTTCCTCATAAACACTCAGGCTATTGGTGAAAACCGCATAATAATCCGTTCAGAAGCTATTGAGATTATTGCGAACAGACAGACAGACGCAGTGATGGACATTGTTTTATAACACTTACGTAGTGATATTGGACGGCCCTTTGGCATAAAGGATAGTTACCCTGATTCTGACCCGAGGGTCGTTGGTTCTAATCCTAGCTATATACCTACCAATGAAAGTTTTATGTGCATTCATGAATCATGGGTTTTCGTGGGATCATTAAATCTACCAATAATTAAGATAGTTTAAAAACTAAAACAACTGACTTCAATGCCCCCCGAGTCAATTTCAGTAGCAAGTTTGAGACGTTTATCGTCATATCTCTGAAGGTACTTATCACTTCTCCATGAAATGACAATGGGACCACCTCGGAAACGTACCCTACCGATTACATAATCATTCGAATCGGTTCACAATTGACGGAGTAATCGCGTAACATACACACACAAAAAAAAAAAAGAAAAAAATATACGGTCGAATTGAGAAACCTCCTTTTTTTGAAGTCGGTTAAAAAAGAAACATACAGACGAATTGAGAACCTCCTTCTTTTTGTAAGTCGGTTGAAAAGTAGGTTACCACCAGGAGAACATCTGCCGCCGTAACCTTACGGTACGGCGTTCCCCGACGCAAAAAGTAGGGGTATTATACGTTTAACGTGTGTATCTGTGTGTCTGTCTGTAGCATCTGAGCACCCAACTGGATGAACCGATTTTGATTTTATTATTGATAGTTTTTTTTTTTGATAGATGTCTTCATCGAGAGTGTTCTTAGCTTTGATTCATGAAAATTCGTTCAATCGCTATAAAACTATGAGCTTTAATCAACTTTCATAGGTCTGATCAATTCGAAAATCTTCTTCTTCAACGATATTGTAAGAACATGGAAGCATTGACTTGATGCTGGGACATCTCCTGAACTCTACAGAATACTCAAATCCTCACCAACTTACAGCTCAGATTTTAAATGTCGTGTTTAGAGTATTTGGACTGCTTTTAATGAAAAGATTATACATTGATCAGTGGGGGTGGTTTAAAATATTATATTATATATATAGATAATTATCTATACTAATATTATAAAGAGAGAACATTTGTATTTTTGTATTTTTTTATTTTTGTATTTTTGTATGTTTGTAATGATTTGGCTCAAAAACTACTGAACCGATTAAAAAAATTCTTTCACTAATAGAATGGACTTTCGGAATGAAAATAGGCTATATATTATCCCGTTTAAATCAAAGGTACATTCGTGGAGACCTAATTTGCAACCTAAGTCGGCAAAAAAACGGTCGAAAAAACACGTTTCTTACGAACGCTGCTTAATTGAAAATAGATAGAAGAATATTTTCTATCCAAGAGTTGTACAACTTAATAAGACCTACAAAAAAGTCCGCGACAGCATATGTCTATCTCTTAAGGTTGACTCACAGTAACCATTTTAATCTTAAATTTTTTGTTAAAAAATATGACATAACTTCCAAGGCATTTTCAAGTATATAGTATTAATCCTTATCCAAATAATTACGTTAATTAGCTTGGCCACATATTATAGATTAAAATTGTCCTTTACAGTATATAATTCAAATGAAAACTCTAGAAGATATCACGGATTTTACATACACGCATCGCAAAATTAATAAAATATTTGCAGTCAAACCACAGAATAGGTCATAGTTACTACGAAAATATTATTATAGGGTTAGCTTTTCTGTAGATCCCCACCGATCGCAATCAATTTGAAGTCAATATAGTGTAATAATATGGTCTATTGTATAAAATAATAATATATATCTATATAAATAACTAGCAGCCCGCCCCGGCTTCGCACGGGTAGAACATATATGCCTACAAAATTTGCATCAGTTTGTTGCATCGAATGTAAAATATGAACATATTTAACAATCATCGTCATATTTCATTTCCAATTTACACAAAACCTTAACGAATTATGGACCTAAACCTTCCTCATAAACACTCTGGCTATTGGTGAAAACCGCATGATAATCCGTTCAGTAGCTATTGAGATTATTGCGAACAGACAGACAGACGCAGTGATGAACTTTGTTTTATAATACTTACGTAGTGATATTGGACGGCATAATTTTTTGGATAAGGATTAATACTATATACTTTAAAATAGCCCTGGAAGTTATGTAATATTTTTTAACAAAAAATTAAAGGTTAAAATGGTTACTACTGTGAGTCAACCTTAAGAGATAGACATATGCTGTCGCGGACTTTTTTGTAGGTCTTATTAAGTTGTACAACTCTTCCATAGAAAATATTCTTCCATCTGTTTTCAATTGAGCAGCGTTCGTAAGAAACGTGTTTTTTCGACCGTTTTTTTGTCGACTTAGTTTGAAAATTAGGTCTCCACGAATGTACCTTTGATTTAAACGGGATAATATATAGCCTATTTTCATTTCGAAAGTCCATTCTATATATTAGTGAAAGAATTTGTTTAATCGGTCCAGTAGTTTTTGAGCCAAATCATTACAAACATACAAAAATACAAATGTTATCTCTTTATAATATTAGTATAGATAAACATTATCTTATTGGCAAAGGCTTTGGTGGGTCACAAATGTCTGTTGGTAAAAAACATAATTTATAGCACATTGTGACCTAAACCCGCACTTTACGCACGCTTTTCCGTGTCTTAAATAGTCGATTATTGCACGACGAAGTGCCAACTTCACGCCGTGCAATAATCTTCTATTTGACGGAAAAGCGTAGCAAGCGTAAAGTGCGGGCTTATGTCACACTGACTGAAATAATATACGATACTCGTGACTTCAGTTGTCTATTATTGCATGGCGTAACTTCACGTCGTGCAATAATAGAGTACTTAAGTCACAAGTATCGTAATATACTACTACGTATATACTATTACTTCTAAAAAATCCTCACTTTTACTTGTCGTCCCACTCCGCTTTGGCTTTCCTATGTTTCTGAATGAATAATTTGGCTACGACCACCACGGGTGCAATCCATCCTAAGGGGTCGTATAACCGAGGCGATGTCTGACAATAACTTAAAATTTTTGTTCACTTCAGGCAAATTCACAGAATATATAAAGTTGTCCGTATGTTTGTTCCAGCATATTCCTAGCACTTTGAGCAGACCGCTTGGTTGTATAACAGCTGGTTGTTTTCGTTATTGCTGCTCAATTTTTCTGACTCAAATCTGCCCGCATTCATCATGCTGGTCATCTGCTTGTACACTTCAATAGCTTCGCTTTCTGTTTGGCATCCAGTCATTAGATCATCTATGTAATAATCTGTCAATGTGATTTCCGCAGAAAATGGATAATTACTTTGCTCGTCTTTTGCTAGGCGTTGAATGGTCTTGACTGCCAAGTAAGGTGCGCATGCCGTTATAAATATAAGTGTCAATAGCTTATATATGTGGGGTATTGAAGCACCCGATGAGGTAATTCTCTGTGATGAATGCAATAAAGGGTATACAATATTTCATAAAGGAACTACATATATTTGAATTTTTGAACGACGTCTTCGTGGGCCCCAATCAATCACATGATGGGCAAGAACAATCATTCTCTGGAATTTTCTCGAGCGGAGAATCAAGAGTCAAGTCATACCATATAGACTTTTTTGCATTCATCACAGAGACTCCCTAATCGGGATTCTAAAATACGTACAAAAATCACAAGTTGGTTTATAAAATCTACGAATAAAACGCCACCGCGGTCTAACTTTTTTAGTGGCGCCATCTAGTCTCATTGAACAGACCTACGGGTTAATGCATTTAAATTCTTATAAAATAATCAACAATAGCTGTCTGCTGTAATCGCTTCGAATTGATGTCACGAATTATACCAGTGATTAGACGATACAAAGTCGTTATTAGCACATGAGTAAAGAAGGTACAGAGACAAAGCTTCATACATCTGCGCTGTGATGATGACGTAGACGCACGTGAGTGCGTGAGCACTAGCGGCCTGTGTGCCGCCTGTCACGTACGGAGTGAAACCGGTTTATAGTGGCTCGGCTGGTGCTTTAACACAGGGCTATCGCTCGCGACGCGTCACGTTATATTATATTATTTTTCATCCCATCTATTCGAAAAGTGATGGTTGGTTCCTTGATAAGTGCGCGCAAAAAAATCACTTTCCCACCTTAGGGTGGGAAAGTGATTTTTTAATTTTTGGCTTATGAATGTTCTTTTATAGTGCCCCGTCTAAGGAGGTTCAGAGAAATTCCTTGACATTTCATAACGTTAAATGACATTTCGTGCATTTAATGAAATTTCGTGACATTTCGTGACATATCATGACATTTTGTTACATTTTATGACATTTCGTGGCATTTCGTGACATTTTGTGACATTTCATGACATAAAAGAACATTTTATGAAATTTCGTAACATTTAATGACATTAAGTTACTTTACATGACATTTCGTGACATTTTATGATATTTCTTGATATAAAGTGACATTTCATAACATTTATGACATTTCATGACATACGACATATCATGACATTAAATGACATTTCGTGACATCTCATGATCATGATAGTCGACAATGATGAAGCTTGAAAAATAAAAAAGCAGGTCATGTTTACTTGAAGGAGGATTTTATTAGAGAATTTTATTAAGATTTTCTTGTTTTTTTTTGTACCAACTCTACAAGAATAGGTAAACATTTTGTCCGTTCCTTAGGTTTGTCTCTGTTCCTTCTTTACTCATGTGTTAGTAGGTAGCCGACTATGTCCGACTGTAATTTATATGTCGCAGGCAGATAGCTTAATTAGCCGTTCAATTAACAGCCTAGCCTCTTAACTAAACAGCGCCGTTCAACTAGATTCCTGAATGATATCCAGCCGTAGCGTTTGTTACAACATTTAATAAACTGGCTGGCTAATGCTTAGGGCCAGTCATATGATGTCTTAGTCTGACATTAAGGCAACACACTAGTAACAGTGACCACCGCGTGACGTGCGCCGACGAGCGTAGCAAGGAGGGGAGCCGCGGCAGCGGCGGAGCAGAGGCTAGGCTGTTAATTGAACGCCTAATTAAGCTATCTGCCTGCGACATATACACTTTCAATGTGCAATATAAACGATCAACTATTGCATACGATATAGTTCGTTTTAACTCAACATTTATAAAAAGTACAACCCAGCGAGGACATCGAAATAACACACTAAGGTTAACTTTAACTTTTTACCTACTCAAATAATCAAACAAACTTCTATTACTATCTCACATCCAGTAAGCTACACAAATCTCTCTACATCAATACCATCAAAATACTACGAATATATCATAAATGTTTACCGTAGTAACTTGCATTAGGCTTTACTAGGTCTTGTCGGTGAAGGCGCCAGCGCATCCCTGCCACAACGAAACTAAGTGAGTATTCATTGCTATCAAACATGCGAAAGTCTGCTACACCATTCAATTTAATCGACAATTTCAAGGGACGTACCCCGAATAAGAGTAGAAGCGGCTTTATGGCGAAGGCTAGACACGCAATGTGTTCATGATCTGCGTATAGCCTTTAAACCTCGCTAACACGCAGCGAGTTCTCGCAGAGAGTGACCAAGGCTTTAGCTGCGATCATGATGTATTGAGCGTCTTACCGTCGGCTACGATGGCAGTACGATCCCGAATTGAATGGTATGGCAGATTCTAAGGATAAGGTTTAGATAAATAATAAACGTCCTCTCGATGTTACTAATTTATTTCCGTCTTAAGACAAATTGTGTCCTTAACATAGACACACATACAAGATGCTCGACAATATGCAGTTTTGAATTACACTTTATCCATATTAATATCTATACAGCATCTATATGTACAATCGTAACCGTGTACTCGACAACACACCACTCCGGTCGAGTAGGATGGTGAGCTTCGGAGGGTCCTCTACTCTACAGAGCGGTCACTATGTGACGCCCCGACTCATCAAGCATTCATTTAATTAAAGACGACTTACTGGCAGTGCAACCGACTCCTGCTCGATCCTTCACTATAATCACTTCATACTGACAGATATGTAGCGCGACGGTATTATATTACAGAAAGCGGTTCGCGATATCCCAAAATACTATATTGAACTGTAGCTTATTAGATAAAAGGTTTAAAATCGTCCGGAATTATATTTACTTAGCCACATACCGCTATCCTATGCGTTAAAAAGTTAGTTAAAAACGGCGCGAGTCTAAATCTTAATTGATAAATAGGTACAGCGTTACAATACCAGTCGTCATTTCGTCATGAAGTTATTATAAATTACACCGACCGTGTCAGTGGGAAATATAAACGGGTTTTACACAGCGATTTACCGCCAAATAGCATTTTGTTTGCATATTTTGTGAGCTTTATCATTACACCGGTCTGGGGCCTTATTCAGTATGACCATTTTAAAGTCTTACCGTGCCGTGTTACGATATCTCCACGATGTGGTATTATCTATGCCAATTAAAACGCGGTAGGATAAGGTTATGAGCGCGTTTTGAGCTGTCAAAATATCGTGACATATGAGGACGTGTAACGCGGGCGTTTTGTATAATTTACCTATTGTGTGGCATACAGAATACAATTTTTCAATAACGTAACGTGGTGCGTTAAGGAACGCGTTATCTCATTAGTCATACTGAATAAGGCCCCTGAGTTCATTGAGTCATAAATGAACGTCTCGCGGCGTTTAGCGCAACGCAGGTATATAATAGACATTGCGTTGCTGAATAGAAATTTACATGTAGGTATCTGATGTACAATTCATAGCTTTGAAAAGAGTTTCCTTTGGTCGGCAGATCCTAGCATAGTACGCGTTTATATTTAGCTATTGAGACGGCCGCCTCGCTACGTTACTCTAATATTACAAAATAGTGTACAGCGGCGCAGCTCCGCCGTGAATACGCCCGTAGTTTATCTACCAACACCGAGATAAGTTTGCAGCCTTCAAGGCGGTAAATAATAAATCGATCACAGAATAAAAAATCATACTATATCCTGAACTAACAGCTTATTGATAAACAGTTACCATAACAAAAATAGGATTTTTGGTCAAAATATATTATCTCGTTTTTTCTTCTTCTTAGTCGATATTTTATGTTTGTGCCGCTTGTTCTGATTTAAATGTCAGTTTTGAGGGCATTCGTAATCAAGGTACAAACTAATAATTGTTGAACTAAAATACACAATATTACAATACGATGAAAATGAGGTCAACGATACATAGATTCAAAGCATCATAAGGAAGTTTTAAACTCGTTCTACGCTAAGCAAATATACACGACGCTAAGATAACTTCAATGTATCAAAATAACTTTATAGTATCTATATTGAATTAAAATTATGATATTCTTAATTACAGTCGCAAAAATAATATTGCTGTACATTATATTACTTCATAAGAGAGATCTGAATATTTCACAAGGCGTACAATTACTGTTAAAGTGTGTCTAGATGTGCTCGAATATTACAAGTGAAAATTGTCACAACTTTAAAGTTTCCGCGCAGTATCTTTCTTTCATACTAGTAATAGAGAGTACGTGTGTGTTATCAAAAATATTTAAAATAGTACAAATATTCGCATACTGCTTTGTTTCAGACTGTCAAGAAGAAAAAATGTGAAAAACTTTCCAACAAAACAATAAATAATAAAATAATTTTAGACGACCTCGATTAGAAAACTAACCGAGGCCACAACAAGTTGTTGTTATCCTCGTAAAATCATTCTCGGTCAGTCGAGTTTTCAAGTAGCAGATAGTAAAAACAAGTTGAGATCTCGATAATTTTACAGCCACGCAAAACGAAACAATTTTAATCTAGAAATTATATTTTATAAATTATTTTGCATGAAATTTTATTATGATTTGTTGTAATCACACCAATTTTAAATATTTAATTAGATAATGCCCAACTGGCAAAACTATGGCAGTTGCCATCTCATAATTAAAAAATAATATCGACCGGAATTCCGAACACAATCCTAACATAATAAAATTTATTGAAGTATAATTGTACTAGAGCATTCAATATGTCGACTAGCCTTCACATATTGTACAGTTATTTAATATTCCATTTAGTACTTTACTAAAACCGTTATTTGTGGTTCCAAACATGTATATTAACAATTTGAAGACATATGCTTCGATTGTGTTTGCGTAGGTGTTATTAGAAATACTGCTAAGATGACTTTTCTTAATTAAGATATTGCAATATAACACACAGTTATGAATGTATTACATCTCGTTAAAGATATTATTCAGTATAGAATTTAAATTAGAACCGCAATTCAAACCTACAGGCGAATAATTAAATGAATATTTCACGTGTGAATCATCAAATCCTAAGCAGCAAAGAAGACCAACGGCTACCATTTGCACTCGAAGCCGAACCAAATGTAAGAAAAATAGGTTTTTGTTTGCGAGACCTTTTCCATACTTTCCAAGTAACTTTTTAGAATTTTAGCCTTTCTTGGGAGGACGTCAATACATTTATGTTTTTTTTTTAGTATAACTTCTTTAGGCTTAAAAATTAGACGGAAATGACGTAGAGTTACGGTCTGAAGGCAGCGGAAGTGACGTAAGCGTAATGTAATTTTTTATTTAAATGAATATCTTTTTAAACGCCTTCTATTGTAGAACGGCGTAACTACGAAGACGTATTCGCTAAAGTTCAACAGATGGAGTTATACCAAAAAAAGTATTATTGATGTTGAGAAATAAATTGAATGAACTTTGAAGTTTCACTTCTAGCGCGTAGCTTTCTACGCACCATCTTTTTTATTTTTCAAAGTTTACAGTCCGACCCTGGATAGAAAAATAGATTTAAAAATCTAAGAATGCAGTTTTCATTTTTATTTAAACTATTCCTCTCCTAGCATTTTTATTTCATATTATATTGGCTTTTTATTCTCATTACTCAAAAATTTGGCCATCTACGCGCAGTTCAGATTTCAATTTTCTGTTTAAATATTCACCTGTATAAAGAAAAAAAGAACAAGTCAACTTTAAAAACAGTCAACAGTCAAAATTGAACTATAATTATTATTCTAGCAATCCATCTCACTACGGTTCACCATTTCCAGGCAACGCCAAGAGACAGATACACGCGTCACTATTTTAGATCTCGCAGCGTTATTTTTCTTTACTATTAGTCAGATCATAGTCAATTTATACGTCACCAAACAAAGAAACAAAGATCATCGTAGCAATATTTCCCAATAAGTGTGGTGCGATATCATTAAAGTTGGGTCCAGACCCAACGAAGGACCAACGAACAGGAAATAGCGTCACTTTAACAGAATGTCCGTTTGCGCTACTAAAGAATCTACTAGAACTACGAAAAGAAGAAGAAAAAAACAAAGCCAAAATCTCATAATATATTTTGCAAAAAGGCTAGGGAGCCTTTAATTTACCCATACTTTGAGATTTTGATTCCGAGTTATTATGAGATATTTTCATAATTTAAAGCGATTCTTAAGTTCAGTACAAACGGGCATATATCTGCATCTCTTTCTATTTGCGGTACGTTGGCGTTCGTTTGCCGGGTGTGGACGGGACTTGAGTAAAAGGCAAGATGTTTACTCTGTGTAATCCCAGCATTCCTTCTCGTAGCCTTCTCGGACGTGCTCTAACAGGACCTTACGCCGATTGTCGCAGTATCTGGAAATAAATTGGTATTTTTGAGTATTCTGGATAATCAGGAAATTAAAAGATTTAGGCTTTAAATAATGATGAGTATATTCCGGCCTTCTTTAAGAGTTTCTTCCGTAACGGAAGAAACTCTTAAAGAAGAATTAAACCGGAATTAAGTACCTCTACTTCAGTTTGCTAATCCACTGAGCAATGTCGATTAACATTCGTTCTGTATTGGAGCACCTCTGTACGTCACTCAGTAATGTAAGTAAAGTAAAGTAAAGTAAGTCCGCTGTTATGGTTTCGCAGCGCAGGTGTGTGTGTGTGCTACGAACGTCATAATATGTCATAACTCAATGGTCATAAAATAATTTAAGATCGTTTAAAAAACAAATAGAACCAACTTCAAACGTCGCGCTAGTCAAAGTAGGCAGTAACCAGTATCTTGTCATCGAGGTGTACAAATGCATCGATGATTTTTGTTGATATATTAAAAAAAACAGCTTGACCGATGTCGTTAAAATTTAAATGGGACTACCTGGGAAGGGTACCCTTCGAAACAAAAAAAGAACTTTCCAAATCGGTTCAGGCATCTTCGAGTAATCTGTGAACATACATAAAAAAAAAGATTCCCACGAATTGAGAACCTCCTCTTTTTTGTGAAGTCGGTTAAGAGAGAACTCGGGGTGCACTTTTTCGTACAAATGTATTCCCCGTTTTCTACCTGGAAAACGTAAAAAAATTAAGATCTGATTTAGCTACGCCCCTATTATTTTCTTTCTTTGAAAAACCAATTGCCAATAGTAATATAAACCTTCCAAAAATCTTAAAGAAGAGATTAGAAGGCTTACATTTTGTTTTGCAATTGGTTGGTCAGAAAAATGAAAATAATAGAGGCGTAGTCACAGAGATTTTTTATAGAAAAAATTTTGCTCTAGAATCAGTTTCCAGGGAAGAAACGGCGGAATACATTCGTATGGAAAAGTGCACCCCGCGTTCCCTCTTAAAAACAATACCAACCTGTATTTATCCTGGACCTTCTGCTTGATATCAGCGAGGTTCTCGCTAGTGATGTCCCGCTCGAGATACTCGGAGAGAGTCTCGGTGGCGGACTCGAGGTCACGCTGGTTGTCCTCGAAGATCACCGACTGGTTGTTCTTGCGCAGGTAGTACGCGAACACGTACGTGTACATTAACGTCTGCCGGCACTGGCACAGAATGTCCACGGCTTTCTTCAGGAACTGAACCTGTACGCAACGGAACATTATGTAGCTTGGATCTGCTGATTTAGCTAGCACTATACAAGTGTTGGGCGAGCTTGTATCGTGTCATAGCGCCCTGCCACGGTAATATAATTATACAGTATTGTGACTATACAAACGGTCGGAACGCGCATAATGCCTTCACGCCTCGAGTTCGGTACACACTCGGTACACAGCTCACGATAAATGCGGTTGCGCCGCAGTGACGAACGAACCGTGTGAAGGTACGTTCGTGTAATGGCGGTTTAAGCATTAACTGTAGGCGGGCAGCCCTGTCGCGCGTGTACGTACCGCGCGGTGCCGCGGGTTGCCGCGCGGCTTCAGCTTTTGACAAGGACAGGGCCGAGTCACAATACTGTATTATTATATTACCGTAGCACTGAATAGTGGGAGGACACTGTCTAGTGTCCGCCTGGCTAGTTTCCATCTTAAATTAAGAAAATTCGTCGCTGAAACATCTAAGCTAGCTAGAACTAGTCCTCATGCTACCCCTAGCGTGCGACCATTATCGACTTTATCGGCACTTACCAACAAATTAAATAGTGGACAAACGCAAGCCCATTAGCTTTAAAATAAATATGATACATTTTGGTGATAGCCAGAAAACATTTAAGAGTGTGCCATAATGTTGTACAAATAAATGTTACCATCCCCTTTCTTCTAATGGACAAACAGAAATATTATCTACTGATGTACGCTATCGCTAAAACATCATCATCATCATCAGCCTATCTGTGTCCACAGCTGGACATAGCAGCTATGGCACGCCACATCGTTAGATTGTGTGAAAATTTATACGTACACCCAGAAATGCATTTAACGGTATCTGATTACCTCAATAAGTATAATCCGAGGATCTTAACCCTGCAGTGGTTGCGCCAAAAAAATTGGCACAAGTGATTTATGCAACTATATAAATATAATAATTAAGATGGTTTAAAAACTAAAACAACCGACTTCCATGACCCGCGAGTCAGTTTCAGTAGCAAGCTTGAGACGTTTTTCGTCATATCTCTAAAGATACTTATCAGATCTCAATGAAATTACAATGGGACCCTTTCGAACTAAAAAAGAATTTTTAAATCGGTTTACAATTGGCCAAAATATCGAAACACATAGACAAAAAAAATACATACAGATGAACATAGAACCTCCTCCTTTTATGGAAGTCGGTGAACGACAAGATAATGGAAGATTTAGAGCAAATATGACCAACCGATCGATCGCGATCGACCGGTCGATCGTGGCTATTAGTCCAGTCCATCGCGGCAAGACAAAAAACATAAGTCCAATCGATCGTGGCATGGCAAAAAACATATGAGTACTTAAGTTTTGTACATCGCACAGGGTTTCGTCAGTAAACAGTAGTCTTTGATCTATTCAAGTTGGCCACCTCTGTATGATGTAGAGCATTCTAGGAACTTATGAGCGTGTACATACCTCGATCCAGCTCATGTTGTGTTGCTGCATTTCTTCCATCTTCTCCTTGACAGAGGCGTACAGCTTGGACTCGAAGCGCAGCGACTGCATGTGGTTCATGTAACGGTTGCAGTAGAACAGGTAACGTTGGAGCGCCGCCCGCGACCGTTCTTGAGCGTCACGCGCCGCCTTGGCTTCGTCCTCGTCGTATCTGTCATTATTCATTACTAATTTATGTTGCTGATCGTTGCAAGTACTATTGATGATTTAATCATATGTGGTATTCTTATAAACGACCACTCCAAAACTCATTCAAAAAAATAGTATGACCGATTTTCTAGAAAGATACTCGAGCACCGATCCGCTCTTAGCAATAGTGGCGTGATTGGATTTGTTTTTTTATAATTTTGGACAATTTCAACAATCAAAGGGGACTATAATTTTCTCGCTCACCAGGCGCTACTGGGTAAAATGGTTTGATTGCAGCTGTATACCTATAAAATATATAACTAAATGTAAAATTGTATGTCAGTTTAGCATAAAACCCAGACTAAAACTGACAATTGACATTTCGCGGTCCTTGTAGCCCACAAGCGCCTCGTTTTTTTTGGACATTCCTTCAGCACGCAAAAAGCGATTTGCTTCTACATTCATCATGAATAATTCCAAGGAGTACGTAGAACAACCCTACCCGAGTCTGTTTTTCCTAAAAGGTACCATCTGGGAATATGTATGTCGCGAGTGAATAAATATCATCTATAAATATCTATGCAAGCGTGCTACATCGTGGACTACATCGTCACTTAACAACAGGTGAGATAGTGGTCAAAAGTTAGACTATTCAAAATTGTAAACCCCCGGAATACAGCCTTTTACTAATATTATTAACGCGAAGTTTGTATGTACGGATGTATGGATGTTTGTTAGTCTTTCACGCTAAAGCTACTGAACTCATTGAGCTAAAATTTGGTACGTAGATAGCCTAAATCCTGGAAAAACACATAAGATACTTTTTATCCCGACATTCCCACGGAAACGATGTCTACGCGGGTAAAACCGCGGGGACACAGCTAGTAGTTGTATATAGCGCGCCTAAAACTCACCTATTGCAGTTATACCAGCTGCTGCCATGAGGTTCCCAAGGTCCGAGGCAGACCCAGCAGAAGTCAGCCTTGCAGTTCTGGTTCTTGCACACCATGTGGTTACAGCCGCCGTCCTTCTCGATAGTCACGTTGCACTTCGGACACTCCTTCGTGTTAGCCGCTATCCAGTTCGACGTCTCCGAGTCGTCGTCGCATTTCTGAAATTATTTACTGTTCATTGATTCTTTTTTTTTAGATGTGCAGAAATAAATTTTAGGTCCATATAGCGGGTCGAGGAGCGCGGGTGAGAAACTGCCTCTTTTAAACTTTTATCGCGAAAAAAATATCGATATTTTGCCACTTATGGTCAGCTCACATCGCAACGCGACGCTATGTGACGATGCTTTTGGTTTCGCCGGTGCAGCGCGACGCCGCGCGGCGCAGCCAGAAGGCAAAGCACAAACTTAATTTTTGACATTAGTTTCCAAATCAGATAAAATTGTACTTTCATAAGACACAGCGTTATATTTCTGTCAAAGTCAAATAAGAAATGAAATGAAAATCTTGTTACGTCATAATCAAAGATTTGTTGTTTTTCTGTCCAACTTCAAATTAGATCGCACCAATTTAAATTCGCGCTCTTATTGGCTCATTTGCTGGTGTCTGTTTGAAGCTTCGGAACAGATAACATAAGTGAATTTGAGGAAAATACATTATACATACTTTCGGTATTTTAAAAGATGAGTTTATTTACCTATTTAAAGACGAGAAAACTCCAGTCGTACATCGGAGCTAACACACACCTATTTAAACTTTTTTGTTAACATTTAAAAAAAATCTCTAGCCATAACGGCTAATTTTTATGGCTATATTTATGAGAAAACAAAAAAATTGCAACGTTTCGGCCACTATCTGTGTCTTAGGGGAGGCCTATGTCCAGCAGCGGAGTGATACCGATTGATTATGATGATCGGCACCGAAAACAAGAAAAAAGCTATTTTCTTGAAAACTGAAAAAAAAAGGAGAACATACATGGGGATCCAACAGATGCGCAATGAGGTCCTCTAGCACCCTGGTACGCTTGATCCATTGGTGTTGAATCACTCTGTACGCGTCGATGTAATGATTACCTTGATCCACTTCCTAAGAAGCGAGCACCGCACCGGATCGTGCCAGTTCTCTCCGCACGCGAAGCAGAAAGTGTGCGTGCAGCGACAAGTGACGGGCGCCGCTTCCACATACGCCACTTTGATCGCGTTACTGCAGTCCGGAGATGGGCACCAGCGGAGCAGTCGGTTACACTGTTAAATTATCAATCTTTGTTTTGATAAAAGCTTACTAGCAACACAGAATAATTAATAGTAAGGAATGTTGGGGAAAGTGCGTATCGAAGGAAGAGCGGATAGTTCTAATACCTCCCAAACTAATGACTATTATTGACTACTGGCAACATTAGCAATGACGCCTTTTTGTCGTGCCTAAAAACTTATTTAGCAGTGTTTCTTTTACACAAGAACACGTGTGTTCAAGAGCAAAATGTGAATGTGTGCATTTTTCGTGATTTGACTGGGGTAAGAGCGGAATAAAATCTTTATGAACCTTATCAATACAGACAATAGAACTGATTTTAGGATATACTCCGCTCTTCTCCCGATATTGTCCGGAATTTCCCTGATAAAGAAAAACACTACCAACTTAATTAGATCTAATTTTGATAAATATATACCAATTATAATGGGTTTAATTATTAATATAGGTACACAAACCGTGGTTTTTCTTTTTTCATAAAAATATTTTTCTAAAGTCTTACTAGAACATCGGAAAACCATCCGCTCTTACCCCAACATAACTTACTACGTACAGAAGATTCACTCTTTGATAGCAAATATGCGAGATTAAACCTAGATACGTCAGTAATGTTCAAAGTACGCTACACCGCTAAGAGCCGCTTCTCGCATATTAATTAACTTATCGTGAATTAATATGCGAGAAGTTAATTATTATTATTAATTAACTTCTCGCATACTAATTAGCGCTAGTGCATGGAGTGAGACAGGCCTGCTAGCAATTCGGGTTGTCCCCCCCCCCCCCTCTAAAAGCTAAACTGCTGGCTTGAAAAATCTGGAAAAATTCGTGATAATAGCGCATTTCATGAACTTTAAATGAAAATTATAGCGGTTAAGATAACTTTATTAGTTTAGCAGTAATAGTCGTTGAACTTGGGTGTTGAATAATTTTGTACCAAATACAAAATCCTTAGAATAAATCCTTTAAAGTGACAAAGACGGAGTACCTAGTTGCTTGTTTATAACGGGTAAAGACTTGCATTGAATAACATGCTACTACGCAACCCTACACTGCGCGTGGCCCGACACGCACTTGGCCGGTTATTCATACAAAATTTGTTCGAAATACGATATCGAGTTTGGTATGAAAACTCGTACTAAGGGTACAGTAGTTTTGATAGAGAGCTAGTATTCTTGTTAACCCCTCCAACTAAGCTAAATATGCTTGTCTCTGGAGTGGGTTCACGTCAATAGTGCAATGGGTGGAGATGAAACTCACGACCTATCAATCGCCAGGCCGACGCCTTAGCGTTTGAGCTATGGCCGCTTTTAATTAATCAAATCAGTGAATGACTTATTTGCGAATATAGGTTACAGAGTTTGTATGTAGATAGTAGATAGATTCCGCTCCGATTATCATATCTTACAGGCTAGCGTTAGTAGCGTTAGACCACTATCTCTCCAGGTGGTAAGCGATGATGTGGTCGAAGATGGTGTACACACTAGGTATAGAATACTCTCAAGGGCTATATGCTGCCGGAACATATCGTAAGGTTATGGTAGATTTTCTCTTTGATGGTGGTAAGCTACTCTTTGGCAGCAAGTTAAGCGGAATATCGATATAACATGCTCCTAACCACCTGTGGGAATACATTCGGCCCTTGGGCATGCAAATGCAATACAATTCGAGCGATGATCGTCATTATGCAACCATTCGATAGAGATGCAATTATACAACTGCCTTGTTGTTGTGGCACAGAAAAGGTTGACTCTCTCACAGCAACTATTACAGCAAACATGCGAGATTAAACCTAGTTACAACGTCGATAACGTTCAAAATACGACTGTCATCGGTTGCATCGTCCACGATATGCGGTAGGGAAAAAAACAGCTAGTGAATGACTTGCTGTCAGTTTGCTCACAGTCACGGCTGTGACTGATGAATAACTGATCGTGTAATGGGGTGACTGATGGTGACTGACCGATATTTACATACTTTGATTTGCTGCATGAGCAACCATCAGTCATCAGTCAACTTTTGACACTGGCAGAAAAACGCCAAGCAACGTTTAAAAGCCATAAGAAGAAGAAGAAGAAGTACCATCAGTCATGACTTTTGGTTTTGAATGACGGATTACCTACCGTGTAATGGACGCCTTAGACATTTCATCATCTATTAGACATTAATCTATTAGACGTTTACGATGACAGGACGCATCGCTATCAATGTAAGGACTTCCACCCCTGGGCCGGTAGTCTCTACATGAATAGCGATGAATTTCAACTGATAATCGTCTATAAGAAAAGAGATGCAGATAACAACTGTCTAGCTGCATCTCCTTCTACTATACGTTTGCGATGACAGTACACATTGATAACAATGTAGAGACTTCCACCCTGGTCATTCGAAGGTAGTGGCACGTACCTCAACAAAGCTGTTGGTGATGATATGCTGGTACTTGAGCTTGACGCGAGCGTCTCGGACCAGCCGCATCACTGTCGCGTCGTCCACCAGAATGTCGCATGCGTGAGCCGCACACGCTATCGTTTGACCCTGAGGACCATATTTACATATAAAAATCCATGAAATAAAGCAATTTTTTTATATTTTTATTTTGTATTTTTGTATTCGACAGACGTTATGTTCAAGATATAATTTACACAATATTATATTATCTATTAAAAATTTAAAAGAACCGACTTCAAATGCCACGCTATTAAATTTCAGTACCAAGTTTGAGGTGTTCATCTCCATGTGTTTATATATATTTCTGGAGATACTTATCAGATCTCGATCAACTTACATCCTTTCCTTTCCAACAAAAAAATAATCATCATAATCGGTTAATATACGACGAAGTTATACGCGAACACACATAAATATAATATACAAGCTAAAATAAATTAATTTATTCATTTATTCAAGTTAACACATTTAGTTTACCCGATTTCTGGATGTTACGTGACAATGTCTAAGATATTTTATTTTTCTGATAGGCTAGCGTCTGCCCTCTGACTCGACTGGTGGTAAGCGATGATGTGGTGGAGGATGGTCTCATGTACACCATCTGTTGAGTCTCCAGGAAATAAGATATTTTATTGCAATCCATCATCGACCGCATCATCACGAAACATTAGGTTTGATCGTGGTCAAGTGCTATTCAGTTCGGTGTAAATAAAACCAATCACATGGGACATAAAACCGTACCCCAGGACCAAATTATACATAGACTTATGATGTATCTTAGTACTTACTAAGCCCTCTTCCATTATTTTGGTAGTTAAGTATTCACACCAACACTGGGTGCAAAATCTGTGTCCACATTCAAGACCCGTCATTATCTGAAAAAAATAAAGGCGATGTTATTTGGTATTGAAAAATGAAAATCAATTAGCCAGTAGAGAATATTTTTGTTTTAAAAACATCGTGAATTTATAAAATTATTAATGTTATATATCGGCTGTAATTCACGTAACTTCGGTCGGTAGGACAGTCGAATTTTCTCGACCGAGGTTTCAAGCGAATCTGTCGCTCTTTCTCGGGAGTGAGGTCACGCGGTGATATCGCGATTTGTTCACTCGTGAAGTGAACGTGAACATCGCGAGATCAAGATAATTCGACTAAAGGTACTAGAATTACAGCCAGTATATAACATTAATAACAGTAGAGAACAATTAGGCTCCCTGTTAATAGAGGTGGGGCGAGGGAATATTGCGGAGCGGAGTTGCGGTGTGTCTGTCCAGCGCGGTGGCTAATATATTATTGAAATAGCTTAGGTAAGAGCAGTCGAAAAACGTTAGTTTTAGTTTATATAATAGCAAACTAGATTTTAAAATTCAATTCAATGGTTTCAGCTTTATTAATTTTCAAACGGCTATGTAAACTTAGAAGTGTCAACTGTCAACTATCATATCACAGCATTTGTTTACACAGCCAAATGACGTCATGACCTCAGGTCAATATGGCGTCCACTGCGTCCAGCGTTTTTGTTGAAAATGCCTTTTAAGCGATTGAATAAAAATTTTGTTACTTTTAGTGGTTCATTAGCACTATAGAATCTAATTGAGAAACTTTTAAAAAAATGGGTTTTATAAAAACGGTTTTTTTCCGCTTCCCGGTCCGCTTTCTCGCTACGCTACCCGGTTTTGTGTGAATTTTTAAACTAGTTCGCAAAACCCTGTCCAATGAAACAAAGCGGTGATTTAATGCATTTCCATTGGTTAATATTGGCACAGGTCCGCTCCAGTAGACAGCCAGGCTAATGCTAATAAGATTTTTCTTTGCTCAAAATGTTTAATGCACAATAAAAACAAAGTGAAAACAGAACTATATCGACAAATGTGTGTATATGAACTCTGCGTTATATAACACGATAAATATGTATGTCAAGAATCAAGAATGAAATGAAATGAAATGAAATGCATTTATTCAGCTACACACTAAAAAACGTAGGTATTTAAATAAAAACAAAAACTTAAACCTAGTAGTACATAAAACAAAAAATCATAAATAATAAAACTTAAGCTATTTGTGTGTGTGTGCTAAACAGGACCATCTCAGCACATATGTTCAGGTTTTAACCAGAACGCTGATTTTCAGATGGACCTAAGCAGATTGGACACGAAAAAAATTACAAAAATAAATAATATTACAGAAACATACATTCAATCAAAACACATTTAAATAAATATATAAATAATTAAAATACATACAATTTTACACAAAAATATACTTTTTCTTAAAAATTGGCGCACAGGTTATGAACGCAGCTTATTATTATGCTGTCATTGTCACATTATATTATATGCCTGTCACTGTCAGATCAGATCTTAGACATGACGGTTAACATTTTCAACAAGAGAAAATTGTAAACAAAAAACCACGTAAAAAGTTAAAAACTGTAAAAAGAGTTCGTACTAACATAATACCCTAAGCTAACTTGTAATGAGAGAACAACGATCGAGAACAGGAACTTCACATCAAACAAGAATCAAAGAATCAAAGAATCAAAGCATTTATTCAGTATGTATATATACCAATTTAGAGTCGCTCAGCGAGTTATTGAGAGAGCTATGCTCGGTATTTCTCAGCGGGATCGAATCCGGAACGAAGTAATTCGCCAGAGAACTAAAGTGATCGACATAGCTCATCGGATTGGCAAACTGAAGTGGCAGTGGGCTGGTCATATCTGCCGTAGGACCGATAACCGTTGGGGTGCGGGTCGGAACACCTCCTCGTGGTGTACCCTGGGTATCGGCCGACAACTTTTCCCAGTCAACTGGGTTAAGTTGTCGACCGATAGCGAAGTTCCGACGTGAGGAGCTCCTCCGCGTGTCCCTCTGATATTCAGCAGAGGACACAGTGTGATGGGGCAGGGCGGGCTCGGTGGTGGGAGCCGCCCGGTGGTGGGTCTGAGCATAATGCTCGGACTTTGTGGCGGGGCCGGTAACGGCTGCAAGAGGGCTGCTCGCATGCTTTCGTCATGCGAGCCGGACGGTGGACGGTGTGCGAGTAGGGGTATCTGCCCTTCGCACACCTGTCATTAGAGGGACGGAGGATGTGGGGCGTTGCTGAGGAGAGCGCGTGCCGCATTCCTCTGTTATTGAGGGGTGCACATTGTGTACTTGGGTCGTGGGCCCAATGGGCCAAGTGGTGGGGCCGGTGACGGTCGTAGAGTGGAGTCTCGCATGCCACTGGCAATAGCATGCGATTCGAACAGCGGACGGTGTGCGAGTTAGGGGTATTTGCTCTTCGCACACCAGTCGACAGAGGGTGTGGTAAGTTTGACGAGCCACACTCCTCTGTCATTGTGGGGTGACTGTTGGAGAGTCGGGGGACTCTTCAACGGCTTGCACTACCCCACGTGACGGTTGAGGGGTGACCTTGGTGAGCAAGGTTATCCCTCCACAGCAGCAGAGGCCCATTTGGGTCTGCCACCGGGGCAAGGTGGTGAATGCCAGCGCGATCCCATCTTGCCCCACTACGGTGGATGACGGCTCACCCCAGGTTTTTAGTGCGGTATCCTGCCTTTTAGGCAGCGAGTCCCACATAATCATCTCGCTCCCCCGGGCGAGTTGGTATACATAAAGGATTTTCCTGGGTCAAAAAAAAAAAAAAAACAAAGAAAAGGACCGATAACCGTTGGGGTAGACTGGTTCTAGAGTGGAGACCGCGAGTCGGTAAACGTAGCGTAGGACGCCCTGTGACCAGGTGGAGCGACGACATTCGCAAAGCGGTGGGCAGTGACTGGAAACAAAGAGCCGAAGATCGGGCTCAGTGGCATGACTTGGGAGAGGCCTATGTCCAGCAGTGGACTGATACCGGCTGATTATGATGATGATTCAGTATGTACTGTATGTAGGCAGTATTAATATACGCAAATCAAAATCATAAATCATAACCAATTATCACGTAAACATAACAAAAGCAGAATATTAACGCTTTAAATAAAAAAAAAACAAAAGTAATGAACCATTCAGTTGTCATCCAATCGTTTACGTCAGACTATTAAAAAAATTTATTAAAGTGGGTTAAAACCAACCATACATGTAGGTAACTGTGTGTTTCAGTACTTCAGACAATTTTTATATTAAAAAAAAAGTGAAATAGTGAAACACAACTTAAAGAAACGCCGTATGTCTGTATATTAACATAATAAGATGACAAGACAACCCAGTATTACTGTTTTGTTGTTTTCTGACCCAGGCACTTACTCAATATCTCAAATGATGGATATCTTAAACGATGATTGTCAAGTGGATGGTTAAGTTACGATGTGGGCTATGATCGCTCTTATATGGTGAACTGGCTGAGCCCTGCAGCTTCGCCCGACTTGAAAAGTTTTTTTTATAAAGCTTACTAGCAATGTCCTGTTAACCCTTCCAATTAAGCTTAATATGCTTGTGTCTGGGGTGGGTTCATGACAATAGTGCAATGGGTTGGGATCGAACTCACGACCTCGATCAGCATTCCGACGCCTTAGCCATTGGGCTATTGCCGCTTTATAATACGCTTATATGTTAATCCGAGTTATAAACTGTGTACCAAATTTTATCCATATCCATTCAGCCATTTCAAACACCTTTACAATTTTAGTAGGATATGAAATCATACTTACAGAAGATGGTAGAATTGTGAAACATATTTCGCATTCCTCCGTGCCGGAAGTAGATATCCGTCTTGGTAGCTAATGATAAAAATAAAATGGTTGATTAAATAACATGGAAATAAAATAATGGTAACATTGGTAACTGGTACACGGTGGTAAAGGACACGCTGCCAGTATCTACATGGTGTCATTGAAATATAACAGATGTCTGCAATTTAAAACGAATTAGGAAAAAAAAAAAATTGAGTAACCGAGACATTATCCGCGAACAAACTAAACTATATATATATAAAAACTAGCTTTGTCCCGCGGTTTTGCCCGTGGGCAGAAACCTTCTTTGGCACAACAACTTTGCTAAAGATCATCACATGATCAAATGCATTGTTTACGATTCTATGAAGGACTGTATACAGACAAATATTCTTCATTTTTATATATAGTACTAGAAGTGCCCCGCGGCTTCGCCCGCGTTGAAAACTTCTTTTATTTTATTAAAACTTTTCTTTTGTAAAAACGTTTCTATCATTAAAGACATCAAATAAGAATTAGCCAAATCGGTTCACCCGTTTTCATGTTATCGCGTGATTCATATTTATGAAACCCGAAAAATCCAAATTTTCAGACTTTGTTACCTACCCCATTTCGAAAAATCCTACAACATGTACTTTATCTCATCTTGTTTTGTCATACAAACTTTAAATCCCCGTTCCGTATCCGGGAGGAATTTTTAGAAAATCCTTTCTGAGCGGGTACCTATGTCATAGAAAAGATACGCATAGAACGGACACTCTGTTCCCCCCACCAATCCGGGCTACATGACCTCGCCACCGATTCTGGAGCTGTCGAGGAGCTAGTGTGAGCAAGGACGCCATACGCGCACGACTACAGAACAATACTACCTCACAAGGAGAAGAACATCAACTTCATACATGTATGAATGTAAAACACAGAAATATTAATAATAAGTATTATGGAATATTTCTGTGGGACTAGGTTGACACAGGAGGTTCAAATTTACGTAATTTTTATATAATATATATACTAATACACTTATTTTGTATACCTAAATATATATTCGTATTTTAGAATTCATTTTCATAAATGAAACAACGATATACTCGTGCGTATATAAACCTTAGTTTTTAAATATTGAATAAAAACTTTCTTAATAATTTATTTATCTTTGTCACTTTTTCAAATCAAGTAACAAGTATATGAAATGTCCCTACCTAACTCTACACTATTCAAATAACGTAATCAGATATTTAGAAGATTTTAGTTTGCAAAAACTTTCGCAACTGTTTCACTCGCACGTGTTAGAATATTTTCATAGTACTCGTACATACAGAGTTGCGACATATTTCCAATGTTTGATGATGATTTAATTTATAAATTAATAATATTGCCTCAAATAAGGGCATTAATACTGTGATCTATACATTTAAGGGTAGTATAAACCTTACAAGATGTGTCAAAGACGCCATCTTGGTTTTCTGTTTGACTGATGCTTTAAACGGGCGGTAGAAACGTTTATTGACAGACTTTTGCTCGAGCAGCCTTCGGGCTAACATCGTCACCTTTACTCTGTCGGGAATATCGTTAAGACGACAAAGTGCTGTCCAACTCAATGAAGCTAAGTATTTGTATTACATAATGTATTGAATAATTGTGGCTAAAATGTAGTTTTCTAGGATATGTTCATAATATTGATGGTTTCGCCTAGGAATGGTGATGATAGTGTTTTAGCTTCGTTGAGGGTCGTAAGGAAAGGCTATGAGGGGTGGTGGAGGCCTTTTGGGGGAAACCCCATAATATTTTGTATAAATTGTCTAAATCGGTAGTGATTTTCATGTCTTGTTAAAACTTGTTATAAAGCCTTGTGACTTAACAATAAATACTTATTGGTATATTGCTGTTCTCTTTTCTTGTCTTTCTATTGTCTATTATAATGGTCCTGAGTCTCCTGATGGTACATAAACTGTTGTTATAATTATGAAGGTACAAATAAAATGCTTTCTCGGTGATGTCCTGACTTTTATATTAAGTCCTACCTATTAGCTGAAGTATAGGCAGGTAGTTTTGGAAGTGGTTCCAAGTGAATATTTAGCTCCAGACATATTATGTTTATGGTAGACCACTAGACTACCACCTACCTTGTTCATCATTTATCTAACACACGCGTATCGGTCTTCGTTCGCAGCGAGACAAGTGTCTTAGTTATGGCGTATCGCGTAGAGTAAATGAGAATAATTTTATTATCTATATATACTTCTGAAACCATAGCGAAGTACTGGCTAGCAAGTCTAAAACGACTTCAAAATGAAGTAGGTTCTTACGGTGACATCCTTAGACTTCACGCACACAATTGCGCCTGTAGAAAAACGACATGTGTGTAGTGTCTGTGTAATAGGTCGTAAAAACGCGAGTTTGTATGGAGATTTAGTCGTGTCCTGGGTGTGCCTACGTCATAATAACTATCTGCATTCTAAATCTCAGCGCAATCCGAAACAATATTGATTTTTAGACTTTGTTACCACAGTTTATCCTCTTAGGGTGGCATTTTGAAAAAGTCTGAAACTCGCATTTACTTACTTTAGTACTTGTGTTAAGTTTCAAATATAAAAGACTATTTAATCATGTTCCTCCATACAAACTTTTACCCCCCGTTTTACCCCCTTCAGGGGTTAATTTTGGAAAATCCTTTCTTAGAGGGAATGTATTTACTTATTTATTTACTGGAGCACTTGTTTGAAGTTTCGAATAGAAAATACTATCTCTAATCTTGTTTTTCCATAAAAACGTTGAACCCCCATTTCATCGACAACGCACAGCCTAAGCCGCTGGTTGTAGAGACTTGAAATTTGGAGGGTATATTTTTCTTAGTACGAAATTCACCCCTTAAGGGGATGAAATGGGGGTTCAAAGTTTGTATGGAGAAACAAGATTAGATCGTCTTTTGTATTTGAAACCTCACACAAGTGCTTCAGTATAAAAATAAGTAAATACGTGTTTCAGGTTTTTTCAAAATTCCACCCCTAAAAGGGTAAAACGGGGTAACAAAGTCTGAAAATCAATATTGTTTCGGATTGCGCTGAAATTTGGCATGCCAATAGTTATTACGACGTTAGTTCCCTTTGAGTAAGGATTTTCCAAAATTCACCCCTTGAGGGGATGAAACAAGGGTTCAAAGTTTGTATGGAAAAACAAGATTAGATAGTATTTTCTATTCGAAAGTTCATACATGTGCTCCAGTAAAAAAATAAGTAAATACGTGTTTCAGGTTTTTATTTAATTCCACCCCTAAGAGGGTGAAATGGGGGTAACTAAGTGTGAAAATCAATATTGTTTCGGATAAATTTGGCATGCAGATAGTCATTACGACATTAGTTCCCTCTGAGGAAGGATTTTCCAGAATTTACCCCTGAAGGGGATGAAACGGGGGTTCAAAGTTTGTATGGCGAAACAAGATTAGATAGTCTTTTATATTCGAAACTTCACACAAGTACTTAAGTATATCAACACCTCAACACCAATATTATAAATGCGAAAGTCAGTTTGTTTATTTGTTTGTTTGTTTGTTTGATTGTTTGTTTGTTTGTTTGTTTGGGACTTCTTCACGGTCAAACGGCTTGACCGATTTGGCTGAAATTTTGTACAAAGATAATACATAGGGCAGAATAGGATATAGGATACTTTTTTTTTGGCTATTGAGTCAGGGGGTCCAGATATTTTTAATTGAATTTTGTAAATATAAGACTTCTTCTCGAATAAACGGCTTGACCCATTTGCCTGAAATTTTGTGTGAATACATGTCATAGGGCAGAATAGGATATAGGATATTTTTTTTCTGGCTGTCGAGTCTGGGGGTCCAGATATTTTTAATTGAATTTTGTAAATATAAGACTTTTTCTCGAATAAACGGCTTGACCAATTTGTCTGACATGTTGTGTAAAGACAGTTAATAGGGCAGAATAGGATATAGAATACTTTTTTTCTGGCTATCGAGTCAGGGGGTCCAAATATGTTTAATTGAATTTTGTAAATATAAGACCTCTTCTCGAATAAACGGCTTGACCGATTTGCCTGACATGTTGTATAAAGACAATTCATAGGGCAGAATAGGATATAGAAAACATTTTTTCCGGCTATCAAGTCAGGGGGTCTTAATATTTTTAATTGAATTTTGTAAATATACGACTTCTTCTCAAATAAACGGCATGACCGATATGCCTGAAATTTTGTGTGAATACATGTCATAGGGCAGAATAGGATATAGGATACTTTTTTTCGGGCTGTCGAGTCAGGGGGTCTAGATATCTTTAATTGAATTTTGTAAATATAAGACCTCTTCTCGAATAAACGGCTAGACCGATTTGCTTAACATGTTGTATAAAGGCAGTTCATAGGGCAGAATAGGATATAGAAAACTTATTTTCTGGCTATCAAGTCAGGGGGTCCAAATATTTTTAATTGAATTTTGTAAACATAAGACATCTTCACGAATAAACGGCTTGACCGATTTGTCTGACATGTTGTGTGAAGACAGTTCATAGGGCAGAAAAGGATATAGAAAACTTATTTTCTGGCTGTCAAGTCAGGGGATCCAAATATTTTTAATTGAATTTTGTAAATATAAGACCATTTCTCGAATAAAAGGCTTGACCAAATAGCCTGACATGTTGTATAAAGACAGTTCATAGGGCAGAATAGGATATAGGATACTTTTTTTCTGGCTGGCGAGTCAGGGGGTCCAGATATTTTTAATTGAATTTTGTAAATATAAGACTTCTTCTCGAATAAACGGCTTGACCGATTTGCCTGAAACTTTTTGTGCATACATGTCATAGAGCAGAATAGAATATAGGATACTTTTTTTCTGGCTGTCGAGTCAGGGGGTCCAGATATTTTTAATTGAATTTTGTAAATATAAGACATCTTCTCGAATAAACGGCTTGACCAAATAGCCTGACATGTTGTATAAAGACAGTTCATAGGGCAGAATAGGATATAGGATACTTTTTTTCTGGCTGGCGAGTCAGGGGGTCCAGATATTTTTAATTGAATTTTGTAAATATAAGACTTCTTCTCGAATAAACGGCTTGACCGATTTGCCTGAAACTTTTTGTGCATACATGTCATAGAGCAGAATAGAATATAGGATACTTTTTTCTGGCTGTCGAGTCAGGGGGTCCAGATATTTTTAATTGAATTTTGTAAATATAAGGCATCTTCTCGAATAAACGGCTTGACCGATTTGTCTGACATGTTGTGTAAAGACAGTTAATAGGGCAGAATAGGATATAGAATACTTTTTTTCTGGCTATCGAGTCAGGGGGTCCAAATATTTTTAATTGAATTTTGTAAATATAAGACCTCTTCTCGAATAAACGGCTTGACCAATTTGCCTGGCATGTTGTATAAAGACAGTTCATAGGGCAGAGTAGGATATAGGATACTTTTTTTGGCTATCGAGTCTGGGTGTCCAGTTTTTTTTAATGAATTTTGGGTATGTGTGGCCACTTATCAGCTAAACGGCTTGACCAATACGGCTGAAATTTTCTACATATACCGCTCATATGGCATAGAAGCACATAGGATACTTTTTTTCTGGCAGTCGAGTCCAGGTGTCCAGATTTTTTTTATTGAACTTTATAAATGTGTGGCCTCCTCCGTCAAACGGGTCAACCATTTCAGCTGAAATTTTGTGCACAGAAGGTCAATAAGACATAGGATACTTATTTTTGGCTGGCAATTTCGAGTGTCCATAATTTTATTATGGAATAATGTGTTGCCTCTTAGCGGCAATCGTTTTCACCGATTCAGCTCAAATTTTGTATTTTGAATTTTTTAAACGTGTGACCTCTTCTCGGTTAAACGAGTTGACCGATTGAGCAAAAATTGTACAGAGACAGTCAATAAGACATTGACCAAGAGTAGAGTCTATTATCCGAGCACATTTGTTACTTTTTTTACAATCGAGTCCGGTTGTCAGTTTTTTATTGTTGAATTTAGTATATGTTTGGCCTCTTTTCGGCCAAAAGGCTTGACGGATTCACATGACGTTTCGTACAAAGACATTTAATAGGGCATAAAAGGGCAAAGAATACTTTTTTTTTCGGCAGTTAAGTAAGGGTGCATATATTTTTGTTAACTTTACATAGAGTTGACATAATCATAAAAGTTTGACCTTAGGCTCGTCTATAATGACTTAAGTCTTGATTAGGCCATAAAACTGTCAGGATCATTAGAAGTCATCAAATTTACGCGCTGGCTTTGCTTGCCCAACGTGTTTATCTGCTTTGTGGAAAGTATTTCAAAAACTTTCGTATTTTAACAGCCTTAGGGTAATTGGTGTTGACTTAGTAGGTCATAAAACCTGTCAGGGTCATTAAAACACGTGAATTTTTTTCGTGCTCGCTTAGCTCGCGTAGTTGTAGCACTCTCTGCGCTCGCGCAAACATTTATTTTATCTACTTTGAATGTAATATTTCAGAAACTTTTGTATTTTAATAGCCACATGCATCAAAACGAGTCATAAATTAAAACAGTACAACCTTCAATAATCATAATGATTATTAACTTTAAAATAAGTAGATATCACGTTTAACCCTAATGTCATCGGTGTTGACTAAGTAGGTCATAAAAACTGCCAGGGTCATAAAAAGTCTTAAAAATTTTCGCGCAGTGATAACAATTTCAACGCTCGCGCAAGCATTTATTTTATCTACTTTGTAGGAAATATTTCAGCAACTTTTGTATTTTAATAGCCAAATGCATCAAAACGAGTCATACATTAAAACAGTACAACCTTCAATAATCATAACGATTATTAACCTTAAAATAAGTGGATATCACGTTTTACCTGAGTGTCATCGGTGTTGACTTAGTAGGTCATAAAAACTGTCAGGGTCATTTCGCAGTAATAACGCTATATAGCGTATAATAGCGTGTTATCAGCCTCATACATTAGACTGACTCAAATACTTAAACAGCAAAACTTGGTAAACCTTGGTTAGGTTTACCAAGTAATTATTAATGACTTTAACAATAGACGATATCGAGTTCGACCTAAGAGTCATCTAAATGAGTTGATTATTAGGTCGTAATTTGTCAGGGTCATAAAAAGTCATAAAAAATGTTCGCTCGCGCAATGATAGCTCTCGCTGCGCTCGCGCAGCTATTCACCTTATTTTCTTTGTAAGAAATGTTTTAGGAACTTTTGTGTTGAGTCAAACATTTAAACAGCACAACTTCGTATACCTAACCAAAATGATTAATGACTTTAACAATAGAGGATATTGAGTTCGACTTTAGGGTCATCTATGGTGACTTGGCCTAAGAGATCATCGATCTTGACCTCAAAAGTCATAAAAACTCAAATAACGCGGGCGAAGCCGCGGGGGTAACAGCTAGTAAATTATAAAATACATGTTTCAGTTTTTTTTCGAAATTCCACCCCAATGAGGGTGAAGTGGGGTAACAAAGTCTGATATCAATATTGTTTCGGATTGCGCTGAAATTTGGCATGCAGATAATTATTTTAACGTAGGTATCCGTTAAGAAAGGATTTTTCAAAATTCTCTTTTCAAAGGGATGAAGCGGGGGTTCAAAGTTTGAATAGTCATTTTATATACATTTTACATTTCACTCAAGTACTTCTATATATAAATAAGTAAATACGAGTATCAGACTTTTTCAAAATGCCACCATAAGAGGGTGAACTGGGGTAACAAAGTCTTACAATGAATATTGTTTCGGATTGCGCTGAAATTTAGAATGCAAATAGTTATTATGACGTAGGTATCTGATCAAAAAGGATATTTAAAAAAATCCTTCCTGATACGGAACGGTGATTCAAAGTTTTAAAAAGATGAGATAGTCTGTTTTATTCGAAACTTTACACATAAGTACTTCTGTAAATAAATAAGTAAGTACGTGTTGTAGGATTTTCCAAAATGGGGTAGGTAACAAAGTATAAAAATTTGGGTTTTTCGGGTTTTATAAATATGAATCCCGATTTGCCTTAGTCACGCAATAACATGCAAACGGGTGAACCAATTTGGCTAATTCTTATTTGATGTCTTTAATGATTGAATAGTTTTTACAAAAGAAAAGTTTTAAGTAAATATAAGGAGTTTTAAACGCGGGCGAAGCCGCGGGGCACTTCTAGTATATCTATATAACTGCATCTCTCTCATATCATCATCATTAATAACATCATTTCGATTCCTTCTATTGAATTAGGCAAAAAGGACGTTGTTTATCCTTATTCAAAGTGCGAGTGGAAATAAAGTCAACACTATTTAAAATTATACAAATATCTTGAAATGGAAACGGTATTGACGTATGGGTTGGATTGTATATATAATGTATGCTTAACTATATTTATAACCAATAATAGTCTACAGCTTAAGCCGATTCACAGGAAAATTGGTGTAGATTTTACTCAGCTCAGTTTAGACTTTTGATAAAAGCCATGCCACAGAATAATGAATAGTGCCATGCCTAGGTTTCGGATGTAATATGGTATTGGTATTGGTAATTCAGTAAATTGCTGACACAATAGAAGATTTGAAATATTTGAAATTACAAGATGTTCGTTTTTAGGGTTCCGTAGTTCTGACAAGGAACCCTTATAGTTTCGTCATGACCGTCTGTCTGTCTGTCTGTCCGAGGTTTTGCTAAGAGACCGTTAATATAAGAAAGCTGTAATTTTGTAGGGGTATGTATATAAATTACGCCGACAAAGCGGTGAAATAAAATTTTGAAAAATATTTTTTTTAGGGTAGCTCCCCTACATGGTGGTATTTTAAAATGACTGAATGCTCCATTTACGAAATATTAAACTTTAAAGTGCAAATTTGCGTTCCAGTAGCCCCCCCCCCCCCCCCTCTAAAAGCTAAACAGCTAGCTTGAAAAATCTGGAAAAATTCGTGATAATAGTGCATTTCATGAACTTTAAATGAAAATTATAGCGGTTAAGATAACTTTATTAGTTTAGCAGTAATCGTCGTTAACTTGGGTGTTGGACAATTTTGTACCAAATACAAAATCCTTAGAATAAATCATTTAAACTGACAAAGACGAAGTACCTAGTTGCTTATATATATATATATATATATATATATATATATAGACTTGCATTGAATAACGGGCTACTACGGAACCCTACACTGCGCGTGGCCGGACACGCACTTGGCCGGTTATTTAATGCTTGATAGGCAGCATTTTATAGCATACTAGCTGCTGATACATGCAACTTCGTTCACGAACATCAAGAATTTAATAGCTTATGTTCATCCTCATGCTATAATGTATCTATCTCCTTGTTGATTGTCAGTAAGATCGGATCGTCCGTTTTGGTGTAATTAGGTAACAAACAGACAGAGTGACAGTGTTACAAACATTTTTATAATATTAATATGGATGGATAAGCTAGCATTGACAACTATCTCACCTGTGATAATTGATGGTGTGGTTGAGAATGGTAGGCCTACAATGGCAACTGGCTCTCAAGGACAAGTGCCAGACTTCCAGAATAAATTAGATGTTTGGCGACAGATTTTCCAATTTAAGAGTGATAAATGACCAGGCATGTATGTATCAAATATCTAGATACTAAATATAAGAGCTGCTGGCCGAGTTTACCTTAGGCCTTTGTATGACAGGTTTCCTGAAAGGATTGATGACTCGTGCCTCGGCAAACAGCTGATCCTGGTCTCCATCGTAGAAACGTTCCATAAGCTTCTCTTTGTCCCATTTGAAGTGGTTTAGCAGAATTCTGGTGGTTGTAGCAGGTATCTAAAAGTAATCAATATTTCATAACTAGGACTTGATTACATAAATAGGGGATCATGGTCTCATGGGAAGGTAGATTGCTTTCCCACTCCCATAGGATTGCAAGCAAGCAAAATTTGAAATTTGACCTTAATTAACCCTAAATGTGAGCAGTAGCTGGTGGTAAATAGGTGATCACTGGTAGAGAGACAACCACCACCCACCTTGCCGCCACCGTTATGATTTACAGTGCCTTCTAAGACAGATTGGGATAACTGCGCTATGTAGAATAGGCTTAAGTTAGTGGTCCAGTGCTTCATATCACTGCTGTAGTCTGTTTACAGACAAGAAGTGAAAGGATCTAGCACATTAAAACGGGCCGCAGCATTAAATTAAAGGGGGTTCCCCATACAAAAAACTTATTTTTCTGTCAAATTTTGTTCAATTAGAACCCTACGAGTGCGAGTCCGACTTGCACTTGGCCAGTCTATTGAAATAATAATAATGCAAACTTGTCAATGAGTAGTAGGTCTTTTCCTAATCTGACTGGGGAGAGCCACCACTAAAACATAGGGTCCAGTAAGATCACAAGATTACAGGGTGTGTGAGACATCTTTCAAATGTCTCAAGGTAAGCTTCAGATCATATGGCGTTAAAACATATGCTGGTAGAATTTAGAATTATAAGATATAATATAAGATTAATCCTTCTTATATTATAAAAATATGAAGTTATCTAGAAAGTTCAAATTTTAAAACATTTTAGGCTCTAACGTCGCGGAAAATATCGATTGCGCGATGCAGAATCTCATTTAGTCAATATTTACACAGATAACTGTGCAACCTACTCCAGCGCCATCTGGATGCTTTTATATTACTTTGTGTTGGTGAGTGTAGATAGATGTTTGTTACTCTTTTAAGCAATAAAAAAACCAGCCAAGTCGAGTTGGACTCGCCCACCGAGGCTTCTGTACCAACGTTGGTAAGTACCAATTAAGCTAGACCTCTAAATTGTATGAGCGCTCATATAACTCAGAGGCCTATCTTAATTGGAGTCAACTATGTATGGGGACACCCTTTAATTTTCAACTTATTTTATTTTTTGGAATTTTTCCTTTATTTGTGCTGTAAGACCTTGCTTCTTGCCAAATTTTATGATTCTAGGTCAACAGGAAGTACCCTATAGGTTTTCGACTTAAAAGATAGGGTACTTTCGGTTGACCTAGAATTGTCAATTTCGGTTAAAAGTAAGGTCTTACAGCAGAAGTAAAGGAAAAATTCTGAAAAATAAAAAAAGTTGAAAATTAAGGTAAATTTTGGTACTTACAAGTTTACGCGAAAATTTTAATTTGCCCATATCTTTTTATCGTGTTGACTCAGGACCTTGATTTTTATACACCTTAGTATCTGGTATAAATTTCAGCTAGCTAGGTCCACCCGTTCCTGAGAAACACGGTGGTGACACACGGACAGATAGACAGACAGACGGACAGACGGACAGACAGACAGACAGATGAACAAGAAAGTGATCTTATAAGGGTTCCTTTTTCTACCTTTTGAGGTACGGAACCCTAAAAAAGGCTAAACGGATTTGGATTAAATTTGGCATACACATACTTTTCACCTTGAATACATAGGATATTTTTAACTGTGGGTGAAGTTGCTTGGAGCAGCTAGCATTATTTATAAACTGCTTTAGACTCATTTTTTTGTAAATTGTTGAACACAATCCAAAATTTCATCGTACCGACGGGACTTGAACCCGTAACCTCCGGAATGACATGTTCCGGTGCTTTGCCAATTAAGCAACGGTGCGAAGTATCGTTACCACGAAATTAGTGGATTGCATTTTGTTAACCCAATTATGCATTGGTGACGCCATCTATGACTACTTATTACGTAAGTTAATCATTCGGAAGAAATGATTACAGTTTTCAAATCCGACGAGAGATGTTGCACTGCGTAAATCAAATATTATGTTTCTTTGAAGTGTTTCACACTTTATATTTTTTTTGTAAATTGTTGAACACAATCCAAAATTTCATCGTACCGACGGGACTTGAACCCGCAACCTCCGGAATGACATGTTCCGGTGCTTTGCCAATTAAGCAACGGTGCGAAGTATCGTTACGACGAAATTAGTGGATTGCATTTTGTTAACCCAATTATGCATTGGTGGCGCCATCTATGACTACTTATTACGTAAGTTAATCATTCGGAAGAAATCATTACAGTTTTCAAATCCGACGAGAGATGTTGCACTGCGTAAATCAAATATTATGTTTCTTTGAAGTGTTTCACACTTTATATTTTTTTTGTAAATTGTTGAACACAATCCAAAATTTCATCGTACCGACGGGACTTGAACCCGCAACCTCCGGAATGACATGTTCCGGTGCTTTGCCAATTAAGCTTCAAAGAAACACTTCAAAGAAACATAATATTTGCTTTAGACTCACTTGTAGATTATTCTGAATTTCTTATTATTTATTTTTACCAACTTCAAAAAGTTAGCAGTTTAGGTCAAATTTAAATTACTTATTAGACTAAATTGTTATTTTAATGATATTCCATTATATTGGAATATCATTTGTAAGAAAAAAAAACCTCAAAGAGGGGGAAGATCTCAGTTTGTCTGTGTTTTTTTTAATTTATGAATGTTTATAAATTTCCCTATCAATTATGGACTTATTTTCAAAATTATTTTTTCAATCGAAAGAGTGACCGTGCCGAGGTGATCCCATTGCATTGTAAAGTCATCGAGATCTAATGAGTATCTCCAGAGATATGGAGATAAATACCTCAAATTTGGTACTGAAAATGACAAGTACGGCTGTATAAGTTGTTGGCATTACATGGAAATGGAATAAAGGCTCATTTACTTGACCGGCGGTTTCATTTGGGCATTATACTTATACAGCGGCATTTGATTTATATTTGAGATATATTTAATTAGTAAGTTTTTTTTCCTTTTGTAATCTATCTTAAATTATATTGTAAGCAGATTAACACATGAGCAAGACCTTACCTTGAGTTAAATGTTGCAAAATTTATCACAACGTAAGGGTAGCTTTAAGTGAGGTCATCTAATCACTATGTCTAACACTATTAAATGTTTTTTTTGTTGTCTTTGTGCAAAGTATTTGATAACCAACTCATATGATGTCAAGTAACAATCATTTCACTCTTGCTTTGATGACTCACAAATTATAGCTACTCAGAAACAAGAGATGTGAACTGGCCACATTCTAGGTCTAGTATGCTACTAGCCTTGACCACATCATGACTTGCCATAAGATGATATAGTAATGGTCAAATGCTGTCTTTGTGCTGTTAATAAATAAGACAGTTGTCTATGTGTTTCATTATTTAGTGGTTTAATTGATAATTCAATTAACATCTTGAGAAATTTTGTTCTAATTATTTATTACTATAGGTGGAAAGAGAATTATATGTATTCGTCTATCGAAAAATGTATGTATGCATTTTACTGTGGCCCTTCCTTTAGTTTAGGAAAACATAATTAAGAAGAATAAATTATAAGTAAAAAATATTTTTAAAAACAAGCTTTTATCTGGGCTCATCAAGCTTTTAAAAATATAGGTAAGTACCTACACGCTAAATACTTACTAGACTTTATTTTTAACATTTTAGTTCATTGTCCCAGATAAAAGCTTGTTTTTAAAAATATTTTTTACTTATAATTTATTTTTAACTTTTTAGTAGGTAGGTACCTACTACCTAAGTATTTAAGATGATGTTTTAAAACATTCCACGGATATTTGATGTGATTATGGGTAAAGTGCTCTTCAAGGAAAATCAATCGACTCGGTGGGGTTATGTTGCTTTATAACAGAAATGCCATGGCCACCTTACAGCTTCATCACCAGATCCTGGCTATCATTTAAGTGTAAAGTGCTCCTCAAGACGAATCATTTGAGCCCAAACTCGGTAGAGTTACGTTGATTTATCACAAAGACGCCGTGGTCACCTTCTAGCTTCATCATCAGACCCTGGATATTATCTAGGAGTAAACTTCTCTTCAAGACGAATCAATCGAGCCCAAACTCGGTAGAATTACGTTGATTTATCACAGAGATGCCATGGCCACGTTCCAGCTTCATCATCAGACTCTAGATTTCATCTAGGTGAAAAGTTCTCTTCAAGACGAATCAATCGAGCCCAAACTCGGTAGGGTTATGTTGATTTATCACAGAGATGCCGTGGCCACCTTCCAGCTTCATCATCAGACCCTGGATATCATCTAAGTGAAAAGTTCTCTTCAAGACGAATCAATCAAGCCCAAACTCGGTGGGGTTATGTTGTTTTATCATAGAGATGCCGTAGCCACCTTCCGTCTCCATCATCAGACCAGCTCCATGGTACCATATTATTGTATTGTCACCGAAGATACATAAGTACACCAAATTTAAGTCCAATCGGACATCGGGAAGTGGGTCTAACTTAGCTTCCAAGATTCCACCCGAACATACACACATCAACACTGTCTATAGTAAAAATTTCTTAAAACTCATAAAATACTGGCCGGTTTAAAAATATTTTAATGTAAGCTTATTTTATAGGTTTTAATGAATGATTCCAAATTTGAATTTGAAAAATAAATTAAAAACAAAAGATTTGCGCGGCATAATTGTAGCGAAGTTAACGAGAGACGAGATGTTAAGGGCAGTAAAAATGCTTCAAGCTGGGGCTACTCAACGAAGTATAGCCGAGGAGATAAGAACAAGACAAAACGTGATATCAAGGTTGTGGTCACATTATCGTACCACTGGTGAAGTGGCTGAAAGGCACCTAGGCGGGAAGCGCATAACCACCCAAAGACAGGACCGATATTTGCAAGTGGCCGCGAGAAGACAACCTGACGTTACGGCTATGCAGTTGGTTCAAAAGCTCCAGTCAGAGCACCAGTTGCTTGTCAGTGAACAAACTGTGAGGAGAAGACTGCATGAGGCTAACCTTCATGCTCACAGGTCGCTTCGTACTCTAGCACTACGCAGAGGAAATCGCGGACGAAGATTAGAGTGGGCTCCAGAACATTTGCTCTGGAAAGATCTGTAGTGCTGTTTACCGATGAGTCCCGATTCGGTTTTTATCCTGATTTATAAAGAGTACGTATATGGCGAGCTTCTGGACGTGAGAAGCGACAGCAACACCCTCAGGAAGTCCATCCATACCACGGCGGAACAATTATGGTTTGGGTGGGTCTTTGTCTTGGTGGAAGAACAGATTTTGTTTGGATCAGTAACACCAAGACTGCAGAAAAATACCGAAATCAGGAGCGAGCACCAATAATCTATCCTCATCGAATGCAATAGGCCAAGCTTTCACGCTCATGCACTTCAATGCTCGTCCGCACACTGCGCGAGTGGTCACCAGTTGGCTACAGGAGCACGACGTGTCGGTCTTAGACTGGCTCGCGCAATCATCAGACCTAAACCCCATAGAGCACGCGTGGGACATGCTCCAAAGAAGGGCTTTAAGGAATTTTCCTCCAAACGTTGCGACTGAAAAGCAACTTTTTTGCATCTTAGCAGGACCTGGGACAATATCCCGCAGCAAGACTTTGATAACTTGATTCGAAGAATGAAAAACCGTTGCAGGACCGTGGTTAACGTCATGGGTGGTTTTACTGACTACAAATTTTTTGGGTAACTGCAAAACAACTGATAATTTTGCTTTTCTTTCACTTTTTTATTTAAAAGAAATTCATCTTACCATTATTTCACTTTTTGTCTTTATTTCACAAAAAAATATTTACGCAAAACAAATAACTTTGTTTTATTCTAAGGCATAGTCTGATAAATGGGCTCTATAAAAATATATACATGTTGTATGTTAGTTGTAACCCATTTGGAAAAAATTGAGAAAATCAGAATATCCCTAGACAGTGTTGATGTGTGTACATAGTGACATACATACATACATACATACATTGCAAGTTAAATAAAAGCTTGTAAAAAGGCATTTTGGTAGGACACTAGATACTCCTAGACTCGGGTGGTCCCTCAAGTTGAAAAATCTGTTCCCAAAACATTTAATGTGCTCCGGCAGCAGTCCTTGATAGGCAGTTCCTATTACAGGCCTTTCTTTTAAATTAAGCACTCCAGACTTTTGTAGCTTAAGTTCAGTCTTTTAGAGCTTATAGTGTTAAGAGTTTAGCTAGTTTGCCTGAGGCTGTATTACCACTTAGTCAGTTGGCTATATAATCAGTTTAAAGGTGTGTCTGGTGAAATTAAAGGGCATGTAAAACATGACATCTGGGTACCTATGTTGTAATAAAACTTTTAACAAAAAAATTAAACAGCCGAAAAAACTGAAAAGCAAAAAATAATTAAACTTTTTTATTTAACCTTAATTACGAAATTCTTAAACTACTCTTAGTATACCTAAGTATATATTTTTGTAATTGATTTGAGTTTTAAACTAAACATAATAACTAAGTTCTTAAACTAATGAAAGTATGTATACCTAAGTAATTTTGAGTCGGCGCCAAACAAGCAAATTAATTAATTACGTAAAGCGTGATGCGCGGCGGAGCCATGGCGCGACACGCCAGTTCACCGGAAAATGCCGAGTGTTGACGAAGTTAATGTCAGCAAGACTGCAACCCGAACGGGCACCACATAATATAGTAATCTGTGAACGTGTGGCCCGTGACTGGCACACGTCGTTTCGAGTGGTCGTCTCTATTTAGTCTGTGTGTCATGTGGAAGCACATTTTTTGGAATGTTTATGTTCATCGCTGGAGATTTCACGTTGCATTGTTAATTTGATTTGATTATTTCTTTAAATTTAAGAGGTTATTTAGTGATCTTTGCTTATTGATTATGTTCAGTTAAAAACTCAAAACAATTACAAAAATATATCCTTAGGTATACTAAGAGTAGTTTAAGAATTTCGTTATTAAGGTTAAATAAAAAAAATTAATTATTTTTTGCTTTTTAGTTTTTTCGGCGGTTTAATTTTTTTGTTAAAAAGTTTTATTTTATAATTTTTTGTGGCCATAATCTACTATGTTAAAAGCAGGCGTCATTGCCTACCCCTGGCCTAGACAAACTTTATATAGAACATTTATGTTCTATAATAAAAATAATTTAAGATCACATAAAAAACTAAAAAAACTGACTTCCAACATCACACTAGTCGTATTTTTTTCGTCGGTTAAAAAGTCATGATAAAGTTATCATGATTTTCCTGTTATCTATCTTATATCATAAAAGCCACCTATTCATTTCTAAGAATCTATATAAGACTAAATGTAAATGTTTCATAAATAATTTAATTTAAATTTATATGACTAACACTTTTTTAAGTCATGGGCTACTAACATTTTATGCAACCGAATTTATGAAATAAATGATATATAATGTGTCATATGAAAATGTAGTATAAATTATTTATTAGTTCAATCATTAATTTTGTAATTGGAAATTCCCACATCAACATTTACAGTGCAGCAAACAAGTCAACACAATATTTAGGTAGTAATGTGAGAATATACCAATGAGTTTATATCTTCTTGTAGATTTTTGTATCAAATCAACAAAACACAATTAATGTATTAGTCATCAAGAGAAATGAAATGACTCATTCCATTCTAATGAGATTTTTTTACCTTGAGATTTGTACAATTTCTTGTTTCCTCTACATTTACATACGTTTTTTTGTAGGTTGACACAGAAAACTAGAATCTGCAGTAGCATTGTCCTCAACCCCAATATTTGCAAAGATATCTGAAGGATATTGTCACACACGAGCGTGAATTCGTTCTTGGCCCTAATATGTGAAGGCGACACAAAGAATATACTGAAGTGGAGCAATGGACGAGTAACCTCATTAGAGCACTCCATTGTTTACAACAAACACATCAACCCACTGACCTCAACGACTGTGTTCACTTCCTTGATGCAGTCTACCATGTGCTGAACGATTTCCTCCGTCGATAACACTTCGTAAGGATATTCTTCGAGCTCCGTCTGTCTTTCCCTTGTACTATGTGTCTCAACGTCCATTGCAAAGTCGACATCGTCTCCGCTAGATTCATTCCCTGAATCCACATCGTCCTTTGTATCATCTTCGGAATCCATCGTCGAGACTTCCACGAAATATGTAAACTAAATAAATAACAATGTAGGCAGAGTACGTCTAATGCTGAATTAATTACACCTAAGATTTAGGAAAGGTCAACAATGAAGAAAATAGTTCACCCGCGGGCTGCCAAAACCTCTGACGTACAAATGGATGGAATGGATGACGGTAATTATGTTCCATGTCAGGCATTGCAATAGACAATTGCCCTGATTTGAAGCATAGCTTGCGTTGCGTCAAAATGACGTTTGTGACACACCACAGATTGATTAATATATATATAAATAATACTAGCTGTGCCCGCGACTTCGTCCGCGTGGAATAGTGTCTTTGGGTAGCATTTTTAAATATTTAGGCTAATTATTTTACAAATAAGACACATGCGTATCCCACCTACACCACACATTGCCACGCCGCGCAAATCCCCCTCCCACCTCCTCGCCCTTCCCCTCCCCTCTCCCTCTCTCTTCCCTCCACCCCCTTTCTCCTCACTTCCCTCTCCCCCTCCCCTTTCCCTTCACTTCCCCTCCCCTCTCTCTTCCCCCACTTCCCCTCCCCTCCCCGTCTCGCTTCCTCCACTTCCTCTCCCTTCCCCCTCTCTCTTCCCTCACTCCCCTTCCCTCACCTCCCATCCATCCCCCCCTTTCCCCTTCACCTCACTTCCACCCTCCCTCCCCTCCCCTAATTCCCCTTCTCCCTCCCCCTTCTCCCTCACAAACTTTGAATGACATATTAATTTATATCGAATCAACAGCCTAAACAATAAGTTTCAAGCTTCTAGCTTTAAAAATGACATCTTTTCACATTAAAAAGTAGCCTATGTCCTTTCTCAGGCTCTAGACTATCTGTGTACAAATTTCATTTAAATCCGTTCAGTAGAATATTCACATAAACCTTACATATTTCCATACAAATTTTATTTTTACACCCTTGAGGGTAAAACTTTTACAAACTTTGAATGTCATATTTATTTATATCGTATCAACACCCTAAAAAATAGGTTTCAAGCTTCTAGCTCTAAAAATGACGATACTTCCATACAACTTTTCATCCCCCCTTTCAACCCCTTACAACCCTCATTTCTCATTAAAAATTAACCTATGTCCGTTCTCAGGCTCTAGACTATCTGTGTACCAAATTTCATTTAAATCGGTTCAGTGGTTTTGCCGTGAAAGTGACACAGACGGACAGACAGACAGACAGACGAAGTTACTTTCGCATATATAATATTAGTTAGGATTATGTTGAAATCATAGACGTAATATAAATTGACGGTGCACTGTAGATGTTTTGACAAATTCGATTTAATCCATATGCTTAAACAATAAGGTTGTAATTGCTTTGTAGAACAAAATGGCCCAAACAAAACGCAGCTGGGTGGGAGTGTGTCCTTGTCTAACAACCTGCTAGTGCTGATGTGTTCTATACCATATACTATTCTTTCTATTCTATAATACATACAAAAGAAAGGGACAAACTCCGTTCAAGGTCGGTCTCATCGGAGCCGGTTTGCGAAGTCTAGTTAGTCGGTTAAATATTAGAAGGTCTTTGGTTGAAATTTAATTTTTTTTCTGGCAGGAACCTGAATTCTTTTGTGCTCGCTACGTAGAGAGAGAAGGCAAGCTCGCTATGATTTTTCTCATTTTTAGGGTTCCGTACTCAAAGGGTAAAACGGGACCCTATTACTAAGACTTCGCTATCCGTCTGTCTCCAGGCTGTATCTAACTACGTGATTATTAGACAATTAAAATTTGTAATAATTGTATTTCTGTTGCCGCTAGAACAACAAATACTAAAAACAAAATAAAATTAAAAATTGAAGGGGAACCCCTATTACAAAAAACGTGTTTTTAGTATAACGCCATCTATGAAGGTCTAGGTGTCATCTGGGTGTTAACACCTTCTTCGTGGTTGTTAAGCTTACAACCTTTCTAATTAGTTTCGGCAAAATGACATAGATGGCGCTAGTAAACGTCCCCCGTCTTTCTAGATCGCGGTGTCGAAATTCTCCGTGAACTTGTAAATCGAACAAAATGTTCGTGGAAAAGGTAATATCAATTGATCAAATCTAAAGTTGAAACTCAGTTTACGTGTGTGTAGTAACTAGTACGGAACGGATTACGGAACCTTCCCTAAGTGTGCGATGCGAGATGCGTCTTTGATTGACTCGCACTTGGCCGCCAGTTTTATTAGAGTTCCGTTCCGTACCTCAAACGGATAAATTATTATTATTATTTTCTACGGATAAAGAGGAAAAACTTCACTTTCTTGTCCGATGTCCGTCTGTCAGTTCTGTCTGTCCGCGCGGGCGTGTGTCACCACCGATTTTCGAACCTTGCAACTGCAAGTTAAAATTTATACCAGATATTGAAGTCTATATTCCCTATTAGGTGTATAAAAATCAAAATCCTCCTGATTCAACACGATAAAAAGATATGGGCAAATTTAAATTATGGCGAATACTTGTAAGTACAGAAATTTACCTCAATTTTCAACTTTTTTATTTTCTGAATTTTTCCTTTACTTGTGGTAAGGTTTTACAGCACCAATATAGGAAAAATTCAAAAAAATAAAAAAAGTTGAAAATTAAAGGGTGTCCCCATACATACATAGTTTACACCAACTTATCTGAGTTATATCTGCGCTCATACAATTTAGAGGTCTAGCTTCATTGGTACTAACCAACGTTAATAGTGTTGATACGGAAGCCTCGGTCCGTGGGAGAGTCCAACTCGACTTGGCCGGTTTTTAGGGTTCCGTACTTCAAAAGGTAAAAAAAGGAACCCTTATAAGATCACTTTCTTGTCTGTCTGTCTGTCCGTGTGTCAAAACCGATTTTCAAAGGAACGGGTGGACCTAGCAAGTTGAAATGTATACCAGATACTGAGGTCTATAGTCCCTATTAGGTGCATAAATATCAAGGTCCTGAGTCAACACGATAAAAATACATATGGACATGTACCAAAATTCACCTTGATTTTCAACTTTTTTTATTTTTTGGAATTTTTTTCTTTACTTGTGCTGTAAGACCTTGCTTTTGACCAAAACTAGGTCAACCGGATGTACCCTATAAGCCTAGAATCATGAAATTTGGCAAGAAGCAAGGTCTTACAGCACAAATAAAGGAAAAAATCCATAAAATAAAAAAAAGTTGGAAGTTAAAGGATATCCCCATACATACATATGATAGGGCTCTGAGTTCTATGAGCGCTCATAAAATTTAGATGTCTAGCTTAATTTGGTACCGTCTAACGTTGGTACGGAAGCCTCGGTGGGCGAGTCCAACTCGACTTGGCCGGTTTATTATTAATTTCTAAAGCGTATGTTCTTCTTCGAGTTATGTGAATGCAGCTCAGATTGTTATCATAATGCATGGGCAACCTCTTCACAAAATACAAATTCACCTAGGTTTTGCTGTAGGTACCTAAGCTACACACACGTATATTATATTATAGTTGCCACGGAGGACAGTGCATTAATTGCCAACGGCCGCCGGTGGCGGTTGTGGGGACATTTAACGTGGTTTTACTCCCAACGGCCCCCACTTTAACGGGCACCAGTGGGGGACATTAGGACAATGTATTAATTTAGGTGCCAACGGCCACCAAGGGCTGTCAGTGAATATTATTTTATTTTCAGTGTTTTGTCGTTATAATCTAATTAGATTCTGCCCACAGCATCGCTCGTGTGGCCTACAGAAAACAAATTACATATTTTTCTTCAGAAAAACATATTATAAGTAGGTACTCTCATTCCCTTTCAATTGAATATACAAACTGACAATATAGCAAACAAAGCAATAAGGACTAAAATTAACTAATAAATATTATTTAAAATTATTATGATTTAAAATGTTCTATTATAATGTAGTTGTAATATTCCTTAATTTATGTAATTGGTTTTTGTACCGTTTTGATTAAGGTTAAATAAATAAATAAATATCTGGGATGAGAGTACCTTGTTTTAACAGACCTCAAAAATCAAGTCAATCTAATATATACTACAAGAATCTTTGTGCTGACATACTGAGATATATCGCACAGCCTAAACCGCTGGTCGTAGGATATATTTATCTTAGTACGTAAGGATGTATTAGGAAAGGATTTTTGGAAATTCCACCCCAAAGAGGGTTAAATGGGGGTGAAACCTTTTGTATGAAAGTTCTTTGTTTTGAACTTAGAGCGATAAAAATTGGTATTTGAGTAGTTAATTTTATATGAACAGTCAAAATTACTCAGTACAGTGTTGTTGGAATATCGATAGATTCGCTATTGATAGTAGACTTTGAAAAATAGTCGATACGAGATAGTCTATACAATCGATACTAACGATAGGGTAGATTAGGCGATGTTATTGAACTTTGTCAATACTATCGAAATACGATACTATCGATAATCTCAATAGTATCGAGTCAAAATAGCCGATATTATCGATACTATCTATGACCTATCGACGGCTTTCGATAGTATTGGTTTAGTAACTATCAACGTATTTTCGATACTATTGACTGGGAATAAAACGACACCTGGTCGGTAACACAGGGACACTATATCTAGTTACCCTCTTAATGTAAATTATTGCAACCGAATAAGTACACGATAGCGCGTAACTAAGTAATGTTATTAAACAATACTATCGTAAAATGTTTGCCTATCGATAGTATCGATAGTTTTTGTACTATAGATAGAATCAAGAATCAAAGCATTTATTCAGTATGTAGGCAGTATAAATATACGCACATATACACGTCAAAATCATAAATCATAAAATAAATCATAACCAATTATCAAGTAAACATAGCAAAAGCAGAATTTAACGCTTTGAATTAGAAAAAAAAAGTAATGAACCATTCAGCTGTCATCCAATCGTTTACGTCAGAATATTTAAAAAAAAATAAAGTAGGTTAAAACCAACCATACATGTAACTGTGTGTTTCAGTACTTCAGACAATTTTTATATAAAAAAAAATAAAAAAAGTGAAATATTTATATGATAGTATCGATACTATTCATCTTGAGCAATAGTAGGTATTACTTATATTTATCAATCGATATTATCGATAGTATTGATAGTATCGTCAAGGTCGATACTTTTGATAGGGCTATCGAAAGTTTAACGGAATGTCAAAGCCACGTTAGTATCACGATACTATCGCTATCGCAACATCACTATACTCAGTAGAACATCAGCTATCTGCCAGTGAAAGTCCTGTCAAAATCAGTCTAGCCGTTGCAGAGATTAGCCGGAACAAACAGACAGAAAGACACAAAAAATAATAAAATAAGATATGAGGTCACTCATTTACAAAATTAATTTTAAAAAACTTGACACCCAGATTCAACTGCCAAAAGTTTATGTTCATTTGCTATAGTTAGATTATAACGACAAAACCACGGGACAAAACACTGAAAATAAAATTTATTGTCGCACCAACCACCACTGGCGGCACGAAAATTAATACTTTGTCCTAACGTCCTCCACTTGTGCCCGTTTTAGTGGTGGTCGTTTGGACTAAACCCTAATTTTGTATTAATGTAAGCTAGGTACAAAACCAGTATAATAATGTACGGAGTACATATAAATCGATGATAATAATATATTTTAAATACATAGTGACTGTTTATCATCTAGTATACCCATATAGTAATCTGTGTTATCATCAGCCAATGGCCCATACTAGAGGTGAGGCATATATATTGGACTAGCTGTGCCCGCGACTTCGTCCGCGTGAAATAGTGTCTTTGGGTAGCATTAACTAATAAGACACATACGTATCCCAACTTGACCGCACCGTACCACGCTAATTCCCCCTTCCCTCACTTACCCTCCCCCAGCCCCTCACTCCCACCGGCTCTCCCCCACCCCTTCCCCTCACTTCCAAATCTCCTCCACCTCCCCATCCTCTCCTTCTACACCTCCCCTCCCCCATCCCCCTCACACACTTTGGATGTCATATTTATTTATATCGAACCAACAGACTAAAAAATAAGCACAGACTACAGAGGAGGAAAATAAGTTTCAAGCTTCTAGCTTTTAAAATGACGACACTTCCATACAACTTTTCATCCCCCCTTTCTACCTCTTACAACCCCTTTTCGCATTAAAAATATATCTATAATATAATCTATAAATGTATCCTATATCCTTTCTCAGGCTTTAGACTATATGTGTATCAAATTTCATTTAAATCAGTTGTGGTTTTGGCGTGAAAGCGAGACAGACAACAGTTACTTTCGCATTTATACAGGGACTAGGTATTTTACGAGATTAGGCCACACCTAATCCAAAAATTTCACAATACCGTTCCACCCTTCGAGCATTAATTGTTCCACCTAATCCCAGTTCCATAGAATACCTATGTGATATGTATGAAATGTGTTTTACATATAAATAACGTCAATTTTTTTTTTAAATAAAATATTACTCGCCATGTGGGTTGCACATTACTAAATTGTAGTACCTAGAGATGTAAATAAAATTTGTATATACATTTAAAAAATACAAATAATGAGGCTTCTTCTTCTTATGGCTTTTAAACGCTGCTTGGCGTTTTTCTGCCAGTGTCAAAAGTATGGCCAGTGTACAGTATATTTACAAGAAAAAAAAACCGACAAAAGAAAGAAAGAAAGAATAAATATAAAACAAAAAAAAATTGCCAAATATGGTTGACATCAACAACTAATGTCAGTTTAACTACCATCCGCTCCGTCTCTCTCTCTGTGGACTTCATGCCGACGTGGATTAGGTACCAATGGGGATTGGATTAGGTGGAATGTATTCCAGATTTACTTAATACAACCATAGAATAACAACAACATAGAATGCTTATTCAGTGCTTTCGTAAAGACCTAGCCTAAGACTTAATATCGTCGCTGGTACCTCGTAGTTCCGCTTAACGCCACTAGAGGCGTAACATGTACAATAAAGTGTTATTTTTTAGTGCCATCTATCTGACGTTACCGGCGACACTTGGCTTAAGGTCCATCGAATCCATATTTATATATAAGCGATAGGTGGCGGTAATATAACTACGTGGGCTAGTGGTTAGTGGTCGAACCACGAAACCAAAGGTCGAAAGTTCGAAACCCACACGGGCCAATTCTTTCTATAGATTTTTCCGAGTCTGGCTATAATTATGTCCTTGTTAATGTTATTGTTACTTGTTAATGAAGTAAATCCTACCATAGATGATGATCCTACTAAACTTCTTTTCAGCTTGTGGGTTAATTAAATTTGACTTTAAACTGTGAATTTAACTATTTTCAAATGCCGTTCAAGTTATTTTCAGTAGCAAGTTTGAGGTTCGTTTGAGGAGTTAATACTCCGCATATGTCTGACGATACAATGTTAAGATCTTGAGATGGTTTGGTTTTGGGACCCCACCCGTAGCTCTTATCATTTTTTTTATTTTTTTGTTTCATAGCTAACAATTAGGATGAGTATCACAGTTTCCCAATTCACTTTACCTAATCTTATCTTGTATATAAATACATCTTATAATATCTATAAGCCAGGTATTTACACGAATTAACCTTTTCACAAAAAAGAACCAATTTTGATAAAACCTTACGTGTTTCCTAAGGGTCAGTTTACACAGAGCGCGACGCAGCGCGCACTTTTAAAGATAGTGATATAAAATAGAACTATATTTTTAAATGATTTTTAAAATATACGATGAAATATATATACGCATTTGACGTTAACAGAAATTTTCAATATTGTCAAACTGTATTTTCAATAAGTTGACATTATAACTGAAATCATAATATTATTACTGAAATAAAATCATCAATCATATACCTATCAATAATATGTATTAGTACTTATGTTATAAATTTTCACATGTCATAAATATGACAAAATAGAAGGACTATGAATAATTTCGGAACATCCTAATGTTGACTCTATTTTTTGTGGAATAAACATTCATTTCATTTCATTTAGTGTTGCAGAATTTTTCGAAAGGGGTAGGTAACAAAGTCTGAAAATCAAAATCAATATCCCTATTTGCCTTATTCACGCGATAACTTGAAAACGATGGAACCAATTTGACTATTTCTTTTTTGATGTATTTTATATTATAAAGGTTTTTACAAAAGAAAAGTTTTAAGTATATAAAAAGAGTTTATAACGCGGGCGAAGCCGCGGGACTCTTTTAGTATAATATAATACAATATGTGATGAGTATGAACAAAATTTGCCGAGAAAATAAGTTTCTTGTTGTTTTTAATAACTAATAAGGGGGTCACCTCTTTTTCAACCGGTTTCTGAAATGGAGGAGGTTCTCAATTCGTCTGTATGTTTTTTTATTTATGTTACGCGATTACTCAGTCAATTTTGAACCGATTCAAATGATTTATTATTAATTGGTAGAGTACATTTCCTCGGTGGTGCCATTGTTATTTCATTGAGATCAGATAAGTAAGTATCTTTAGAGATAGGAGATAAACACCTCAGACTTAGTACCTACTGAAAATGACTAGCGTGGAATGTGAAGTCGGTTTTTCTCTTTTAGCAAACGATCTTTAATGTTATAGCAGCCATAGAAATACACACTATTAGCAAATTTATATGTACAAAGAAATACAGACCTCCGACCTTGCTCAACACGCATCTCCCTATCTAGATCCGTAGATTGACTGGAAGATTAGTGATAAGTCCACCCATTGTACTATTGTGTTAAGTTTAGTGTTTACTGTTTCTTAAGTTAGTTTTTATTGGTTTTTACTAAATACCTTTGTGTATAGGTACCTACTCTGGTAAAAAGTATATAGATAATATTACCGTGGTTGCAAGTAACCCACTCGATAGGTAAGCGACGACGCGACTCACGCGACGTTGCCAGATAGGACGAGAGACAGAGAGAGAGAGAGGTTGCATCCAATCCACTGCGGACGGCGGAATCGCAAGTGCGACGTTGCATGGCCGTTTCGACTCACGAGATGCGATGCGAGACATCAATAATTTATGATCGTACAAAACAAAAAAACCAACTTCACATGCCGCGATAGTCAAAGTAATAATCATGTATCAAGTATACAAATTTGCTTATATTGTTTATCTCCATATCTCCGGAGATAATTGCCATATCTCGATAAAATTTGAAAAAGACCAACCAAACAGGAGGCATAATCTCTCAAACTAAAATAAACTGGCCAAGTGCAAGTCGGACTCGCACTCGTAGGGTTCCGTAACACAGTCAAGTATTTCATAACTATGATTTTTCGCAACTACATAATTAACTTTGTTTTTCATAGTGTTTGTATTAAAAACAAAGTTATCTTTGCGGTCGCCATATCTCTAAAACTGCTGACTGTATCTCATTTAAACCAATTTTCCTTGTTATTTTTTGTTGAGATCTACAGCATTTATTTTTTTTAGATTTTTCACTCCCATACTTTAAAAGTTAGAGGGGGGGGACACATTTTACCACTTTAGACACGCCTATCTTTCAAATGATTGACTTTGAGAAAAAATGGTTTTAGAAACCTCAATGTCATTTTTGAAGACCTATCTATAGACACCACTCACGTATAGGTTTGAAGAATTTTTTTTTTGTTTCAGTTCCATGTACGTACCTTAAACTTTTATTTTTTTTATTTTTGTATAAAAATCGGAAAGCGGTTCACAGAATACATCTACCTACGTTATAAGTTTCAATTCTGTAGTCCTAACTGTTTCGGAATAAAATGGCTGTGACATACGGACGGACAGACAGACAGACAGTCAGACAGATATGACGAATTTATAAGGGTTCCGTTTTTTGCCATTTGGCTACGGAACCCTAAAAAATTCAAATCGGTTAAGATTTAACGGAGTTCTGAGGTAACAAACTATTTTTAACTACTACTACTATTTTTAATTAAAATTAAAATTACCTACCACGTGTTATACTTAATTAGTAGAAAATAACAAATAGTTGTTACCGTATCAGTATCTACTAAGTATTCTGGTTGGTACTTCCATATACTGCATATACCTATCTACATCATCATCGGCCTAGCTCACGCACACGCGCCTGAGCTCAATCTTTAACTTTTTGTTTCCAACCGCAGCCAGCCAAAAAACAAAAAAAATACGAATTCAGAACCTCCTCCTTTTTGAAAGTTGGTTGAAAAAAGCACGATAAGTTTCTTGTCCTCGGATTCGATCCCTTGACTTCACGTTCGTATTGTAAATTAGCACCGCTTATTAAACCGCTGAGCTACGATGTCGTTTTACATTAAGTTGAAATTTACAGTTGATTTGCTATCGTTTTCAGTTTGCATTTATGAGTGTAATATTTGCATGTGTTTTGAGGTGTCCATTGACTTAGATCTCCAATAAAATTATCTGATGCGAATTATATGATAATGTTGATGAAAATTATAGACATAGGCTTTTAAAATTTTGCTAACTGTAAAAAGAATAGAAATTTGTTTATTTTATATAAGTTTAGGTTATAAAAAAATAATCAAAATGTAACTTCGAAAAATAGCGCCATCTTGTCGAACTGACTTGACTAGTCACACCTAAAATTACCTAAATAACAATCTTTGAACATTGCGCCATCTACCGGATTTTAGTGTAACAACATGCTTTACTAGCTTACTTTGTATTGATTTTAAAAATAGTTCAAGATGTTTTAACAAATCGAACACAAAAAATTAAAAATATGAATTCGCTTTATTTTTGTGGATGTAATACAACTAAATATTTATATTGTTCCTAAAATTAATATATATGTTAAATCAGTAAAGTAAAAAACGTTTTTTCATTTATTCCTAATAAACTATTTGTCATTCGGAACTAGTAACGCCATCTCGATCAGATTTGATTGTCGTGCTAGAAGCTCATTAGACATAATCGATCTATTTTTTATTCCTTCATCTATGATACAACACATCTCTAGTCCATACAAAATGGACACTATCCTGTGTCCATAATGGCCTTTCCACTCTATATTAGAGGCCAGTTTCAATATAGATTTACTAAAATTTAACTTTACTTCAGATACTTTTCATCCATTCGAATGATCATTCTTATTTACCCATCACTAATCCTTTATGCCTATTTTAGACCTATTAGGCCCTTTAGGCTTTTTTTCTTTTGTTGGGCCTTGTTGGGCTGTTCATCAGTCATTTCATTATCCATTGTATTTTACATTCGCCAATTATTACTTTGGCTTTAACCTTATGAGCGCCAAAGTCACATATATATGACAAACACTTGCGGCCCTGTACACCAATAACGTCTATAGAAGACAAAAACTATACAAAAGCGTACCACTTAGCATACAGGGCATGGGATTGCATTTGTACCTTGGCGCTCAAAAGGTTAACACACACAATTTTTTATTTTTTTGCTACTTGGATCAACGTCATTAATAATTTATGAACAAGTAATAGGTATTTCAGCAAAAAGTGAAGTATATAAAATATTCAGCAATGTAGGGTTTTTCCATCTTTCAATTTAATATGTATACTGTTTATTTGTTTTATTATTTACAGAAAAATATAATATAGCTCTTTATTATAAATTATTTTTACATACCTATATAAACAAAGTTCATGATCATAACTAATAACATTATTAAATGCCTAAGTTATCTAATTCATTTTGAACGGCCTCAAATTGCAAGAACATTGAATACATTTCTGAATGAGTCATTTCTATCACTGTGTTGTTATCGCTTGCTAATGTAAGATAAGCTTTAGGCACTTTTGTTTTCTTACAATAATCAGAACTAAGTTCTGCATTCACCGTACATGAAAAGTCCAATGTATCAGGCTGAGAGATCACACTTGACCCTAGTTCATCCAATGCTGTTTTTGTTTCATTTGACCATAACTTTACAATAAAGTCGGCTTTCTCATTACATATTCCAATAGTTTTAAGGTCTTTCTTTAGATCTAAAGGCATAAATATATACTTCAATAATCTTTTAAATATATAAGCTAAAGTTTTGACTGCCAGAAGAAGATTTTCTTCTTCAACATTGAATAGTTTCAAGAGTTTTTGAATTTCTTCTTCACTGAATATTTCTGTATCCTGAAGTTTCATTTTAGATACAATTCGGCGAACGAATTGCTCGAACCTGGTGTCATCCAATTTGTTTATAATGCTTACTCCTTTTTGAAGGCTGAAATCATAAAATCAAAATATAATAAAATGTTGTCTTACTTTCGTTGATTATATCAGTTCCTTCCTAAAATGATAACCATATTTAATTTTAGTTTATTACCTCGGGGAAGTCTTGAGCCAAAGGCAATCCATTTCTGTAATTGAATATATTCAATGAGAGCAGATGGCAACGGAGATTTTCGTTTATCGATGAAGTGGGTGGATACTAATAATTATAATGTGGATTTGAATATATTTTTATATTATTTTCCGACACAAACTCAAAGAGAATATACATAGTCAGTATATATATATTATGTTACTCTTTGATATACATATCTCCTTAGTAGTATGTGCCTTATTGGTTATATTCTTTTTTTTTTTTTTCCCAATCCTGGGATTTTGGCGCCGCACATTCTGTGCATTTGCCAGAGTCATGTTTTAAGTTTAGCTTCTATCTTGCAGTGATCTTGCATGTTCATTGTTCATGAGTTGTTTTCATTTTTACAGGATGGATTAGTTGAATTTCGATGACATTAAAACGAGGGAAACCATGACAATGTAAAAAATAATTTAACAATTACGATAAACAAAGAATTAGTTAACTATCAGGAGAGAAGAATGATAAATAATTTATGAACAAGTAAAACTAAACTATATACATTATAAAATATTTACAAGTTACATTCAACATACAATTTACTATAATTTTATATTATTTATATCTATGTATTCAGCTAATGCTTTATACACATTTGGCTGAAAATCTGTGAGTAAGCAATTAATATTAGTGGGAAATTGAATCTTAAGATTTCTTAGAGTCTCATACAACATATCAGAATCAAATAGAGGGCATGATAGAATTAAATGATTTAGGTCTGAAATCATTACTCCGCATTCACAAGATGGCGAACTTACAATTTTAAGTCTAGCAAGATGTGCCGGACTGCAGACGTGACCCAAGCGCATTCTTATGAGAGTAAAAGTTGCTCTTTTACCAAGTTTAAGAACAGTAAACCATGGTTTGTGTGAAATGGATTTTTGAATATTGAAATAATATTTGCCTTTTTGGCGAAAGCTTTCAGACCAAGCTCTACTCCAAGATTCCTGGAGAGAAATTGTAGCTAAAGATATAAGATCATGATAATAGTTTTTATATGGAAAAATATCTCCACACACGACTGCTTCATTCGCCAAGCGGTCAGCAATCTCATTGCCTTTAATACCACAATGGCTTGGTATCCACGCAAATGACACGGTAAAACCCAATATTGTACACTGATACAATTTATACCTAGATTGTGTAATAATAGGAATATGTACTTGTGATTTAAATGGAAATTTTGAAAGCGACTGTAGGGCACTAAGAGAATCACAGAAGATAATTGTTTTGGGGAGTTTCATCAAAATAATATATTCTAGTGCTTTTAATATTCCAAAACATTCAGCAGTAAATACAGATGTTTCGGGTGGAAATTTAATTTTTTGTACAATCTTGAATTGTGGATGGTATACTCCAACACCGACACAATCAGAAGGCTTATGCTTCGATGCATCTGTGTAAATTTGATGCCATCCATCCCAATAGCTATTAACAACGGAATTAAAATGTGAGTTTGCATTAGGATCACTTTTATCAATGTCGATATTATAAACTATGTTAGGCGACATAATTAAACATTCGTAATCAACAAGATATATAGACAGTTTGTTGATGTGGTGGGTAGGAGCCTTCAAATTATTTAAATTTGTCCAACTGTAAACCAAGCAGGGGCGAGATTTGTGAGTCCAGTAGTCAGCACCTGAGACAATGACATCAGATAACAGTTGCAATTTTAAAAACAAAGGATGATCAGATAATCTTAGCGAACGATAAATAAATTTATCTGAAAGATATTGTCGCCGCAATTGAAGTGGTGGTTCACCACATTCAACCTGTAAGGCATTTGTAGGACTCGACTTCATAGCTCCCGAAATTACCCTCAAAGCCTTGGCCTGGATGGCTTGGCCAACTGGCTTTATCAATGGAGCTATCAGCACAATAAATGAGCAGGTCATCGGCATATTGAAGGACTTTTACAGGACTATCTATAGTTCTATCAAGATCGTATGTGTATATATTATAAAGCAAAGGGTTGATGACGGATCCTTGTGGAAGGCCTTTCCAAACATATCTTATTTCATTGTAGTTGTCTAACTTAACTGATCTACCGTAAAGCATGTTTATAATAAAATTTGAAAGTGTTGATGGAACATTTACAGATTGTAATTTCGCGGTCAAAATTGGTAATAGTACGCTATCATACGCAGAATTAACATCCAGAAAAGCTGCAACAACAGATTCTTTACGGGAGAATGCCATGCGAATATCTGTTACGAAAATGCTTAAGCTGTCTAAAGTGCTTCTTCCTTTACGGAAACCATATTGTGATTCAGACAGAATAGCATGACTCTCTATAAACCATTCTAAGCGATTTTTAATGAGGTGCTCTGCAATTTTTGCTATGAATGAAGAGAGCGCTATAGGTCGGTATGATGCTATGAGTGCCGGTGATTTGTCTGGTTTTAAAATTGGCAAAATAATTTGTGATTTCCAGGCATTTGGAACATTGTTAGACATCATTACAGAATGTATTAAATTAAGGTAGTACATAAGTGTTTGATCTCCTAAATTGCGCAAGAACGAATATGGTATACCGTCTTCCCCTGGAGCTGAATCACGTAAGTTCGAAAGAACCCCTTTAAGTTCCATTAAAGAAAAGGCCGAATAAAGATTTTGTGTATGAGATGGGATAGGCATTATTAATGATTGTAAGGAAGGAGCAACGTATGGGGGCGCAAGATTACTTAGATACAAATCACACAATGATCGAGGGAGAATGCAGCGGTTAGTATTAGACATTCCAGACTTGAAGCGCCTAATGTTGTTCCAAACAATAGATGGGTGTGTGTTTGGAGAAATAGACACACAGAAATGTCTCCAACTTAAAAACTTTTTTTTCTTAAAGAGCTTTTTAGATTCTTCTATTGTTTCTATAAGGGTTTTATAATTGTCTTTTGTCATATCATCATTATATACAATTTCAGCTAATTTTCGTTTATTCGCGGCACCAGTACAGTCACTGTCCCACCATGGAGGAGAAGGTATTTTACCAATGGCTGCATTTTTCAGTGAAAAAATGTCATCAGCCGCTGACAAGATTGCTTTTGATAAAGCCTCAGAGCAAATACTACTGTTATTTGAGGTAATAGACGGCAGATTCAAGCATTTGTTTTCTACACATGATTTAAATGTATCCCAATGCTTATCGTTTATTTTATATTTGAGACGAGGTTTTTGAACGGTCATTGGTGGAGTTTTCTTTAAACTGGAAATAATGATTGGGAAATGGTCACTACCAAAAGTTGATAAAAGGGTACTCCAAGAAAATTGCGTTGCTAAATCTGGAGTACAAATTGTTAAATCAATGGCACTAACATTTTCATTAGGGTTAGTGCGCCGTGTAGCGGCACCGGTGTTTAGTAAACATAAATTATGGTTGTCTATAATATCTATCAAATCTTCACCGTAACCACTAGAAACAGAACTCCCCCAGGACTGATGCTGAATATTGAAATCCCCTAAAATAACAAACGGTTTAGGAAGCAATGATAGCAGAGAATCAAAATGATTTAATATATTTGATGAAGGTCGCGGAATATATAAAGAAACATGGCAAATGCCATTTACTAATACGGCAGAAGCACTATAATCATCATGATGTGGCAGAGAGATTGGTTTATGGAAAAGATTACTTTTAAAGAGTATGGCTACACCGCCATATCCGTCAGTCTTATCTTGTCGATAGCAAGAGTAACTATTTAATTTGAAAACAGAGCCTGGTTTAAGCCAAGTCTCTGCTAAGGCAATAATCGAAGGGTTAAATTTATTTACAAGGTAAATGATTTCGTGTTTTTTACTAATCGCACTTCGGCAGTTCCACTGCATCATCACACAATTGGTGCGATGCAGTGGAACCACCGAAATACGACTACAGTTCGTGTTCATTTGAGGGCTTAGATCCATTATGGATCTGTATGATTTTTTTTAGTAATTCAATTATGGGGGCAGCGTTGTCCGGTTTCAATAGGTTGGTCTGAGATAATGTGGTAATTAAAGCGACAATAATGTTTGTCAAAGATTGCTGTTCAGTGTCAGTACTACTTTGTGCTTTCAACGCACAACCATTGGCAGGAGGTGGCATATCATAGTCTTTTATGAGTTGTTGGTGAGCCGCTTGGTCATACCCTTTAGGGGGCTGACGGGCTGAACGCGGTTTTAATAAGACAGTTTTTCTATAAGTCATATTAGAAGAGGACGGTGGCGGCATTTTTCCGATCACCGGTGTTGTGCGACTAGTGGCAATGACATCAGCGTAAGATTTAGACACTTGAGGATGCAGTTTGCAAGCCTCAGAGTATGAAATGCAACATTCTGCCATGGATTGCTTGATACGCTTTTGTCGATCGAGCTCAGGACAAGACTTGCTAGTAGCAAAGTGCGAGCCTGAACAGAGGCAACATGAAGAACAATCCTCTTCAATGCTACAACTATCCGCAGTATGATCTTGACCGCACTTAAAGCAGCGAGGTTTAGACCTGCACTGCATTTTAGTATGGCCAAAACGGCAGCAGTTGTAGCATTGTATTGTCGGATAAGTATAAAGTTCTACCGGCAGTGCATTGAAACACATGAAAATGCGCTTAGGCAGAACCTGCCATCAAACGTGATTACTACTGTTTAAGATGGCTTCCAGACTGGGGACCCATTGACAGTTGTCTTATAATTCAGACGTCTAATCTTAATAATTTTACCACATCCTACGGGAACATTGATATTTTCGGTAACCTCTTCCGGGGACCACTCAGCTGGTACACCTCGTATAAGGCCTATGCGCGTCAAATTGAATGTTGGTATGAATGCTTTTAACTTATTTTTAGGCAAACTGTCGTGGCGCAGGAATGTGTTTGCAGCATCAAAGTGCGTGAAAGCAAGAGCTATTTTGTTTCTGCCTATGCGTTTTAAACTACCATTTACAATATTTGTAAATTGTTGCTTCTGTAATAATTTACCGAACGCGATGGGATGTAAAACAGTGTTGTCGTCAGGATTAGACTCCCTTTGAATGTGAACTAGGTATGGTGCTACATCTGTAGATTCGTAAAATTCCCTACCGATTGGAGAGGGACGAGGATGTGTATTATCATTTGTGGAAACAGGAGTTGAAGCTGGTTTTTTGTCCAATTGTTTCTTTATCATAGGTGTCTCGGCAATTATTTCCGTTGTATTACAAACGCAGTCATTTTCCTTTGGTTCTGACACCGAATTACGTTTACGTCTACGCTTATTACAGTGCCGGCACATCTTGCTAGGTCGAGATAGATAATAACTGTCCATGGAGCAGGACTAGAATTATCAAAGGCAGATATTACGGTGAAATTCAACCTGAAATCCCAATAAAGCCATGGTTTTTTAAATTTAAAAAAGCTAATAAATGGGTTTCCTCTACCATCATTCGTTTGCGTCTTGGTCACGTTTGTTCTCCAGTTTTTCTTGCCAAAATTAGGGTCAGAGACCATTCTCGCTGTGAGTGTGGTTTAGATGAAGGAACTCTAGATCATATATTTTTCTGTTGTCCAAAATTATCTTTCTCCCTATATGATGCCATAAGCCCCAAAATTCCTCGTCCCTTTAATATAAAATATCTCCTTTCATATGTATTTACTCCATTTGTATATATCTTAAGTAATTTTATTAAATGTAATAATATTCGCTTATAAATTTCTATTTTAAATGCAATGTTTCTAAGCAATTATAAGTTTTAAGATCATATTTATTTTTTCTTTCCTTCTTTCTTTTGTCGGTTTTTTTTTCTTGTAAATATACTGTACACTGGCCATACTTTTGACACTGGCAGAAAAACGCCAAGCAGCGTTTAAAAGCCATAAGAAGAAGAAGAAGAAGAAGAACCTTATAATCCATAAAATACAGCTGGATCTCTGTGATAGAGATGGGCGTTGATTAAACGAACTAGTTAAATAAACCGTCCATCGACTGTCAACGTTTCGACCGTTAATCGTTCACCGATCAACTAGTTGAATCCATAGACGGCAAAATTCAAGAGTATAGAGAAACGTATCAGTTGACGTCAACGAACGGTTGATTTCGAACGGTAACATACGTTATTAGACGGCTAAAATTCGATATTAGAAAAGGGAATTGCAACATCGTAGGTATTTTTTATTCAAAAAAGTAGGTAATCAGGTATTAAATGTACGTATTTAGTAACATCAATAGCTTTATATGCAATGACATAGTATTAAAATTTGTCAGAAATTTACGTCATGATGTAAAACTAAAACATACCTACTTAAAATCAAAATATATTTATCGTTGAAAAAGTTAAAATACAATTAACGTACAGCGCTATTTGGATTTAAACGATTGAATGAACCAATACTACAATAACGGTTGAATTCATACGAGCACTGCGAAATCGACTGGTTAAAGCATCAACTAGCTGATCTATTCAACTAGTTAATCGACTAGTTGTCGGAGGTTAATTCAACGGTCTAGTTGCATTAACGAAAAATACGTCAACGACCCATCGCTACTCTGTGACAGCTGTCAGAAAAATCACGTCTATGAAGTACTAAATTTCTTAATAGTACAGTCCGTACCTGTCAATGTCATACTTTATGGGCATGCCGATTAGTGATGGGCGACGAATAATCGCGACCACAGAGTTTTAGATAGAGTTTTATTTAAAATATCGATAGTTTATACAGTGCCACAAGTATAACTTGGCGGTGGTGGTTTTTGGAACTAATTATATTAATTGAAACTGTGAGTTTGACGTTTGAGAAATTACCGCGACATTATTGTTGATAAATCTGCTACATTAAAATAGTTCAATAATGCCAAAAGTAATTAAAAGTGGTTTAAGAGAAACTGTTATCAAAGTACAAAGTAAAAGCACAGTGACGCACAGGCACGCCAAGTTATACTTGCCGGACTGTACTAACGATATATTAAATAAAACTTACTTTATACATTTTTACATATGTAATTAAATTAAACCCAATTGAATGTTACATTAGCATCGATAATAGTGAAAAACGTCGATAAATACTATCGTAACATTATTATAATTTATTTAATTAATATTATTTACATGTTTACATACTATATCTTATAGAGTAGTAGTTGTAGGTGAGAATTTTGATTTTATTTACTTACGTAAAATCCAATTTCTCACCTACAACTACTCATTCGATTTAATTACATCATTGTTTGATAATCGATTTTTTCCACCACTATCCCAACTCTAAAAAACTGGCCAAGTGCAAGTCGGAGTCGCACTCGTAGGGTTCCGTAACACAGTTAAGTATTCCATAACTATGATATTTCGCAACTACAAAATTAACTTTGTTTTTCATAGTGTTTGTATGAAAAACAAAGTTATCTTTGCGGTCGCCATATCTCGAAAACTGCTGACTGTATCTCGTTCAAACCAATTTTCGTTGAAAGTTTTTATTGAGATCTACAGCATATATTTTTTTTAGATTTTTCACTCCCATACTTTAAAAGTTAGAGGGGGGTGGGGGACACACATTATACCAATTTAGACGCGTCTATCTTTCAAATGATTGACTTTGAGAAAAAATGATTTTAGCATTCTCAATGTCATTTTTGAAGACCTATCCGTAGACACGTATAGGTTTGAAGAAAAAAATATTTTTTTGTTTCAGTTCCATGTATGGGATGCCCTCCCTTAAACATTAATATTTTTTATTTTTGTATAAAAATCGGAAAGCGGTTTACAGAATACATCTACCTACCAAGTTTCAATTCTGTAGTCCTAACAATTTCGGAATAAAATGGCTGTGACATACGGACGGACAGACAAGACGAATCTATAAGGGTTCCGTTTTTTGCCATTCGGCTACGGAACCCTAAAAATGACAATCTATGTAAATGTCACTGTCGCAGAGATCAAGCTACAAGTCCGTCAAGTATAACTTGGCGGTGGTGGTTTTTGGAATTAATTTCGAGAGATTAATTAATTATATTATTAATTGAGAGATTACCGCGATATTATTGTTGATAAATCTGCTACATTAAAATAGTTGAATAATGCCAAAAGTAATTAAAAGTGGTTTAAGAGAAACTGTTATCAAAGTACAAAGTAAAAGCACAGTGGCGCACAGCTACGCCAAGTTATACTTGCCGGACTGTATCTTTTATGCAGTATAGTAGACAAATACTAAGTCAAACTAAAAAAATAAAATCTCTACCACAGATTACTATATGTGTTATGTATCTCTACTTAATTTTTTTTTTTGTGGACTTGGCTATAACGTAGTAGCGTGATTCAGTATCTCTGACACAATCTGTGCAGTACTCTGTGGACTTGGCAGTTGGCCATAACACGTATATATCTGTGTATTGTGCCACTTTCCTTCCTCAAAAACAACAACCAAAGAGAATATAAAATAAATAAATACTAGGCTTAAAACATCATGCCTTCTCTTAAATACTTAGGTAGTAGGTAGGTAGTCGGTATCTATACCTACATACTAAAAAGTTAAAAATAAATTATAAGTAAAAAATATTTTTAAAAACAAGCTTTTATCTGGGAAAATGAACTAAAGTGTTAAAAATAAATTCTAGTAAGTATTTGGCGTGTAGGTACTTACCTATATTCTTAAATGCTTGAAGCACTATCCGTTTTTCAGGCTAGGTAATTACTATACTTCAGTGCCTCAAGCTTTTAAAAATATAGGTAAGTACCTACCTACACGCCAAATACTTACTAGAATTTATTTTTAACATTTTAGTTCATTGTCCCAGATAAAAGCTTGTTTTTATAAATATTTTTTACTTATAAATTTAATTTTAACTTTTTAGTAGGTAGGTATAGATACCGACAACCTACCTACTACCTAAGTATTTAAGAGAAGGCATGATGTTTTAAAATATTCTTATATCTATATCTATATATAGTGCTCTTCAAGGAAAATCAATCGACTCGGTGCGGCTATGTTGCTTTATAACAGAAATGCCATGGCCACCTTACAGCTTCATCATCAGATCCTGGCTATCATTTAAGTGTAAAGTTCTCCTCAAGACGAATCATTTGAGCCCAAATTCACTGGGGTTATGTTATTTTATCACAGAGATGCCGTGGCCACCTTCCAGCTTCATCACCAGTCGCTAAATATCATCTAGGTGTAAAGTTCTCTTCAAGATGAATCAATCGAGCCCAAACTCGGTAGAGTTACGTTGATTTATCACAGAGATACCGTGGCCACCTTCCAGCGTCATCATCAGACCCTGTATATCATCTCGGTGAAAAGTTCTCTTCAAGACGATTCAATCGAGCCCAAACTCAGTAGGGTTATGTTGATTTATCACAGAGATGTCGTGGCCACCTTCCAGCTTCATCATCAGAACCTGGATATCATCTAGGTGAAAAGTTCTCTTCAAGTCGAATCAATCGAGCCCAAACTCGGTAGGGTTATGTGGTTTTATCACAGAGATGCCGTGGCCACCTTCTAGCTTCATCATCAGACCCTGGATATCATCTAAGTGAAAAGTTCTCTTCAAGACGAATTAATCGAGCCCAAACTCGGTAGGGTTATGTTGATTTATCACAGAGATGCCGTGGACACCTTCCAGCTTCATCATCAGACCCTGGATATTATCTAGGCATAAAGTTCTCTTCAAGACAAATCAATCGAGCCCAAACTCGGTGGGGTTATGTTGTTTTATCACAGAGATGCCGTGGCCACCTTCCGTCTCCATCATCAGACCAGGTCCTTAGTACCATATTATTGTATTGTCACCGAAGATACATAAGTATACCAAATTTGAGTTCAATCGGACATCGGGAAGTGGGTCTAATTTAGCTTCCAAGATTCCACCCGAACATACATAGTGACATACATACATACATTGCAAGTTAAATAAAAACTTGTAATAAATACTAGGCTGCGTTCACGACCTACGCTACGAGTCCAACCAAACGCTCTAACCCCGTTAACGACCTCAGAGCGTCACATTCGCTTACCGAGTTAGAGTGAGGTTAGAGTGTTTGGTTGCACAGTTTGCATTTCGAGCGGAGGTCGTGAACGCAGCCCCACGCAGCTTTACGTACAACGATCATAAATCAATCAAAACCACAGACTAGTTAGACTGACTAGTTTTGTGGTACACTTTACTGAAAAACTATCACGCCTATTGATTTGTTCTTTAACATAGCAATTTACATTTACACGTATATGTGTTAGTAGATCGTCAAAAAATATAATTTTAATACCATAAAAATAAATGAAGATTAACAATTTTGTTTCTAGGATAGAATATTATTGTACTGCTAAAGCCGTCCGTTAGAAGATCAAATAAACTGGCCAAGTGCAAGTCGGACTCGCACTAAGGTTCCGTACCCCACTACAGTATTTTATAAGATCGAGCAAAAAATACTACTATCATTTTTCGCCAGCAAAAATAATAATTAATAAACATTTTATTTCTTATAACGCCATCTAACATCTAACAAAGTTGTTAGGGATCGACATTTCAATAAAACGCCATCTATGGGACGTTTACTTAACTAAGCATTCATAGATGGCGTAAAATGCCGAAAAAAACACGTTTCTTGTATGGGGGTCCCCATCTAATCTATTCTAATATTTTTAACTTCTGTTTCCAAATTCTGTTTTTAGTATTTGTTGTTATAGCGGCAACAGAAATACATCATCTGTGAAAATTTCAACTGTCACGGTTCATGAGATACAGCCTGGTGACAGACGGACAGACAGACAGCAGACGGACAGTGGAGTCATTTTAATAGCTTCCCGTTTTACCCTTTGCGTGCGGAACCCTAAAAACTAACTTCACTGCGAACATAAGGTTTGGTTTCTAACGGCATCTGTTGGAAATCTAAAGAATTTTTATTTGTCGTACAAATGACGTCTGTATCAGTGTGACCATTTGTGGCAGATTTCTGTCGTTTAGGCAGATTTGGGACCTACATTTTAACTCTGGCAGATTAAGCTGATGATAAGTTTATTTAATAATATATAAATAAAAAAAAAGTTTATAGAAGGGAATTAAACTTTATTTTTATGCTAAAGCATAAAAAGTTATTTACCTTATTAGTTTTTTATGCCATAATTCAATAATATGATAGCAAATTTTATGTATTCGTTGGAGTGGTTGGTAGTTGCAGATTTTTTGCCAGTGTCGGGCAGATTTGCCATTGAATATAAAAAAACTGCCTTAAATTATTTACAGGTTTATATTAGTATATTATTACCAGGCAGAAAAACTACGCGAGCCCTCATAAAGCTCGGCTTTTAACTAGTATTAAATAAAAAAATACGTTTATGTGATGAACTCTGATCAAACTTCGTGATAGGGGGGCTGATGCTGGCTGACAGGGCTGGGTTCACGACCTACGCTCGAAATGCAACCAACCTGTGTAACCAAACGCTGACCTCTCTCTCTAACTCGGTTAGCGAATGTGACGCTTTGAGGTCGTGACAGAGGTTAGAGCGTTTGTTTGCGCTCCGAGCGTAGGTCGTGAACGCGGCCCTGTGATAGTGACGTTACTGACTTGAGATTGTTTGCATAGACAATACAATACAATACAATACAAATACTCTTTATTGACACCAATTTAGAAAATACATACCTAATAGGACTTAACTAACTAATACTAGGTACAATGGGCGGTCTTATCGCTAAAAGCGATTTCTTCCAGACAACCTTTGGATGGACTTAACATAGATATAACAAGGACGGTGGTGTGTATTTTAAACATTTTACTTAGAATGATTAGATTTATAGACTACATAAAAACGTTACTTATAATAATTTTATATACGAATACATATGCACATCATAAACTTACATATACATAAATAATATATTATTATATCTGTTGCGAAATGATAGGAAAAGTTATCTGACAGAAGAGAGATAGAATTTGCGAACTTGCTCTTTGAAACTATCTATGGATTGTGCACGTAATATAAATGGATATAAATGGATGGTGCATTGCAGATGTTTTGATAAATTCAATTTAATCCGTATGCTTTAATTATAAGGTTGTAATTGCTTTGTAGAACAAAACGGCCCAGTCGAAAGACACCCGGGTGGGAGTGTGTCCTTGTCTAACAACCCACTACTGGGGCCTTATTCAGTATGACCAATGAGATAACGCGTTCCTTAACGCACCACGTTACGTTATTGAAATATTGTATTCTGTATGCCACACGATAGGTAAATTATACAAAACGCGCGCGTTACACGTCCTCATATGTCACGATATTTTGACAGTTCAAAACGCGCTCATAACCTTACCCTACCGCATTTTTATTGGCATAGAGAATACCATAACGCGGAGATAACGTAACACGGCACGGTAAGACTTTAAAATAGTCATACTGAATAAGGCCCCTGTTATAATTTAATTTGCATATTTTTTAAATTTTTTGATCTTACTGGCGACTTGGGCTCCATTTAATCTACTTGGCAATTCGAAAGGTCATATAAGTGTCCCGTTAACTATTCCCAACCACAAATGTATACTAAATCGTACTTGAAAGTTTGATGATCTTGACATGTCAGGGTTTTCAATGGCCCAACTATGGATATAGCCCAATATTTAGAGTTTTTACAAAACAATTTAGAAGATTTGTTGGAGGATATAGACTTACAAACTAGAAGGAGAATGATTTTTCAAAATTATGGGGCTCCTTGCCACTACGCAAGAACGGTACGAGAGAACCTTGATCAACGATTCCCCAGAAGGTGGATTGGGCGTGGCGGGTCGATTTCTTGGCCTGCACGTTCTCCAGATCTTAACCCCATCGACTTTTTTCTCTGGGGATATTATAAAGATAAGCAGAGCTGCGTGAAAAATTAAGGCAGGCCGAAACAAACATTTGACAAAATACTAGTAGTTTTAGGAGTTTAAACCAGATTTTTTTAAGACGTTGTAGATTGTGTATTGAAGCGGAAGGAAGACACTTTGAAAATTTGCTATAAATAATATTAGTAATAACTGTTTTTATTATTTTATTTATTATGAATGGTAATTATGTCATACATAGCCAACCTAATATACCTTACAAATTAACAATAGGTACTTTTAAAATAATTAATTAATTTAGTACATTTTTGTCCCTGTACATTTAAAGGCAGTTGACGGCTTAAATAGGCCTATTATGTACAATCATAAGCTGAGGGTCTCGGGAAGTTTTAAAGTAAGTTAGAAGACATCAGACATGAAATTTTCTTTATTTTTTTTAATTAAAAGTTCAAAACTGAACTCTGACTCGCTCCAGCCTAAATTATTTATTTTCGGTCTAAATAATAACTTTTATCAATAGTAGGAAGCTAGGTATTTCATGTGTGAGAGTACAACTGATAAGGGATAAGACACAAAAAAAATAACTGGATCTACAAAGAAAAATTGTTTTTTTAAGTAAGATTAAACCTTTTAAAAAATATGCTGATATGAAAATATGATGATAAGTAAATGTATAAGATCATTAAAAAAACTAAAAGAACCGACGTTAAATGCCTTGCTATTAATTTTCAGTACCAAGTTTGAGAGGGTTATCTCCATATCTCTGGAGATACTTATCATACTTCCATGAAATTACCATGGTAATACGCTTAAGAAATTTCCTTTCCAACTATAAAATAGTAATCAAAATCGGCTTATAAACGACAAAGTTATCCGCGAACAAATGTAACAAAAAATATATATATATGGTCGAATTGAGAAACCTCCTCCATTTTTGAAGTCGGGTAAATTCACGTGTGTGTTGCTGTATGAGAGCCCCCTTAAATATTTATTTCATTCTATTTTTTAGTATTTGTTGTTATAGCGACAACAGAAATACATCATCTGTGAAAATTTCATCTGTCTAACTATCACGGTTCATGAGATATAGCCTGCTCACCTGGTGACAGACGGACAGACAGACGGACGGACGGACAGCGGAGTCTTAGTAATAGGATCCCCTTTTTATACCCTTTGGGTACGGAACACTCCGATCGAAACTGGTTTTCCGGCCGAAACCGAAACCGAATATTCGGCCGTGGCTTCAGTTTCGGTCGAAACCGAAACTGAACTCACGTGGTCAAGTATAAACTTAAAGCGATAACAATATCATTATAGTATAACGATGGTAGATTAGATAATTGGACTTTAGCAAGTTGTCGACTACTACCTATGACGATTGCTTGACATTTATTAGGGTTTACTGAAATACCAAAGCGGCTAGACCGAGAAAGCAGTTGTAAGAGATCTCTATTCAAATCGGTAATAGCAGCGTGCATGTTGTCCACAGTAGCATGACAGTAAAGTTGCAGATCGTCTGAGAGTCTGAGAAGATATCTAGAAAATAGATTTATAAAGTTAGAAAAAAGCAAAGGAGATAGTATTCCACCCTGTGGAACACCAGAGTCTACGTCGCACCAGTCAGAAAGAGATTGGCCCGAACGGATAGCTTGCTGGCGCTCCGCTAGGTAGGAAGTGAACCATGAAAGCGAGGAAGAAGAGAAGTTAAGATGACTGAGGATAGCAAGTAACAAGTCGTGGTTAACACCATTGAAGGCGTTACTGCAGTCGATGAGAACAAGAACAGTGACGTTAGAGTTTTCCATGTTTTGTCGAATATCTTCAGTAACTTTTAACAAAGCAGTTGTGGTACTGTGACCCGATCGGAACCCCGACTGAAATCGATTGAAAAGAGCTGACTTAGATAAATATTCCGTTACTGGTTTATGGACCACCGATTCTATTATTTTTGACAAGAAAGGTAATATTGAGATGGGTGGAACTGATTTGGAAGTTGAGGATTAGAAACCTTCTATAGTGGGAGGACGTGAGCTTTGCACCATTGATCCGGAAATTGTCCAGATTCCAGCGACCAGTTGCCAATATGGGTCAAAGCAGGAAGAATGTGATTTAAGGCATACGAGATCATAATGCGACTGATATTATCGCACCCAATTGCTTTGGACTTAAGGGATAAGATAATTTTTCCGAAACTCGGCTGAAACCGAAACCGAAACCTAATTTTCGGTCGGACACTAACACCCATATGCATAGTCGGTTCCTCAAGATCTCCTCCACTCGAATGTGATTTGACTCAACCTCAAGGATAAAATCGGTATGCAGAAAGAAAAAAAATCCTCGACTTGAGCAAATTCCTCAGTCGAGTCGAGTAATGAACTGTCAAACTCAAGGTACGTCGCGATCTACCTTAAGGTCTCCTCAAAGCGTGTTATCAGCGCTTTCAAAGTTATTTCTAAGGTTATTTCAAGTTTTAATATATATAATAATAATATAATAAATAAATTAATGACGTCATTCCTTCACTCAACCTCGACTCGACCTTACTGGAGTTTCCTCACTGGAGGGTGAAGACGTAACTGAACATACTGATTTCAAGGGTGTTTTCAAGAATTTCTTGAGGTGACCTCGACTAAGGTCGAGTGGAGGAAATCTTGAGGAACCGACTATGCATATGGGTGTAAGTCATGAGCACAGCCCTGTGAATCTCCTCCTAAGTAAGTAATCTGTGGACGCAATATTATATGCGTAGGCGTAGCATCTCTACTTAGTTTGTGAATTGAATATTATCTCTCTCTGACACATATAGTAATCTGTGATTATCTCTGTAGTCTGTGAATATTATGTGGCGTGGAGAAATTGGTGTGTGATGTGAATGAATTGGTGACTAGGTTAGGAACCGAAAAATAAAATATTTATAACGATGGCGTTAAAAGTTGAAAGAGTACCTGAAATAATAGACTTTCCAAAAGAAGAGGAGAAAGTTCTGCGGTTTTGGAAAGACATTGACGCCTTCCAAACCTGTCTCAAACAGTCCAAGAATAAACCTAAGTAAGTGCTATTTATTTTGATATTGCGATTTTTGGGACGTAGAAAAGCTATTATATTCATTGTTTTACATTAATAATTATTAATTCATTAATATCATGCCCTTTCAATCTTCCAAATTTATATTTTAACTTATCAAATAATAAACATATGGCAATAATAAACGTAATAAAAAATATTATTTATAAAATTTATTGCGGTTCCTTTATATTGCTATAGCAAGTATACATATCAAATTTATTTAATTTCGACATTCCCCACATAAATAAATTTATAGAACACATCTGTCTTGCTTGCAGCACTAAGGAAATAAGTGCCAAAGAGAATATAAATACTGTGTAAATAAGTGCTACAAACACTATCAAGGAAAAAATATTTTTTCTTAGCTTATAATTTACATGTATAATTTTTAGGTATTCATTTTACGATGGACCTCCGTTTGCGACTGGGTTGCCTCATTATGGACACATTCTCGCCGGTACTATCAAAGATGTAGTCACACGCTATGCTCATCAACAGGTATTATATTCTAGCATTGAGTAGGATAAATCTGAAGAGAGTTCCTGTAACACATTGCATGTTGAAGTATGAGTAACATGTAATATTTATGTTGTGGCACAATAAAAAATTATGAGATTGTTTACAAAATTTTATTAACATCAGATGAGTACTTTCAGAGATATGATGATAAACACCTCTAAATTGCTACTGAATATTGCTCTTGAGTAGATATCAGGTATAGATCTTCTACGATAACATGACCCGCCCCTCCAAAATTCAAAAACATTTAAAAGTATTTATCCATCATTAAGCCATCATTATTGTGTTCTTAAAAAGAAACATTGTGCCATTAGGAACTTAATGCATATTTTAAATCTGGGCATTTATCAGATTTTTGTAAAGTCATTGTCAAAGAACAGGCCTCGGATGCAATTGTGTTCACCATCTTCGATCTCACCATTGCTTACCACCAGGCGAGATAATAATAATGGTATAATGCTACTAATAGTAAATCATCATTATCAGCCAATTTCTATCCACTGCTGGACATAGGCCTCTCCCATGGCTCGCCACTGAGCTCGATCTTCAGCTATTCATTTCCAACGGCTGCCAGCCAGCTTGCGTATATCATTGCTCCATCTAGTTGGAGAACATCCTACACTATGTTTGCCGAGCCGTGGTCTCCACTCTAGAACTCATCTACCCCATCGGTTATTGGTTGCACGACAGATGTGACCAGCCCACTGCCATTTCAGCTTGCTAATCCTCTGAGCTATGTCGATTACTTTGGTTCTCTGACAGATGACTTCATTTCGAATTCGATCCTTCAGAGAAACTCCGAGCATAGCCCGCCCTCTCCATAGCTCGCTGAGCAACTTTGAATTAGTGAACTAGTCGCACTGTCAGTGTCCACATCTCGGCTCCGTATCATTATTCATAATTATTTAGATATCGCATTGGTAAATATTGACATACATTGTTACAGGGATTCCATGTTGAAAGGCGATTTGGGTGGGATTGTCACGGATTACCAGTAGAATTTGAAATTGACAAATCCTTGGGAATCAAGGGACCAGAAGATGTTCATAAGATGGGAATAGACAAATACAATGCTGAGTGCAGGAAAATTGTAATGAAGTATGCTGGTGAATGGGAGATGATCATAACTAGGATGGGTCGGTGGATAGGTGAGATTAAAAAAAAACTTCTGAAACACAATTAAGTTTTCAATAATCTTTTATTAGCACCATATGTCGTGTGGCAATCTATTACAAAACCTATTATGGTAAAATAGATACATTTAAATTATTGGCTGTACAGTGTGCAATGTTAGACAACATCATGGCAGGCCCAAGGTGAGATGGCGGGATGACCTAGACTCCTTTCAGAAAGACTGGCCATCCATAGCTGCCGACTGGAATCAATGAAAAGAGAGTAGGGAGGCCTTTGCCAAGCAGTGACACAAAAACAGCTCAAAATAAAATAAAACAAAGTGTTCTGTGTACTTAACACTTGCTTTATCACATGGGGTCTTAGAAAGCATGACATCTTTTAAATTTAAAAATGTTTGCACTTATAAATCTGCAGCATACAGGACCTTTTTATCTTCATAACAGTTTTAAATATTATTATGCATGCAAGCGATTTGAGAAAGGACGTGTTTCTGTGGTCTTCACTGCCCCCATGACATGACTCGTGAAAATTATTGTTTTTTTTTTTTATGTATATTACGTGATTACTCCGTCAATTGTGAACTGATTCGAATGATTCTTTTTTAATCACGTCTCACGTCAATCTACGTTTCTAAGGTGGTCCCATTGTGATTTCATGATAAGTGAGATCTGATAAGTATCTCCAGAGATATGACGATAAACGTTTCAAACTTGCTACTGAAATTGACTCGCCGGGCATGGAAGTCTATTGTTTTAGTTTTTAAACTATCTAAATTATTTCTTGATGAAATACATGTTTTACAATATGGGTACTAATTTATTATTGCCATTGTTTTTATGCAATAATTTAACTGCAATAGAATATATTAAATACATTTTAATGGACAAACAGAAACAAAAACTGATTTAATGCTAAAAGAGGAGTTTGAATTTACAAAATCGGTTATGGAGCCTAGCTGTGATTTGTCTCATTTACGTAATATTACACAGCGTACAGCTGAGGCCACAGGTGTTTCTCTTTCAACTGTCCAACGGATCTTAAAAGAGGAGAAAGAATTGCCATGCGCTTCCTCAGAGTTTACTTCTCCCATGAAGAAAAGAAGGAAACGAGATAATAAGATAGAAATAGACAATTTCACAGCCGATGTTATCCGGAGTACGATACAAAATTTTCATGTGGTCCATAAAGAAATTCCAACGTTGGCAAAATTAAGAACAGTTTTAAATGAAAAAAATTGGCTTTGAAGGTTGTCTCGAAACGCTTCGTCAGTTATTGCTGAAATTAGGATACTACTGTAATGAGGTATTTCGACTCGTTACATATTTTTTCGCTTGGAAGCACATTTCGGCTTCTAAGACTGACAAAATTACCTTTTGTTTTAAATAATTTGGAACATTTTCGTATTTAGTCATTTTTAGTCGATTTTAAATAATCGAGTTACTACTTGTCTGTGGATTATTCAATATCCCATAGACAATCTTTCAAAAAAAAAATTGATTGGACATCTGTCAACTCTATGGAAGGTTTCACTTTTTTTCTTGCCCCTGGCATACAAAGGGCTCATTTTTGGTTAATTTTATAAATCGGATTCAACAAGATGAATCCGTCTTTTATATGAATTATGCGTCGCTAATCGGCGTACAATAGTGTCCTAGTATGCGATAGCGACGTGATTTTGCGCCTTTGGCGCTGTTTGTGCGACGATGGGTGTCGTCATCTGTTTGTGCGACGATGGGTGTCGTCATCTGTTTGTGCGACGAGGGATGTCGTCATCTGTTTGTGCGACGCTAGATGTCGTCTGTTTTGAGCGGTGTGCTCGACGCCGAATTGTTGGGTTTGCTTTGGAAGAAATTGGTTATAGCCATGCCACGTTCTCGACTTCACCGGACGCTGCAGCTAAGATAATTTAATTATAACTCTTTTTAATACCCTTAAAACTTTAATTTCATATTAGCAAGATGCAAGAAAGACATTAGAAAGAAAGAAAATAACCAAATTTCAGTAGTAAAATGTAAAATAATTTAACCTAAAAAGTAACGAAAACCGAATGGTATTTATAGTCAAATGTTTAGACATAGTATTGCGGCTTTATCTAAGTAATGTGTAACTCACTTTGGAGGTAAGGGACGTTTCAAGTATTAAAATTTATCATACATTCCCAAAACAGTGTTATCATTTGCCTGTCCCCCGGTCCGAGATTAAAAGTCTCAATGAAACCGCTGATTATCCTGGTACGTTTTAGATCTTGGTAGAACAAGGGCGCTCGATATTCATAAATACTGTCTACCTAACTTTAACTCTTAGTTTTTTTATACTTTATAACTTTTCTGTTACAACTATGTAGTAACATTTTTATTTTTATAAACAAATTTTTTTTATTACAATTGGCGCGAGAACAGGGACCGGATTTACCTTCACATATATAATCTTTCTTGCATCTTATTTTTGTTTTTCTTGTCACAATTTAGTGCAATTTTTGTGTTATTTTTAGCATTTTTACTTTGTTTTGTGTACTTTGAAAACACAATTGTTAACTTTGTTTACAACTTTTTTTGTATTTTAACAAAACTAATTAACATACAATGTTCTTTATATGTCTTATATACTGGATAGACTAATCTAAGTGTGTACTTACTATATAATAACATTTGAGATATGCGTTGTTTACATTTTGTAATGAACTGACCTTGACCACATTGAAAGTGCTAAGTTTTGTTTGAATTGATATAACTATGTCTTATATAAAGTTATAACGTTTGTTTACTGTTGAGAAGCATTAAACTACATTCATATTAGAAAATACTAGCTTATTAACTAGTTTATTGATTTTACTTTTCACAAATAGATATAACCTTAGCCGTTGTTAATAATCTTGAAAATTAAGATATATTGTGAATCTTTTTTGCATCTTATATACTTCACAATTTGAATGTTTCTATGTACATTCAAATTTCTTTAAATACTTTTGAACATTATTAAATATTAACATAAACTTTAAAACATAATAACTTAAACCGGTTTTAACTAAAAATCTTATAAACTTTGAAGCATTTTAACTATTCTTTGAATTTTTAGTTGGTTGTTTGTCTTTGTTTCTTTAATATTTTTGATTATTCATCATGACTGACAAACAGGTTCAATTTCCACCCTTGTTGGAAGAGAATTTACCTGGTACTTCTAGGGATGTTATTTCTAATCCGGCGTTGGATAATTTAGTTATGCAGAATGCAACAGAGGTTGTTGACCCTTTCTTACCTAACCTTGGTCATAGTAGCTTGCATAATTTTACACCTTTACCTTCGTTTAACTCGATGAATGTTCAACTCAATGAACAATTGAAAAAGCATTTGCCTTCAACAAATAAACTTCCTGATTTGAAGTGTAGTAGGATATCTTTTGATGGGAAAACTTGTGTTAGAGACTTTATCACTTCGGTTGAGGAGTATTTTTTGTATAAAAACTTTGATGAAAACTTTTTAGTCGGTTCATTTTCTGATTTGCTCACTGGAACAGCAACGAAATGGTTCCGTAGTATTCGAATTAGGGTTTCTTCGTGGACAACACTTAAAACTGAATTGTTGAACAGATTCGACAAACCTGAATTTGACTATCATTAGGAGTATGAAATGAGAACTCGCAAACAACAGAGTAATGAGTCACTTCCTGATTTCATTACTGAGATTTTAGATATGTCTAGCAGATTAGCTAATCCAACTTTTGAGAATGTTTTGATAACTATAATTAAACACAACATGTTACCTATTTACACACCGTTTTTATTTGGAAAGTCAATAGACTCTATTGAACAGTTTATCCGAATTAGTAAGGAATGAAATTCACAGTTGTGACAGATCATGCTAGTCTTAAGTGGCTTTTAAAACTTAATAACCCTAGTGGACGCTTAGCTCGATGGGCTGCACGTATTTCTCAATTTACTTTTGATATTGTTCATAAAAAAGGATCTTTACATCAAGTTCCTGACACTTTATCTAGAATCAATATAACTTCAATATTAGTTTCCGCTATAAATATTGTCTCACCAGATGAAGATATAGAAGACCCTTGGTATAGAAAAGTCTTTATAAATTGTCAAAAATACCCTTCTAGAATGAAAAACCTTCGAGTAGAAGATAATACTTTGTATCGTTACTGTAAAAACAAATTTGACCCTAATAGTCGTTTAAATTGGAAAATTGTAATACCTAAAGAACATGTTTTAGATACTATTCGTTCTAACCATGATGATATTAATTCTGGACACTTTGGAATACATAAAACTCTTAATAAAATAAAACAACATTATTATTGGAAAGGAATGTTCAGAGACGTTCAAAAATATATTTCATCTTGCAACATTTGTAAAGCTTATAAACATTCAACTTCTGCTCCTACTGTTAAGATGGTTAACCCTAAGAAAGTTGATCAACCTATGGTAATGTTATCCGTTGATATTATTGGGATTTTACCTAAATCTTATTCTGGACATAGATTCATTCTTTCAATTGTAGATGTTTTTACTAAATATTGTTGGATATTTCCTATGATAAATGCTACTTCTAAAGTAATTTGTAAAATCTTTGAAAAAGAAATATTTCTTAAATTTGGTGTACCTAAAATCTTAGTGGCCGACAACGGACCCCAATTTATATCTAAACATTTTGTAGATTTCTTAAAAAATTTCAACATAACTAAAATATTTTATAATGCACTATACACTCCACAGAATAATCCAGTAGAAAGATATAATAAGACAATAGAGACATGTATTTCTTGTTTTGTTAAAAATGATCATCGAACTTGGTCAAGGTTTTTGCCTCATGTCCAATTAGCTTTAAATAGTAGTGTAAATCTTGCTACAGAGTACACTCCTAACTTTTTGATGTTCGGTAGAGAACTTATTTTTGATGCATCTTTGCACCGTTTTAGTAACTCTTTTGATAACTTAGATCAACTTGAGCTTGGTACTAGTGAAGTTTTTGTTAAAGTTCAAGCTTATCTTTTGAAAGCTTATAAGCGTAATGCTCTTTATTATAATAGGGGAAGAAAAGTCATTTCTTTTGATGTCGGTGATATAGTTTGGCGTAGAAGTTTTGTACAGTCAAATGCACCTGCATATTTTTCGGCTAAATTAGCACCTAAGATTATTAAATGTGAAATTGTAGAGAGAATTTCTCCTAACGTTTATGTACTAAAGGAATTTCATAAAACAAGTACTGGACGTTATCATGTTAAAGATATAATTAAATATTAAAATTTTCATTTTTGGATTTAACTTTGTTTTGATATTCTGTTTGGGAGGGCCAATGCTTGTGGAAGAATGAGATTTGATGTATGAAAGAAGAGGCCCAGGATGAAAGATGATGAGCTGAAAGGAAACCAACATTTTATTGAAATACAACTTTAAATATACTAAACCTAACTTAGGTCTATTTTTGATACCTTCATCTTATTTTTGGAACTTTTACCCAACTTTAAAAGCTACATCTACAGATTATATTTTCTTTTAGAAATTTTCTTGGCATCAAAAGATCTTATGTATATTTTTGTATATTTTATTATTTTGGTTACTTTGAAAAGCTTTTCACTTTTCAAGTATTCAACTTTCTTTTAGATACCTTGAGAAGTTTTCCACTTTTCTAGTATAAATATTGTTTTAGATTGCTATGAAAAGCTTTCCACTTTTCAAATAGCCTGCACATAATTTAAATACATTTTTAATATAGATGTGTTTCAGTCTTTGTGAAGCATGTTATATATTATTTAGATTATTTAGTTTGTGTTTGTTGTAGACCTAAGACTTGGATTTGACACTTAGAGCTCTACATAATTTTTACCCGGATTTGACTCCTTTTGAGCTTTTGTCTCAGTTAACCTTTTTGGGTAATTTTTTACTCTTCATTTTTTCCTCGCTTTGACATTTTTGATTCAAGCGTTGAATACTTTTTAGAATTGTGCACGGAAAGTCGGTGGTGTTGAGCCGGTCACTATACAACTTTGTTGTTTTCCCAACAAACTTTTGTTAACTTGTTATTGTGCACGGAATGTCGGTGGTGTTGAGCCGGTCACAATATACAATTTATGGTCTTTTTGACAAGCCCTTTTATTAATTTGTTAGTGTTCGGAAAGTCGGTAGAGTTGAGCCGGTCACTACTTATTATTTTTGGTTCTCTATTTTTATGAGAATAATTTGAACTTTTGTTGTTCAACTTTTTCATTGAAAACTTGTTCACTGAATCTTTTGCAGTGAATAATTATCTAAAGTCGGCAGCTAATGCTTAACCGTACTACAATATGGATAACCTTTGTTATTACCTTTTAATTTAGTTAGAATCGTTCTGAGATTATAAAAGATAGAGGCGATGGTGCTTATCTACACTTTTGTTAAATATTTCAGAAATATTTATTTGGTTTGTGATACAGATAAGTAGATGGAGGCTATGGTATTTATCCACTCTTGAGTATAATTAATTTATGATGGATTTTAGGATTGAGTCATATTGATGGATTAGTTTTGGTAAACCTTAACATTGTTTTTCACTTAGTTAGAAAGTTTTTATAACTTGTTTTTCTAGAGCAACTTAGTCAGTGGCTAGAAGCTTAACTGATTTAACGTTATGCTTTATTAGTGTCTTCTTTTAGTTTGAATAAATTTCATATTTTGGTGGTTGAATATTTTCTGTTTATTAATTTTTTTGCATAAGTGTTTATTAGGAATTTTTTGGGAGTTCTTCTCAAAAATAAAAGAAGTTTCATTCTTTTATTTGGGAAGGTATGTACTGTAACGAGGTATTTCGACTCGTTACATATTTTTCGCTTGGAAGCACATTTCGGCTTCTAAGACTGACAAAATTACCTTTTGTTTTAAATAATTTGGAACATTTTCGTATTTAGTCATTTTTAGTCGATTTTAAATAATCGAGTTACTACTTGGTCTGTGGATCATTCAATATCCCATAGACAATCTTTCAAAAAAAAAATAGATTAAAAATATATATATATACGATATAGATTAAAAATAAAAAGAAATAGAAAATAGATTGGACATCTGTCAACTCTATGGAAGGTTTCACTTTTTTTCTTGCCCCTAGGCATACAAAGGGCTCATTTTTGGTTAATTTTATAAATCGGATTCAACAAGATGAATCCGTCTTTTATATGAATTATGCGTCGCTAATTGGCGTGCATATAGTGTCCTAGTATGCGATAGCGACGTGAATTTGCGCCTTTGGCGCTGTTTGTGCGACGATGGGTGTCGTCATCTGTTTGTGCGACGATGGGTGTCGTCATCTGTTTGTGCGACGATGGGTGTCGTCATCAGTTTGTGCGACGATGGGTGTCGTCATCTGTTTGTGCGACGAGGGATGTCGTCATCTGTTTGTGCGACGCCAGATGTCGTCTGTTTTGAGCGGTGTGCTCGACGCCGAATTGTTGGGTTTGCTTTGGAAGAAATTGGTTATAGCCATGCCACGTTCTCGACTTCCCCGGACGCTGCAGCTAAGATAATTTCATTATAACTCTTTTTATTACCCTTAAAACTTTAATTTCATGTTAGCAAGATGCAAGAAAGACATTAGAAAGAAAGAAAATAACCAAATTTCAGTAGTAAAATGTAAAATAATTTAACCTAAAAAGTAACGAAAACCGAATGGTATTTATAGTCAAATGTTTAGATATAGTATTGCGGCTTTATCTAAGTAATGTGTAACTCACTTTGGAGGTAAGGGACGTTTTAAAGTATTAAAATTTATCATACATTCCCAAAACAGTGTTATCATTTGCCTGTCCCCCGGTCCGAGATTAAAAGTCTCAATGAAACCGCTGATTATCCTGGTACGTTTTAGATCTTGATAGAACAAGGGCGCTCGATATTCATAAATACTGTCTACCTAACTTTAACTCTTAGTTTTTTTATACTTTATAACCTTTCTGTTACAACTAGTAACATTATAACCTTTCTGTTACAACTAGTAACATTTTTATTTTTATAAAGATTTTTTTTTATTACACTACCAGCATCGGCAACAAAGAAAGCAGATATGCAGCAATGGCTCAGAGATAAGGGCATAGCATTTGAACAAACTTGCCTTAAATTGGAATTGTACGACATAATTAAAAAACACAAAGATCAACACATAACATACAAAATCGATAACTTTATCAAGACCAAAGGTTTTGATGACATACGTCTCCCCCCTTATCACCCAGAATTAAATGCGATTGAAAATATTTGGGGAATTGTAAAAAAATATATTGCTGACGAATCTGGTAGTGATTAAAATAGCTAATTATTTCAACTTTGTTTTTTTGATCTATTCTTTATTCTTTTTGCTAAATAAAAATTTATGACATGACAACCTGAGTATTTCTAGTAACTTATCATATTTTATTCCCTTTACATAAAAAATATGTTGTAGGAGCTAAACACTAATTATTTATTAAATCGCTGTAAAAAAAAATAAGGCGTAATTTAAAAATGTGTTTCACATTTCTTTGCTAACGCTCCTTCAGTTTACACACACAAACGCGCCTGTCTGTACATGTCACTACTACAACCATGGCCAAACCTTCATCGTGAAATAGAAAGTCTGTACTATGTATAATATAAACAAAGATGATTATTTCTGTGATATCTTACTTAACACGTTGAACGCCAAGCCTATAAATCGTGTTTTTAATTTTTTGGACATCGCTTTTTTGCATAAATCGTCTTCTAATGCTATTTTAGAAGTGTGGCAGTGTTCAGTGTGTCCTTGCGGGCACACAGGCCTCCGAAAGATACACTGCTTGTGTTTCCTAAAAGAAACAAGCGGCCTCTCAAAGTGGTATCTTGTGTTTCCTAAAAGATACACATGGCGCTCAACGTGTTAATTGTAAGAAAATGATTACTAGTAATAGCATCTAAACATGTTACTATTTGTATTCTGAGTCTTCAGAGACCCCGCGCGACAACTCGCTTTACAAAATAGGCGTGACAAGACGAGGGTTAAATGTTTATAATATTGTTCTAATTATACTATCAATTTTGGTTGGTCTAAAGTGTAAGGCCAATATGATCAGTTAAAAAGTGTAGTGCAGTAAAAATCCATAGATTTTATTTTTTTATTCAAACGCTTTTATTCAAACATCTTATCAAACTTTACTCTAGCTCTTTATTGTCTTTGTTTCAGATTTCAAAAACGACTACAAAACTCTATACCCAACATTCATGGAGTCAATCTGGTGGGTGTTCAAAGAACTGTACAATAAAGGGCTGGTATACCAAGGTGTTAAGGTAATGCCATATTCTACTGCTTGTTCCACACCTCTCTCGAACTTTGAGTCTGGCCAGAATTACAAAGATGTTGTGGATCCAGCAGTCGTTGTCACATTCCCTACTGATAAAGGATTCTCTATCCTCGCCTGGACCACAACTCCGTGGACTCTACCCAGCAACTTAGCCCTATGTGTCAACCCCAAACTCGTCTATCTAAAGGTAAAAGAAAAATCTTCTGGACAGTGCTACATCATTCAAGAAGCTAGATTCCCAATTATGCTAAAAAGCGAAGACTTCGAAGTCTTAGAAAAAATGCCAGGGGAAAAACTAAAAGGAATCAAGTACACACCATTGTTCGATTACTTCGTCAAACAGTGTCCGAATGGTTATCGAGTATTAACAGACGGTTATGTCACTGACGATTCAGGTACTGGTATTGTTCACCAAGCTCCATACTTTGGTGAGGACGATTACAGAGTTTGTGTGGCCGCCGGTGTCGTAACTAGAGATCAAGATATGATTTGTCCCGTGGATGCGAGCGGGAGATTCGTGGACCCGGTGAAAGAATTTTTGGGCCAGCATGTAAAGGATGCCGACAAGAACATCATAGCAAATTTGAAATCTCGCGGTAGACTGCTGTCAGCAGGTCAGACTAAACATAGTTATCCGTTCTGTTGGCGATCGGACACGCCTCTGATTTACAAAGCGGTGCCCTCTTGGTTTGTTAGAGTCGAACAAATGAGTAAAAATCTTTTGAAATCTAGCGAGGAAACCTATTGGGTACCAGATTACGTCAAGGAAAAGAGATTCGGTAACTGGTTGAAGGATGCTCGTGACTGGGCCATAAGTCGAAATCGGTACTGGGGAACTCCTATTCCACTATGGATTTCAAGTGATAAGCAGGAAGTCGTGTGTATCGGTAGTATCGCCGAACTTGAAGCTTTGACCGGTAAACAGATCACCGATTTGCACAGAGAAAGCATCGATCATCTAGAGATCCCGTCTTTAAGACCGGGCTACCCTCCTTTAAAGAGAGTGTCGGAGGTTTTCGATTGCTGGTTCGAATCTGGTTCGATGCCGTACGCCCAAAACCACTACCCCTTCGAGAATAAGAAGGAATTTGATGAAATATTCCCAGCAAACTTCATTGCCGAGGGTATCGACCAAACTAGAGGGTGGTTTTACACCCTGCTCGTGTTATCGACGGCTTTGTTCAATAAGCCACCATTCAAGAATTTGATCGCGAACGGCCTCGTGCTGGCGTCCGACGGACAGAAGATGTCCAAGAGGAAGAAGAACTATCCTGACCCCCTGCAAGTGGTGAACAAGTACGGCGCCGACGCGCTGCGGCTGTACCTGGTTAACTCGCCCGTCGTCAGGGCGGAGAACCTTCGCTTCAAGGAGGACGGGGTGAGAGACGTCATCAAGGACGTATTCCTGCCTTGGTTCAACGCTTTCAGATTTTTGATGCAAAATGTCGAAAGAATCGTCCAGGAAGATAAAATCGACTACCGATACAACGAAAAGGCGGAACGCGAAAACGTAATGGACAAGTGGGTGACTTCCTTCACCCAGTCCCTGATCGAGTTTGTGAAGAAAGAAATGGCGGCTTACAAGCTGTACACCGTCGTGCCGCGACTGACGAAGTTCATAGACCACCTCACTAACTGGTACGTCAGGATGAACAGGAAACGACTAAAGGGTGACAACGGGGTAAAGGACTGTCAAGTGGCGCTCGACACTCTGTTCGGTGTGCTATTCGACATGGTGAGAGTCATGGCGCCGTTCACTCCTTTCTTGACCGAGCTGATGTACAAGATTTTACGGCAACTGCTGCCCGGCAGCTCCCTCGAGAGCGTCCACTTCAACATGATACCCGAACCGAAGCTTGACCTGGTTGACAAGGATATCGAAAGAGCAGTGCAGAGAATGCAATCCGTGATCGAACTCGGCAGAGTCGTGCGAGACAGAAAGACTGTACCGATAAAGTATCCTTTACCCGAGATGGTAGTGATTCATCGAGACATCACGTACTTAAAGGATATCAAATCGCTGGAGAATTATGTACTGGAAGAGATGAATGTGAAAAGGGTTCTACTCACCAGCGACAAGGAAAAATATGGTATCACGCTAAAAGCGGAGCCCGATCACAAAGTACTCGGAGCTAGACTGAAAGGGGATTTCAAAGCCGTAACGCAAGGATTGAAAGCTCTCTCTAACGAGCAGTGTGAGAGACTGATTGCTGACGGGTTTGTCGAGTTAGTTGGTCAACGCATCGACGTTTCCGAAGTTCGGCTCATTTTCCAAGCCGTGGGCAACGATCAGTACGAGGCACACAGTGACAACGATGTCCTCATTCTAGTCAACGTTACCCCGGATCAGGATATGTTGGATGAAGGGTTTTCGAGAGAAATTATCAACAGAGTACAAAAGTTGAGAAAGAAAGCGAAACTGGTGCCTACAGACGAAGTCGACGTGTACTTTAACGTTAGTAAAACTAGCGACATTCTACGCATTATAAACCTGCATCGCGACTTCATAGAGAGTACAGTGAAGGCTCCTCTAATCTCCATCGAGTCGATGTCGTCATCCAAGCCGGTGATTATAGACGAAACACAGGAATTGAAAGGTTCCGAGTTGAAGTTGGTCATAACCTGGCGAAAGGAAGTGGAGGTTCCGACGAACCCTTGGGCTAACATTGTCTTAGAGGGCTTGAAGCCGCGTTACGGAGTTACAACTCTCAAGGGTACGGTGCTGCTGAAAGGCAAAGATGACAAATTCATAAAATTGGAACAGCTTTACAAAGAAGTAAATAGTCTATTCGGTTTGTACGGACTGAACTTCAATCTATGGTGTGATGGATACGAAATCAAAGATACCACAAATTTAAATGCAAAGACCATAGTTGCATCTCGAACAGCGCCGAAAGGTAGCGAATCTCAGTCTAGTCCTTTCTGCAAATTCGTAAATGTAGCCAATGGTACAAAATCACATACTCTGTTTTTGGAAAACCCTGTTGACAAAGTCACGATGGAAAAAGAATGCGCTGTGAAATTTGCCGCAGACTGTCTTGGTATTAAGGCGGCTGATATTGATAAGAAGCTTCTTAAGTGAACATTGTAAATGCTTCTGGAATAAGACTTTCTTTTGTAGGTATTTATTTATTTATGTTGTTCTGTTGCCCCATAACTTAATACCATTGAAAGATATAACAAATACATTTTGAATGTTTAAAATGTTTTATTGTGTCATGTTTTTACCCCTAGCGCAAATAGAGGCATTATAAGACTAGCAGCCCGCCCCGGCTTCACACGGGTGAAATAATACTAATACTAGAATTTATTGGACGGTCTGTTAGCGTAAATAAAGGACAGTTACCTTGACTTCTAACCCGACGGTCGCTGGTTATAATCCTAGCTATATACCAATTGATTTTCTTAAGATTCTATGTGCATTCATGAATCATGGGTGTTCGTACACAGGTAGTGTGATCATTAAATCGAAGTGCCGCCTGATTTGCTTCCTAAAAGTAGCTTACCACCATCAAAGAAATGTAGTGTGGTCTACTACTGGGGGACCAGGGTAAGAGAAACAACGTATAGTCTTTACATAATGATAGCTAACCCAAATACTTAAAGATACATATCTTATATACTAACATTATCACATAGTACGTGCTACATCAAAATATCTCATTCTTTCGTATTACGTGTTTATCACCTAGACATGTAGTCACACCCTACATCACCGGCTTGTCTAAATTTTTTAAAACTAGCTTTTTTAAAAATTATACAATACAACAATAATAATAAATTTTACAAATTATCATCATCACAATATGAACATAATGCTAAGTTCATTCATAAAAGGTGCGTGTCGCGTGCACCTTTGCAAATATTTCAAGTCAGCATTCCTGAGCACAACTAATTTGCTTCTTTGACATTATTCGTTTGTATACATAAATAAAAGTAGGTATTACGTATTATTACATAATTTACTGCTTACTGCTTTGTCCTACTGTAATAATCTAAGATTAAAGATTAAGAAAAAAAATTACACAATAAACAACAACATTAGAGATTTAACCCTTTACTAACTAAGTACTATGTTTTAATCACAATAAACATCTTATATTCCTGTATTCCTACTAATAAAACAACTTAATACAAATATAACTGTAACTATTGTCTAAACATTCACATTACTTTTACATTAGATCCTAAGTATTTAATTACTTTATAAGGTCTTAGATACCACGTATCTAATTGATTTCTAAAGTTATTCAACACTAATAAATCATTCTTCTTTTAAGTAATAATGTTACATTTTATGTCAACTTTCTTTTTCTTTAGACCTTTTTTTTTTAAATACATTTTCCCTTGCTTGGGCTTGTGCTAATTTCGCAACTCAACATTTTAACGCATATCCTCTTGCGTTTTACATAATTTGATAAAAATTATAGAGCGGATCAATTTGTGAACCGTCAAAATTCGAAGGTATCCTACCTACCTAAACACCAACTCATATGTGGTGTAACGCGTTTCATTTTCCTAGCATCATCTTTTTGTATTGCCTGAACCCCTTTTTATACATTCACATGAAAATCTATATCATGGTTATTCTTCTAATATGCTGCAAATATTCTTACTAATGAATTATTCACCCATTCATTAAAACTCCACTTATTTGCATAAAATTACTATTTCCTTAAGCAATTCGTCTCGTGATTTTGCTAATCAGGAATTATAGTTAACATAATTGCACTCCATTCTTTTATGTAAAGCTACTATATCCTTCAGCAGTTCGTCTCGCGATAATGCTGGATCAGGAGTTATAGTTAGCATAACTACACTTCATTCTTCTACATAAAGATACTATATCCTTCAGTAATTCGTCTCGCGATATTACTGATCAGGGATTATAGTGAACATATCTATACTCCATTCTTCTACATAAAGCTCCTACTTCCTTCAACAGTTCGTCTCGCGATAATGTCGATCAGGATTTATAGTGAGCATAACTATGTAGTTGATTTATCTGGCAAATATAATATGCAACCTTAATTTTATTTAGCGGATGCCCTTTAATTTATTTTTTCAATAACTCTTCGAACTCTATCTACCCCATCTACACATTGTTATATCATGCATAACTACACATTCTTTATTCATACTAATGGGTATATATTTTAACTACTTTACACCACGGTACTATTGACACGTAGTACGAATAGGCAATGATTGGGAACACTTTTGTGCCCGATTTACTAATTCACACACTAATTCACATGTAAAAAAAAACATCTTGACCATATATTTAGTAGATTTGCAAAGTAAACTACTTATCAAAAGCATACAATTTATGCATTACCAAGAAATTACATTTTAAAACCCATTGAGACCCCTGTATCAATAAGAAAATTACCTTCCGTATTATTTATATTCAAATTAACTCAATTAACTATCATTGTGAGAAACTGCTAATTCGTCACGAAACAAAAAAATCCTTACTCATCGCATTCCTAATACTCATTCAACTCATAATGTGTAAACCACATATTAGACACGGCTGTTATTTTATTATGTAATTACCACGTGCCTATCTGTAAACATTACTATTATGCCCTCGAAACTGCATAAGTGCATACTTTCGCGCTTTATTGGCATCGACCTTAAGCGGTTTAATCGCGATCGTTAGAAAAAATTCATTAACAGCTTTTTTTTTCATTAACCTCACGTCTATTAAATGCATTTGCACATTAGATTCAAAATGATCCTCATAACGCCAGTTAGGCCTTAATTTAACAATTTGGTCTTTTATCAATTTAAATTGTAAGTACATCAATTTTATAATACGGAAATGCAAAAATGACCAAAAAAATACACTTCAATTAATGTTATTAAGTAAATACAATGTGTCCATAAGACACTATACTATACATTAAAACATGGTACATTAAAAGTTACGTCGACATTAATTATTTATATTTCACACGGTGTTAACAACTCGCCTAACTTCCGAAACTCGTCCCTGATCCATGCCTTATGACAATGCCGTAAAAATACATTATTTTCCAAATATGGATTTCGACAAAACAGCATGTTATAAATATACTGGTGATATTGAGAGAACTTCAGCAATTATCACTTCTTCCTTAATAGTTGACGTATGATAATATGGACACCCCATGTTGCAACGAATAAAAATAAAAAACTCTCACGTTGTCTCTCCCTGGTGCTCCTTTATGTGTCATGATGAATCACGCTGATACCGAGTAGACAATTTGCTCCTTCGGTTGGGTGTAGATCGTATCCAGGGTCATCAGAATATCCGGGGTTGCCGCCGTCTTCCCATGTCGTGCAGCGCCAGTCGTTGCTGCCATGCTGTACCTCAGCTCGATGAAGTGGCGTCCCGATAAAAGAAAAATATGTTATTTAAAGAAAAATAATCCTGGTATGGTCGCCATGTAGTGTGGTCTACTACTGAGGGACCAGGGTAAGAGAAACAACGTATAATCTTTACATAATGATAGCTCTATATTGATTAACCCAAATACTTAAAGATACTTATCTTATATACTAACATTATCACATAGTACGTGCTACATCAAAATGTCTCATTCTTTCGTATTACGTGTTTATCACGTAGACATCTAGTCACACCCTACAGAAAAATCTGCCGCCATAACCTTACGGTGTTCCGGTAGAACAGCTCTCGGGAGTCATTCCATTCTAGGCCTAGCGTGTTCGCCATCCTCGACCACAGAATTAATTATCAATACCAATATGATAAATGCGAAAGTCAGTTTGTATATTTGTTTGTTTAGGACTTCTTCACGGTCTAACGGCTGGACCGATTTATATTGCACAGGGAAAGACAGTAACTACATATTAATGGATAAGACCATAAGATACTTTTTAACGCAGGCGAAGCCTCAGGACTCAGCTAGTTTTATAAGAAAGATCAAACTATATTGACATCAAATTGATTTATATCGGTTGGGATCTACAGAAATAGCTAAGCTAATAATGTTTACGTAGTAACTATTGTCTAATCTATGGTTTCGCTATTTCTATTATTTTTCGTGGCGAATAATTTTGAATCTGTGATATTGTCTAAAGTTTTTATTTAAATTATATACTGTAAAGGACAATTTTAATCTATAATATGAGACCGAGGTAATGAACGTAATTATTTAAATAAGAATTAATACTGTATTTATTGTAGACAACAGCCTTGGAAGTTATGTAATGTTTTTTACTTAAAAATTAAAGATTTAAATAACGGTTACTGTGAGTCAACCTTAAGAGATAGACATGCTATCGCGGACTTTTTTAAAGATCTTACTAAGTTCTATAAATATTACATAGACACATTTCTTATATCTATTTCCGTTTAGGCAGCATCGCGAAAAAACGTATTTTCTCGACCGTTTTATTGTCGACTTAGGTTGCAAAATAGGTCTCCGCGAATGTACCTATGATTTAAATCGTATACCTAATATATAGCCTATGTTCATTCTGAAAGTCCATTCTATATATTAGTGAAAGAATTTTTAAAATCAGTCCAGTAGTTTTTGAGCCAAATCAATACAAACATTCATACAAAAATCCAAACATCATTTCAATGCCAAACATACAAAAATACAAATGTTCTCTCTTTATAATATTAGTATAGATTATTAATAATTTATAGTAATAGTATAGATTGACGTGTCAGTCTGTGGCATCGTAGCTCCTAAATTAATGGACCGATTTTAATGCGGTATGTTTTTTGTTTCATATATTGTACATTTATTATTATTTTCTTTTTAATATTTCGTTTTGAATTTTGCCAACATTATGTATGTAGGAACCTATAAGTCATCGACGTCAAAACAATTAGACCCCGCTTGAAAGGCGAGCACTTTCCGCTAAATCATTGGACTTATAAGTCTTATATAAATCCACGCCCACAAACGCGATGTTAGTTTCGACCAGTACGGTGACCTTTAAACACCTCCGCGCTCAGATACTTAAATTTCTTAAAAGTCATTATGATAACTCCTTGCAGTGTAAGATGGCGTGGAAAAACCAGTACAAACTCAAATTTTAAGGCAAACGGTATAAGATTTCACCGGTAAGTCAATAAATGTATCTAATATTCAAAAATACATTTTAGGCAAAGCTCAGCTTATATTTGTCGGTCGGCAGTTGTCTTTAATCACTTTAGTCTTTTTGTTATGGGCGATGTTTAAGTTTTTTTTTTTTTAGTTTTATTATGGCTTCACACGATTAGTGTATTTAGCCAGTGTCAAGTATTGAAATTCTTCAAGTTTTTATTAATTTTAGTCATAGAGATGGGTCAAAGTCACATTTCAGGTCACTTTTCAAGTAAAAGTCTAGTCTAAGTCATACCTTCAGTAAAGATGTGGTGTTTACTGAAGATTTTCAGTGGAATTTTGGTGAGAACGCAAATAGCATGTTTTACAACATTGTGCAGTTTCCCTACACTCGCACACAATCACCGGCACTTATGGTTAATAATCCACATTTATTACACATTAACACGCGGAAGAACACAAGTTTTAGGAAAAAATACAATGTTATCACACACACTTTTCCACGTTTCCGCCAAAACTCCTGTTTAAGAGTTACGCCTCTGCTGCAGTGATACATATCGATAAACTAGGAATATTATCGACATTCATTTTGCAATTAGGTATAATTTGTAAATTTAGATGTAGTGTGTCTCCTGATCCCACAGACCGTTTATGGAGATCTACAGAGTAAGTACGTTTTAATAATTATGCCTCCACACAAGTGTATTAAGCCAGTGTCATGTTTAATAAATTAAAATTGTTCAAGTTTTCGTAAATTCTACGTAGTTTTTTACTTAACCATAACCGTTAACGCATATTTTTTAATGCCATAATAGTACTTATGCATATGTTTGTTGACATATTATATAATCTATTCTAGTGGATCTGAACTAAAATTGCCTAAAAAAAAACAAAGTTAAGAACAAGTAAAAATGATTTTTATTTTAATAAATTCAAATATACTCAAAACTAACAAAAGTTAAAAGTTAACCAACAAAGTAACATGAAAAATGTCAGATACTACGGACAGAGAGATGTTGCCTCGGCGGAGGCTGGCGTAGGAAAGAAGCCGGGTTGTAGGCGCAGGTGACTTTTATATTGTCCGCCGCCACGTGGCTGTCACATCGCCGGAATTTTCCTTTACGGCCTCTCCTGACTGGAGTCCGTCCTCGAACTCCCCAAACTCCATTCATCAGTGTTCAGCACCGGCATGGACAATTCTTCCCTGGACTTAGGAACATGTTGTCCCCGACTGCTTGGACTGGCTCCTGATTCTAGCTCGTCGTCTTCTTGAGGTGTGACGCTCGATCACACGGCTTTACAGCAGTGGTCGCGTCTGCACCCGATGACTGTGCGACAACGGGCTGCACTCGGGACGTGCAGGGTTGCTAATCGTCGCTCGCACACGGCTGCGTGGCTGTGGGCGACTGCTCGCTGACTGTTGCAGACAGCTGAGCAGCAGCTTCAGTAGACTTCTTATTTTCAGTTTCTGTATCTCATAAAAATAGGCTAAGTCTATGCAAAAGCATACAAAATAGCCATGTTAAGCAAAACACAGAATATAAAAAAGTCAAAACAATTAACAAGAACAGTTCCGAAGCACAACGTGAAGCTTGAACTGTACACGTAACAGTCCGTACACGTTCAATGCAAAGTAAGAGGCACGACGCGAGGCAGTAGCAATGAATTGAACGTCCCATGCTATGCAAAGTAAGAGGCACGACGTGAGGCAGAACTTCAGCATTGCATTGACGGAAGTCAAGTGTCAACCCTAAAACATTTCAAACTCAACCGTGATAACTCAAGTCTAGAAGCACGACGTGAGATGTGACCGAGTTGTATTCCGTTCACATTCAATGTAAAGCAAGAGGCACGACGTGAGGCGGTAACAAGACATTGAATATCCTATGCTGTGCAAAACTGGAGGCACGACGCGAGGCAATAGTTTAGCACAGCAACGACGGAAGTCAAACTAACCCCACAATATGAGGAACAGTTCAACCGGGATGGCTCTAGTCAAGAAGCACGACGTGAGGCGAGACAAAAACCACCCACCCCAAGATCAAAAGTAAAAGCTCACCATCGAAGAAAGTAACGCAAACCTCGGCTGTCTACCCTCCACGCCATGGGGTGATGGATTCCGCAGCCACTTGCGTAGACTTCCCACGGGAGCCAGACAGAAGTTGCAGCTCGTACCGTCGATGACCAACAGAAGTTTCGTCACACGGTATAGCCCTCGCATGCAGGAGTCCAGGTTGCCGGTTGACTGGGAGCAAAAAACTAATATTTTAGATCAAAAGTCCGAGGACGATGCCTGAATTTGTTGACATAGGCGTCTTGCTTCTGCTAGTTTTGCCGTAGTCACTCAGAAAGTCGTCGCTGACTAATCGCGCGTTAAACCTAAATTTGGGTTCGAACAATCTAAAGCTACGTCTCTTATTAAGCAATTAACGAGAGGTGTAGCAGCGTCGATACCCACTAGCATGTTAAGAGCAGACTGCTGCGTGACTCGGTGTTTAGTGACGTTCAAACCAGCTGAACTTTTCATATAACGTTCGGCCATTCTTGCAGCCTATTTGCACATTAACATTAAATTTAACAAAATCGACACATCCTATCTGTACCACTATTTATTTACGAGAAGATTCATCAATCAATTTTTTTATCTAACAGATCTAACAATTTCGCCCACTCAAAGTGTCTCAGAATAAGAAAGCTGGTAAGAGCGGTAGTTGACAGGAGTATTGCTGTTCAACGCGACAGTTGCAGTACCGGTAATGAGGAACTCAGAAAACCCTTCAACAATGTCAACTAATTGATCGCCGAATCGCGTTGTAACCGAAAGAGCTGCATCAGATTGAACAACCATGACTTGCTCAGCCCGACCTATTTCTCTGGTAAGGAGCTGTGAATTACATGTGCGAACATACTGTATTCCCTCTCTATTTAAAACGTCTGTCCCAACTATAATCGGCGTATTCATGAATTCAGTACCCACAACAAACATATCTACATCTAGTGTCACTCCATCGAATTCTACCGGTAACGTAACATAAGTACTCTCAATCTTTTGACTTAAAAAAAAAAGAGTGTGTGTACTTATGTACACGCGTTAGAAGTTATACTTCTGTGGTGTACGAAAAAAAGATAACCAAAATGCAGTAGTGATTAACGATAAATATTAAAATTAATCAAAAAGATTTTAATTAAATAAAAAAGGTTTTATTAACGTAAAAATGTGACGTTAAATATGACGTGAACATAGTCATGCCACCTAGAACTAACTTCACGGTGTAGAATTTAGGTGTCGGTGTGCGCGCGCATCGTAAAAATTCACTTTCATAATTTTTCTCCATCGCGCCAAAAGAAGTATAACTTCAAAAAACCTTTCAATACGCGAAATGTCGGTTTGTGTGCACAACGAAAATGTTTAACATCGAAAATACACGAGTGATTTAGTAGACTTACTATCGATCAAAACGTCAACAGGGATACCCTGAATAACAGATGCAACTATATTACTATTGCGGGTAGTTACATTTTTCCGTCATTTGACTTTTGTTTTGCAAAACACATACATTGTGACTTTATTTGCAGAACGTACATGATTCGGGTTTATATGGCACAAATGAAGGTTTCGAATTGGTTATTTCAACAACTGATTCTACCTTCGAAGAAGTTTTAATTTATTTTTTTACATACAGCTTGTTTATGTTGCGGGAGGTCACAAGAAAAACAGTTACCGTTTTCGAAATTACGTTTTATATCGTTGCGACGGATTTTTGTTTAGGTTTTATACCTTGAGACACATGACGGACACTAGTCTTATATAAAAACATTCGGTTTTACGTGAATAGAAAATAACTAAACCAAATCGAATGGCAAAAGTTTTGCATTGATAGCTGATACTCGAATCTGTGATACCGCGTATTATAATAGCAGAGATAAGTTCGTCACTAACTCCCTGTACTCTGCGTAGTCGAAGCAGAGAGCGGCAGGTCTGCATATTACGTATAACCGTCGGAATTTTCCGTTATGACACCGACCAAATTATTAGCAGAAACGGGCGTACTTGGACACAAGGGTTTAAAATCACGCTTAAAATCACTTCACGTGCGATCACTAATAACCCATTCTCTCAACAATACTGGGACGTCCCCCCTTAGGCAACTACCTATACGCGAACGGCACTCATGGTCACTCCAAAGATTGAGAAACTTAGCCCTATATCTACTTCCGCGCACCATCTATGTCATGTACACTCGGATCAAAACACGAAATAAAGAAATTATGGGTGGGTCTTACCGCTATATAGATGCATCGGGTCGCATCTACAATGCGATCTGTTACCATCTGCGTTGCCGACACTCAGCCGATGGTGGCGTGATCTGGTTGAGGCTCTACGGTCTGTGCTGCACCCGGCACCGACATAATACTGGCTGAAGAGCTGAGCGTGATGCTGCGGTGAGCGCGCGCAGACCGGCACGCTGCTGGAGCGCGCACAGGCACGCCGCGGTGAATGCGCGCAGACAGGCTCGTCGCTGGAGTGCGCACAGGCACGCCGCGGTGAATGCGCGCAGACAGGCTCGTCGCTGGAGTGCGCACAGGCACGCCGCGGTGATTGCGCGCAGACAAGCACGTCGCTGGAGCGCGCACAGGCACGCCGCGGTGAGTGCGCGCAGACAGGCACGTCGCTGGAGCGCGCACAGGCACGCCGCGGTGAGTGCGCGCAGACAGGCACGTCGCTGGAGCGCGCACAGGCACGCCGCGGTGAGTGCGCGCAGACAAGCACGTCGCTGGAGCGCGCACAGGCACGCCGCGGTGAGTGCGAGCAGACAGGCACGCTGCTGGAGCGCGCACAGGCAAGCCGCGGTGATTGCGCGCAGACAGGCTCGTCGCTGGAGCGCGCACAGGCACGCCGCGGTGAGTGCGCGCAGACAAGCACGTCGCTGGAGCGCGCACAGGCACGCCGCGGTGAGTGCGCGCAGACAGGCACGCTGCTGGAGCGCGCACAGGCACGCCGCGGTGAGTGCGCGCAGACAGGCACGCTGCTGGAGCGCGCACAGGCACGCCGCGGTGAGTGCGCGCAGACAAGCACGTCGCTGGAGCGCGCACAGGCACGCCGCGGTGAGTGCGCGCAGACAGGCACGCTGCTGGAGCGCGCACAGGCACGCCGCGGTGAGTGCGCGCAGACAGGCACGCTGCTGGAGCGCGCACAGGCACGCCGCGGTGAGTGCGCGCAGACAGGCACGTCGCTGGAGCGCGCACAGGCACGCCGCGGTGAGTGCGCGCAGACAGGCACGCTGCTGGAGCGCGCACAGGCACGCCGTGGTGAGTGCGCGCAGACAGGCACGTCGCTGGAGCGCGCACAGGCACGCCGCGGTGAGTGCGCGCAGACAGGCTCGTCGCTGGAGCGCGCACAGGCACGCCGCGGTGAGTGCGCGCAGACAGGCACGCTGCTGGAGCGCGCACAGGCACGCCGTGGTGAGTGCGCGCAGACAGGCTCGTCGCTGGAGCGCGCACAGGCACGCCGCGGTGAGTGCGCGCAGACAGGCACGCTGCTGGAGCGCGCACAGGCACGCCGCGGTGAGTGCGCGCAGACAGGCACGCTGCTGGAGCGCGCACAGGCACGCCGCGGTGAGTGCGCGCAGACAGGCACGCTGCTGGAGCGCGCACAGGCACGCCGCGGTGAGTGCGCGCAGACAGGCACGCTGCTGGAGCGCGCACAGGCACGCCGCGGTGATTGCGCGCAGACAGGCACGTCGCTGGAGCGCGCACAGGCACGCCGCTTTGAATTCGCGCAGACAGGCACGCTGCTGGAGCGCGCACAGGCACGCCGCGGTGAGTGCGCGCAGACAGGCACGTCGCTGGAGCGCGCACAGGCACGCCGCTTTGAATTCGCGCAGACAGGCTCGTCGCTGGAGCGCGCACAGGTACGCCGCGGTGAGTGCGCGCAGACAGGCACGCTGCTGGAGCGCGCACAGGCACGCTGCTGGAGCGCGCACAGGCACGCTGCTGGAGCGCGCACAGGCACGCCGCGGTAAGTGCGCACAGGCACGCCGCGGTGAGTGCGCGCAGACAGGCACGCTGCTGGAGCGCGCACAGGCACGCCGCGGTGAGTGCGCACAGGCACGCCGCGGTGAGTGCGCACAGGCACGCCGCGGTGAGTGCGCGCAGACAGGCACGCTGCTGGAGCGCGCACAGGCACGCCGCGGTGAGTGCGCACAGGCACGCCGCGGTGATTGCGCGCAAACAGGCTCGTCGCTGGAGCGCGCACAGGCACGCCGCGGTGAGTGCGCGCAGACAAGCACGTCGCTGGAGCGCGCACAGGCACGCCGCGGTGAGTGCGCGCAGACAAGCACGTCGCTGGAGCGCGCACAGGCACGCCGCGGTGAGTGCGCGCAGACAAGCACGTCGCTGGAGCGCGCACAGGCACGCCGCGGTGAGTGCGCGCAGACAAGCACGTCGCTGGAGCGCGCACAGGCACGCCGCGGTGAGTGCGCGCAGACAAGCACGTCGCTGGAGCGCGCACAGGCACGCCGCGGTGAGTGCGCGCAGACAAGCACGTCGCTGGAGCGCGCACAGGCACGCCGCGGTGAGTGCGCGCAGACAAGCACGTCGCTGGAGCGCGCACAGGCACGCCGCGGTGAGTGCGCGCAGACAAGCACGTCGCTGGAGCGCGCACAGGCACGCCGCGGTGAGTGCGCGCAGACAAGCACGTCGCTGGAGCGCGCACAGGCACGCCGCGGTGAGTGCGCGCAGACAAGCACGTCGCTGGAGCGCGCACAGGCACGCCGCGGTGAGTGCGCGCAGACAGGCACGCTGCTGGAGCGCGCACAGGCACGCCGCGGTGAGTGCGCGCAGACAAGCACGTCGCTGGAGCGCGCACAGGCACGCCGCGGTGAGTGCGCGCAGACAAGCACATCGCTGGAGCGCGCACAGGCACGCCGCGGTGAGTGCGCGCAGACAGGCACGCTGCTGGAGCGCGCACAGGCACGCCGCGGTGAGTGCGCGCAGACAGGCACGCTGCTGGAGCGCGCACAGGCACGCCGCGGTGATTGCGCGCAGACAGGCACGCCGCGGTGAGTGCGCAACTCCATCACGCGCTGAAATTCAACCTCGGCCTGTGGTCTCGGTATCTGCTGTATCGTCTCGCTGTACTATCCCGTCGCTTACCACGACATTCGTGATCCGACATTTTTCATCAAAGTCATGAAAATCTAGTTAAGTAAGCCAAACAGAGTGGGCGGGATACAATTACGCTATGAAACGGACTGTATCCCACTTCTGATCTAGTGGATCAGAACTAAAATTGTCTAAAAAAAAAATAAAGTTAAGAACAAGCCAAAATGATTTTTATTTTAACAAATTCAAATATACTCAAAACTAACAAAAGTTAACCAACAAAGTAACATGAAAAATGTCAGATACTACGGACAGAGAAATGTTGCCTCGGCGGAGGCTGGCGTAGGAAAGAGGACGGGTTGTAGGCGCAGGCGACTTATATTGTCCCCCGCCACGTGGCTGTCACATCGCCGGAGTTTTCCTTTAGGGCGCTTGTAGACGTCCGTTTTTTTCACCGGATTACGGACCGTCAATAAACGGCTATCCTTGTATACATATTTTTTTTACCGGATGGATGGACTGCCGTCTATTATATAATTATATTATATTATATTATAGAAAACAGGCAATACGTCCGGCAGCGTCAACACGCACCGATACACTGGCGTGAATGACCGCACAGAGTACATTGAATATATATGGATGACCGCCCTTTCTTACACCGGACCGGTGTCCGTCGCGCCGAGGGGAAGCGGTGGTGCATCCGGCGTAAATTGTTCGCCGGACCGATGTCCGGTGCATGTACACACATTCATTATAATTCATACACCACCGCCAATCCGGCAAAAAACACGGTCCGTTATCCGGTGAAAAAAACGGACGTCTACAAGCGCTCTTACTATATATATAAAAACGGAAGGTTACTCATCACGAAATCTCGAAAACCGCTGGATGTATAAAGATGAAATTTGGCAGGGAGGTAGTTTATAGTTAGTAGACGTCCGCTAAGAACGGATTTTGCGACAGGGCCGGATTAAGGGGTCTAAGGGCACTCACAATTTTTTTATGGAAGTCCATGTTTTTGCTACAATCTTGAAATTTGGCCAGAAGTATTTAGTAATCATTCGCTTATAAAGGATTTTGCGACAGGGCTGGATTAAGGTCTTAGGGCTCACGCAAGTTTGTATCAAAGATCTTAATTTTTTTGCTACAAACTTAAAATTTGGCCAGAGATATTTAGTAAACGTTCGCTTAGAACGGATTTTGCGACAGGGCTGGATTAAGGAGGTCTTAGGGCTCATGCGAGTTTGTATAAAAGATCTTCATTTTTTTTGTTACGAATTTGTAATTTGGCCAGAGGAGATAAGTAAACGTTCACTAAGAACGGATTTTGCGACAGGGTCGGATTAAGGAGGAATGTCTAAAGGCTCTCGTGAGTTTTTATGAAAGTCCTTATTTTTTATGCTACAAACTTGAAATTAGGGACAGAGGTATTTAGTAAACGTTCGCTAAGAACGAATTTTGCGACAGGGCTGGATTCAGGAGGTCTAAGGGCTCTTGCAAGTTTGTACGAAAGTCCTTCATTTTTTGTTACAAACTTGAAAATTGCCACAGAGGTAGTTCGCTAAGTACAGATTTTGCGACTGGGTTCTGCCCCTTCCCCCCCTCTTCCACCCTTCCCCCCCCTAAAATCGAATTATTGATACATTTTAAGTACTTAACCACTGAATTTTAAAATATTCATATCTCCTAGAACCCCCCCTGGTTCCGCAACTTTTTCTTCAAGTGGGGAGCCCTAAGCGTTAGTCGGAAGCGCCAATCACAAACAGTTCCCCGCGACCGCATACCTCGGCCAGTTGCGGAATTGATTGTACCGCGCGCCAATAATGATTAGGGGTCCAATTGTTATGACGTCGATGCTATAAGTCTCGTATATACCCTCCATACTCTGAATAACAGAATAGTGTGCAGGAATTATACTCCAATAGGGAATATGCATGTGGTATAAATTTACTTGAAATCATTTATTTTCGAATCATTATTGTTCTGGTGTTGTATGTTAAACATTTTTTTATAAATAAAATACTCTTACATGTGTTAAAATATTGCATGAAAAATGCAAAAAAAGCGTGGGAAATTTAAATTTGCTAAACACATCACTACATCACCACTGTGAGCGTTCGCCCAGCAAAAAGTATCGCTTTTTCAAGAATTGAATGATGCAGGTGCCTTATATCGTGTAAATGTGCCCCAAAATTTTAAATTTGTGCCTCCAACGGCTTCGGAGTTATTTAAGAAAACCGATTCTGCTGCATGAACGTTCGCCCAGCAAAACTTTTTTTTAAAGATGGGTATAGCTGTATTTTAACGGCCTTACTAATAAAAATTTGCCTATACATCTGTTAAACGGTTGTACAGTTGCACAGTGAATGAGCGCTAAACACGCGTCAATCCATTGTTTGACTAATAAACGTTGAACAGGCGGTGGGTATCTACATAGACGTTTAACACTTTTTTCTTTTTCATCTGGCAACTATTAGTCAATTCGTTTCGAAACTGTTTTCGTCTTAAATAGTTCCGTAAATTATTTTTTCATAAAGTTTACTAATTATTAATATTAGTCATGAAATTTTGTTTTAGGAATGCAATATTAATCAAACTATGTTGTTTTTAGAACTTTTTGTTGAAATTTGTTGATATAATGGAAAATATTTTCTTTTAGTAGGAGTGAAAGACTTAAAACAAATTTTAGAACGAAACACTCAAATTGACTGTTGTCCTCTGTCTACGCTGTTGACATTGTATCCATGGAGACTAGCGGTCTCCATGGCTACAATATAAACATGATTGTAGCCATCTTTGAATAAATTGTCAATTTCCAAAGAGAATGTAATCACTGCGTTTAGTTTGTTCCACATAGCTTTTCGTAAACCTGTAATTTGTATTTCAAATGGAAAATCTGAATTGTTCAAAAAAAATGGATCTGCACGGTCTTCATAATGTTTTCGATTTTTTTATTTGCCTCCTCTATCTCCCAATGGTCAAATATGTCGAAATAATTTATGTAATCCATTTCAATGAGAACAAATCTAACACATACAAACGATCCTCAAATAACAGCATACTTTTTGAAGTTTGAAGAATCAAAACGTTTATTCACATAATACTAGACACAGATTCAATAATAGTTACTATGTCTAGACATGATTTCGATCAGCTGATAATAGAGAAATCCGCCATTTTAATCCATTACACACTCGCTAAACTAGGGTCCCAGGCTGTTTAAGAAATGATTAGCCTCCTTTGATAATGGCACATCTGTATACCAACTTTATCCAACGCTTACGTCAAAAATATTTTTATTGGTCAGCTTTTGTGGTATACAACGTGTATACAGAGTGAAAAAAACTTTATTAGTAAGGCCGTAAATATGCAAAAAGATAGCTTAAATACGAGTATAAATGTGCCGTGAATGCCAAATTTGTGCCTCTTAAGATTCCAGAGATATTTCGTTTTTTGCTGGGTGAACGTTTGTGCGATTGCTATATATCGGAAACGGCTGAACGCACAGTTATGATTTTTTGTATACAGATAAAGTAAATTAGTGCATATTTGTGCCCGAATTTTCAATAACATGACTAATATGGTTCAGGAGCTATTATTTTATTTCCTAGAAAATTGAAAAATGTTCTGGCTCCCGAACGAACAAGATCAAGGACTTCGCGTTAGTGCCAACTGGTACCCGTTATATATTCCCATGATCCTGTAAAGTTTCGCCGGCCTACAACATATCATTGGCGAGTTCTTAACGATTTTGTCTTTTTTTGAGGTCTTACTTGAGTGAAATTACTTAGAATACGAAAACACTAGTTTTCTGTGAGCTGGCTTATTACATAAAAACGCATTATACTGGCAGGCACTTAGATTATTCAGCAAGCTTGCAGCGGAGTGTTATCACAGTTAGTATTGCGTGCATTTTTCAAATTAAATTTAGTATGGCTCCCGCAAATAATTATAATACTAGGAGACGTAACGCTAAACATTTTTTTCGGAGTAGTGTTACCATAATGTATAAATCTTGTAGTTATATAAATCGTATATATATGCATATACATATTTCGTGTATATTTCGCAGGCAGATAGCTTAATTAGCCGTTCAAGTAACAGCCTAGCCTCTTAACTAAACAGCGCCGTTCAACTAGATTTCTGAATGATATCTAGCCATAGCGTTCGTTACTACACTTAATAAACTGGCTGGCTAATGCTTAGGCCAGTGTTATTTCTTATTTAGTAGTCACACTAGTGTGTTGCTAACAAACTAAGACTCACAAAAACTTCTCTAGTGAGAACAGTGACAACCGCGTGACGTGCGCCGACGAGCGTAGCGAGGACCCTTCCTGCATGCATATATATATATATGTATATGCATATACATATTTTTCTGGTGACGCGCGGCCGCTGCCGCGGCTCCCCTCCTCGCTACGCTCGTAGGCGCGCGGTTGTCACTGTCCTCTAGTGTGTTGCCTTAGTATCAGACTAATGAACAGGCTAGGCAAGTAATGAAACGTCATCGATCAAAGTCATTTGCCTAGCTGTTTGATAAAATGGCTAGGCAAGTAATGAATCGTCATCGATCTAAGTCATTTGCCTAGCTATTTGATCAAATGGCTGGATATTATCATACCAGAATCTAGTTGAACGGCGCTGTTTAGTAAAGAGGCTAGGCTGTTAATTGAATGGCTAATTAAGCGATCTGCCTGCGACATATATACGATATCAAGCTTGGCTTAAGAAGCATATTAACAGTGTTGTATGGTCTTTTCCAATTGCCCTTACAGTCACGCTTCTGGTGGTGGTAACTGAGAATTGCATAAAATAAACCATACCTATATAACTGGTGGAGATTAGGCAACATTAATTATTCCGTTTGAAGTTGCCTTCAACGGTGGTAAATTGTACTGTACTTTTGTCAAATTACATCTATCGACAATATTTTATTTTGTTTTTAAATAATGTCGATCTATAAGAATCTCTTTCTTTATCGAACGCATAATATAGGAAATTACAGGCTATTTACTTCCTAAGTTTCAACCAAAACGCTGCCTATACCTAACGTGTTAGTATGTAAGTGCGACGGATTCTAAAAGGAAAAATTAAAATGCCATATTATGTTAAGTAATTTCATAATTTTAATAGATTAAAATGCAAGACTAAGGGCCAATTTCACCGGTTCCTGATTAGCCGATTAGAAACTTATCTAACGTCACTTGTCAGATAACTATCTGATACTTTAACAGGGACTTGTGAAACTGGCCCTGACAATCGTTAATAGCTCACATTATCACGGTGTTGTATCACATAAACATAAGTAACAATTTATTAAACAGCATTCAACACGTCGGCTCCGACACAATCCGCCTCAGATTATCATATAATAAACAAATCGTATAATACTGTTAGAAAAGCATAATAATATTTTCAACTTTATTGCTTCGAAAGAAATTTCATGGAACAAAATATTGCTTTTAAAATAATCTGATCTTTATAATCTCGCGTACATCACATAATATAATATAATAGATAGAGAATTATAATACTTATATCTAGCTAGAGGGATGAGGTGCCGTTATATAGGGAATAATTAGTATCAATGTAACATGAATAAAACGAGTGTGAGAACGCGGACATACGAGTTATTTAACTAGATAACATGTCACAGCAAGCAACGACCATAGATAAATACGTATTCATTTAATAAATTATTTATTTATTTTATTATGCGTCAACAAGATACACGTTATATTACAATACAAAGTCACGTAAGCTACATATCCGAGGGTACACTGTATGATATCTAGGAAGGCTCCGACTTTACATCGACATTTCATAAGTTAGCGATTGTGTTATTAGTTATTGCACTCGATTATACTCTACAATTAAACTAACATAATAACTACCTGACCGTATGTTTACATACATATAATTTAGGCCACAGTGGGACCGGTTTTCACAAACAGCGTGCAAAATAAATAAATTATATTAATCTAGGACACTTTTATTTATTATTTAATTAAAATAGCGTATATTAGGAATAACTAAAGATTCATTTAACAGTTTATATAGATTAGAAGTAACATTACAACATGGGCTACTGAGTGACTAGTCTACGTATAGTATACGTAACATTAGAATAGCAACAACGATCACATCACGAGGGCAGTAAGACGAGACGCCGCTGATATGCTCGCGTCAGCCTCGTTTACCTGCAAACGGAACAAATATTACATATTTTGTAAGTAGGAAACAGGGAAACTATAGCACATATTTGCAGGGAAATGTCCGTTAATATTTCGAATAAGTACCCTTACAGCGTTTGTCCACAGCAACGGCACCGGGACGTCGACGGGAACAAAATGCCGGCGCCGAAGTAGCGGTACATTTGTATAGTATGGCAGCTTGTCCACAGCATGACCAACAGCGAAGCATCCCGGCCGCCGATATTTCGAGTAGATCAGCGCGACCGCCAGAAATCGGCCAGATTTTGACGGGCCGATGTGCCGGAATTGGCTCGCAATACAAAACACGTTTGATCTTGTCCACACATTCCCGGCGCCAGGCGCCGTTCGATAGGTTGTATATTATTTTTTTATATTTTTATATCGATATTGTTTTTTTATCTGAGGTTGTTTGTTTTATTTCTATGTAAACGCATCTGCCCCGCATGACAGCTAGAAGAAACAGAACCATCGGAATCGGTGGCGGTGGACAAACGATCGCCGGCACATCATTTTTAAATCGGCTCGAAAAAATCTCGGTGCCGTTGCTGTGGGCAAACGCTCTTAGTACGAGTTTTCATACCAAAATCGATATGTCGAACAAATGTTGTATGAAAAACAGTACAGCGCCTCTAGTGGTTTCACACTTCACTAAATTAGACCAATCAGGGAGTCAGAATAATGGCCGGTTTCTGAGGTTTTTTATGATATAACAGGACAAGCATGAAGCTCGCCTGATTGTAAGGTACAAGGCTAATCTTGGTATTTTTGGCGTGATGAATATCAAGCGGCCGTCTTCACATTACAATAGTCATTTTTTATACCATATATTTTTTATGGCTAGCGTTTGACCATTATCTCACCTGTTGGAAAGTTATGATGCGTCTGCTTACAAACTACTACTTGAAATAAAGACTTATAACAGCGACTTTAAAACTTAGTTTGTATTAAAGCAGGGAATGCAGCTAGTCAGATGTAGGTATCGACGCTTTCTACAATATGATAACAAGCGTCGGCCTCTGTTTAGAGACTACCTAGCAAGTAGGGAACCTGGAATCTCCCTTGGAGAATACGGGACACTTTCCAGGGTTCGCAAATACCTATTACACATAAGATAGTGGGCATACCCTGGCTTATCTGTAAATAAAAGTAGTGCTTACCGGTGTGCATATATTAGTAGTGCGTGGCGTGCGGCGGCGGCGCGTCACGTTCCGGCAGCTTGCGGACCTTCATGGTGCCGTCCGCGCCGCACGAGAACAGACGCCCCGCGTTATCTGATAACCACACATTATGTTACAATCATTTTAACATTTCCTACACGTAGCTCTACAATACAATACAATAACTCTTTATTGATCACCAGAAAAAAAAACACAACTTAAAGTAATACAACAATACTATGGTAATACAATCGGCGGTCTTATCGCTAAGAGCGATCTCTTCCAGACAACCTTAGGATGGACTGGAGTAAAAATAAAGAATGGACGGCTTTGCACCTTAAAAAAAAGACATCTGCAACATATTTTACTAAATCACTACTTACAATCTAATTCGGATTCTAATACATATATAGGTATAATAAAAAATTACTAATATATATAGGTATAGTGTTACTAATCGCAAAATAAGACAGATCGATAGCTTTCATTTGACAGTGGATAGAAAATAATTCTTTACCATATTGTTAAATATAGGCAAAGATTTTGCACGTCTGATATCTAAAGGCAGATAATTCCATAAACGTATAGCTTGTACAGTGAACGATTTATCATAAGAGTTTCAGATGAGCGCAAGGAGAGAGAATGTGAGAGATATTGGAGAAATATCGTTGTTTGAGATAGAAAGGAGAGGAGGGAATAAAAAGGATAGTATAAAGAACACTACACGTGATCGGAACCAATTAGAGCTGATTTAGTATTGCAGCAGGCCTACACAAATACTTATTTTGTAAGTGAAACTTCTTTACGCACGCTTGACTTGGGGAGTAAGCTGGTGAATACGTTACGAGAGCGTTACGAAAAGTGTGATCGGGCGAGGCGAACGGAAGTTGAAAGAGAGATTTAAGTTGGTGAAGATGTTTTACTTCAGACGTGTGGTCTAAAGCACACGTTATTTTTTTCAATTAGTAGTATTCCAAATGTATCCACAGATGGAAGGAGAATTATATCAATGTTCCGTCCGACATGCTACTAAAAAGTAGCATACCACGATTAAGTAGAACATTTCTCCATTCTAAGCCAAGCGTGTGTTCACTATCCTCGACCAAATGATCGCTTGCCACCAAGCGAGATGGAGGTCAAACGCAAGCCTATCACAAAAAAAAAAGTTGCGGCTTACTCCAATTGGCTATGAAAGTACTAAAGTAGTTTGCATAGATAATATGGTCGAAGAGGGTAAACACGCTAAGCCTAGAATGCTCTGATTCTCAAGGTTATGCGCTGCCCGAAAACGTAAGGTTATGGCGGCAGATTTCTTCCTTGATTGTAGTGAGCTATTTTTTGATGCAAGTCAGACGGAACATCGATATAATATTACTGCCACCTGTGGACAAACACATTCATGGAAAATTCACAATCCACATTCATGGAAAATTCACATAGAAAAATCTGCACAACCAGCGGTGTCCTCCCGGTCAGAAAGCAAGCTATCCATCATTTAAGCAAACGGGCCGTCCACTACTAACTACTAGGTACCGTAACCCTTAGTACGAGTTTTTATACCAAATTCGATATCGTATATCGAACAAATTTTGTATGAAAAACAGTACAGCGCCTCTAGTGGTTTTCACAATTCACTAAATTTAGACCAATCAGGGAGCTAGAATAAGTCGAAAACTATGTTAACTATTAATCCATTAAGATCTGTCAAAAGCGTTTACGATGAAAACTCGTAATATGGGTACTGTTGTAATAATATTAGTTCTAGGAGCTCAGGCTCACCTATATGTATCTGCGTGACTCCCTGGCCGATGTGCTTGAAGAAGGAGCTGCGTGCGTGCTCGCCCGCGAATGTGTACAGTAACTGGTGCGTCGTCAGCGAGAACACCTGCGTACAAATATACACATTGAACACTCATTTCAACTATAAATTAAAATATTTAAGGAATAATGAGGGCCCGGTGGCGTAATCGGGAGAACGGTTGGCTTTGAGCCAGTTCCCATTCTAGGTCTAGCGTGCTTACCATCTTCGACCGCATCATCACTTACCAACAGTTGAGATTGTGTTCAGACGCTAGCCAATAAGATCTATAAAAAAAAATACGTCTCCTTTGAAACTGGCAATGAGCAAGGGAACAGCGCAATAACCTCCGTCGGGTTTTCACTAAGAGATGTGTATCAACTAATAGGGCTGGGGTGCCTTTTCACCAGTAATGTGCTAGAAAAATAAGCGGCTTACGAGGAAACAATCAACCAATAGTATTACATCTAACAATGAAAAGTTGTCAAAGAAAATTAAGTAATGTACTATTGGTTGATTGTTTCCTCGCTCTGCTTTGGTGGATTGTCAGCCGTAGGGTACCTTTCCACAAGAGCTGTGCTAGGAAAATGAGCTGAGCGAGGTTGCGTAACGGGTACTGGAGCTGTGAAACGGTGCTCAGATGAGTAGAGCGAGGTCGCGTAGATACTTTTCCGATATGATGGGAATGCATGCGGTGAGCGCAGGGAAGCGCGAGCATCTGCTTCATAGAGTAATATAATGTAGGTACTGGACACAAAGAGTTGTCGTCACTAAAAATGTTTTTGTCCGATTTTTTTTATATCTTATAGTCTAGCGTTTGATCACTATCTCACCTGTTGGTAAGCGATGCGAACTGGCCAGGCGAACACTAGATAGTGTCCTACCACCATGCGGGGGTTGTTGGTTTCTTAACGATGTTATCCTTCACCGGAGGGCCACTGTGAGAAGCGCACATACATTTTTCGATAGAAAAACCCATTGGTGCACGGCGGGGTTTGAACTCGTTTGATCTATTTTCATCTATTCCGTTTTGAGTGCGTGGTGGACTTTAACCTAACTCACCTTGATATCACCATCCGCGGCCCCGATCCCGTACTGATCCTCTCTATGTGAGAGCGCCACACACTTGATAGGTCCGTGGTGGGCCTGCGCCCGGTGCCTCACGGCGCGAGCTCGCAGGTCCCACACGAGCACGTCGCCGCGACGTCCGCAAGAGACCAGAGCCCCGGATATACCCGCCCATGCGATGCAAGCTGCTCCGCCTTCGTGGCATGTCCATGCTGGAAATTATGTTGTTCATTTAACGATAGGGCATTATGTGTGCGCGGGTTAGACGAATAGTGGACTGTATATTTGATTTTTGGTTGATGCATGTGATGGACGACAAAAAAACTGCGCGGGAGTAGACAAGAGAAAAAGGCAGTTTTCGAAAGGTAAAGGAGTGCACAATACCTTGAGTCCTTGGAGCTGGCCTGCGTAGATAGCTTCACAGATATGGTACACTTCACAGCTTTGGTAGCACAATTACATAGGTATTTCAATTTAAAGCACGAGAGCGGTCGCCTCCATTGCGAGTTATTCGACGAGACTTGTTCCTTCTACCTCCGCGAGAGGCAGCACTGTCTATAGCGATCCGAAACGAGTATTTTCGGTCTCGCTCTTACATATGCGAGTAGGTATGTGCGGGAGCGTGATAAAGGAAGGGAGGGAAATATTGCATCAACCAAACATTACACTTTACTATTAAATTGCTATCATCGAAAATATTGAATTGGCGCAAACACGTTACATAACGACTTTACATCAATTTTTGAAAAGTGTCTCAATTAGATTCTATAGTGCTAATTAACCACTAACACAAAAATTTTATTTAATCGTTAAGTGCCATTAAAATGCATTTAATTTATGCATTTTCAAATTTCGCGTAATTGACGGACGCAGTGGATGCTATATTGCTCTGTGGTCATGACGTCAGTTGGCTGTGTAAAGAAATGCACTATAGCCGAATGACGTAATAACATGCCGACTACTATTTAATGGTGTTATGAAACAGATTAAAAAGCTGAAACCTTTGAATTGAATTTTAAGATTTATTTTACTATTTTATGAACGCTTTTCTTGAAATATTCCAACTACCCTCACGCTGCGACTGGGCTCGATAGTATAAAAGCGGACAGCGAGCGGGCATCGTAGTAGGTTAGGTTAATTTTTTTTAGTCTTTAAACTTAGAGATTTAATACTTCGGTATAATGTAACGGAAATACTTAGAGATAATTTTTGTACAGTATAAAATAAATATAATAGTAGATTATACAACAATTGAATAAAAAGGCAATTTAATTCCAGGGACTAAGTTGGATCCCGAGAGCAGCGAAGGATTCTAGAGTAGCGAGCGTAGCGAGGGATACAAAGACCGATATTACATTTTTTATTCACGAGTCGTGTAATAGTAGTACCTACTTATAGTACCTATTTATATTTATCATTATGTTATTATAAATGTGTAATAAATCTGGATTACTAAGGTACGGACACGCCGCAGCGTCCTGCGTGCGCGATCTAGGCGCTAGATCAGATAGCGCAGTAGTATTTGTACCGACTGGTTCACACCAAACGCGATCAGAAAACAATTGAAAAGTACTGAGATCGCGCCTGCAGATCGCAGGACGCTGCGATGTGGCCGTACCTTAAATCATTTAGTGCTGGTGAATGTGTGGAAACAGCACAATGTTGAAAAATCATGCTATTTGCGTTCTCACCGAAATTGCACTGAAAATCTTCAGTAACGTTCACATCTTTACTAAGGGTATAACTTGGACTATACTGTGACTTCAACTTGATCAGAAATGTAACTTTGACTCAACTTTATGGCTTGAATTCACAAAAACTTGAATATTTTTTATACTTTATTCTAGCTGAATACACTAATCGTGTGGAGCAAAACGAAAAAAAAAACAAAATTACCAAAATTGGCGGGATTTTTTTTCTATGTAATTATATAGCTTCTATGGTATACCTCTATTTAGCCAGCTAGTAGGATCTTTCAGCTTTATTTTTTGTACATAATTCGTATTTCGTGCTTGTTTCAAATTCAAAATGTTTTTATTCACCGAGTGAGTAAAAGAGCGTTTTATTCACTGCTATCGATGAATAAAGTTCTCTTTTTTGAGTGGTAATGGTAAAAAAATATTTCTGCGTCAAATTTTACGAGTACCATTCAAAAAAGTTTAAGAAATAAGAACAACTAAATTGTCAATTTACTTACAAACGACTAAAGCTTTCTTTATCGGCATCAGGGTATCCCATATCGCCACGTTTTTGTTCTCTGAACTGTGACCAGCTGAAATTAAAACACAAATTTAGTATTTATAAGATAGGATTTAGATAATAATAATAATTAATAAATAATAAATAAAGTTCTTTATTCAGTGAATAAATGTGTTGGTACAGTGCCACAAGTATAACTTGGCGGTGGTGGTTTTTGGAACTAATTCTTTTAATTGAAACTGTGAGTTTGACGTTTGAGAGATTACCGCGACATGATTGTTGATAAATCTGCTACATTAAAATAGTTCAATAATGCCAAAAGTAATTAAAAGTGGTTTAAGAGAAACTGTTATCAAAGTACAAAGTAAAAGCACAGTGGCGCACAGCCGCGCCAAGTTATAGTTGCCGGACTGTACGAGTACAACTAGTCATTTTGACATATCACTTACAATAACATTTACAATAGATGAATAGGAATAATGAATAGATTAGATAGATCCAAGATGATGTGCAATGCAGAAAAATATTATATAAATTAATGTTTAATGTTGTTGTAGAATGATTAATGAATAACTTACCTGTGGCAATTAAACTACAGGAACCTAAGAAAACAAAATCACTGATTCCTTTGCTGTGGCATTGGTGCGTCTGAAACAAATTAATAATTCACACTTAGGACTGTATTATAGAGCTCTGCGAAAGGTTGGAGATCATCCGAAGAGACATTGGAGCTCTGTGCATCTTCTACCGTCTTTATAACAGGGGAATGCTCTGAAGAGCTTTGTGACTTGTTTCAGACATCGCCATTCTTTTATTGGACTACTCGGCACCGTCAAAAAGCTCATCTCCGTATCTTACAGACTTGGAAGTACTAACTAGTACCTCCCGTTTTAATCGTGGCTTCTTTTCTCGCACCTGTAAGATGTGGAATGACCTTCCCACCACGATTTTATATAATGAAGGCTTTAAAAAAAAGTATCCATATGATCTATATGCCCGCTTAACATCAGGCGGATCGTCAGTATGTTTGTCATACTATAAGCATAAAAAAATAATGATGTTCGGGCGCCGATCCGTTCTTATCACGTAATGAAGCCATTTGATTGGTCAATTCGTATCATCGAGTTAACCAACGGTTGGTTGCAAGATTTGTATATCTCGAAGTGTGAGCATAATTATGTACCTCGTAGGAGCTACTTAAAAACTGTGTTACGGGGTCAGAGCCTCTCCAAGTCATTTTTTGTATTATTAGGTTTTATGATTGTGTTATGTTCACAGACCTGCTACTTAATATTAAACTTGTTTGCGTACACCGGCCTCAATGAGACCGACCTCGAACGGCGTTTGTCCCTTTCTTTTGTATGGACAACTTATATATATACTATACATATAGTATAGAACATATATAGCACTAGCAGGTTGTTAGACAAGGACACACTCCCACCCGGATGCCTGCAATTGGGCCGTGTATTGTTAAAGCATACGGTTTAAATTGAACTTGTCAAAACATCTGCAGTGCCGTGCAGTACACCATCCTTTTATATTACGTCTATGGTTACGTTATATCCTCAGTTTTATAATAAACACAATGTAAACTTACAAAGAAAGGTCTAGACGAAGCCTGCGCCTGACCCGCTTGCTGCGGCGAGGGATGAAGCTGCCACATGGCCAGGTTTCCATCAGCGTCCGCCGCCGCGAACTTGTTCCCGTAATCGGAGAACCTCACGCGGGTCACTTTGGCGAAGGCCCCGGGAGCCCGAGGTGACCACACGCAGGATGGATGGCCCCACTCCCAAAGCTGTACTGAACCGTCCGCTCCGCCCGTTAAGTCTGGAAGATATGTTTTTTATCTACCTTTATCTACGTAAGGTGTCCAAATTTCACCGGTTCCTGCTAAAGTTTCAGAAAGTATCTGACACATAAAGTGAGATAAATCTGACAGAGAAGTTCCTAATATATAGGCTATGAAAGAATATTAACAGTAACTAATGAAACTGGTTCTGAGTCTGGAAAATTGTTATATTTGTCTCGCTTTACATACTAATTATTACAACCTCGGCCGCATCATCAATTACCAACAGGTGAGATAGTGGGCAAACGCTAACCTATAAGATATTAAAAAAACTAAGATGTTGGCCCAATATCATAGAAATTATGGAGAGCTTGTTTTGCATTTGAAATGCATTCTAAATGCATCTCACAAATTACGTTTACCGATTCATGTACTAAGATGTAAGACGGCAGTGACAGGGTATTTACAAGGCCTCATTCAACATTTAATAAATAATAAACGAAATTATTGTAGAGTGCGATTAAAGACATTATAAAACTTACACAGAGGTTGGGTGGGATGCGCTGCCATTCTCTTGATATTGTCGATTTTATGCTTCAGCACCTATACATACAACACAATATGAGAATAGAATTAATATAAAATCCTTCTTAAGTATTGTGCAGTTTCTATCTGCCCAAATCTGCAAAAATCTAAGCAGACCTTTCTATATTTGGACATTGTTAACACAGACATGCTTCACAAAACTAATAAACAAACAGGCAACGGACGCAAACACAACAATAGCGGTGAAACGACAATAGCTAAGAAAAATAACTCTGGAACGACTATAAAACGCCTATGAAATAACGACAACATAAACCTTTAACAACTATAACTGTGATGTCGGTTTCTACAATGACCAAAACAAATCCGCAGACAATAATGAGTGGAAAATAAATAAACCAAACGGGTGAGACGGACGCCATGAACGTATAAAATTAACACGTGCCGCAGAAAATCAAAGATCAAAAACGAAACAAAACATCGAAGAAACCAATATTGGTTGTGTTGGGTACGATTATAAAATTCTAGCTGAACTTGTATCTGTTGCACTGTACTTGTATGCATTTTTGTAAGATCAACTAAAATAAATTACAAATACAATGTGAATAATGGTCACAGATTTGATGCAATTTTTGGCGTTAGATACCGTGATTCTCAACATAAAATTCGAGGATATTCAAGTATGATATCTGGGATCAAAGCAAACATAATATGGAATACGAAGTCAGGCGGGGACTATTCATCAAATAAAAACGTGAACATCGAGCTGGAAACAAAAGAGGGAAAGGAAAAGGGAGGTGCTGCTAATCACTGGTTTAGGAAGTGACGCGTGTCGACGGGGGGATGTCACTGACCGGTTTCATGAGAAGCTTCGAGCGGTGCAGGACCAGGCGGCAGTATTTCGGATCTTGGCAACCCGGAAACTGAAGACCCTTCACCTGTGACCAACATGCCCATACACTCACGAACACATTCTTACGACGGAACCCCTCACCTGGGGTATATTGGAATTCCCTTAGCATCTAACACCTAATCATCTAAAACAGTAACTTGAAGCAGTGGTTTTATATTTTATTTAACGTGATTCGATCATACTTATACTACCACAGACATCGTATCGTACCGTTGGCCGGTATTCTAGAACGATACCAAGAACATGCCTAGAACAAACCGATCGACTGGACACATGTTTGTTCTTGGCAAGAAGTGCAGACATTTGTTTGGCGGCGTGATTTCCTCCAATGAAATGGCCTTATTCCGCGCTAACAACGTAACGTAACCCGAGTATCGTTCTACAATACGCGCCTCAATATTTATGAACTCACGATATACATTGGCAACTTTCAGAGTGTTCCCAAAAGTTCTAGTTCTTCGTGTCATATGCAAAACCCCTGTTCCATATAACTGTTTCCCTTCACCGGATACAACACTATCGCAGTCTCCATCTCGGAACAGTAGTACGAGATTGAAAGTCGTCGAGACTGAAAGTGCGAAGCGAGGCGAACGTATACATGTTATGCGCACACCACACCACGTTACAACCCGGCTTTGTCTGGATGGATTGATGTCACCGTGCGAACTAAAGCACCCGTGATGTATAACTTTCAATGAGTGATGTGGAACTTCTAATTATCTATTCTATATTGTTTGAACACAGTGGTGATCTATCATGTGCGATTCTATTTCATTAAGCAAGGTATTCTTTTGTAAGATTCAGTTTATATTTAGACTGCAGCTTTTATTATTCTATTTAGAATAGAACGATCCACTCATCTCATTTTTTGTCTTGTTACCGCCACTGCGACAAAAAGTTAAGGAATGGAGTATCAAGAATACCCGGCTTTTAGGTATATTATAAATATGTTTAACGAAAGAAGGTATCACAGATCGTTATTTGTAAGTATTTTCTAGCATGAATCCATCCAGCAAAGCGTAGTTATTGTATTAGTGATCCCTCACGTACTGTGACAATATACTGTTCAAGGCCGGGGGGCACCGAGTGGCTACCTCGCCGCTCCTGCTGTGGAGGTTATTATTTACAACCAGTTAGTACCCGGACTGTACCCTTCTTGTGTTGATACTTGGATCAGGTGGATCTCACGTATTCAATAACCGATTTAAGAATTCATTGGTAGTGTCATTTTGTTAAATTTGACTCTAGTTACATTGACTCAAGGTTTATTTTAGATCGCTGTGTAGTTTGAATTGCTTACGCTATATAGTTTGGGTTGTTTACACTATTTTAATCAAGTAATAAGTAGATTCGATGATACTTTGTCTATGAAAAAATCAATAGACCAAAACAAAGCTACTTCTACCGTATTAATTCAGGTAAACAACCATTACGTCTAGAACCATTCATACTTTTTGATTATAACTGTACAAAAACATTTAGAAAATATTTTAACAACTATCATCAGCATTGAATACGTGCTTTTCAGATCAAAATTATCATCTTATTTAAGTTAGTATACACCGTACAACATTTATGGTAGTTGCCAACTACTCGAATGCTAGGAGATAGAAATGAACAAAATAGTAATATAATAACTGAAGTTTTTATTATTTGTATGGAATAATAGAGGTAATTTTAAGTAAGTGTAAAACGAAGAATTGGTCTACAGTGCTCTTTCATCAGTAGATTGAAAGTGCATGCTTTAATAAAACCTTGGATATAGGTGTATAATCCAATATTCTTTGTTAGTTCATTGAGGATAACATTGTATATGATTAATACAAATCTTATCAATCTATCAAACTTCTTTAAAAACAATACATTTTCTCGCATCTGCATTGTTTTTGAATACCACCTTGGTCTTTATGTTTATATTATAGTACGTTGCGCTTACTTATCATATAAAACTGCTGTTTATTAAGGGGGTACGATTTCCATTAAAAAGTATAATGCACAAATTTACGAGTAAAAGAAGCAGTAACTTGCACTGAAATCACATCTTCTGGTCTTGTATATAAGTCTTAACATGTTTCCCTTATCACTATTTTATCATGATACTAGAGATTTCTATGCTATTGCTTTAATCTGACATTTGGTGTAAAACAGACAGTTGGCTTAGTTGTAATAATTCTCAGATATAAAGAAAGATTCAGGTGTTTCAATACCGTGCCGGATTTACTGTGCCCCATAATCAGTAACATGAATTATAATTCTTAAATCAGAAAATGTACCTCTCATTCTATAAAATATGTAAGTAATTGTAAACTTAAAACTTTTGCGATTTGAACAAATAGTTATAAATATTAAAATACGGGACTAAAACATTCATTTTATTACCTCAGTCTTCTCGTGACCACGGCATGGACCGCGGAAGTTCTCCATGACTAGGAGAGCGGTGGGGCAACACAAAGATACCTTCATTACCAGGTAGTGAAATGGGAAGGGGCCCTCCCCGTTTCATTTTAGGGAGTAATTGGCCCCCTCTGCCCCCCACTTCCGCTGCTCCTGGACCACAATCAAAGCAACTTGGTCAAAACTTGGTAACTAAAATCAATGTTTTAGCGCGATAAGTACCATATTTTAGTATTAATAACTATATCAATAGTACATTAATAACTTAGGTATAGATTTATACTTACAACACTAGCGCCGCGGCCGGTTTGGCTCGCCATACCGACTGGGATCTGTGGTGCGTTCGGATTCAACGGTGAACTGTTACCGGTGCCTGGACCGGACCCAGTGTTGGGCCTGGAAAAAAACAGATTCTATTATACCAATGGGTCACTATGTGTATGGGTCAGTATTTAACTTGGATTGTCACATAGGATACTTTTATAAGATCGTTTAAAAAACTAAAAGATCCGACTTCAAATACCGCGCTATTAATTATCAGTACCAAGTTTGAGGTGTTTATCTCCATATCTCTGGAGATACTAATCAGATCTCGATGAAATTACTATGGTACCAGCCTTGGGATATCTCCTTTCCAACAAAAAATAATCATCGAAATCGGTTCATAAACGACGAAGTTATCCGCGAACAAACATAAAAAAAATATATACGGTCGAATTGAGAAATCTCTCTTTTTTTGAAGTCGGTTAAAAACATCCTTTTTTTGGAATTCGTTCGCGAAACCATGGGACCCAGCTAATCTACTATAAAAAAGTAAGAAGAGACTCACTTGTCTTGATGCTGAATCAGCAAGAAGCCAGTATCGGGTAAGGTGGTGGGATCAGCCGCCAGCCCCAGTAGATCTACTTCGCACTCGTCTTCCGCCCAACTCGCTCCACCTTTCAGCAGGAGGGACACGTCCATCTCCTGCACCTCCCGCGCTGTGGCCACGGCCAGGAGGCAGCCTCCCACCTGTCAAAATTTACAGGAGTTGTAACAGAAAATATACCTCTATATGATACCATACCTTATAAGATCGTTTAAAAAACTAAAAAGAACCGACTTCAATGCCGCGCTATTAATTTTCAGTACAACTTTTGAGGTGTTTATCGCCATATCTCTGGAGATACTTATCAGAACTCGATAAAATTACCATGGTACCACACTTGGGATATCTCTTTGCTAACAAAAAAAAGAACAATCAAAATCGGTTCATAAACGACGAAGTTATCCGCGAACAAACATAAAAAAATAAACATATATATATATATACGGTCGAATTGAGAAACCTCCTCCTTTTTTGAAGTCGGTTAAAAAGGAAAATAAGGATTCCTTATAGGATCACTTTGTTATCCGTCTGTCTGTATGTCTGTCAAGACCCTTTTTGTCAGTAGCACGTAGTCACTTTTGGCTGTGAAAAAATCAAACTTGAAAGTCAACGCGATCAAAAGATATGACCGTTTATCTCGCATATTCTGCGATTTTACAAGGGAATCAAAACTTATAGGGTACAACCCGATGACCTAGAATCATGAAATTTGACAAGAAGCAAGGACTAAATCTGAAAACCATAAAACGTACCGTAAGTGAAAATCTGTAATACGTAGTTTAATAACAAAAAAAAGTGAATTTACTATTACAAACTTATTATTTGCGGTTGGTGGAATACATTTTCTATGGATCGAACTGCAAAGTTAAGGTTGTCCATTAACCTAGTTCGACAAATTTGTACGGAAGCCTCGGTACGCGAGTTCCAACTCGCACTTTGCCGGTTTTTTATATCGTAAACGCTAGAAAGTTTGACCACTATCTCACCATGATTGGTAAGTGATTATGTGACCTAGGATGGTAGCAGTTATTGATGTTTAACTGTACTCTAAAATTCATCCTGTAAACACTATACAGCCTTATACCTTTTTTAAGAAAATATTTACGACTAAGCAAACGATTGACTACAATCTCACCTGATGGTAAGTGACGATGGAGGCGAAGATGTAGCACGCTTGCTCAGTAAATACCTTACCACTCTCGATTTGAACACGGTTATACTTTAGAGGAAACACAGTCGACGACAGTGAATTCCATTCTTATTATTATATCATAGGCTGTTCTTATGAAAAACGAGGAGGCAAAATGTTTTGTGCGGGTTTTTGGAATGTCTTCCATAAATGGATGCCGTCTTGATGTTTCTCTAGATGATCTATAGAAGAATGGAGACGATGGGATAAGATAACCTAGCAAATGACTACTACAATGATAGTACATACCTTGTTCAAACAGAAAGCAGCAATGGAATCCTGTTCCTTGTGTATGATTCTCACTGGGTTGTGTAGTTCCAAGTCCTTGGCTCGATGTAGCGGCCCGGACACCGTCGCCGTGGATATTGACTGAGTTCGACGACGGGTGAACACCGCGCGGATGAACAGTTCCTACAATACAATCACGTGGTTATTCATTTCATCGATTATCCTGTGCAATATAGCAACGGTAGAAGCGTGTTTTTTCTTGTCAAACAACATGCTAATCAATTTATACTACACTAGCAGCCCGCCCCGGTTTCGCACGGGTAGAACATATATGCCTACAAAATTTGCATCAGTTTGTTGCATCGAATATAAAATATGAACATATTTAACAATCATCGTCATATTTCATCCAATTTACACAAAACCTTAAAGAATTATGCACCTAAACCTTCCTCATAAACACTCTAGCTATTGGTGAAAACCGCATGATAATCCGTTCAGTAGCTATTGAGATTATTGCGAACAGACAGACAGACGCAGTGATGAACTTTGTGTTATAATACTTACGTAGTGATATTGGACGGCCCTTTGGCGTAAAGGATAGTTACCCTGATTCTGACCCGACGGTCGCTGGTTCTAATCCTAGCTATATACCTACCAATGAAAGTTTTATAATATTATTATAAAACTTTCATTGGTAGGTAGGTATTATATAAAATTCGTTCAATCGTTATAAAACTATGAGCTTTTTTCTAGTTAATTCAAAATCAACTTTCATAGCTCTGATCAATTCGAAAATCTTCTTCTTCAACATAGATCAGTCGGGGTGGTTTAAAATATTATATTATTATATATATAGATAAATATTATTTTATACAATAGATCATATTATTATACTATATTGACTTCAAATTGATTGTGATCGGTGGGGATCTACAGCATAGCTAAGCTTATAATAATATTTTCGAAGTAACTATGACCTAATCTGTGGTTTCACTGCAAATATTTTATTAATTTTGCGATGCGTGTTTGTGAAATTCGTGATATCTTCTAGAGTTTTCATTTGAATTATATACTGTAAAGGAAAATTTTAATCTATAAAATATATATATATATATATATATATATATATATATATAGCCAAGCTAATTAACGTAATTATTTGGATAATGATTAATACTATATACTTGAAAATAGCCTTGGAAGTTATGTAATATTTTTTAACAAAAATTTTAAGATTAAAATGGTTACTGTGAGTCAACCTTAAGAGATAGACATATGCTGTCGCGGACTTTTTTGTAGGTCTTATTAAGTTGTACAACTCTTGCATAGAAAATATTCTTCTATCTATTTTTAATTAAGCAGCGTTCGTAAGAAACGTGTTATTTCGACCGTTTTTTTGCCGACTTAGGTTGCAAATTAGGTCTCCATGAATGTACATTTGATTTAAACGGGATAATATATAGCCTATTTTAATTCCGAAAGTCCATTCTATGTATTAGTGAAAGAATTTTTTAAATCAGTTCAGTAGTTTTTGAGCCAAATCATTACAAACATACAAAAATACAAATGTTCTCTCTTTATAATATTAGTATAGATGAATGCAACAATAGACGTGTTCTAGAGTTGAGACCACGGCTCGGCAAACAAAGCGTAGGACGCCCTCCAGCTACGAGTAGATGGAGCGATGATATACGCATGCTGGCTGGCAGCGGTTGGAAACAAGGAGCTGAAGATAGAGCTCAGTGGCGTGCCATAGGAGAGGCCTATGTCCAGTGGCCGAATACTGACTGTTAATGATGATGATGAATGCAACATCCTCGAAAGACTCGCCCTTGAATAGAAGTTTCATCCCACTATATATCAAAAACGACATTCTTCGGAAAAAGCATTTTTAAAATGGCACCAAAATTGTATATTAAGTTACCGGACAGCATTAAGAATAATTAATTATCTATATTTAAGAACACCTTATGTATGTAAACGCTTGACCGAGAAATGGTATTACAAAGTTGACGAATTTTTAAAGGAAGAGTAGAATTTTGAATTAATTTTATTATAATCCACTTAATATGGCTATTTAGATTAAGACAATTGTTTATTTAGTAATATTTTAGCGTTGATTTGACATTGATTCTTTATTAAATATATAAAATTTAATATATATAATATTTTACTCCATTGTTTTTATATATTGTAAAATTTAAAGAATCAACGGGTACAGTATATATGTTGTTTAATTTTGTACACCTAAAAGGCATGCTACAGTGTTCATAATTTTAATATTACACCATTTGTATTTCAATACTCAATACTTTATTGCTTCCATAATTGTTGTACATAAAGTTCTTATATCTAGATATCTAGGTACATGAGATCATTAATCTCTAAAATGTTTACCTGTAGTGCAATAATAAATAATTTGAAGTTAGAAACACAAAGGGTTCCGCGGTGGTTTAAAACAAGCCAACCGGTCAAGTCGTTCGACTCTAGCAAACAAGCAGACGGTCCACTGGATGGGAAGTGGTTACCGTCGTGAATGAACAAGTGCAACACTTGGAGTGTCAATAATGTTTTTTTTTTAAATAAGTAAGCGTTGGACCACTGTCTCACACGTTAAGTGAAGATATGATCGACGATGTAGCACGCTTGCCTAGAATATACCTGTTCACTCGCGATTTAAAGACCACCGGATCGCGTTTCCAATTGGTCAACATTTTTACGCCATTTGAAATATTTCTTGTCGTATATCTCCGGAAAAACTGCAGAGCTCATTCTACATTTACCACTGTGTTATTAATTATGACCGTTACTTACCGTTTATTGCGATAAGAGCGATATCAAAATCGGGCAACTAATAAAAATGTCAGATAATCCATACAATTATTATAAAAACGTTTGTAACTCTGTCACTCTGTCTGTTTGTCACGCCAAAACGGACGATCCGATCTCACTGAAATTTAAGAAAGATATACTTTATGGCATGAGGATGAACTTATGCTACTGAATTCTTGGTGTACGAGTACGAGAAGTCGCGGGTATCAACTAGATTATAAAAAAACAAACTCCGAAAAATACCTGCACTGGTTCTTGTTTAACTAGATAGCTCCACAGTCTCCGCGCAGGCGCCGCACTGAATAGCGCAGAGTTGAAGGGTGTGTTGTGTTTCTCTAACAGACATCTGTAATCAAACATGATTAGTTTTGATATTATCTTGCATTTGCGAACCACGCGCCGCGCGACCTAACTACAGCTCCACGATGTAAATAAACTGGCCAAGTGCACGTCGGACTCGCACTTGTAGGGTTCCGTAACACAGTAGAGTATTTTATAACTATAATTTTACGCCACCAAAAAATTAACTTTATTGTTCATAGTGTTTGTATGAAACTCAAAACTGCTGACTGTTTTAGATTTTCACTCCCTTACTCAAAAAGTTAGGGGGGAGGGGGGAGGGGGGGGGAAGGCAGACATTTTACCACTTTAGACGTGCCTATCTTTGAAATGATTGACTTTGAGAAAAATTGGTTATAGGAACCTCAATGTCATTTTTGAATACCTATCTATAGACAACCCGCACGTATAGGTTTAATGCATTTTTTTAATATTACCTTTAGTTACATGTACTTATTCTTGTATAAAAATCGTAAAGCGGTTCACAGTATACACCTACCTACCAAGTTTCAACTGTGTAATCTTAATAGTTTCGGAGTAATGTGGCTGTGTCATACGGACGAACAGACACACAGACATGACTAATGTATAAGGGTTTCGTTTGTTGACATTCGGCTACAAAATCCTAAAAATAACGCGGAACAGTCTTTGGTGACTTCCGATAGAAGAGAAAACTAAGTAACTTGTGAATTGTATTGTCGAGATACACAGTATACATATAGCTCATGGGAAGTGTGCGGTGACAATGACACGAGTTTCACGCTTTTTTTCACCCAAATAGTACACATATATACACAGTATACATATAGCTCATGGAAAGCGTGCGGTGACGATGACGCGAGTCCCATGATTTTTGGTTCGCCAAAAATGTGCTCAACGCGCCTAAAGAAGTTTTCACTTGTACCGTACCTTTACTCAGCCTGTACCCTTAGTACGAGTTTTCTTACCAAACTCGATATCGTATATAGAGCAAATTTTGTATGAAAAACAGTACAGCGCCTCTAGTGGTTACTACATTTAATTAAATTTAGACCAATCAGGGAGCCAGAATAAGTCGAAAACTATGTCAGATCTGTCAAAAGCGTTTACGATAAAAACTCGTAGTACGGGTACTGAGCACCGCGCGTAACTACGCCCTTGGGACCGGCGGGCTGTTTACTCTTATACCATTGCGATATAATTAATTTCCCACAGGTGGTAGGAGCTCGAGCATTATTCGCCAGACTTGTTACCATAAAATATCACCACCAAGGAGAAAATCTGCCGCCATAACCTTAGGGTGTTCCTGCAGCACAACCTCTGTGAGTTAGACCATTCTAGGCCTATCGTGTTCACCATACTCGACCACATCATCGCTTACCATCAGGCGAGATAGTGGTCAAACGCTAGCATATCAACACCAATATTATAAATGCGAAAGTCAGTTTGTATATTTGTTTGTTTGATACTTCTTCACGGTCAAACGGCTGGACCGATTTAACTGAAATTTTGCACAGGGATAGCCAGTATTATGGATTAGACTATAGGATACTTTACGACGCGGGCGAAGCTGCGGGGCACAGCTAGTCAAATATAAAAAAACAAATCTCTCTTCATCTCCACAAGCCATATACAGAATTGTTTTTATTTTTTTTACTGAACATTATTTATATATTATATTATACTGAAGTGTTTTTTCAAAGAAGCGTAATTTTCAACCGACTTCCAAAAAGAAGGAGGTTCTCAATTCGTCCGTATGTTTTTTTTCTTCTTTTTTTGTGTGTATGTTACGCGATTACTCCGTCAATCGTGAACCGATACGAATGATTCTTTTTTTAATCGGTAGGGTACATTTCAGAGGTGGTTCCGTTGTAATTTTATTGAGATCTGATAAGTGTCTCCAGAGATATGACAATAAACGTCTCAAACTTGCTACTGAAATTTACTCGCGGGGCATGGAAGTCGGTTGTTTTAGTTTTTAAAATGTCTTAATTATTATTAAACTATCTTAAATTATTTTATGTTAGATATGTACCTGTATTTGTTGATAGGCGGCCCCTGTGTCTGTTGTTCCGGGAAACATCCGGGGATGTAGTGGGGCGGCGGAGCGCGGGACTCCAACGTTTCCGTCAGCTGTTGTTGCCATTGATCCACGCGTCGCAACGCGCCGTGTACTGTGGGACTTGTTGTTGCTAGCTCTGTTGAAGAGTTTACAATTCGGTACAAACTACGACAAAATAATAACTAGGAGGAATCAGGAAATGTAACTGCGTTAAAAAAATGACCCAACAAAAGTCGTGTCCAAGCAGGCGGGGTTAAAAGTCGTGCCAAGCGCGTCATTAGTGGGACATTTGTCTTGTTTGAATTAACTGTCATAACAGACATTGCAGCACATGCGCCAACCAATCCCTGCTTTCGTTCCGAATTTCAATGAATCTCCAAGCAAATCATTTCTAACTTCGAAAGTGATTCTTATTTTGAATCTACGTCGTTTTGGTTTGAATGGTCTTTTCGTGTGAATTTTTTGCTGAATTAGACTGCCTGGCTTATTATTTATTCGTAGGGTACAACTGACGCGGTTGAATTTACACCCCGTTTTGTTGCCAGCTCTTGAAGATACATTTATTTGATACAGCTGACGCAGTTGAATTTACAGCCTATTTTTCAATGAAAATATATAGCGGAATAGTCGTCGAACTCCCAGTGAAAATAATTGGAGACATCGTACACAGCTGTTTAGTTTTCCCTTACTTCGTTCCGATTATTTTCATAGGGCGTTATAAAATATGCCATAATAATAGTACCTACATAAAAAATATGGATATGGTCAAATAAGGCTTTTGAATTAGATATTCATTGGAACGGATAACTTCTTAATTTAAACATTGTCATTATTTTTGTCATTGTCATTTGCATCACTAATCACTACGTATATGAACACATATAACTATCATACCTATACGTATATAACATATCAAAATATGGAAAACAAACTATATACGAGTGAATGCAGGTATGTATTAAGCCGAATTTACATTACGGAACAAGTTTCATGCATGGTGGAATTAATTTCATGACACCACTTTCAGTGCCTGTAAAACTAGTTTCATTAAAAATTAAAAGCGGCATGTGTGTTCATGGCACCGCCAACTTTAGCGACACTAGTGTGGCGTCGTGTTTATACGATAAAATTAGTTGCATGACACTAGTAACATCCAAAAATGTTTCTTAATTAATGTCCTGGAACTACTTTTATTCCACTAGTTTCATAATGAATTCCACTAGTTTTGTAGTGGTAGAACTTCTGCTAGTCCGCCTGGGGCGGTACCACAACTTTTTGCGAATTATTTTTAGCCATGAAATAGGAATGTTTTTTGGTTCAAATGGCAAGATGTCCAGTGAGACTCAACATCTTTACGTCTCAAGGTAACAGGCGCAGTGCAGTGACATGCAAAATTTTGGACTGCCAGAATTTTGCATGCCGCTGTATCTATAATAGGTAGAAGTCATCGCTTACCATCAAGCGAGCGTCGTGCTTGTCCTGTTGTAACCTTTTACCATAAAAATGTTAATTCGGTTTTAGATTTTCTGAATATACAATGTTAGTTTTAGCATCGGTCAAAACCAGAAACTCTCCAAAAGTATCAACATTTTATAAGAATCTTACCAGACATTTCAATCCCACATAGCTGCAGGAAATGTTGTAACTTCTGCTGAGCGAGTCTCAACACGGCGACTCGCATCACGTACCACGAGTACGAGTCCGGGTCCGAATGTTCCGTGTTGGCGCCTTTCTTCTCTGGCCTAAGGAAACAATATTATATAGTAAATATTAAACTTTCGCGATTTACACACATAGTTATATTGTAATACGGGACTTTTTAAATCAATGAAAATCTGCAGATGTCGTCAGTATTGTGTGTGTCGCAATGGCAACTCCGATCAAGATCTAATGAGGGTAGTTTCAAACTACTCTCAAACATAACAATGCTGATACCCACAACTTCAGTCTTCTCGTGACCACGGTCAATGCAACTTGATCGAAACGTCGAGGTAAATAAAATTATGTTTTTAGCGCGATAAGTCCCGTATTACAATATAATTAAACAAAATAATAATTATTTTAGGTATATTTAAATATATTAATTTTACGGTCGTAACAGCGGGTCCTTGGGACTCTGAGGCTAAGGAATTTGTGCTGGACTTGGGACAACATTTGCGGGAGAAGGGTCGCGATCCCCGGTCAGGTTGGTTCATTATCCAGCAAATTTCCCTGGCAATCCAGCGTGGCAATGCCGCTAGTGTGATGGGGTCTTTTGGTATAGGTTGGGCGCGCGAGGTACGGCATCAGGACTTACAGTCATAATCTTTTTGTATACAGGTATCGACTAATATTATTATTTATATTTTTAATTGAACTATTTTTGTAATTGACGTGTATTGTTTTGTACCAATAATAATTTCAATTGACATAATTAATTGTACCAATAAATAACATAATATAATATATATTTAATAATGTATTATTACTATTAATGATATATTAATTATTATAAACCCTTTTGAAGAACTATCGACCTATCTCGCTCTTAAGACATGTCTATAAGTTGTTTTCTAGAGTCATCACAAATCGACTCGCGCGTTTGCTCGAAGAATTTCAACCCCCCGAGCAGGCTGGGTTTCGAGGAGGATACGGTACCATAGACCACATCCACACAGTGCGGCAGGTTATACAGAAGACCGAGGAGTATAACCAGTCCCTGTGCTTAGCGTTTGTGGACTATGAGAAAGCCTTTGACTCCATTGAAACCTGGTCTGTTCTGGAGTCTCTGCAACGGTGCCAAGTTGATTGGCGATACGTCCAAGTGTTGAGAGGTCTATACTGACGCCGCGACGATGACCGTCCAAATAAAAAATCAGCAGACTGAACATATCCACTTACATCGAGGAGTGAGATAAGGGGACGTTATTTCCCCCAAATTGTTCACAAACGCTCTAGAAGATATGTTGAAAACGCTGAACTGGAAAGGAAGGGGCATAAATATAAACGGCAATTACCTCTTACACTTGAGATTTGCGAATGACATCGTCATCATGGCTGAAACCGTGCAGGACCTGCAATACATGCTGACCACTGCTGATTCTTCTGCACGCATCGGTCTCCGGATGAACTTGGATAAGACCAAGATCATGTTCAACGAACATGTTATTCCGGAACCGATTGCCTTAAACGGAGTTCCTCTCGAAGTTGTTGACGAATATGTCTACCTTGGGCAAATCTTGCAATTGGGCAGAAACAACTTCGAGAAGGAAGCTCGCAGAAGGATACAGCTTGGATGGGCAGCATTCAGAAAACTTCGTCGAGTCTTTACATCGCCCATACCACAAAGCCTGAAGACGAAAGTCTTTAACGAGTGCGTCCTACCTGTTATTAATTACTGAGCCGAGACGTGGACACTGACAGTACGGATGGTTCACCAATTCAAAGTCGCTCAGCGAGCTATGGAGAGGGCTATGCTAGGAGTTTCTCTAAAGGATCGAATTCGAAACGAAGTCATCCGTCAGAGTACCAAAGTAATCGACATAGCTCAAAGGATTAGCAAGCTGAACTGGCAGTGGGCTGGTCACATCTGTCGCAGAACCGATAACCGTTGGGGTAAACGAGTTCTAGAGACCACGGCTCGGCAAACGTAGTGTAGGACGCCCTCCAACTAGATGGAGCGATGATATACGCAAGCTGGCTGGCAGCGGTTGGAAACGAATAGCTGAAGATCGAGCTCAGTGGCGTGCCATAGGAGAGGCCTATGTCCAGCAATGGAACGGAAATTGACTGATAATGATGAAAAATGATTTGTAAGTAAGTACTTAGATTTAAGAAGGCAAGTGCCTGAGATTTGCTGTGAATTTCGAAATATAGGCTGGCATTTTGTTACTATATCTCACCTTATTATTGTTATATACCGGCTGTAATTCACGTACCTTTAGTCGAATTTTCTCGACCTAGGTTTCGAGCGAGTCAGTCGCTCTTCCTCGGGAGTGAGGTCACGCGGTGAGATCGCGATGTTCACTCCCGAGGAAGAGCGACTGACTCGCTCGAAACCTAGGTCGAGAAAATTCGACTAAAGGTACGTGAATTACAGCCGGTATATAACAATAATAATGTTACAAATTCACGATAATTTTAAAATTAAAATATATCTCACCTGTTGGTGACTTACTATATTATATGGTTGAGGATAGTTAAATTTTATGTATTATTCTTGAGATATATTTATATGTATTAGAGAGCCCTGTGGTGTAGTGGGAGAATGGTCGACTTTGACGCCAAAGGTACCGAGTTCAATCCCCGCCGTGCACCAATGGATTTCTCTATCGATAAATGTATGTGCGCTTTTCACAATGGCCCTCCGGTAGAGAGAAAACATCATTAAGAATCCTCCAACCCTCGCCATGGTGGTAGGACACTACCTAGTGTCCGCCTGGCCAGCTACTACTCTACATTTAGAACATCTGTCGCCAAACATCTGTTGTGTTCCGGCAGCCATCCTTGAGATCCAGTTCCCATTCTAGGCCTGGCGTTCTACCATCCTCGACCACATCATCACATACCAACAGGTGAGATACTGGTCAAACGCTACCCCACACTTGTATGATATAAAAATATACATAATATCTTAGTAAACATATTTATATTAATTCAGATGCTAGTGCTTACTTAGCGGTGGTATCAAAGATGTCATCGTCATCCGGTTCACTCTCACTATCCTCCGCGTCTTCCGCGCCAGACTCCGCTGAATCGTAGTCGTAGTTCTCTGGGTCTTGTTCCGCAGTCGGCTGAAATAATTCACTTCATTTAAAAATAATTATAACATACATACATAAAATCGCACCTTTTCCCGTTGGGGTAGGCAGACAATTCTTTTCACATGCTACGATCATGACATACCTCTTTCGCTTCTTCAAATTGCTAGAAAACTGTTTACAGTGACAGGATATAAAATTTTATGAAATCCCTTTAAATAAATGTTTATGCTTGTGACCGTAAATTTTATGTTATGTATAGGAAGATGTCTTCAACACTACTAGAAGACTAGTCTCTTTCTTGACCGTCTTTCGTTACCTCGTCGTACCTTAAAAAATCATCTTGCTTGTAAACTCAAATAAAATGTAGTTAGACAAAACTGTAATGAAATATACGAAGGCTTTGTAAAAGTTCACGTTCTGTTATATTTGATTTAAGCTATAGTGTCCAACTGGTAGGCAATGATCTCAGCCATAGTTTTCCACGAATATTTTTTATACTAAGGCTATTTCTGTCGATACAAGCGGGTGGGCCATTATATCGTCATTTCTTTCGTGAATGACCTTTACGAAACACTAAGAAACTACGCTCCATTCCAAACAGACATCACAGATGCAGGCTTCAAAAGTAAGCAGCTTAAGGCTTAAATATTCCAAATCGACAAGTTTTTGATTCAACAGCAAACAATTAAATATAATTTGTTTTGATCAGAAAAGTAGTTCAAGAAACATTCTTGACTATTTAATGGTTCAAAACACGATATTTACGACTTCACTCGATCATAAAAAAATACGAAAACAAAGACATTTAAATTGTTTTTTGGGTATTACTTAATGTCCATTAAATTCTGACTCACAAAATATATGCCAAAAAATAGGAAAAGAAGTTTAAAAGGAAATTAAATGGATAGTTTTATTCCAAATAGTCCTTATTTTTTTTTTTTGTATTATATAACAAAGTGGCCAGCGCGCCTCACTTCAGTAGACCGCGAGGCGTCTTCGAGCTAGCTGGCTTACAGTTTCCCGCTACGTGATTGGACGGACGGAGGTATCGCTATATACCGACTGCGCTGAAATATAGTGGCCTTAATTGGTTGGGCATATACTCACAGACGGTCGACGAAGCCTGTAAAAAATAGAAAAACGCAAGCTTTAACAATGCAACACTAACCTTGGTAAGCAAGAAGGTCAATATACTACAGAGAGGCGGCACGAACTGTTCTCTATAGGTGGGTCTTCCTTCTTGTATATGTTTATGAGGCGTGGTCGGCCCAAGGCCCAGTAGGCGCATGTTGAGCAGAGCGCGCTTTTCTCGCAGCGAGGACCATACTGACGTGCCTTCTGCTCGCTCCACCAGTTTAGGCTGGAAAATACACAGTTATTTAATATAATAGCGCGAATCGGCAAACGTAGCGTAGGACGTCCTGTGACCAGGTGGAGCGACGACATACGCAAAGCGGTGGGCAGTGACTGAAAGGGAAGAGCCGGAAATCGGGCTCACTGGCGCGTCTTGGGAGAGGTCTACGTCCAGCAGTGAACTGATGATAATGATGATGTTTTAAATATAGACCTAAATGCACAGATATAGCCAGGACAGGACCTGTGCGCTATCTAAATTTATTATCAATCATTAATTTTGTAAAAAAAAATAATTTGAACATATCGTCTGCAAAGTTCGTAAATACATATATTTATAAGGGCTGACAGTAAATAAAGATTAAATTAGCTTTGTTGATGTCATAGATAAAAAGTCGAGTTTTTCAAGGTCACCAAATCCATAGAGAATAAAAAATAATTTTATTTTGTCCCACGTGTTTCAAGAAACGACATGAAATGAAATTATTTATTTTCAAGAAATATGGTAAAACAGATGACAGTTAAATGATGTGTAGCATATTTCGCCAAAATACTGACATGCAAATATTGAAAAAGCGAGGTATAACTCCCGGCACAGATCTAAACGTTTGATCTTCAGTATGTGCAGAAGTTAATCATAGATCTGTGGCACGAAACTCTGGATCTCTGATTGGTCTGTCAGTGAGAGTTTGGATCCCGCGCTGTCATCACATGACTGTACCGATGTGCAACAGTTTTGCCTGTATACAAAATATAACCAAGTTCAGTAACTTACTTGAGGCGGCGCGGGCGCGGTAGTCAACAACCGTCTAACACCTCCTCCGTACAGCCTCGAGTGCGCCTTTCCATCAGCAATATGAGCAGCTAGCCGGTACAACAGATGCGCGTCCCGGGCCGCTAGCGCCCATCCTAACAACGCGAGGTAGACCGCACAGAACGCCTCCACTAGTAACACTGGCAGGCGAGGAGAGTCTTCTTCTTCCGCTGCTCGTAAGGCCAAGCCACGAAGCGCCGATACACCTGAAACAAAATTCATCTTTAGCATTCTTTATCATCATCATCAGCCTATCTCCGTCCACTGCTGGACATAAGCCTCACCTATGGCACGCCACTGATTCGATTGATTGATTGCCAACTGAGTTCGATCTTCAGCTCTATTTTTTCCTCTTCATTTTTCTTTTTTTTTTTTTAGCATTCTTACTGACTTCAAAAAGGAGGAGGGTTTTTACGGGTTATACTTTCATTAGTTTTCGATTGGTGTTACAACGCTTTCATTCCTTGTATTTCTAACATTAGTATTTTTCAACAACCTTTGCTTTAATGAATATTTTCACTTAATTATATTAAACCAGCATAGACATCTGAGAAGGCATCGAAGGCATCAAAGCCCACTTAGCGAGTGTAGTGAAACTATTTTTGTAAGTTGGTGAAACTATTTTTTTAATTTCTTTAGGCGTCTGGGGTAAAAATGCAACGGAAGTGCCGTAGCGTCACGGTCCCAATGCAACGGAAGTGACGCGTCATGTTATATTTTGTATTTATAAACGCCCTCTATTGTAGAACGGCGTCTCTACGAAGACGTATTCGCTATCATTCGGGTGTTTGTCCCGCTAAGTTCAACAGATGGAGTTGTACAAAATAATTCCCATATTTAGGTATTATTATTATTCAGATATTTATTTGTTTTCTTATTCAGATATTAATTCGTCTTCTTTTTAGCATTAGGCTTTTTACAATATGATATATCAAAATAATAAACAAAATTACTATAAAACTTACATATTATAAAAAACCTAATCCTAGATAGCCGCAGGCAGCGGGACAGGGCCCAAGCTACCGGTGGTTAGGACTGCAGAGAGAGGAACCTCCTGACGATGCCTGCCGTGTCAAGAAGTACCGTCTTCGGTATCTGGCCCTTGATCCAGCCGTCTAGCGAGTCTCTTGAGATGTTGGTCGAGACTCTTTGCTATAAGGCCGTTCGCAGAAATATTATTATTATTCATGTATTTTTTAATGAAAACTGCTTTATGTGAATAAATTACGAATACAAAAATATCAAACCTGGCCATTTGTTTGGGAGCGTGGTGACGTTGAGCTCCTCGATGGAATGTCGCCGAGGTCGTATTATCATTTGACTAGTGCCGGGAGTTTCTGCTATTATTCTGCAAAATAAAGTGGTACACTGTCGATACTGATTTCTGCTATTATTCTGCAAAATAAAGTGGTACACTGTCGATACAGATTATTTGAGGTCTATCTATGGTGATCCTAATAAAATCTCTTGAGCCTCTTAAAAAGACTAACATGTAAAATGTTAGTCTTTTTAATCGACTTCAAAAAGGGGGAGGTTCTCAATTCATCGACATTTTTTATTTTTTATGTTTGTTCCCGATTACTCAAAATGCCTGGACCGATGCGGAAAAATCATTTTGAATTTGTTTAAAAAGTTTGTAATTCTCAGGTCTAATTTAAATTTCATTGAGATATATTCAATATCTCCAGAGATATGGAGATAAACACCTCAAATGACTAGCGCGACATTTGACCGGTCCGAGTCGGATCTTTTAGTTTTTTAAACGATCTTAAATTATTAGAAGATTTAAAACGTACCCATCATGATGGTGCGTGTGTTTCAAGCTGAAAGTGTCAGAGTCACACAAACTCTGGTAAATGCAGGCGGAGAGCGCGACGGCCAACTCTCGTAAGGTGTGCAGGATTCTAGTAGCGGAGCCGCCTGGGATTCCTAGCTCGCCTATTGTACCGAGCATGTCGTGGGCTACCGACTGAAACAAAATTAAGAACGTCAACACAGGATTTTATATAGAAACATAATTGACAACAATAGACCGAACCACAGATTATATAATAGTTACTACGTAACAGATATTTAACTTCCCTACAATAACACAATACCAACGTTTATTTCAGACAATACAAGCAAAAATGTGTCTAAGGCGCGAGCGCCTTAACAACGCTAGGTCGAGACCTAGCGTTGTTATTACTTTGTTCAGCGCGCAATGTACCGGCGCGCGCCTGATACAGTAAAGGGTTGACTCAATGAAATAAAAAAAGTTTACGAATTATTTTAATTTAACTCACAATATAACATCAAAATTCCTAAGAGTCGAATTTGAAGTCGAGAAAGTGAATTTTACGCCGTCTTGTCATTTTAGTATCGTTAGCATAAAATAAACTGGCCAAGTGCAAGTCGGACTCGCACTCGTAGGGTTCCGTACCACACTACAGTATTTAATAAGATCGAGCAAAAAATACCACTATCATTTTTCGCCAGCAAAAAATAATAATTAATAAACATATTGTTTCTTATAACGCCATCTAACGTCTAACAAAGGTGTTAGGGATCGACATTTCAATATAACGCCATCTATGGGACGTTTACCTAACTAAGCGTTCATAGATGGCGTGAAATGCCGAAAAAAACACGTTTCTTGTATGGGGACCCTCTATTATCTTTAACTTTATTCTGTTTTTAGTATTTGTTGTTATAGCGGCAACAGAAATACATTATCTGTGAAAATTTCAACTGTCTAACTATCACGGTTCATGAGATACAGCCTGGTGACAGACGGACAGACAGACAGACAGACAGACAGACGGACAGCGGAGTCTTAGTAATAGGGTCCCGTTTTACGCTTTGGGTACGGAACCCAAAAATGAAACATATTATGCTTGTTTTTTGTCAAACCCGCAAAATGACTATGAAAAACTCAAATCGTTTCTAATATAGAATACGAATGCGCAGTTATCCCGTCATTTGAATAATAATATACGTCGCGCGCGCGTGAGCAGTGACAACCGACTGGCAGATAGTACCGCCGGCGATAGCGAAAGTTTAGGTATAAAGCGCAGTAGCTATGGGCGAGTGAGGGAGGCCTGACCGAACGCGAGGTGATTGAAGCAGTTGTACCACAAAGATTAAACAACTACTACGAGAAAAACATTGCTCTGAAGATCATTTTAGCACAAGAACTGCACAATTTTTTCCCATCGTTCTCTTTTTTTTCTGCACGACTGAAAATGAAAAAAAATGAAAAAGTTTTTTATTGCAGCAAAGAACATGCACAAGTATAGAAATATGATGGTAAAATAACATAGAATGACTTAAAATTAATGTATCTTGCTGGAAGACTGTAATTTTACATGGTTAAATTATGGTCTTCACACTAGGCAAGCCTGTATCGTGAAGACCCAATACGATATGTAATGAACAGTACAGATTTTAACCTACTTGGCTGCACATTTCTAAAATAGTTATATAATTTTATAAACGAAGAATAAGTAATCATATATAATATAAGAATCATAATAGCTCGTATAATAGTTAACTGATAGTGAATAATAATAAATAAATAAATAAAACTTTATAGGTGTAGAGTTTTTTTAAATTATATTTCTATGGTAGGATCAATATCAATATACGTATTATTATAGTAGTTAACAATATTATAGTTTTTAATGTGTATGTCTAGGATATTAATAAGCATAAAATATATGTTGTTAGAGTAGGTTACGATTTTATATATAAAGCATCTTCAGTTCCCTCATAGGTAAGTGAAGACAACCATTTGCGTATCGATTTTTTAGCCTCATATACTGATTTATCTTTGATGTCACAGTGTTTTATTACGGTATTATAGACATGGACTCGAGCAAACTGTCCATAACGATTAGCAAAAACGGAATTAACAGAAGGATACGGTACTCGGAATACTCTTCGTCTGCACAACTCTTCGTATTCTACTGAAGCTAGCACTGGTCTATGCATTGCAAGTGACACCTTTAGTATATACAGCTGTCTCACAGTGAGCATTCCACTATCTCTGTACACCGATGTCGTCGAATATCGAAGGGGCTTCTTCAGTATCACTTTAAGAACGGAACGTTGCGCTCTTTCAACTTGGATAAGTAAAGTTTTGGCCGACTACTCTCTTTCTTTCACATGCGATGCAAAAAACAAGTTGGTCCTAGTTATAACTAGCGATTGATATGGAATATGGAGCAATGATATAATCAAGCTGGCTGGCAGCGGTTGGAAACAAAGAGCTAAAGATCGAGCTCAGTGGCGTGCTATTGGAGAGCTATGTCCAGCAGTGGAAAGAGATAAACTGATGATGATAGCTAGTGAGTCAAAATATTCACTATTTTACATTATACATTATTTATATACAGTCAATTACCTGCAAATGTCTAACAGGATCAGCAACGACGGTATTATTAGTAGCAACAGCGGCTGCCAACAAGGGAAGCGTGGTTGGGAACGGTAGAGGAGACAATAACTGCTGGTGTTGTTTGTCTTGTCCCAGCTCTTGAAGTAATAGCACCAATTCCATCCGCACTGAGGCCAGCCCACCGCCGCCGGCGCCGTGAAGCGAGCAGTATGATAGTAATGTGCGGAGGAGCGTTTCGTTGGCTGGAAACAAATACATAATACAAACATCGACACAAAGTATCAATACCCTTAGTACGAGTTTTCATCGTAAACGCTTTTGACAGATCTCACATAGTTTTCGACTTATTCTGCAGGCTCCCTAGTTGGTCAAAATTTAGTGAAGTGTGATCACCACTAGAGGCGCTGTACTGTTTTTCATAAAGTTCGATATACGATATCGAGCTTGGAATGAAACTGATATTAAGGGTACTGTAGTAAATCGTTCAAACAGGCGGCGACGAAAGTTCCGCGACGGGCGGCGATTTCTTGGATTGTTTAAAATAATGTACAAAAATATAAAGCGTACATAATATTTAAAGAAACAATATATGATGCAATATCTCTCGTCGGATGTGAAATCTGTAATGGTTTAATCCGAATAATTACTTCTAAAACAGTAATTAATATGATGGTGCAGATGGCGACACCAATCAATCCAGAAGTGTCGTCGCTTCGGTGGAAATCGTCCATAGTAAAGTTGGTTATAGCGCTTGAACGTGTTACCCAAGAGGCGCGGGTTCGAGTCTCGCCGAACGATTAAGTTTTCGATTCTATATAATAATGTAACAATGTATAAAAAGACGGATACATAGACTATCGTCCTTATAACGAAGATTATTCGAAGTATACTCCCATACTCAGAAGAATTGTCGAGGATAAATATCTGCATGTTGTTATTTTAACTGGATATATAAAACTCACCTTTGAGCCACTTCTTTCTACTAACAGCCCGCTGCACCTTAGCTTCAAAGTCAGCTTTCTCTCTAACAAGCAGTTGATGCAACGTCGGTCTATCGGGCAGTGGCGGTTGTTCGACTTCGGCACAAACTAGTTCGCCTCCGGAACTCTTGTCGCCCCCTACAGTAGTCCCTCGCACGCTCGCGTAGCCGCAGAGACGACGTAATGCTTCTACTTCACGCTCCAACCAGATGTACAGTTGGTATCGAAGGTGGCCACCTGAGCAATTAAATAGTTTGCGTCTAGTAGGTTGAACCGAATTGTCACTTATTATCAAATTATTTTGTAGTGGCAGGACTTCTGCTAGGCCGCCTGGGACGGTACCACCACTTTGCCAATTAATTTTCAGCCATGAAATAGGAATGTTTTTTTGGTTGAAATGGCAAGGTGAAATTACAGGGCATGTGAGACTCAACATCTGTATGTCTTAAGGTGCAGAATTTTGCATGCCGCTTTATCTGTAATAGGACGTAATCCTTTACCATCAGCTGAGCGTCGTGCTTGTCCTGTTACCTAATATCATTAAAAAAAAATAGTCGAAAAACATTTGTTTTATGTGACAGCAAAAGTTGTTATTCATGGTGCAGCGTTTTTATTCTCCTTTGTACTGAAATAAAATCATAGCATCGCGTCCGCGTCGTAACGAAATTTCGCGCAGCACAAACTTAACTTTTACCATAAAGCATCGACCTAAAAGTCTGAGATTGGATTGTTATGCAGTCGAAAATAAAACGCTGTCCTTGTTGCGCTGCAGTGCTCTCAGACTACTATGGGTAAACCCTGCATAGTTGATAGTTCTCTGCATAACAAGTTGATATGACAAAGTGACAGCCACATAAGATGCGTAACTGATAACGGCTGGGCTAAATAGAACTTCTACAGTCGAGGTCATGTTCGGAAAAACGTATTGAATGATTATGAGTATTGATATTCAGGCTCAACGGAGAAAATAAGGTCACAAAAAAATTAAATTAGGAGTTAAGTCAGAGCATTATGTCCAGCAGTATCCATATAAAAGCATTAGATAAACTTACCATCAACTTCGAACCCAGTAGCTAGCGTGCTAAGTTCCTCCATCAATATCTTCAAGCAGGCGACGAACTTGAGTTGTTGCGCCATTATATCGACAGGGGGCGCTTCATCCGATTCTTTCTCTTTCTCCGAGATTCCGTTCACGGTGGGTTCTTCTTCAGATTTGCCCATTTTCATCTGGAGCGGTGGTGTCGAGGCACCTGACGCATTGGATCTGAAAGGTTGACAAAATGTTACTAATAGAAAATGGCGTCTATTTTACTGTTTAAAAGTTTAATTTGAGTTGATTATTTTCTTGACCAATTTCGAGAATTTAACGGGTGCGCATCTCGTTCGCTGCTGAAAACACACACCGTGCGTTTTTTGTATTTTGGTACCGGAAGTAAAATAAAAAAAATAATATATTTTTTTTTAAATTAATTTTTTCACAAGGGGTGCGTGTGACCTTTTGCTGTTGGATTTAAGTTTTGATTTGATGACACAGCTACGAAAAAAAATTACAAAAAATAATTTAAAAAATTAAAAAATATGCGAAAAAGTGCCGCAGTCAAAGTGTTAATGGTTAGGTATCTAGATACAGTGTATCAGCCATTAATAATATTGATTGATGATTCTATTAATATTTAGATATTTTTATGTTTCAGTTTTAGTAGCACATCTGTGATAATGTTTTAATAATTATATTATTAACCATCAAAATCCTTTCTCGGGTATTTAGAGAATTATATCGCATATTTAGAGAAGTTTAAAAATAAATAATACTTTAAAAAACTAAAAAAATACGCTTTTATAGAAAATCCAACTAAAAAATAGAAAATAAATTTTAATAAATTATGTAAATACACTTTATTTTAACAACTTAAAAATAATTACCTAATGACAATATCAAGATTATATAAACTACAATAATAATATCTATACTATAAATAAAAGACAGAACCTAGGTCGCTACCTGCCGGTAATGTTTCCAAAAAGCTAGCGACGTTACCTCGTTGTATAGCTAGGCTAATACGTTGGCCGAGGTAAGCGCCAGCTCTTTGGTCACGGGTGATGTCAATTAGGCGTCTGGACAACTCCTTAACAAAACCTCGGGCATCTCGACCCCATGGGCCCATTGTTTCGACCGCAAACGGAAGAAATATGTATCCATCACCAATGGTAGCATATTTCCTCCGTTTGAGGTTTTCTGCAGCATCCGCTGCCGCGCCCGCTGACCGTGAGGTCCCGCATATATGGGACGCCGCTAATGTGTCAATAAATATAATAATGTTAATAAATTTGAATTAAAAATAGTGTAAGAAAAAATGATTTTATTGTAAAAAAAAAGCGTGGGGTGCATGTTATCAATAGTTCCAAATATTTTATGAACAGATATGACTAGAAGGGTTATTTTGATAATATCCTGAAAAGCTCCCCACGCTTTTTGTACAATAAAATCATTTTTTCTTACACTATTTTTAATTCAAATTTATTAAAATTTATTTTCTATTTTTTAGTTGGATTTTCTATAAAAGCGTATTTTTTTAGTTTTTTAAACTAATATTTATTTTTCATTTTTTAGTCGATTTTTTTATTTATTTATTTATTGTCATCGGTCCTTAATAAGTATGCCAAATTTCTAGTTAATCCGACGTTTTGAAGGGGTTAAAATCATGTTCAAAGATTCCGTTACATACTAACATACAAACATACATACGTCTGAAGCTAATAAAAGCGTATAAATATTAAACGATTTCATTAAAAACCACGTTAAAAGTAAATTCAGCATTTGCATATTAGCACATTACGTTATTATTTAAGTCCACAATAACAACGATCCAATCGAGAGTTGCAAAACAGGAATATCACTCACTCTTTATCATCCCCATCATTGTTCCAGTCAAGCACCAGTTCATCAGTTTTAGTAGAGGAGACAGGCGCTCCCCAGTCGAGATCAAGTTCTTCAGTTTTGGGCGCGACCGGCGCACTCCAGTCTATCGACGATGACCCCCAATCCACTGAAGACGCACCTTCTTCTGGAATTTTGAAGCCAGTTTAAATCACCCAAGATTCTGTTTTGTTTCACAGGGTGCAAGCATTAATGTTTCATACTTTTTTTTCATTATGGCTCCGCTATGTGCCGAGCATTAGGGGAGGCCTTTGTCCAGCAGTGGACTAACACATGCTGCTGTTGCTGTTGATGATGATGATGGCTTCACAAGAGTAGTGGTATTTAGCCAGTGTCAAAGTATTAGGAATGTTCAAGTTTTAGTTGATTTAAGTCGTAATGTCGAGTCAAAGTCACATTTCAAGACGTTCTATAGTTTAAATAGGCGTTTTCACTGTTTACCGTGCCAGAATAACAAATCAAATGGCTTCATTCTATGTTACAAGTAGATATGTAGATATTTATGCCTGCTTTATTGTCATTCGTTAATACCAGCCTTAGGCTGCGTTCACGCATAGTACATCGCTTCGGGCGGCGTGCGATAAACACAAGCTTACGGCATTGAAAAGATGATATTTATTTGCGTGATTGTAGTAGCAGTGCATGGACCTTAGTATGAGAAAACAAAAGACAACATTTAAAAAACAAACTGCTTCTTTTTTATATATCTTAGGCTAGCATTTGACCACTATTTCGCCTGGTGGTCAGCGACGATGTGGTCGAAAATGGTGAACTTGCTAGACCTAGAATACACTGACTCTCAAGGGCTGTGGGCTGCCGGAACACCGTAAGGTTATGGCGGCAGATTTTCTCCTTGATATTGTTTGAAACCAATACATTTTATAAGTTATTTGGTAGCACAAGCTTTATTTTTTCAGCGCATTTTTAATAGAACAATAAGTGAACATGTACAGTCGGCGCAGTTATTACTTAGGCGCTCGATTAGCGGCCAGTTACACCGGTTCCCGATAGCCTATTAGCAACCTATCTGCCAAATAAACTTCAACTTTTATATGGCGATATCTGTCAGATAACTTAAACTTGATCAGGAGCTGGTAAAACCGGGCCTAATTATGTTTAAAAATAGCACAAAACGCACACAAACATAAAGGACAAATAAAGCACATCGACGTACAAACTGAGTTAAACTTGTCGTACTTTTGGCTGTGTCAGAGACCAGTTGTCCTGTGTGTATTTCTTCATGCGGCGCGGCGGTTGCAGTTTGCTTCGGTTTTTCGTCGCGAACTCTCGCTGGAAGCTTTGAGAGGACTTCTAGGGCTAAAGCTGGGCAGCCTGCTTTGAAGTGGCCGTGCGCTGTTTGGAAGTACAGGCGGCGTTCTAACCGAGTGATGCCTTCGTCGTCTTCTTTTTGTAGGAGGGCTAGAGCTGCACCCTGTGTCATTCAAATACTTTTTTTAAGTGAAACTTCTTTAGGTGGACTGGGGTAAAATTTAACGGATGTTACGTAACGTCCCGTTCCTAATCCAGCGAAAGTGACGTAAGCGTCATGTTATATTTAACATTTATTAACGCCCTCTATTGTAGAACGGCGTAACTATGAATACGTATTCGCTATCATTCGGGCATTCGTCTCGGTAAGTTCAACAGATGGAGTTGTACAAAAAATAATTAGTGATGTTGAGAAATAAATTGAATGAACTTAATAGGTACTCTGAATTAGCATTCTGTGAAGCAAGTTTCCCTAACGCGTAGGTTTCTATGCACCCTCTTTGTTTTTAAGATAGAAGGTAGCATTACAAATTATATGATCGTTAGATAGTAAGCAATGATGTCAGCCCATTGAGTTGACAGAATTTTGCAAGACATTGCTCTGCGCCCGTTACCTTAAAACATTCAAGATGCTGTGTCTCAAGTGTATAATATGTGATAGACATTAACTTCATTTGATAGAGAAAAAATTAAAGTTCCATTTGATAAAAAAATGTCTTAAGTTGAATAGTGCTGGTGGGAATGTGTCTGGAAAGATGGCGATAAGACGGATAACTAACCTCAGACAAATTCACGTAAAGTAAATATTCTTCTGAACTAGATGGTAATATTGGTGATGGTAGCAAGCGATGATGGTAAACACGCTAGGCGTAATCATGCGTTAAATAGGTAAATGTATTGGCGACATTTGTCGTTGTTTGGTTCGAGGCAGGGTGAAGACCTTGAGATGCGAGTAGGTGACCTTAATCACCTACGATTCTTTCTAAAATTATCCTTTGACTCACCTGACTGGGCATATTGTGTCGCTTCAACCTGGGATGCGTCCGCAAATACACGTAGAAGTTGAACACGCTCGGCATGGGATCATTGCTCTCCTTGTTATCTCTGGTCGCGTGCAATCTGCCCGCTGGACTGAGTAACGTGTCCAGAGCATCGCCGTGTCGCTTCAGTTCCCAGAGAGCCATGGATCGTACGAACGGATCGGGATGCGCTTGTTCTAGATCTATTTCACCGTTTTCAGATTCACCGCTGCATGAAACCAATAAAACGTAATTTAAGATCGTTTACAAGTAAAAGAACCGACTTCAAATGCCACGGTAGTCTTTTACAGTACTAAGTGTTTATCTCCATCCATCTCCACCTCTGGAGATATTGAACATATCTCGATGAAATTTAAATGGGACCACCTAAAAGTATACCGTCAAAAAAATCCAAATCGGTCCAAGCGTCTTTGAGTAATCGGGAAACATACATATAAATAACAGATTTCAACAAATAGAAAATCTCCACGTTTTTTTAAATCGTTACAAAATCATATCAATTATCGGTTAAAAATTACATCAATATACACTACGGACTCATAAGCTGCATCAAAGTTTAGGATTTCTTTCGATTTAATTGAATGGTCCGTCCGTGTACAAAGTCCGTCAGTGTACAAATTTAAATTGAAACCTATAGTTTGGTTCGTTAACTTCATAAAAGCGTAGTATCACATCCTTAAGTGTATGTTTGTGTACTAGAAAGGACCTTTCAATAAATTCGAAAGTAATCCTGAACTCAGATGCAGTTTATGAGTCTGTGAGTATATTATTAGCAAGTATTTGAGCTGGTTAAAAAGAACATATTAAAACTAATAGCTAGATGTTTTCCATACAACTCACCCCAATATTTCATCCATGAGTAATTTCTTCAAGCTGGCCGGCAGTATACTGTCAGATTCATACAAACGAGCGACAACCATCGCCAGTTGTAAGTCACCCAGGCGCGTTATCAGAACCTGGTAACAAACATTTATATATGGGAATTAATCTTCTTATGAAATAACTTCTACATCTTCATCGACAGTATGAATCCATCCACTGCTGGATATATAGGATATGCTGGATATGTGTAGAGGACCGTAGTACATAGACAAACCTCTGTAAGGTTTACTGGTTACTTTACTTTTTAATAGAAACAATGTAAATCACTTATAATATGAATAAATAAATATGCGCTTACTCAGTATTATAAATACATTAAACTTAATTAATATAAGACAATTACATTAGCATTTTAATAAGAATATTTAAATACAATTTACTTACTAACTGCAACCATTTGTGACAATATAAGCACTTTATGCTAGTTATATCTTATCTATGCCAATCACATCCTGTTCCATTTCTTCCATCGTCTAGATGTCGTTTAACCTTCATCATCATCATTATCAGACAACTGTCCACTTCTGGACTTATGCCTCTCCTTACTTGCTTTAACTTAATGAGCCCTTTTCATTAAAAAAAAGTTACCCTCCACTCGCTTACTTTCAGTAGGTTCCGCATCGAAAGCCACCTAGGCCTAGGCCAAACAAAAGCTGTTACAGTTTGTTCATTATTTTTTAGGGGAAATATTTATTAGCGACCCGCCCGGCTTCGCACGGGTAGAGCTTTATATAGCCTAAAGTTTTTTGCATCAGCTTATTGCGTCCTCAACAATCATTATATTTATTATCTTATCTTATTGTCATAATTCAACCATTTTACGCTAAACCTTAACGAATTATACACTTAAACCTTCCTCCAGAATCACTCTATCAGTGAAAATCACAAGAAAATCCACTAGTTTTTGAGTTTATCGCGAACGGACAGACAGATGCAGCCGGGGACTTTCTTTTATGATATGTAGTGATTAAAGCAAAGATTGTTGTACATTACAAGTATTAAAGTAAATCAATATTGGGAATGAAAGCGGTTTAGAGCGGTCAGACATCAATCGGAAGCGAATAAAAAGAAAAAAAAATGACGTTTGTCAGATTTAAAATGTCAGACCACTGCGTTCAATTTTAAAAGCTATCTGTTGAGTCTCCTGGAAGTTTTTGTTAATAAAACGCTTTATAAATGACTAAATATAGTGTTTAAATGTATAGAAATCTTTACTAGCTTATTAAACTAAGTTATTATTAGAGTTGTTCAAAGAAACATTTAATCTACAGGCATGTATATTTTTTTAGTCTGTGACATAACTTATGTTAGTAAGGTAAAAGGGTACCTAATAACGATCGCCTTTAACTACAGCGGTTATACTGTTTTAAAATCACCCTATAAAATTCATCAGCAATAAAAAAAACGAGTCTAAAATTTAGCACACTTGTTTTTAATATGAATAAAAAATGATTTCTAAAATTATTATTTACCTCCAAGGCATCCTTGAGCGCGCCTCCCAACAAGAAGAAAGCCGCCGCGTGCTCGAACCGTTGCCTTCCTAGCAACACAAACGCGTTCTTCAGCGCAGCTTTACGCCATCTGTCCTCGGTGAAGTCGTTTGAGAAGAACTATGGCCAAATAATATGGTATAATTATTACTGAAATATATACTTTTGATTTTATAATCACACTATAATGGCAAGGTGTATATTTTTGTTTATGCGATTAAGTGCGGGTGTGGCGCTCGCCGGGAGCACACGTACTCGCCCATGATTTTTTACCTAGGACTGGGTAGCACTTGAACACTATCTCACCTGATGTTAAGTGATGATGCGGTCGATGATGGAGCGCGCTTACCCAAAAGATACCTATTCACTCGCGATTTGAAGACCCCTATATTGTATTTAGCCGGCAACACAGACTCAAGCAGAGCATTCCATTCCCTGGCGGTTCGCATGATGAACGAAGATGAAAATCGCTTCGTTCGGGTAGATGGTATATCCACCATAAATTTCTTACCATTAATTACGGCACGTATAGCCTTGAAACGGGTCGGACTTCATAAAAACTCGTCTACTTTTTAACGAGAGTCTAAGTAATACAAAAATTAAAGATTTAGTTCAGCCAATTAAAAATAAAACCGGCCAAGTCGAGTTGGGCTCGTCGACCGAGGCTTCCGTGCCAACTTCTCAAAATAGGTTAAAGGACAAACTTAACTTAGCAGTTCGATCCATAGAAAATATATTGCACCAACCGCAAATAATTAGTTGTAATAGTAAATGCACTTTATTTGGTATTAAACAACATTTTTACGGTTTTCAGATTTATTCCTATATAAGTGCTTCAAGATCTTGCTTTTTGCTAAATTTCATGATTCTAGGCCGGAATCGCAAAATATGAGACATAAACGATCATATCTGTTGATGGCATCGTTCCATAGTACTAGCCATAGTCAGTACCCAATAGGGATAGGCACAAATTACAATCCTCACAGGATTGTAATTTGTGCCTATCCATATTGGGTACAATTTACAATTTGCGTATAATGTAGTTAGACAAACATACCGCAGTCATCTTGTCATCTCTGTTAGACCGGAACAGTCCCCACAGGAGCATTCGTTTCTTCATCGCGAGGTAATAAAGCGCAGCGTCCATCGGGTCTTGTTTGTGCATGTACGACGCTCGAGCCAGTTTCTCCACGCATGTCTTTAGTAGCTCGCCGCGAACCCACCACCCGACGCCTGTTGGAATTATTATACTTTGTACAAAGACTACAATAAATATGACTGCGCACAGCAGATTTTTGACAAATTCATTTTATTCCGTACTAGCTGAGTCCCGCGTCCTCGCCCGCGTTAAAACGTATACTATAGTCTAATGCATAGTAATGTTCTCCAGCTACAGCCGGTTGACCCTGAAGAAGTCCCAAACAAACAAACAAACTGACTTTCGCTTTTATAATATTGGTATTGATGGTCTGAACATAAGGTTGTCATTGCTATGATACTTTAAAACGGGCCGAGCGAGAGGATTGTAGAGCGGAGTTGTAGAATGGAGAGTCCAACAATATGGCAGTGCAAAATATGTATGTAATGTTCTAATATTCAAACACTTACCAAGTTCCCTCATAGTGGTCCATTTAGGCTGTCCCTTCGTATACCCAGGTATTAACGCAAGCAGTTGTTCGTGAGTCTCCGAATGGAATGCCCAAACAAGATTGCAAGTGCCAACGCCGTTCCTCTGCAAGTTCGCACGCTGGGCTAACGGAAGACATCGCAGTAGGTAGCCGTAGTGCTTCATTGCTAGTAAGAAACGAAGCCCGCAGTCATCTAGCGAATCTAAAACAATGTAGTACATAGGTGGTTATTGTAAGTATTGGCTAGATCAAGCAAAGTAAGGGCCTAGGCACATAATATATATTCTTACACCTGCAATATTATCAATGCACTATACACGATAGGTACACCCCGAGCGCGACGTGGACCAATAAACAACGGGGGCGTATCGTGTTTGAATTTGCCGCTAGATGTGCCAGTGGACTTTATGTTCCGCGATATTGTCAATTGTAATTTTTAATTTGGGATATATCCCAAACTGACATTGACTTGACATATGACATTTAATCATAAATTGTATGATTTGACAGCAGCTGTTGTGGGACCATTTTATACAGTGGCGCCACCTGGTTAGCGAGAAAACGGTAGCCCCCATGAGACGTCTGAAAAGCCTAATGCTGGGTACACACCAAGCGAATGAAGGCGAACGAATGAGCGAATGGAAGAAGACACATCTATACAGACGTAGAGCTTCATCTCTATCTAACCGCCAATTAGTTCGCCTTCGTGCGCTTCGTCTGTACCTAGCGTTTACAATCTAATCATAATCAATAATTTCATAAAATATCATAATTTACGATCTATACGGCCCAAAAACTATACAAAATCCTGATTACTGACTTATGTATTTTTTTAGAAAAGAACTATTACATTTTCAGTATGAAGAACAAAGCTAAGGCAAAGCTACCAATGTACACGAAAAAATATTGGTCAATTTTAAGAAAGGTATTGGAATAGGGAAAGATAAGATATACGGCTGTATGGCTGCATGCTCTGTTCGTTACAATTGGGCAATAGAAGAAATACGTTCATTCAAATTGGCTTATAAAATAAGTGCTTGAGAACAAATTTTTTACTCACCTGGTAATATTTCAGTAGTGCTGCCCTGAGTGACGTCCATACGGGCATTATTAGCTAATCTTTCAGCGAAATCTGCATCGCAAGTGGACACTGTATCCGCCAACGCTAGTAGATGCATCTGGTCGAGGGAACTCAGTCCAGGAAGGTGCGTGTGTGTCAACAAGCGGGATAGAATACGACCTGAAAAAAATACAACATTTGAGGGTACACAGAAAAGGATGGTTAAATATTGAGATAGATTCCAATGTACAGCACTAAGTTCTTAAGCCTACTAAGCTTACGAATAAATCATAGGTCAGGAAATCTAATTCAAAACAAATTCCACACAAAAAGAATCGCTTTCGATGTTACAAATGATTGGCTTTGAGATTGATTTAAATTCGGAACGAAATCAGGGATTGTTTCGCGCATGTGCCGCAATGTCTGTTATGACAGTTGAGTCAAACAAGACAAATGTCCGACTAATGACGCGCTGGACACGACTTTTGTTGGGTCATTTTTATAACGCAGTTACTTTTCCTGACTTATGATTTATTCGTAGTACTAAGTACGAACAAGAAAATAATAATCACACTATTGCTTGATATAGCAATGTTGGATAAGTATTTCAATGATCGGCACAGAGTTCAGTTTTCGGATTGTCTGTTACTCTACGTATATCGTTGCTCAATTTTAGAGATATTACACCATATTTTGAGAATTGTAATTAATCTCTAAAAAACGTCTATTTCGAAGATGATGCTAATAGCATGATAGTATTATATGACCAGGTATAATCACTTACATAAAAACTGTTAATTAACCTATCTCTTGCAATAATCTCTTACATTAACCTTCTCTGTACCCTTAGTACGAGTTTTAATCGTAATCGCTTTTGACAGATCTCACATAGTTTTCGACTTATTTTGCTGGCTCCCTGATTGGTCTAAATTTAGTGAAGTGTGAAAACCACAAGACGCACTGTACTGTGTTACACCTGTATTATTCATACAAAATTTGTTCGATATACGATATCGAGTATGCTATGAAAACTCGTATTAAGGGTACTTAACTTCTTCTACGAAAGCGAGGACTGTCGCAGGGCACAAGTTCACATAATATTTTACCTTGTCTAGGTCCGAAGTGTGAGATTGGTTGCCTTTCAGGCATTGAAGGTCTTCTATTTACGCCTTCCTCATCGCCCAATAATAACGCATCTAAGTCTTCATCCGTGTCCTGTATCGTTCCGTCGAATAGTTCGTTGTAATCCTGTAAGTATATAGAAAATATAACACCTCATATATAGTTATTCAAGCGCAGCCTGATTAATAACGGATTATCATTAAATAAAAACAGTCAGGCACGTGATTGTCAATATTTAGAAGTATCGAGGTAACAGGCTTAGTACAGTGACGTGCAAAAATTTGGCAATCCAAAGTTTTGTGTGCCATAATTTCTGTTATAGGTAGACGATATATTATACCACTGGAATTTGAAAAGAAGGATGTTGTATCGACATCGAAAGATTACCAAAAAAATATTCTAATTTAAGTATTTCAACGTCGCTGAGAGTGTGATGCCGAGATAGCCATGGTAAGACTTAATGTATAAATTATAATGTTTAGAACGTTTGGTATGTTCCTAGGTGTGTCTTACCTTAGCTTCCTGAATGGTAGAGGGATGATGCGGCGATTCCTTATCAGCGACGAGTAAAGTCCATAGAGGCAACGGTGGTACTGACGTTATTTCTGCGTAGTCTAGCTGGACATCTTCCGTTATCTACATTCACAGATTTTTATGTAATATATATCTTTATATATACTGTGGAGACACTGTAATATTATTTAAATAGATTCTAAAACTTAATAAAGCCATAGGATAGATTGTACTCTTTTATTAATTTATATGATAAAACAAGGATATAATACATAACGAGATTGCAGCATATTGTGATCACACTGCAATATAATTTTGAACAGATTCGAATACTTATTTATATTTATACTATGTATACTTATGGGTCAGATATTACTTTTTATTTTACATTATTCATATAGTTCTATAATATCGATTCAAAAGGAGTCGTAGGTAGTTTAACAATCATTTAACATCTATGATTGAGCCAAAATTGCTTATTAAAATAATACGATTTCAAATTTCGAAATTCAAAATAACGATACTCGACCAATAAAAAATAAAATAAAAATTTGATGTTCAATGAATTCCTTTCGTGTACGCATGTGCTATTTTAATCGAGTTAATAATGAAACGTTTTTATTATGATAAGTTTTAGTGACAATATTATGTGAATCTATCATATTGGCATAAGTAGAAATGACATGATGACTGTCTTTGTTAAAATGCAAGTATCCAATGGTATCTAAAGGTGTATCTGAAAGTACTAATTAACTAATTCTAGCCGATCGTATACGTATCAAAATAAGGCAGATTAAAATTGCGTGTATGTATTTTATTATAATAAATAGAACAAATAAAATAACTGACGAATAATTATAAAAAGTGAACGAGATAATTCAGATAAGAACAGAATATAAGTCCAAGGACAGTATATTCATAACACTGCCTATTCAAAATCAATAAGTGTACTAAGTAAATAGTAAAAATACCAAAAGAAAGTATGTGTAGTTTAATGGTTACCTGTGCAACGCCATCTAGCGGCGAGGCGGCGCCGGCGGCGAACGAAACGGAGAGCGTTCGAGATCGCGACCAGCCGCGCTGTAACAACGTGCAACATGCATGCAATGCCTCGCTAGTGCCACACTTTTACAGTACACTTATGAGAGATATGCTTATCTTCCACTTCTCAACTTTCTTTCTCTAATTTTGGCACAAGCTCAACTTTACAGTCGAAGAAAACCTAATGTCTATTTAAGTTGCAGAATCCCAATACTTTTTTCTCTTATCCTTGTTACACTACGACACAAGCAGCTAAATCTACTCATTACACACGTCAAAACTCCAAATAGAGTCAGAGAACATGTTAACATGGTGACTGTTCATATTGCAAAATTATTTGGCTTTGATTTTATAGACGGCCCGGTATATATGATCGGTCTGTCACCATCCCTTCTTTTCCCAATTTTATTATATGCATAATTATTGGGTATAATGTTCAATATTTTTTATAAATATACAATTATTTTTTCACTACATCAAAAGGAACGAGACCTAGCGTGATGGTGAAGCATAATGTCATCTGTGTTTCTAAAATGAGTCTGTGCATTCGACTTATGTTTAAGCTGCAATTTAAACACAGTGCTCTATATTGGTGACAATAAGCCATGATTTGTCTCTGCGGTTGAAATTTAACAAAATGATCTTTTTAGATTTAACCCCTATCTGAAGACAATTAGAGAAATTACATTCAATAATTGTATTGACAGTGTAAAGACTAAATATTTAAAATTAAAATTTATTTAAAATTCTGAAACCATTTAGCTAAAATAAGAGTTTTTACAGTCAAGAATTACATTTTAAGATGTCTTTAATTTACATTGAAAATTACTTTTAAAGAAATTCTAATGTCATGATGATTTTAAGGTTACTACGGTTCTTGGCATTACTACACTAATTTGTAATCTTTTTCTTTACAAATTAATAATCTGACCTATATAGTTAAAAATTTACAAATGTAGACTTGACAATAACGGATATTTGAAGCGAGCTCAGACGAAGCGACGATAGTAACATGCTTATACGATACGAACTTTATCACAACAGTTATAAGTATGATTTTAATACAAACAATAAGAGACATAAATCTAAAATGATCATATGTGCAAATGTGAACTTTACTGCTAGGGTCAATAAGGACTTAAGCTTGATAACTCATTTTCTTTTATCTGAAATATTAAGATAGAAAACAAGTATGTGCACTTTAATAGTCGCATGTTTTTTTTTGTGCACAATGAATTGAAATGGCGATATTTATAATGATAACATACAAAGAAAATCGCGAAGGCAATAACATTTGACAGTTTAATATGTAACAAATACGTACATGGAAACAATGCTAAAATAACACTTTCATTTCTTTAAATTAACTAGAGTTTAAGACTGTTATTATAAGTTATTGTATGTATTTGTTACGCAAAAGAACAGAACACGAACAATACCTTTGAAATGTATGTAAATTAATATGTTGTTTTACCTGTCTTGATAAGCTATCTTCATCGCCTTGCGAACTTCGAACAGTATAAGTTCCGCCAATACATCTGAATAAAAAAGTTAAATAAAGAAACATCACCACAAGGTTTTTCCACGGGTGATAAGAGCATTATATCGGTTTTCCGTCTGACTTGCTACTTAAAAGTAGCTTACCACCACTAAGGAGAAAATCTGCCGCCATAACCTTACGGTGTTCCGGCAGCAGAGTCCTTGAGAGTTAGACCATTCTAGGCCTAGCGTGTTTACCATCCTTAACCACATCATCTCTTACCACCAGGCGATATAGTGGTTCTCAGACATAAAAAAAACTATATCAGAAAATATACGCAAAATCGGATCTAAAAATGTACGCATTAAGGTTATTTTTTTTATGGTCTTACCTAACGAGATGGGCTAGAATAGCTTTGACCCATCGGATCTTCCCACTGTTCAGTAATTCCATCAACTGCTTCGGATGATACTGAGGTAGCACGGGACATGCCATTTGTGATGCTTCAAACAAGCCGTAGTCCGGCATATAGTCTAACAGAGGCTGAAAAAATGAGAATGAGATGAGAATCTTTATAACAAAAACACGCGAGATAAGTATAAGTCAAATATGTAGATTATAGCAATGAAGCTCATCAGTTTTAAGTATTAGGCATTAATTAATTAAAGCTACCTTTTTGAACGTCAGTTAGATTGGCATTGGGCCAGAAAGGCAAAGTGTGGATAAATTGTTAGAGTCGAAAAAATTTCGAGTAATGCTAATATTTATTAAGAAAAAACGATTGATAGAAAAGATAGAAATGAATGCTTTCTACTCGATTTAATATAGACAAGCGTAGGTATTCTCGTTTAAATAGGATACATTCCAATTCGGAAGCGTCATTTTAAAACGGTTTTATTAAGCTTGACTAGTTTGTTTGGGTCATAATTAGCAATTAAAATTTGAACCCCTTTGGACAGATAGATCAGATTATTGGTACACACCTTTAGTTCTGATGACGATACATTTTACACATTCATTTACATTTAATATTGATCAATTCGTGACATTGGGTTATGGAAACCTTTTCGAATACTTTACTATACTTTTTGATGTTTACTTAATGTAAATCAAATGTATGTAAAATGTATTGTAAAATTGACCTATAACAAATGTTATTAAGAAATTTATCTACACTAATGTTATAACATTCTACTTATGTTTCCAATACTTGACTTATAATTACTACTGTTATAGCGCAGATAACAAAACACTCAATTTAAGCAATTTCACATGATGGTATAATATCCACATCGATATCGTAAAATCTCATTATAACATCAATAAAACGCGACCAATTAACCTGGCGAGCCTTATGTCAAAATCCTCATACAAGTTGTATAAAATTTTGATATTAGGCTGGCTTTTGAAAACAGTTGGGTTATACGTGAAAACTTCGTCGAAACTACTAAACTTACATACACAGAACTCTTTGGTAAGATCTTGTGCCAATTAAATAAAAAAAGAACAGCGCGCGCTCGCTCCTGATTGGCCCTGCGCGCGCAGCTGCGCTCTCATTGGTTAGATTTTAATGGCGGCAAGTTCACTGACAATACACGTACGCGTGAATTTAATGTTTCGCAATGTGTTTTGTTTTTAAAATACAAATTAAAAGTTAAAAATGGATAGCGAAGATGATATTTGTACGCCTCCGGATATTCTAGAATTGGCAACAAAAGTAACTCACAATCTTTTGCCAGAAAAATCTAGAAAATTATATGAAAAAGAATATAATAACTTTTTGGCATGGAAGATCGAAAAGAAAACTACATCATTTTCTGAAAATGTCATTCTTGCGTATCTCAAAGACCTCTCCGACAAATTCAAGCCATCTTCTATGTGGGCTAAATATTCTATGCTCAAGTCCACACTGAGTATCTACAACAATATTGATATCACGAAGTATTCAAAAGTCATAGCGTTCCTGAAACGCAGTTCAGAAGGACACAAGGAAAAAAAGTATTTGACGTTTACATCAGGTCAAATAAAGATGTTCCTGGAAGATTCACCAGATATTTTGTATCTTTTTGAAAAGGTAAGTGTATTTTACTTCTGTTATTTAATCTACCTAGTACTTACGTACTACACACGCAAGTTATCTAGACACTCCGTTTAAGCGCTTTGTGTATAAATTTGGTAGTAGGTACCTACACTTTATTACTTCATAAATCATAGTTTTTGCCTTGGCTGTACATAGCCAAGGCAAAAACTTAACTCAAGCTTATTATATCGTTTATTGTTACAGGTTGCACTAATCTTCGGCATAATGGGGGCATGCCGAAGGCAAGAGCTATACAACATCCAGTTCGATGAAGTCTCTAACATAGACGACAGTACAATCATGGTGAAAGTTTCGAAAACAAAAACGAAAATAGATCGTTCTTTCGTTGTGACGGGCAACTGCTATGCCGTATGTAAAAAATACATGGAACTTCGACCCACCCCCTGTCGAAACCCTGCCTTTTTCTTGAGCTATAGATCGGGGAAGTGCGTCGATCAAAGAACTGGTATTAATAAATTTGGTGCTCTGGGAAAAACTATCGCAAGTTTTTTGAATCTGCCTAACCCAGCGTTGTACACGGGGCATTGCTTCCGGCGCACCTCGGCGACCCTTCTCATAGATAGCGGTGGTGATTTGACCGCACTGAAACGACACGGGGGGTGGAAATCTTCTACTGTGGCTCAAAGCTACATTGATGTGTCTTTAATGAATAAAATTCAAGTCTCAAATACGATCTTGAACGGTATAGAAAACAAGACGAATGAAGTAATTATAAATATTCCGACTCCGTCTACGAGCTCTACTGCTTGCCCCGCGGCCGCTACAGCTGCTGGATCAATAATTAACATTAACTTTCAAAATTGTACCATCCAAAATTTGAACAATTATTATAAATAAACTATTGTCAGCTTTTACTCTTGTTGTTTGATTAATTGCATTAGTGAAGATAAAGTAGTGTATGCAACTGCATATAACACGGGTATTAATTATATGACAGTTGCATAAACTACTATAATGATAATAGAATCACTGTTTATTGTAGCATTATGAATTGCAAATATCCAAGTCAAAGGATAGGCAGTTTCCGAATCAGAATTTGTTTTCTAATAGGGAATATGCATATAGTTTAAATTTACATGAAATCATTTATTTTCGAATCATTATTGTTCTGGTGTTGTATGTTAAACATTTTTTTATAAATAATATTAAATGTGTTAAATATTATATGAAATATGCAAAATAAGCGTGGGAAATTTTAATTTGCAAAACACATCACCGCTTGTCAATGACAAAGTGACGTCACAGCGCACCACACGGTCTCCACAGATTACATATTTTACATAGAAATAGTATGCACTGTTGTACGAATACGTACAATTTCTATTAAATAGATTTAATCTGATGATACCGTGTGGTGTGCTGTGACGTCACAAAGGCCCGCGAAAATTTGGTGGCGTTTTAGATACATCATATTTATTCAATGCATAAACTATTTTTTGTAGCTTAATTTGAACACTTATAGTTTTACTTAATTTTTTTATTGTGTTAAATGGATGTAATCAGTGAAATATAAATATAAAAAAAATGCATCATGCATATTCCCTATTATGGTAAATAAAGCCCTGCAGAAGAAAAAATGTAACGAATTTATTCAACATACTTGAGGCTGGTCAGGTTGTGTCTTGTTTCGTCTTCTTGCGTCCCGCTCCAACAATTGCAAGTTGATAGAGGAAACACGCTGCAAATGAGGCGCTGACACTCGTAGATCTGAGTCTTTCAACGCGCGAGATTCACTGCCCTCTTCTAACTCCTGTAATAAAACAACATAGTCAAAATCTGTACAAAACAGATCATATTAACAAAACAAAGCAGTGTTTGCTATTCGCGTTAAGGTGAGTATAAACTAGGGCATTTATTTATAACAGCAAAACGAGCCGCTTCAAAGGTGGAGCGCCGGAGACTAACTTGCATCATTGATTTGTAATGTATCATTATAGGATAGGATAGGATAGCTATGTTAAAAAACAGCCATACGCTTGTAGTGGTAGGACTTCTGCTAGTCCGCCTGGGGCGGTACCACCACTTTGCCAATACATTTCCAGCCGTGAAATAGGAATGTTTATTTGGTTAAAATGGCAAGGTGTCCAGTAAAATAACAGGGCATGTGAGACTCTACTTCTTTATGTCTGTCTCACTAGCTGACCCGGCGAACTTCGTACCGCGAATACAAATAAACTGTCGAAGTGCGAGTCAGACCCGCACACGCAGGGTTCCGATTGAACAATAGCTAATAATAATAATAAAATAGATTTGCTGGAAAAATACGTTTCTTGTATAGGGACTCCCTTTAATTTTTAATTTAATTTAGTTTTGATTATTTTATCTTGCAGCCACTGCAATACACATGAGTAAATTTAAAGTCTTTAGCTATTAAGGTTTGTAAGATTGAGCATAAAAAGCCTCAAGAACACGGATCTTGTATGGGTACTCCCTTTATTATTTAATATAATTTTTTATCGGTGTTTACATAAATAGCGAACACCCATGTATGGAAGCGCCATAATGACTACCAACATAATATGTCAATACAATGACAAACATTTCTGAACGAACCAACAATGACAACTTTTTTTTCCCCAGGAAAATCCTTTATGGATACCACAATGACAACCAATGACAAACAATGACAACTTGGGACAACCATCTAAAATTCAAAATACCTACGCGATAATCCAGGTAATGTGGATATATTATGTTGTCGATTCTAAACCCTTAATTTAATACGTGCTTCAAATTTCTCGAGAATGGAACAGAGTCGACCCTTCCGTACCGAAAGAACGAACGTCAAATGTTTGACAGGAAAGTATAGAAGAGTTTATATGGGAAAATGAAATTGTTGTTTTTACTATCTTCCTCGCAATTTTTCCATATTTTCTCACCGTTTAAACCTTCCCTGGACTACGATAAACTTTTTAAAACCAAAAATCAGCTAAATCAGCCCAGCCGTTGTCGAGTTTTAGCGAGACTAACGAACAGCAATTGATTTTTTATATATAAGAAGAAGAGAAGGTAATAGGCGCAGTGCAGTGACATGCAAAATTCTGGAGTGCCAGAGTTTTGTATACCGCTGTATCTGTAATTGGTAGACATCATCGCTTACCATCAGGCGAGCGTCGTGCTTGCCTTGTTACCTTATATCATAAAAAATCTTAATTCAAAAAAGCTTCATTCAAGCAAGTCAGTCTCCGCCTTAATATTTGATCGAGCAATGGCATGAAAATGCCTGAGAAAATGCTTAGCTAGTCAAAACCCACTCACTTTAAAATTGCACATCACTTCAGACCTACGAAGAACGTAATAAGAGCTTACCTGTCCTCCCATCTGCCCTGACGATACTTGAGGATTCTCTGGCTTCCATTGAGAATAAACGTGCATCTCTGAGTCCATTCCCACAACTAATATGCCGTCTCGGACCCAAGATATCTGCATAGGTAATGGAGGAAGGCCGTCGGCGGTTTTCAGCTCGATTCTACGAAGTTGCATCCATCGAATCTCTTCGACGAATAGTGGAGCAGCTAAAGATGATGCTTTGCGCAGGATCGGTCGGTTGTTGTTTATCGATTCTTTCATAGCCTGTGGAAAGGTGATGATTTTTAATCGACTTCACAAACAGGAGGAGGTTCTCAAAAATTCGCCTGTATTTTGTTAAATTAGAACTGTGTAATTTATTAACCGATTTGGCAAATTTGTTTTGATTGAGAGAGTATGGTGCCCGTTTAAATCTTATCTTATCTTGAGATCTCAAAAGAGAAAATATGACTAGCGCGGCATTTGAAGTCAGTTTTATTAGTTTTAAATATACAAGATTTTGGTTACATCACCGATCACAAAATGTATACAATCTATCGACTAAGACCTAGTGGATAGTTAAACTTACCTTAAGATTCGCCTGCGCCAGGTCACTAGATACAGGCGTGAACAACAAAACCCTCGATCCGACAGCCACGGTCAGTATATGGGAGCCATCTTCTTTGGAAACCCAGTCTAGTTGCACCAGATGTTTCTGTGTCAGTGGACACGTATTGCCATTCTCCATTATGCTCCTGTGGTACAAAAAAAACTTAAGAAAGTTAGTATTTAATATTTTCTGATGTTTGTAAATTTGTCTGGTCCAAATTTCAATACATTCAAAGGGTTCAGTTATACCCGATTTTTAAATGTTATAGTAAACTTCTGCAATGTTTACACTATAAAAAAATATTGGACTAATACGAAAAAAAAACGACAATAAATTAAAGAGATGTTACGTAGGTCTTATAGTTATTGAGACATCGTGATATATCAGTAACTCACCAGTAGTACATCGCTAAATTCAGATTGAAAACGGCCGAAACAGTAAATTTTACAAGCTTTTATTTAACTTACAATGTATGTATGTATGTAACTATGTATGTTCGGGTGGAATCTTGGAAGCTAAATTAGACCCACTTCTCGATGTCCGATTGGACTCAAATTTGGTGTACTTATGTATCTTCGGTGACAATACAATGATATGGTACCATGGAGCTGGTCTGATGATGGAGACGGAAGGTGGCCACGGCATCTCTGTGATAAAACAACATAACCCCACCGAGTTTGGTCTCGATTGATTCGTCTTGATGAGAACTTTACACCTAGATGATATTTAGCGACTGGTGATGAAGCTGGAAGGTGGCCACGGCATCTCTGTGATAAAATAACGTAACCCCAGAGAATTTGGGCTCAAATGATTCGTCTTGAGGAGCACTTTACACTTGAATGATAGCCAGGATCTGATCATGAAGCTGTAAGGGGGCCATGGCACTTCTGTTTTAAAGCAACATAGCCCCACCGAGTCGATTGATTTTCCGCGAAGAGCACTTTACCCATAATCACATCAAATATCCGTGGAATATTTTAAAACATCATGCCTTCTCTTAAATACTTAGGTAGTAGGTAGGTAGTCGGATTCTATACCTTCCTACTAAAAAGTTAAAAATAAATTATAAATAAAAAATATTTTTAAAAACAAGCTTTTATCTGGGACAATGAACTAAAATGTAAAAATAAATTCTAGTAAGTATTTGGCGTGTAGGTACTTACCTATATTTTTAAAAGCTTGAGGCACTGAAGCATGGTAATTACCTAGCCTGAAAAACGGGTAGTGCTTCAAGCTTTTAAGAATACAGGTAAGTACCTACACGCCAAATACTTACTTGAATTTATTTTTAACATTTTAGTTCATTGTCCCAGATAAAAGCTTGTTTTTAAAAATATTTTTTATTTATAATTTATTTATTATATTTTTTTAAGCTTTCTCTGGGCAACATTTCAGCCAAATCGGTCGAGCCGTTTGACCGTGAAGATGTCTAACACAAACCAATATACTAACTGACTTTCGCATTTATAATATTGTTTTTGATAAGCTTGAACATCATTGCTTACCGTCAGGTCGGGCAAACGTCTAGCTTCTCCTGTTTCCTTATAACACAGAAATAGTGGTGGTTACCTGCGTAACGACTGCAAGGTACTGAACGAAGGGACGGCGAGAAGACCCGCTGACTTGCCGGTGTCGCCTTCACCGTTGCGGTTGTTGCGACTCTCGTCAGACGATAGAGTTTGCAGTACCTGGGAAAATGTAATACTGTTGTTATATAAAAGTGGACCTTAATAGAAAGTCAATAGGGTTGTCCTATCGTTATATTCAATACTAGCAGCCCGCCCCGGCTTCGCACGGGTAGAACATATATGCCTACAAAATTTGCATCAGTTTGTTGCATCGAATATAAAATATTAACATATTTAACAATCATCGTCATATTTCAAACAATTTACACAAAACCTTAACGTATTATGCACCTCGAACTTCCTCATAAGCACTATGTAGCTATTGAGATTATTGCGAACAGACAGACAGACGCAGTGATGGACTTTGTTTTATAATACTTACGTAGTCATATTGGTCATATTGGACGGCCCTTTGGCGTAAAGGATAGTTACCCTAATTCTGACCCGACGGTTGTTTGTTATTATCTTAGCTATATACCTACCAATGAAAGTTTTATGTGCATTCATGAATTATGGGTTTTCGTACAGAGGTATCATTAAATCTACTAAAACTGGCCAAGTGCAAGTCGGACTCGCACTCGTAGGGTTCCGTAACAGTAGAGTATTTTATAACATAAATTTTTCGCCACGAAAAATTAACTTTGTTTTTAATAGTTTGTAGGAATCTTTGCGGTCGCTATATTTAAAAAACTGCTGACTGTATCTCGTTCAAACCAATTTTCGTTGAAAGTTTTTGTTGAGATCTACAGAACATATTTTTCTAGATTTTTCACTCCAATCTTTCAAATGATTGACTTTGAGAAAAAAAGATTTTGGGAACCTCAATGTCATTTTTAAAGACCTATTCATAGACACCCCACCCTATGTATGGAATGCCCCCCCTTAAACTTTTTTTTTTTTTGTATAAAAATCGGAAAGCGGTTCACAGAATACATCTACTAAGTTTCAATTCTGTGGTCTTTATAGTTTCGGAAAAAAATGGTTGGACATACGGACGGACAGACAGACAGACAGACATGACGAATCTATAAGGGTTCCGTTTTTTGCCATTCGGCTACGGAACCCTAAAAAGTAGCTTACCACCAAGGACAACATCTGCCGCCGTAACCCTACGGCCGCGGCGTTCCCCGACGCAAAAAGTAGGGGTATTATACGTTTAACGTGTGTATCTGTGTGTCTGTCTGTAGCATTTTAGCACCCAACCGGATGAACCGATTTTGATTTTTTTTTGATAGTTTTTTTTTGTTTGATAGAGTAGATGTCTTCATCGAGAGTGTTCTTAGCTTTGATTCATGAAAATTCGTTAATTCGTTATAAAACTATGAGCTTTTTTCTAGTTAATTGCGCTATGAAATCAACTTTCATAGGTCTGATCAATTCGAAAATCTTCTTCTTCAACGATATTGTAAGAACAATGGAAGCATTGATCTGATGCTGGGACAACTCCTAGACTCTACAAAATACTCAAATACTCACCTAAATACTCAACTTACAGCTCAGATTTCAAATGTCGTGTTTTGAGTCATTGGAATGCTTTTAATGAAAAGATTATACATAGATCAGTCGGGGTGGTTTAAAAATATTATATTATTACATATATAGATCAATATTATTTTATACAATAGATCATATTATTATTCCATATTGACTACAAATTGATTGTGATCGGTGGGGATCTACAGAATAGCTAAGCTTATAATATTTTCGTAGTAACTATTACCTAATCTGTGGTTTCACTGCAAATATTTTATTAATTTTGCGATGCGTGTATGTGAAATTCGTGATATCTTCTAGAGTGTTCATTTGAATTATATACTGTAAAGGACAATTTTAATCTTTAATATGTGGCCAAGCTAATTAACGTTATTATTTGGATAAGGATTAATACTATATACTTGAAAATAGCCTTGGAAGTTATGTAATATTTTTTAACAAAATATTAAAGATTAAAATGGTTACTGTGAGTCAACCTTAAGAGATAGACATATGCTGTCACGGACTTTTTTGTAGGTCTTATTAAGTTGTACAACTCTTCCATACAAAATATTCTTCCATCTATTTTCAATTTGCAACCTAAGTCGGCAAATAAACGGTCGAAAAAACACGTTTCTGACGAAAGTTGCTTAATTGAAAATAGATAGAAGAATGTTTTCTATGCAAGAGTTGTACAACTTAATAAGACCTACAAAAAAGTCCGCGACAGCATATGTCTATCTCTTACGGTTGACTCACAGTAACCATTTTAATCTTAAATTTTTTATTAAAAAATATTACAAAACTTCCAAGGCTATTTTCAAGTATATAGTATTAATCCTTATCCAAATAATTACGTTAATTAGCTTGGCCACATATTATAGATTAAAATTGTCCTTTACAGTATATAATTCAAATGAAAACTCTAGAAGATATCACGAATTTCACAAACACGCATCGCAAAATTAATAAAATATTTGCAGTGAAACCACAGATTAGGTCATAGTTACTACGAAAATATTAGTATAAGCTTAGCTATGCTGTAGATCCCCACCGATCACAATCAATTTGAAGTCAATATAGTATAATAATATGATCTATTGAATAAAATAATATTCATCTATATATATAATAATATAATATAATATTTTAAACCACCCCGACTGATCTATGTATAATAGCTTTTTCCAATGACTCTAAACACGACATTTAAAATCTGAGCTGTAAGTTGGTGAGGATTTGAGTATTCTGTAGAGTCCAGGAGGCTTCCATGTTCTTACAACATCATTGAAGAAGAAGATTTTCGAATTGATCAGACCTATGAAAGTTGATTTCATAGCGCAATTAACTAGAAAAAAGCTCATAATTTTATAACGATTGAACGAATTTTCATGAATCAAAGCTAAGAAAACTCTCGATGAAGACATCTATCCAACAAAAAAAAACTATCAATAATAAAAACAAAATCGGTTCATCCGGTTAGGTGCTAAGATGCTACAGACAGACACACAGATACACACGTCAAACGTATATTACCCCTACATTTTGCGTCGGGGAACGCCGTAAGGTTACGGCGGCAGATGTACTCCTTGGTGGTAAGCTACTTTTTGGTAGATTTAATGATTCCACTACCACTGTACGAAAACTCATGATTCATGAATGCACATAAAACTTTCATTGGTAGGTATATAGCTAGGATTAGAACCAACGACCGTCGGGTCAAAATCAGGGTAACTATCCTTTACGCCAAAGGGCCGTCCAATATCAATACGTAAGTATTATAAAACAAAGTTCATCACTGCGTCTGTCTGTCTGTTCGCAATAATCTCAATAGCTACTGAACGGATTATCATGCGGTTTTCACCAATAGCCAGAGTGTTTATGAGGAAGGTTTAGGTGCATAATTCGTTAAGGTTTTGTGTAAATTGGATGAAATATGACGATGGTTGTTAAATAAGTTCATATTTTATATTCGATGCAACAAACTGATGCAAATTTTGTAGGCATATATGTTCTACCCGTGCGAAGCCGGGGCGGGCTGCTAGTTAGGTATATTTGTGAATAAAAACGTAGTTATATTATATAAGATGTCTATGCGATTCTAGGGAAGACTTTCATATCAATCTGATCTTTTGGAAAGTACCTAACAATTAAAGGTATATAATGGAACGTGTTTGCCTAGAAGTGGAAAATAGTCGTGAATCACTGAACTGCCGAATCAGGCTTTGGTGTTATCGCGCATGGTTGACTTATTACTATCCGTTTAGCACTCACTCTGTAATTTTACCTCATTTCTAGAATTAGCTATGGCCTTTTTGCATAACAAGAAAATTAAATTTATTCCCAATAGCTGTATTTAACTTGTATGATCACTATGCGCAGCACAATTGACACCTCAATATTTTGTTCATACCAGACAGACCAACATAATATTGAGATAAAGTATCAAAATTGTTACATCATCCAAAAGTTCATCGTGCCGACGGGATTCAAACCCGCACCCTCCTGGTAAACAAGCCCAGGTGCTCTGACTAATTAAGCCACAGTACGAATCTATCGATACGACGAAATTAATGGATTTGCCATCTATGAGAACTATGTCGAAGTTGATCGGAAGAAATTATTACAGTTCATGTACAAAAATACAAAGTGTGAACACATAAGAACTTACACTTAAAGAAACATAGTATCAAAATTGTATAAACATGCAAAACATCACCAACCTGATTAATCCTCTGCTTCTTCGCAATAAACGAGGTATCGTGAAGGTACGACAAATCTATCTGTGTATCGGCACACACCCCGACTCTGGGTAAGCTGACGTTTCTCAACGGTATCGTGTCTTCTAGCAACCATTCCGCGCCGCCGGTACTTTCACATTCGTACACACAGACGCACAAGTTGACGAAACGCGCGTCTGGGCTAATGTTGTTCGTTGACGCGCTTCCGCCTTTAGGACGAGTGAATGAACGGCCGCATTTGTACGCGCAAGCGATGCGGCCGGAGTATGCCGCGCTTATGTGAAGCGGTTGGCCTGAAATATTGCGATAGTTCCATTTCAGTAGGTGTTGACGTTATAATGTGTGTCCACATTGTGCCCCTTTCGTTTCTTTAAGGAGAAACTCTTCTAGCTCAGTCGATAGGATACGTGAATCATATCTTTTAATAATACGGAAGGAAAGTGATAACGAAATTGAAATAAAGATAAAATAACATATTTGTAATTGGCGACACTATTTGACGGCAATAAAAAATAAAATGCGACAAGAGTTAACTGTAAAGTATGAAGAGGCACAATGTCACGATAATGTAATTGGATAGTAATGTTCACGAACGCTAAGCTGTTTAGAAACCACTTCTGCCGCGAGTACAATGTAACGTGGTTATATTAGTTTTGGACTGAACTCAGTATTTAAAACATCGAATTAAAAGAAACGGACATCATAAATGGCAAATAATATCTCAGCAACAGATTAGATGAACGCTGGATAACAATTGCAGATCGCTGTTGTATAAGCGATTCGAAGATTCAATAAACCCAAAACGCCTTCTAAACAAGCTTTTACCTGGAATGTCAATAGTAGATTCTTGGTCCTTATTCATCATTTCCCATTCTTTCCACGTGTACTCAAATTCATTTTCCTCTTTTTTGTCGACGTTGCATTTCCAGAATCTCAGTGTGCTGTCAGAGCAAGCTGTTGCTAAGATGTAAGGCGCTAAGCAAGCTGGGTAGATAGAGGCCGAACTTAAATGTCCCGCGGCCGGTGTAGCGTGGATTACATCTACTCCATCGGGTAAGGCTAGGGGGCATTCGCATACCTGGAAACAAATATTACAATAACTACAAGTAACGGATTGATACAAAATCAAATAGCTGACGTTTGTCCTAAAGTAGTCGAAATGAATCTAGACTAAGCGTTCGCACTAATCGCAAGGCACCGTAATGGATCGCCGGCAAATCGCCACAATTACGGCTGGGCACCGTCACGCGACAGACAAGGTAACGCCTCGCGTCCGACAATATCAATACAACCAGTCCGAGTCGACGTGTCGTTTGAGGTTCATGTGCTTAACCCGAAGCGAGGCTAATCCACATATGATCGAGACTTGGACTTCGCACACATCTCGATTCAAGCAGTCATTTCTCCCTTACACTTGTAAAATGTGAAACGAAAGAAAGAAAGAAAGAAAAATCATTTATTCAGCAGTCCTCAAGTTACAGTACAGATAAAAAATATATTTGACATTTTGAGCAAAAAACTTAACTAAATAAAAAAAGAAACAAAAAGAAATACAATATGAGGTGCTGAAACAGACCAGTCTCAGCACAAATGTCCAGATTCTTGGATCGTAGACCCCAAAACCAAGACGCTGATTTTCAGAATGGCCTGAGAGCGGGAGTAGGACTAACACCGATAACAATAACTTAACTAAAATAGATACAATAACATAAATTAACAATAACAGATAACATATTTATAAATATATAAACGAGCTGCCGTCTGCTGTTTTCCCGCAGAGTTACAACACGGAGTCCTTCAAAAAGGGCATTAAAAGAATGTTGACAGGTCGGCAACGCATGAGTGTCACCCATAGCGTGCAAATGTTTTTAGGTGACGGTGACCACTTCCAATCAGGGGAGGCGTATGCTTGTTTGCTACTTATATCATAAAAAGGCGATTACGTTACGTACGTAAATACATATAATTATTTTACATGGATGTAAAGACGTTATTCCTAAACATAAAAACTGTAGATTGGAAGGTCTGTCGATAAATTTTCTCAACCGAATAGATCTCACGAACGTCGAAGCCCAGACTAAGATTCATGGTACCGATTTATTAAATTTGCATCTAAGTACGTTTTCGATAGTCAACGCGTGGTTTTATCCATTTCGAACTCAGATATGGCAATGAGCATCTTTCCTAGTGAATAATAATAATAAAGTTTATTTACTTAGTAACTTTTATTCAGCTTACCTTCTTGGTGGTGATAGCTAGGTGTGAGTTAGGCGGTGGTGGCGGCATAGCCCTATCATTATCCATGGATACGGAGTTTTTCCGAGATTCTGCACCTTCTTCCTCTTGCACGAGAGCACTGTCTGGTACGTACATCATACTGTTTGTAAGGTCATCTGAAAACATATTTTAATTTCAATTATTTACACTAATGTACCTTACGGTGTTCTGGCAGGACACAGCTCTTTAGAGTCGGACCATTCTAAGCCTAGCGTGTTTACCATCCTCGACCACATCAGCATAGCTTACTACCAGGTGAGACAGTGATCAAACGCTATCTTCTCTATATATATAAAATTCTTGTGTCACAGTTTTAGTTAGTGTTTATAGTCTTCCGAAACGGCATGACCGATTTTGATGAAATTTTATATGTAGATTCAGTACATAGGTATGAAAATAGGTTTATAACTAACTTTAACGGTGATTTTTAAGGGCGGCCCTAACGCTGGTAAAGTCACGCGGCGTAGCTAGTAAGATATAAAAAAAAATATGTTACTAGATGGAACAAAGAGCTGAAGACCGAGCATATTAAAAAAAAATCATAATGCTCTGTAGAATCTTCTAGAATGTCGGTACTCTCTAGCACTAGTAGAGTGGTTCGTTGAATACGGCCGCTTGAGGAACCGCTCGAATACATTACAAAGAATCAACTCTGGTATCAAAACCATAAGTTACCGTTTGAATCAGCCTGCGATGAAACGGTCAGCCTCCACATATGTACCGTAGAACCTCCATCTGTCCTCTCTAGCACCACTATATAGAACGGTTCGTTGAATACGGCCGCTTTACGAAGGTCGACGATTGCTTCCAACCCAGCTTCTGTGATGGTATTGATTTCTGACGCTTCTATGCCGGAGTCTGAGCTTTCCGACTCGGGTGATGTACGTTCGCCTATAGACAATGGATTTTTTTGTTACAAGCTATATATTATAATTATTATTTACAAATTTAGGGACAGACGACAAGGGACTTAGTAAGAAGATTGAAAATTATGTATAAGCAAATCACATAGGTAAGGTTTAGTTAGGTAGCTAGTGATTTTTTTGTTTGATGCATGTTAAGCTCTCAGGTATTCTATAATTATCTAGGTTTTTTTCTCATAGGTTTGTTGCACATAACAACGATCTAAGGGCCTTCAAGTCGCGAGTGAATAGGTATCTACTAGGCTAGCGTGCTACATCTTGGACCACATCGTCACCTAGCAGCAGATAGTCGTCAATCGCTTGCCTATTCAGCATAAAAATATATCTGGAAAAGTCGATACAAAAGTATGTTGATAGGCGCTTCAAAAATAACCTATTTTATTCTGTAACCCCTGTGATAATAGTGTTATAACAGTCACAACCAGTAAAGAATTCCATTCCCGTCAATTTAACTCCTAGGAATAAAAAAATAAAACATACAGACGAATTGAAAACCTTCTCCATTTTTTGTGAAGTCGGTTAAAAAACAGTTAAATCCTAATAAAGTTGTTCCGAGGCGATTAACATACTGATATCCAATACTTTACACACTATACATCTTAGCTAAGTTTACATCCACAACAAAACAAGTTATATTTCGTCAATAGGCCGAACGAGAAAGAGACGACTAGAGAACTGCATAGCGGAATCTCTGGCGATCTAGTTTACCTTACCAGTAATTAGTTGTTCTTGAAACACGTGCAATAGCTGCGTATTGTGCCAGTCGTGAGTAGCGTCAGCAATGGCATGGAGTTGTATAATGGCCCCGGGTCGTGCCGTCGACTGTTGCGACACGATGCTTATCCTCTCGTGTAGAGGAACGCCGCCGCTTTCTGATAATGTAGATTCGGATGACATTGACATCGTGTCGTGTGCATGCTGTAAAGGAATTACATCTCTATTTTGTGATTGTTAAGGTTCAGGGTTCGGGACACTAATTATAAAGTAATTGCACCTACAGGTAGGTTTTTTGTTACCTTCTTGCGTCCGTAGGCTGATTAATGGGAATAGGTTTTGGCCGTGTCTCGACCGCACGTCGAATGAAATGTCACCTAAATTGTTCGCCTAGTTCCGGCATGATGTTTGGTGTTAGCCAGCTTGGATCATGGGTTGGGATAAGAGCGCTAAGTGGATCGGACATAACTCAGTTGTACTGCTACTACTCAGTGTTGTCTTTCAATTTTAGGCAAGCGCGATTTCTTGGAATGCATCGTCACTTAACATCAAGTGAGATAGTGGTCAAGTACTTGTCTGTAAGAAATAAAAAGTCTCTTTTCATTATCAAAATGCAACAATTTTGTTATGTCATAGTGGTTATCATAATTTAAACTATGTTTAAATATCAACATTTGTATTCGTCAAGGTTGATTTTTTTTAACGAGGAGTGAGACAAGATCATAGACTTGAAACCTCATTGGACATTACGCTATTTAGTTTTAAGTTTCTGATCGTAAACATAAAATTGCGACGATCAAATTAAATCACTATACAGCAACACTAAACAACTAATGTGATCCTGTTTATTTAGACAATTATTTCTAACTATATGAAAAACAATGAGCATGTCTATGATTAGACTAAGGATAGAAATTAAAGAAAATGATGAATAAATAAATATTAACAATGCTGTGGGGTCACAGCATATTATAATATTTATCATTAATATCAATAATATTTATCATTTGGAAGCACTCAGAGAATGTAATGAAAGAACAATACTTATACTACGTCGTCTCTACAACAATCATGAATTCCATGTTCCAGTGAGCGATACATTGATTTTATTTTTACAAGTCCCATTTCACGTTTGTCAACTAACGTAATTGTGCAGTTGACAGCGAATTTTCAAAAATTTATAACTATACCGTTTATAAGTAAGGCCCTAAAATAAATGAATGAAAGAAAGAAAGGAGATGGTGATGATGATTAGCTACCATTACATCTTTATGCCGTCTCTCCGAGGTGGCGATTTCAGCGAGCAACGTCCGAGCGTCGATCACCGCTTGGAACACTCGCAGGGATTCTCCGTCGCTTGCCACGAAGCATGCTGATGGGGAATTGGATAGGTTGCCGAGTGTTGTGCTGGAAGATAAGGGACAGTTTAATCAGGTGAAAGAGGTATAAAAGTTTGAAGGAAGTAGACATCGCGATCTTTCGTGAGATAATCTCAAACTCAAATTAAGGCTGAGTTGCATCATCTTACTTTAATCGTAAGTATAACTATCACCGGTATTTTTGTATGGAGTTGGACTGAGATTGATTTTTGACTTTTGTTATAGATAAAGTAAGATGTCTAATGTGTTTGTAACTTGTCTAATATAGGATGATCATTTTGACAGCTCAAGCTCATGAAGTTTAATTTTTTTTCAGTATAATGTAATACAATTATTTTGTACTTCGTGGCGTTACTAAACGCGGACGGAGAGATGCGGTGAGTTGACTCGGGCCAGTTCAGACGCTCCGCCCAACTTGCTGGGTGTTCCCGCACATGATATCATCATAATGTTACATCTGATCGGTTTGTACACGTAAATTCTAGAAATAGAACGAGACAGCGCGTGTAGGTACTCGAGGCACGGGACGGTTCATTGACTCTTAGGAAGATACCTACTTATTTTTTTGTCAGTTTGTAGAGATACGCGATCAAGTTAACTTATAAAAGCGAAAAGTAAATAAGTGATTGTGAAGTATCAACAACCTCAGAGTGTGTTTAACGGATTAATTGATCATTACGTACGATGATTTGGACAACTTTTCTGGAACTTTGTGGTAATTTAGGCTGAGTTGCACCATCTTACTTTAACTATAACAAACGTCAAAAATGTGTCTTAATCCATATAAAAACACCGGTTAATAGTTATAGTTACAGTGTAAAGTGGTGCAACTCAGCCTTAGTGTTTTGTGTAGAAATAAACGTATATGTCATCGAATTGACATTTTCATATAACAATAAGTAACACATACCTGGGCAGTAAAGTAGGCAGCCAAGCGACGTTGCTAAACGCGGAGAGATGCGGCGAGTTAACCCGGGCCAGTTCCGACACCCCGCCCGACTTGCCGAGTGGTCCCACACATTCTACCCGCCACATTATGAGCTCGGAACACAGACCGCCCGCGGTCGTGTCATCGTCGAACCTGTGATGTTCTCTTTCGTTATCTGTGAAAATATAAAAACTGATATAGGACAAATTACATTTTAGTTGTATCATTGAGCGCTATTCAGATTACGCTATACTACTCCGCTTACAGCATGGCAAGCAAATTACAAGCAAACTGGCTCATATATAGTATAGTTAAGTGTGAACGTGTTCTAAATAAACGTATGGTGAGCGATATTGTTGTGCTATAAACAATCTATATGCTATAAGCTATTATACTACAGCCAGGGTTCGAAAATATCCGATATTTATTATAAATATCATAATAGATCAGAATCAGATATTTATGATATATATCGGATATATATCAAGTTTGATATATATCAATTCTGTATTAAAGCCATATTATTATTGTATTGTATTATTTATGAATACTATTTGCATATGTGTTACATAAACACACGAAAATTATCAAACCAAAAAAAACCACAATTTTTTTATTTATTTAGGTGCTTAAAATCAGACAAATTAAACTAAAACATAAAATATTATTTTAGATAAGGCAAAATCAACTAAAAAACATAAAATAGGAAGTAGAAATAGTGAATACAGTAACAAATGCTAAAAATTACTTAACAATATTAATTTTTTAAACCATTTTTGTATTGCAATATATAAAAATATATATTAAAAAAAAATCATTTGATACATATCGTCGAAACCAGTTTGATATATATCGGATATCTATATTGATATACATATACATATATCAATTGATATAAATCCTCTAACCCTGACTATAGTATAGTCTGAAATGCGCTTTAGAGATTGGCTTTACAGCTGATGTTTCTAAGCGTGAAAGCGTCGTCTGATTAGCGATCGAATGAAAGCGATCAGTTAAAACTTAGTATCACAAGCAGTTCTTGAACTTTCATCGTCCATTATTAGTCTAGTCGCATATTGTTACCTATTATCTGGGTGAATCAAAAAAAGACTGCAAGTGTCCTAGAGGGGCATTAGAGCTAATGATTGATGCAACTGGGTGCCGATCACAGATAGTTTTGTTTGTTACAATTTAATACAATAAATAATGAATACAGGTATACATGTAACATAAAGCATACAAATTCTTACCTGATATATTATGATGACTGGTAGTAAGAAGCAGGGGTAATACTGGATGGCAAGTGATGTCGTTTACTCTAAACCTATGTCCAGAGGCTCTCGAAGCGTGACCTATAGATAGCACCTGAAATAATACACAATATTATTATTCCTAATATGGCTTTAATAATTAAAATAGTTTAAAAACTAAAACAATCGACTTCAATGCCCCGCGAGTCAATTTCAGTAGCAAGTTTGAGTTTATCGTCATATCTCTGGATATACTTTTCAGATCTCGATGAAATTACAATGGGACTACCTCGGAAACGTACCCTACCGATAACAAAAAGAATCATTCGAATCGGTTCAGAATTGACGGAGTAATCGCGTCTGTGTTTTTTTTGTGATGTTAAAAAAAAAAACACGAATTGAGAACCTCCTCCTTTTTTGTGAAGTCGGTTAAAAATGCACACCACTAAACTCAATCCTCGGATACTCTTATCCAGTTCCATCTAGATATCTCGTGAAGATCATCACTTCATCTAATTTGAAGGTGTCCTATGCTACGCATGCCGATCCGCGGTCACAACTCACGGTTTGTTTACCTCAACGGTTTACCGGTCATATTTCTTTAAGGGCCGATTTTTCAATTCTTCGAAGAACGGCCACATAGTTACCAATGCAATATATTTATCTGCCCATATAAACTACCGTATAAAACTTTCGATTTGTCAATGTGCTTTTATCAGTCAGTTAGATATCTGTAGTCTTTTTGTAACTATCTTCACGCCAACAGTGTGGGAAAGAGATAATCTTACGCAGTGCTATAGATGTTAGAGCGAGAGCGAAGATTCACAACCATTTGAAATTATGACTCAAGGAGATTCTAAATTTGATTTTTAATTCTGCCAAGCACGATTTTGAAAATATATTTTTTTAATTTATTATGGCTCCGCACAATTAGTGTATTTAGTTTCTGGCCAATCCAGTTTCTGGCCAATCGAGTGTAGCCGTATTGAAATTAAAAAAAAATAATGACATAACGTCAAGCCTTGACGTCAAAACTTGTCACTAACTTAATTTATACCACAGAATAGTCAGCTATCTGAGGCACAAAGAGCCAGATAAATTAACTCCTCTGGTAAGGAATTTATTCCCTGGATTACCTCTATCTGTCTATTGAAAAATGCGAAAATATGCTATCATTGGTATAACCCTATCTGATCGTGTAACTGAGGAATGAAAAATCGGCCCTAAGTGTTAAACACTTCATATTTTTATACATTGTTAAGTTATAAAAAAAATCCAAAATTTACCGACGGGATTCGATACCGCACCTCTTGGGAAATATGCCCAGGTGCTCTGACCAACTAAGCCAAAGTACGATCCTATCAATGCGACGAAATTAATGGATTTATATTTCACTGGTTCTTCTAATGTTTAAACCCATTGCAATTTCAGGTGGTTATTATATTAGTATCCGGTGAGAAGATTTAAAAAAAAATCTTATAGGCTAGCGTTTGACCACTATGACACCTGGCGGTAAGCGAAGATGTGGTCGAAGATGGTGAACACGCCAGGCCTAGAATACTCGTGACTCTCACTGCTGTGTGCTGCCGGAACACCGTAAGGTTATGGCAGGTTCTGCTAATGGTTGATGTGTAGAATGAGTGATGTTATCCTTCACGCCAATACTTAACGAAATTTGATAAAATTTTACAATGTTTCCAATTTTGGCATTTTTTTAAATATCTTATAGGCTAGCGTTTGACCACTATCTCACCTGTAGTTAAGTGACGATGCGGTCGAAGATCCAGAAGGCCAGGCGGACACTAGATACTGTCCTACCACCATGTAAATGGTGCATTTCTGGTACACCAACATCAGTTGGTCCCATAAAGTATTTTAATCTCTCTAAGAAACAGTATGGAATGCAATAAAAAAAAATGTTTGCGTAAATTATTAATTTTTCCATATCCTACAAATATATGGAAATAGTTTGATTTCGAATTCTGATTTTCTAGTACCTTACCTAAAACTTAAATGGTCCAAAAGAGTGTTTGGATTCTTAGACCGGGCGCGCACCAGCGGCCGGTCTTGTAAGTAACCGGATCGATTGGCATCAAAAAAGTGTTTGTATATTGGCAATTTTTTTGGTAAATAATTTTTTTTCTGAATGCAACTCAAATTTTAATTTAAAAAAATCTCTTTTTTACCTGTCTACTCAGTGTTTTATTGCAGCTACAACGGAAGAGGTACCTACCCTCATGATCCCATCTCAAAAATACATTTTATTGTATATAGTGGTAGGACTTTTGCTAGTCCGCCTGGGGCGGTACCGCCACTTTGCCAATTTATTTTTAGCCGTGAAATAGGAATGTTTTTCGGTTGAAATAGCAAGGTGTCCAGTGAAATTACAGGGCATGTGAGACTCAACATCTTTATGTCTCAAGGTAACAGGCGCAGTGCGGTGACATGCAAAATTCTGGCAGTCCAGAATTTTGCATGCCGCTGTGTCTATAATAGGTAGACGTCATCGCTTACCACCAGGCGAGCATCGTGCTTGTCCTGTTACCTTACATCATAAAAAATGCTACCTGTATACTTACTTGTGTGAATTTGGACTTATCGTCGAACGTCAGCTGCCATAAATTGAGTGTTCCGTTAGTATGGTTGGTGACCATGGAGATTACTGGCGCCGAGTCTAACACGTCGCCTTCTTGATTCTCTAGGTCTTCTGTTGTTATGCTTGTTTTGCGTTGCATCTCGTTATTGTTCTCTTCTTCTGGTCCTGTGAAAAGTAACACTTTAAATTATGTACTTTCTGCAGAAGTCGCCGATTAACTTGTTATGTGTATATTTACTTTTATACAAAAGATAATTTTGTGCATCTAATAATCAATGCGCAAAACTTCTCTTGTATATTCTTACACTCAATATTGACATTTGCGCATACTCTTGCATTTATTGTTTAAAACCGGGCATTTAACGGGGCTTGTCATTATTAAAGTCAAACTTTTATTACATCGCTTTAACATTTTTCTTACATCTATCGCATGTCGCCGGTGTGCTGTGATTGGCGGACGCTTCCGTAGCCATATTTGTATGTATACATGCCAACGTGTCATGTCAACTGCTGTCATAGTAGCTAGATACCACAGCAACACATAAACGAAATTTTAACTTGCATCGTGGTTTCATAAAAAACCACACCACACTTTTTATTAGCCTGTATCAGTCCACTGCTGGACATAGGCTTCTCCCACGATACGTCACTGAGCCCCATCTTCAGCTCTTCATTTATTATCACTGGCCACCGCTCCGCGTATGTGACGAAATCCAAATGAGCAATGTAACCTGTATTTATCAATGTGCATTGTGTTTCAACGCATACATTTAACAATCATACCATTTTCTTGAGGATCTGTTTGTTCTTCGTTCTGTGGCCATTCGTTCTCCTCTCTTTCCTCTTGTACGCTCGCTAGTGGTGTTGTCACTGTCTCTGGCTGCTGTGGTTGATTACCTGCATCGTTAATATTTTAATAATTACAATCTGTGAAAAAAGAGTACCTAGAAATGTATATATAATGGGACTAAGATATGGATGTCATATATCATATCATTTAGGAACATTGTACACTTATGAATGTTAAAAACATACAAAAACAACAACTCATAACAATGTGTCACATTCTGTCACATCACTAAATTGGTTTCACATCTCTACATTCAAAATTGTCACTTGGATGTCAAATATCATTTAATCGAAAGCATCGTAATCTATTTCGCAATTAATTATTGTTATAATATTTATATTCAAAATTTAAACTACCTCCGACTGATACATGTATAATTTCTTCGTTGAGACCATTCTAATGAGCCCAAACTCGACATCTCTGCTGAAAGGTGGTGAATACTTAAGCATTCTGCAGACTGCAGGAGATGTCGCAACATCAGGTCAATGCTGCCATGTTATAACAATATCATGAAAGTAAGAGGGAACATACTTTAAATTTCGAATAAATAAACCAATTAAATTTGATATCATAGCCTTATCAACAAGAAAACAGCTCATAGTCTAAATTGGAAGAACACATTTTTATGAGTCGAAGTCTAAGAACTCTCGAAGAATCCTATCAAACAAGAAAAAGCGCAATAAAAATCGGTTCATCCGTTAGACAGTCAGTCCACAGACAGACACACAGATACACACGTCAAACTAATAACACACCGTCTTTTTGCGTCGGGGTCAAAAATAGAAAATAAGTAGACAAAACGGAACATGCTATTTCTTTTTACGCAAAAAGGAGGGTTGTTATAAGTTTGACGTGCGACCCAACATCCATCCGCGTGTCCTTTACACGCGGAAGCCATCTGTGCAGAGAGTAATATAACAGATGTGAATTTTAGGACGATACTTAAGCTTCATTTACCTGGAATGACGGGTTTCGTCCTATGTCTCACATACAACGGTTGCGCAGCTGCATGGTATAAAGCCGCCGGAGTGCACATTGTAGTAGCGTCGCCCAGAGGAAACGCGGATGGTATTCGTGCAGAGAATGATACTTGAGCCTGACGGATCGCGCCGGCTTGTAACTCGTCTAACCATTCGCAGACCCTGTGAATAGTACCAGTGATAGATATTTATTATCTTCAATCATCATCAGCATCATCATTACTAGCCTGAATCAGTCCACTGCTGGACATAGGCTTCTCCAAAGACACACCACTGAGCTCGATCTTCAGCTATTAATTAACTTCAATGGTATGGTATTTTGTGATTACGCCCTACGCGGCAACAATCGCGGTACAGAACTAGAAATTGTTTAAAAGCGGTTCACAAATATTTCTATGTGCATTCAAGAGTGCTCTTCCACATTTAGAAGGAGCATTATTCCGTTCTGTCTGACTTACTATCTAATAGTAGCTAACCACTATCACGGAGAATAGCCGCTATAACCTTACGGTGTTCCGGCAGTATACAGGCACACCCCGGACACTCGCTAAATCTCCATACAAACTAGTGTTTTAACGACCGACACTGTGACACCGACACAGACACTACACACATGTCGTTTTTCTATACGTGCATTTGTGTGCGTGATGTCTAAGGTTGTCGCTCGTAATCACCGTATCACAGATTATATAATAGTTACTTCGTACATAGGTACTACGTACTGACCGTATGAATATTTTTTGTACACTTACCCAAAAAGCTTTTAACACTAAAAATATTAGTCGCTATTTCGTAAACCATCGTCTACAGAAACATTAAATCACAACACTTCAACTCAATTGCGAAGTAGGTAGGTAGGTACGTAGAAATATCCAACACACAACCGAGTAGGTCATTATCTCACTCACATTTCACTACATTATACAATATTAGATTTTAACTACACGAAAGTATTATTTCATGTACACATTTAACATAATAGGTAATTACGATTTACGATTACAATAATCACTAATGTTACTCTCGTCTCGGTTAATAAACAAACATGAAGTGTTCGATCCCATCGGTCACATCAAGCGACATCAAGCAAAGAGAATATAAATACTACGTAGGTACTTACATCAAGTTCCTAATTGCTGTGTTATAAAAATGTTTTACCGTGAAAGTTTTTTTTAATATTTTACAAACTAAATGTTATTTACGCACGAGTATATATTGTTGTTTCATTTATGAAAATGAATTCTAAAATACGAATATATGGGTAGGTATATAAGTATTTATAATATACCTACATAATAAGAACCTACGTAAATTTGAACCTCCGGTGTCTACTGGTCTTAACATAAATGTATGAAGTTGATGTTCTTCTCCTCGAGAGTAGTACCTATTGTTCTGTAGCCGTACGCGTATAGCGTCCTTGCTCAGACTGACGCCTCGACAAATCAAAATCGGTGGCCTGGTGAGGAAGCCCGGAATTGGTGGGGGGAACAGAGTGTCCATTCTATACGTAGTATTATTATCTTTTCTATGATACAGGCCTTACTCTAGGCCTAGCGTGTTCATCACCTTCGATCACATCATCGCTCGTTTCGAAGATGGTTTAAAAAACTAAACAACCGACTTCAAACGTCGCGCTAGTCAAAGTAGCCAGTTGACGTAGTAAATATTATATAATCTGTCTCAGTAGTTAGTAGTAAATCGTCGAGATAAGTAAATGCACAGTAATACAAATGGTGATATATTAAAAACGGCTCGGCTGATTTCGTTAAAATTTAAATGGGGCCACCTGTGATATTTTTTTGTTTTTATATCTTATAGGCTAGCGTTTGACCACTATCTCACCTGTTGGTAAGTGATGATGCGGTCGAAGATGGTAAGCACGCTAGGCTTAGAATGGGAACTGGCTCTCTAGAAAAATTAAAATAGGTAACTATATGGGTTAAAGAATTGCGGTACGAACACTAAAATAAAAGACAAATTGACATAACTATAGGCAGTAAACACTCACCATATAAGAAAGCTGCCATCAACGGGATGTATGGAGAATAACAAGTCGGGACTTTGATGCCAGTCCCTCAATAACGCGTCGATCTTAGCGTCGAGAGAATCCGGCAGGTGTGTACACGTCACGTCTGTAGCTATCGAGTTTATTGACGTCGTATTTGATAAACTTGGATGGCTGTGGTTACCACTTGCTGGAAACGGAGACATAGAGATAAGATTAGACTAAGAGAAGTACCTGTATGATGCCAGGTACATCACTAGGTGAACAAGCAGGCATTAGCAGGCTATTTGCTTTCGCCAGCGTTCGGTAACTTTCATTCGTAGTCATATTACTTTATGAAAATTTATATTTCTGCCATATTGCCGGGAAGTTGCTATCCTATCTATATTCATCTAAACTTCTTTTCAACTTTTCGACTCTTTTCAACTTTGACCCGCAAAGGACTCCACATTATGTATCTTGCAAGATTGCATGAATTAAATGGAAAAAATTAAGATAGTTTAAAATCTAAAACAACCGACTTCTATGCCCCGCGAGTCAATTTCAGTAGCAAGTTAGAGACGTTTATCGTCATATCTCTGGAGATACTTATCAGATCTCGATGAAATTACAATGGGACTACCTCGGAAACGTACCCTACCGATTACAAAAAGAATCATTCGAATCGGTTCACAATTGACGGAGTAATCGCGTAACGAACACACAAAAAAAAAGAAAAAAAAAACACAGTCGAAATGAGAACCTTCTTCTTTTTGATAGTCGGTTGAAAACTATGAAAGAAAATGTTTCTCTGGATCTTTGTGATTTTTTAAGCGTTTCGCGTATGCGTAGATTAGTCTTAACAATCTACTAACTTTACCTGGTTGTTCGTCACTGTTGCTGTTATCCTCAGATTGTACTTTAGTCAAATGTTGACTAGGTCTCCTATTCGCATGTCCTAAGCAGCATGGAATAGCGCAAAGCAATACCATAGATTAAATATAAAAAGTAGATGTGACACTGACCTAAATTAAGCTCTGGATAGCCTTTTTCGTCGGACAATAAAAACAATTGTATATACATAGCAAGAGATTTTCTATATCATTGGACAAGAGCTATCAGACTGAATAACTGAAAATCTGAATAATAGAATGACCGACCCAAAAATAATCTTGGCCTATAATAGTTACATTCGAAGTGAAACGTTTGGTCTATCTTTTTAGAAGGAATGGGAATGTGATATGTTTTAAAATTACGATTATCATTATTATAAGTTAATACCGATCAACTATTGGACTTAAACCGCTGTCATAATACAACATTTGTCATTGCGCGATGACAGTTGGTTAACATTTACGTTTATGTCGCGACATGAGATAAATCGTGCGACGGGTTGTCGGTGTGCAATTCTTAGTCCCAGATATTACGACTAAGACGTACTTACAAGCCTCTTACTATAAGCTTTGTCCGTTATTTAGTATAGCTACCTGACTTTCACGACGTCAAGTGTCACTTCTACTCAAAGCATTACTGATTAGCTTACATACATGGTTATATGGTTATTTTATTTCGTAAATATATGAAAGTTGTACGCAGAAATAATAAAAGAAAGCATGTCGGTATTTTCATCAACTTGAACTTAAAGTGGCGTACCTACTTATACATAAGTCTATGAAGCTCATTACGTTGTTTGGATACTGAGATATTAGTAAAGCGTTACGACTGTATACATTTATAACTGCAACATCGATACTTCAACAATTACTATTTAAGGTGATACAATTTCTACACACAAGTATAATGCACAAATATAAGTAAATGGAGCAAAAACTTGCACTGAAATCACGTCTTATATCTTTTTTAACACACTTGCTCATAAAGTGGCTCTTATTTCACTGCAATTAGGCACATAATGACACCTGTTATCAAACTGTGACTTTTTCATTACTATTATTCACAAGTGAGTTATAGTTTTTATTTTTTATTTTATTGGTTGAGTTGCTTTGTTTTTAAAAAAGTTTCGATACAAAAAAGATCATGTTCAATAGTAAAAATAAATTAATATACCTATTGCTCATTTCATGCAACTTCGTATTTAAATAGATAATTTTAACTTTTACGTGTTTAATAAACGAAACTTTCACTCAAATATAACTTTTGTTTTCTTTGTAAAAACTATAAATTCCCCATTCTGTACGTTGCTATAAGCCTATAACGCTATCCGCGACAAACAAAAAAAAGAAACCTCATTCTTTTTAGCTCGCCATTTTTAGATGCGCGCACATAGGAAAACTAATGAATTTTTCTCGCCATTGCGAAAAAAATTCACAACTTGTTTTCACTGATGAAAGTATACTTATTTATTAATTGAAATGTCTACAAATGCTAGTTATGAAGAAAATTATTTATGTTGTACACCGCCCAATATAAGATGTGAAGCCCTTTGATTGTTATGAAAAGTTTATTACCTTAAAACTCCAAGGTAAAATATCTATTGTCTACTATATAAATATAATGTTTTTTTTGGTATTATTTTCTTCACAAGTGTGTTAAAAAACGTCGTATGATACACGTGTGTATTGATGATTACCGTCCTCGGCTCTCTTAAGACCCTCACCTAACGGCTCGGGTCTCAATGGCGCCTCAGCGGTAATCACCAACAATACACACTTGTATCATAATGTACTATTTCTCTACATATGGGATATATGTAGAGAATTTTGTTGATAATTTTAATTGAAAAATATGAACATATCAATAAAAAACTTGCCTTTGACTTTTATTTTATTCAAAATAATTTCATAGTATTCAATAAATTAATAATTTATGTAGGTAAATATAATTTCCCATATGTAAAGACTTACATAAGACCTATAGACACGGACGTACCACCCAGTGGACTCCCCGCATGAGAAAAACTATGAACTAATTCGAGAGCGAAATATTTTGCGGGGGGGTTATAGGTAATACAGCACTGTGATTGGACAACTTCAATTTGACTCATAGCAATAAATCATGCTTAGTGCTGGGACAACGTGACAATACCTCGTCATTATCGATAATTTCATCAGTCGTATGAAATATAGCGTGTGTGAGAAGTGTGTAGAAGTGTAAAGGTATAATGATAGAGACGGACAGACGGAAGGACAGATAGACAGACACACGGACAACAAAGTGATCTTATACGGGTTCCTTTTTTCCTTTTGAGGTACGGAACTCCAAAAATGTTCGTTTGCTTGCTTACACACTAAATTCTAACTTGTTTCTTACCACTAAGGGTCCCAGCACACGGGCCACGGGCCACAACCACAAAACGCCACCACCAGCATATTTCCTATAGTTTTCATACATTTTATATGGACTCGCCGCACACGGTTGACGCCGGTGGCCGCCACACGCAACATGATAAAATGTATAAAAACTATAGGAAATATGCCGGTGGCGGCGTTTTGTGGTTGTGGCCCGTGGCCCGTGTGCGGCGACACTAAATTGGTTATTCACACGCATCAGTATCACGTATCAAGTAACTTATAATATCGTTTAAAAACTAAAAAAGAACCGACTTCAATGCCACGTTATTAGTTTTCAGTACCAATTTTGAGATGTTTATCTCCATATCTCTGGAGATACTAATCAGACCTCAATAAAATTAACATGGTACCACACTTGAGATATTTCCTTTCCAACAAAAAAATAATAATCAAAATCGGTTCATAAACGACGAAGTTATCTGCGAACAAACATAAAAAAACATATACAGTGTGGAAATTAAACTCAGGCCCTGGAGGGAAACTACTTTAAATCCTTAAGCTAGCTCATTTTACTTAAAGGAGACATTCCTTTATTTTTGAAAAGAAACAAATCTGCATTAAAAGATTTTTTAAAACTCGCTTGCTTCGCCCGGGACTCGAACCAACTAAAATTAAAAAAAATAAACACTCTTTATTTTAATGTTACGTGCGGGGTGGTATTAAAATGCCAATCCGATGAGATGAACGTTTATTTCCACTGATCACTAGGTTAGCACAATGTTCCACAGTAGTTGTCCAAATCGTCTTGCACAATTATCAAAAGTCCGTTAACACACACTGAGGTCGTTGGTAATCACAATCACTGATTTCACTGTTCACAGTTCACAACACTAGTTCACTGATAACACTTAACGATCACTTGGTCGCTATCCGCGCTTAGATAGTAACACTGTCGCTTCCAAAGAAATGACTGACTCAAGCCGCGGTTTCAACGTCTTATATAGGACGAGAATATTTCTACAGAACTTTCCAGTATTGACTCGAAACAATAGACAAAAGACGTTCAAAACAAAGCAATAAAAATCACAAACAAAAGGGGCGGCTTTCCTTTGAGCATCTGATGTAAACAACTTTACCATACATGCTAATTTAATCTCTAACTACTTATGAATAAGGTTCAATCTTAACTACAAAACTAGGTACGTTGACTAGGGTCTGAATTCCCGGAAGGTTACTTTTATGACGGTCGGGTCGGGTGTTTATAGCCCCTAATTAGTCTATTCTTTCCCACGGTATTTTTGTTCGAGAAGCTTGGCGAAACATCGCGACTCGACGACGCGATGTAACATTAATATACTAATCGGTAGTATTAATATTCAGGATAAAGTTTCTCTAACAAACATTAGGTCTTAAAAATAAAAATAATCGTTAAATCTAACATCAACTTTATTTTACTATCAATTTTGTAACACTTAAATTATTTAACTGATAATTGCAAACAAAGTCAAACGTTCAATTTTTAAATTTCTCCACTGAACGCCTCGGATCATGTAAGAAGGAAATGTGCATAGAGGTATTACCACCATTGAACAATTTTCTTATCGAAGATTTCAACAAGGTACTTAACGATAATTAGCAAGCGTGTACTTTATACGAAGTCTTTGAGTGTTGGAGAGATAACAGAACTGTTACGTGTCTTTTACTTGTTAAAAGTGAACAGTAACCAAACATTTTTTAGAGAAACTTTATCCTGAATATTAATACTACGGATTAGTATAATAAAATAAAGAGTGTTTATTTTTTTAATTTTAGTTGGTTCGAGTCCCGGGCGAAGCAAGCGAGTTTAAAAAAATCTTTTGATGCAGATTTGTTTCTTTTCAAATATAAAGGAATGTCTCCTTTAAGTAAAATGAGCTAGCTTAAGGATTTAAAGTATTTTCCCTCCAGGGCCTGAGTTTAATTTCCACACTGTATATATACGGTCGAATTGAGAAACATCCTCCTTCTTTTGAAGTCGGTTAAAAATGTATTTATCTACTTGACCTTTATTTATGTACTTATCTGGCGTGATTGAATAGCAAAACAAACAAACATTCCAGCTTTCGCGTTTATTAAGTACATCAGTAGGATAATTTGGATTAACAGCATATATATACATATAATATAGTTGAATTGAGCATTTTCAATATCTATCAGTAATCATTGTCGATAACTTTCCCAAAACAACAGAAGAACATCACTAAAAGTGCACAAGTACCGCTGCGTACAAGGGCGGAGCGAGTACGAAAGATATAAAGATGCCGTTGTAGGAAAGGGATAGACTGATACACAGGGCATCTGTGACCAGTATATGTTGAACTATGAATTTTATTTACAAATTGTTAATAATGAATTGAATTTTACTTATCGGTGAAAAGAAACGTTGTCCTTTGTAAAATTTAATGATTTACTGGATTTCCTACACCACTTTATAGCGCAATTCAGCATATTTAACGGCTTTTTCGTATTTTGAACAATTAAAATACTGCGTGTGTACGGGTCTGGTATTTGGTCTGAACTGAAGTAGCCGCTCAAGGATGATATTATAAATACCCCATTGCGCCTATGTGTTTTGCGCGGGGGTGATACAACAATAGGTGTCCACTGGGTGGTACGTCCGTGCCTATAGATGTGATTTAGTGCAAGTTTTTGCTTCATTTACTCATATTTGCGCATTATACTTTTGCATGGAAATAGTACCACCTTCAGGAGCAGCCACACAGTTGTAAAGCACACGTACAACCACCAAAATTAATTGATTTTTCTACCAATCAATATTGTCTTTGATACCTGCTTAGTGATTAACTAATCTTGATGGTTTAAAAGCGTGGTAAGTAACTGTGTGCACGGTCCATTATTAGCTATTATATATATAGAATAGGTACAACAAAATACTTAAATGTTTATACAATTTTCAATCATACTGCTCTTAACAATAAAAGCGCGATTCGTAAATTAGTAATACAGTTTAAAAGCTATTTTGTTATAGGTTGCGTTTTACCTCGTACTCGTTTTCGATCTAACAAACAAATTCAAATTAATGATACATTTTAAGGATTGATACATATAAATAAACACGTAAAGATAAATATCTTTAGCTGAATAGTGCATGCTATGTAAATTGAAATTACGCAGATTTTTTTATGAAAATAAAAAATATGATTCTTATTATACTTTTCGTTCTACATGCATATGTCATTTGAATTTACTTCTGGTTCTAAGTTCATAGCACGCTCTATATTTAGTTACGTATTAGTACTCATTAATAATTATAGTAAGTTTAAATGAATATAAGTATTTACATTGTAGAACTGTATATAAATATAATGTAATATACTCGTTTCGTTCGTTCTGGACCTTAACCGACGGAACTCAGTATTGACTTAAAGTAATATCAGAGATTTTGGTATATAAATGTTTCGTTGAAATATTTAGTGACAAAATTATAATGTAAAAAGTGTAGTTACTCACTTCCGTCATTCTCTCCGTCCGGCTGTGCGGTGTGTTCAGATCCCGATCCACCTTCTTCCGTCTCTTCTTTGTCTAATACCTATAAAAAATTACATAAACACACTCCGTGAACAGTTACATCATGTAAATTAGGTAAAATGGTAAACTTATTGTCTCTCACCAATCAAACAACAAAAACACTTATTAACAGGGTTATTAAAATTTAAAATAAATACTGAATCTATAGATGCGCCACTGAGCCCGATCTACGGCTCTCTGGTCCTCCCAACTCCCGATCGGGCTCAGTGGCGGATCTTGGGAGAGACTTGACACAGGCTGATGATGATGACTGAATCTATATGATCTATATCTAATCTGCCCCCTAGATAAAATCCAATTTCTGTTTCCATTTACGCTGACGCAGGTTCAAAATGTATGAGATAAATGACATTCCCATACATTTTGAAGTTGCGTTAGCATGAATGGAAACAGAAATGGGTTTTTGTCTAGGGGGCCTGGTCTATATGATTAACATCACAAATCGTATTTGGACGCACTTTAATGCGTACAAACTTGCGTACGTGCACGCAATCCAACGTACCTTTTTGGTGAGATCGTGAAGTATAGCTTCAGCTTGGCTGGTGAAGTACATTTCTTTGTTGTGCAACCAGTGTAAGATGAACCGTCCTCCGCCGGCTAAAGACGGCACCAGAGGGATGTCTGTCTCGGCGTTTATTGACGCCGCCAAATGGAAGTGTAGACCTGTCAAACAAACATTGTTTGTATGTTTTAGAGATGAAGGCGGTCAATACGAATAAAGAGAATAAACGAGCTTAATCTTAGCCCAATAGTGCTACGAAATGAATAAGTACCGAGGTTCAATTATACCTAACTAGTACATAATTTGTCAATAAAATATAATATGAATATGTATAGGTAATAATATACGTATAGGTAAACATCGGAGCGCAATATTTAGCAACATTATGAATATTATCTCAGATATTTTAAATTGTATTAACGCAATATGTAGTAGGTAGAATAAGTAGTATATTTTTTTCATACATTTGCCTAGGTTAGGTCGGTCTCTACCGGCTGGCCCATTCACATATATATTTTTTTCTTTTTTATGTTTCTTTATTGAATAAATATATTACTAGATAGGTTTGACAATGAGCGATTTTATCACTTAAGACTCTAAGTCTTAGAGGAATTTCTACCAGACAACCTTTTGATGGACAGGAGCTAGTTTAATAAATGCGGTCGGTGGCATATAATATCTGCAAAGAAGATATATATATGGAAAGAATGCAGTACAGAAGATAACTGGTTGGTACTAGATGGTACTTACCACCGGTGTAAGAAGTGGCGTGGTAAGGATTGTGGAAGTCGTGAGCACTGTACGTAGACGGAAGGGTGGGTATCGGCGCGCCCGGCTGCTTCGTAGATTGCGCGTTCCGCCTTATATGGAAACATGTCCTGAGAGACAAAGTAAATAACTAAATACACAACGGACGGAAGTGAAAGTCGATTTTAATTGGTAAATTAAGGTTTTTGTCGTGGCTTGTGTTATCTAAAGAACAAATAGCCATATTTTTGTATTTTCAATCAGACATTCTGATCTAATGTGTAGTGAAGCCAGGCTCTGTTGCTTGTCGGTCTTATATAGGAAAACTTATTTAGATCATCATCATCACTATCAGCCGGTATCAGTCCACAGCTGGACGTAGGCTTCCCACTAGACACGCCATTGAGCCTGATCTTCGGCTCTTTGTTATCAGTCACTGCCTACCGCTTTGCGAATGTCGTCGCTCCACCTGGTCACAGGTTATTTAGATAAAGATCGCATATTTCAACAGCTTGTTGCCAATCGTTTCGCCGAAATCAAAAACTATGTTCAGTGTAGCTAAGTAATCTGCGTCTAATTTCAATAATTTTCTCATATAGTGACATCGTAGTCAAGAGCTAATCTTAAAGTTTTCAAAGTATGATGAACACTTTCACAACTAACTGTTTGTCAATTAACTGGATTGGACATAATTAAGATAGTTGCAACTTCACATGCCGTTTCCATTTATCGTCACAATTTGCGGAGTAATCGAGTAACAATCATACAAAAAAATACAGTCGAATAGGGAACCTCCTCCTTTTTGAAAGTCGGTTGAAAAGGCAGTTGCTTCTTATCCTGTGCTTCATTTCACACCCGTAGTCCAATATCAAACAAACACTGCCATCTAAGACAGTCACTTACCTAACATCACTTGAGATAGTGATCAAGTATGCCTGGTTTAATAAATTTTTTTTTAATAACTATGCCTAAATATCAGACATAATCAAATAATGAGCTATATGTCTCAAATAAGAAAGTAACTCCACTACGTACTCACTTCATATGCTTCAAGCGCTGCATAAACCGGTGCTTATGTCGATGGGTGGCGCGCTGACGCCGCGGCGGCGACCTCGAGTGTGACGTCACACAGCCTCCCCCCCACTCGTCCTCTGGCAGCAAAGTCTCCGCCCACACGCGACAGATGTTGTCCACACATGACGTCACCAACACGTTGCCGACACTGCCCCTATAACCGTCCCACGTCAGTTCGAAACGGACTCATTATTGTACTTCCCTACACGGATGATAGGACTTTGAGGTTGGTTAGTCTTAAGAAGACTAGAAAAATACTATGTGTAGATTTCCTGTTAAAATGTTCTGAATATAAGTTCCATCACCTCTCGGTATGTTTTCTATCCCACTCACTCAACAGTCTGTATTCTTCTGTCAGACATTAAATCTAGTTTTACGTAATGCCCTAACTGGCACTTTTGGTTTACATACTAAGCCTAAAGAAACAGGCTCACAAGTGAATAGGGCTTAAACAATCACGCAAGCGACGCTGTGCTGCGTCGCTTGCGTGATATAATTATGTAATGCATGTTCAATTATGATTTTAAATTCAATCAATTAAAAATAATTTATGTTTAATTGAAAAAATCCATTAATAGTATCGCTTTATGTAAGCGAGACTAAGACAAGTAACAAAATTAAAATGTTGAATAATCACCCACGACAAAGTCCTTTAGAAAATTAACGTCATTACACCTATCTAAGAACCACCGCTGATTAATTACGAACCGTTTAAAGACAAAATCGAACTAGTTTTGGATAAAATGGCAACATGGATTAGCACCAACAAATGTTTATTGCAGCGCCCACTGGTGAGTTGTCACCGTAACATCTATCTAAAAACATGCACCAATTACACCCGAACCCATAACTGAAAACTGCATCAAAATCGGACTAGCAGTTTGGGAGAAAAATGGCAACATGGATTTGCACACACAAACAAACAAACAAACATACAAACATCCTCTCACCCCAAACGCATATAGAGTCTCCGTTCCGTCGTGGGTAAAAATGAATTATTACTATTGATAGATTGATATTTCTTTTTAACCGAAAAAAGTAGGTTTCTCAATTCGCCAATGTCTTTTTAATGTTTGTTCGCGGATAACTTCTTTGTTTATGAACCGATTTTGATTATTATTTTTTTAGTTAATTAAAACGGCTTTATACTCACGGGTTAAGATATCGAAATTACTCCGACACGTTATTCTTTTTTTGTTGGAAAGGAGTTATGCCAAGTGTACCATGGTAATTTTATCGAGTTCTGATAAGTATCTCCATAGATATGGAGATAAACACCTCAGAATTGGTACTGAAAATTAATAGCGCGGCATTGAAGTCGGTTCTTTTTAGTTTTTTAAACGATCTTATCACACACCTTATCTTCTTCGCACATTACTAGAGATGATGCTACTAGTAGAAACGCAACCTTTAAATAATTCACTAGTTTTTAACAGAACATGAACGAATTCGATTGACCGATGACTGATGTAACTACAACGCGAAAATAAACAAAACGTTTACGCAATAATGAACATAAAACCTTGTACTGTTTATAAATTAACATCGAATACCCCTGCGCAACGAAATTAAAAATAAAATGTACTAAATCCGACAGTTATTGGCAGACGAGGTGAAGATAACCGCAGGCAATTAAATACCTGATACGTACCTACTTATAGAGTGAATACATCCGGCATTTGTGTAATTATGCTAAGAACAAATAATGGCCATAACGTGCGAAACGCCGCACAACCATCGGTACAGGGGGTCGCGGTCCCCGCGCGCGGGTTAAGAGACGGATAGTTTTTAGTAAGCGCCGCGTCATTCGCGGATCAACATATGATTTGTTATTGTCTTCACACAACTCGCGCTTTCTCCCAATTAATGCTGTAAACTACATTATTATGTGTATTTACGTACCTAATGTTGTGGAATAAACTGTTTATCAATATTAAATGAATAATTAATTTTCAAGAAGAATTGGCCTGTATGTCATTGCCAGGCACTAGCCAACATTATAACGGCCAGTTTCACCGATTCCTAATTAAATAGCGCTAATATAAAGAAATCTGACAGATTTTTGACAACTTTTATATGGCGTCTTCTGTCAGACTATCTGAAACTTTATAAGGTACCAGTCAAACTGACTCCTAATGTGTTAAATTATACTAATGAATATTCACCAATATTATAAAAATATATAACAGGGTGGATTTTGAGACCGTAAGGGCAGGTGCCTCTTCCGTTGTAGTAATAAAAAACTCAGAAAAGATTGTCTTAGAAAAGAGCAGCAACAGCAAGAAAATCGGCAATTTATACAGAAACTTAATTTGATGTCAATCGAACCGGTTGCTTATAAGTATCAAACAATCTTTCGGACCCACTGAGGGTAGGGTACTAGAAAAGTCAAGAATCACAAAAAACATTTACATACATTTGAGTAGGAGATGAAAAATGAAATTTTTTCGCAAACACATTTTTTGATGTTTCGCTCTATGGGACTAGGTGTAGCTCCGATTACTAGAAAACTCAAAAATTACATAAAACTGTATTTAAAAAAAATGTAATTCCAACTTACTTCTTCAATATCTGGCATTTTTAGTATTTTTGGTCCTATGGAGTGTTTTAATCTCCTTAAGAAACAGAATCAATTGGCATCAAAAGAAATGTTTGCGAAATTATTTTGTATATGCAGCTTTAAATTATATCAAAAATAATGGACAGTCTCTTCAGAACGCTTTACTATAACTATTGCAGGAGAAATCTCAAAAATCCATCCTGTATATTATCAGAGAGTTTAAAAAAGTACGAGCGAATTGAGGTGCTCAACGTCTTTTTAAGTTAAATAAAAGTTAAAATCCTGTAATACAGGCCACCAGTCCCCCCATGGTTACAGTAATTATCAAACAATGCATTACAATTCAGCGGTTCTTGCGTGGTTGAATAACAAACACATAAACTAATCAACATAAGTAACATCATAGTTTGATGTAAGTGCCGGCATGATACTTACTTCGGCATATACTTGCTGGTTTTCCGCCACGAGAGATGGGTGACCGCGCGTGGATGGGCCACGTATATGAACGTGTAATTCAGCTGCGGTGGACCGTGGTCCCCTTGCGTTTGTGATAGAACTGGAATTAGAATAATTTAGATAGTTTAAAAACTAAAAAAACTGACTTCCATTTCCAGTTTCTGTAGCAAGTTTGAGACGTTGATCATCATATCTCTGGAGATACTTATCAGGTCTCAATTCAATTCAATTCATTTATTCATCTTTTGACAGTACAATAAAATTGCGCTTAGATATGTCAAAACTTACAAAACAATTATATTTAAAAATTACAAAAATGTCCAAAAATACAAATTGAGATAATAATATAAATACAAATAAAACCGTAAAAATTGTATGAAAATGTCAACATAAATAAAAATAAAATTTATATTAATTTAATCTGCATCTGGTGTAGTTTCAATATTGAAAATATCATTATCAGCAAAAGCCTCGTCAATCTTATAATAACTCTTAATGATTAAATGTTGTTTTATACGATTTTTAAAGTCATTACATTTATTTTTTACATGGCCAGGAATTTTATTATATAATTTTACAGATATAGTCAGAAAGCTTTTTGCTATCTTCGACAGCCTGGTTCGAGGAAAAACAGTATTTTTTTTATGTCTAGTGCTGTAATTGTGTACATCTTCATGAAATGTCATACATCCAATATTTTCTCGGGCATACATAATATTTTGGTACATAAATTCGCCTCTGCTGTCATTATACCAATTTCCTTAAATTTATTCCTGCAGGAGTCTCTCTGCTTTAACCCCAAAATATAACGCAAAGCACGTTTTTGTAATATATAAATTCTCTTGGCATCTGCCGATATTCCCTAAAATATTATGCCATAGGTCATAATTGAATGAAAATATGTATCTCTAGCTGCCTGTACACCGCCTAGTTCTTTAATTTTTTTAATTGCATATGTTGCAGAACTAAGTTCTTTGATATTTCTTTAATATGGGCTGCCCATGTGTAAGTTTCGTGTTTATCCAAATACCTAGAAATTTTTTGTGCTCAGTAGATGACAGAGATAATTCTTCAAGTTTCTCCATTACACAATCTGGGAGACCGTTTTGAGATCTTGAACCCACACCAAATTTCTTAGTTTGAGTTTTTTCTACATTTAACAAAAGATTATTTGCAGAGAACCAATCTGATAAATTTGGAATAATTGCACTCAATTTATTACATACACCATTGTCATATTTGTCTTTGATTACTAAACTAGTATCATCTGCAAATAACACAACATCAATATTATTACTAAATACAATAGATATGTCATTAATATATATGAGGAATAAGAGAGGTCCTAAAATCGAGCCTTGTGGCACACCCGTAGAAATGGTTTGTTCATTGGATCGATATCCATTTACTTACGTAACTTGTTTCCTAATAGTCAGATACAATTTCAGAATGTTCTAAATTCACTATTGATAATGCCATAGTGTTCTAATTTGTTAATTAATATGTCATGCGATACACAGTCAAAAGCTTTAGAAAGATCACAAAAGACCGCATAGGTCTTTTGCGATCTCTCCGAGCCAGAAAAAATATCTTCAATTAACCTGATTATAGCGTGTTTGGTCGATTTACTCTTTTGGAAACCAAATTGGCGACAGTTAAAAAGATCATTCTCAGACATATATGGCATAATTTCATCCGCAATATATTTTTCGTAAACTTTACTAAAACTAGGTAAGATTGACACAGGGCAATAATTATTACATAAATTTGTGTCTCCTTTTTTATGCAATGGAACCACTTTTGCAACTTTCATTTCGTCAGGAAAATAGCCGTTTTCTATGCATTGATTAACAATTTTTGTTAAGGGACCCGCAATTTCTAATTAATTTTTTTTTAAAGATAAGGTGTAAAGTACCATAAGTCATTGGCTTTTTTAGGTTTCATACTCCTAATTAATTTTATGATATGACTTATACTTATAGGCTTTAATATTAATTAATCTTTTAAATTATTTGGCTCAAAATAGGCTTTGAGATATTCCATCGATTTTTCTACGGAAAATTATATATTTTTAGTCAAATCATTAGCAATATTCACAAAAAAATCATTAAAATAATTACAAATGTCATTTTTATTCCTAATTACATTACTGTCATCAATTTTAATTTCATCACAAGCATCCTTAGAATTATTTCCTTTTCCAGTTTCTTCCTTTATTATTTTCCAAACACATTTTATCTTATTAGTCGAGTTAGTATTTTCTCGAGTTACTAATCTCTCTTATTAGTAGAGTTAGTAATTTCTCTTCATCCTCTCGATAAAATTACAATGGAACCACCATAGAAATGTACCCTTCCAATTAAAAACAAATTTGCGGCATAGATATTTTTTTTTCATGTATGGTTGCGCCCAGCATTTAAAAGACTAGCTTTTCAATCTATTTGCCATTGTCCATCACAGAGAGATATCATATAATTTCAACGAAGTACGTTTAGCCGTGACCAAAAAGATGATACAGGTAAGAGAAGAAGGTCAGATAGACAAGAGTAATTTTCATATTTATAATATTAGTGTGGCTATAGGGAAAATATAAATAAGAATGTTTAAAACCTAAGTCAACCGACTGCCATACCTCGCGAGTCAGTTTTAGTAGCAAGTTTGACACGTTTATCGTCATATCTCTGGAGACACTTATCAGATCTTGATGAAATTACAATAGGACCACCTCGAAAATATACCCTACCGCTTTAAAAAATAATCATTCGAATCGGTTTATAATTAACATAGTAATCGCGTAATATACATACAAAAAAAACATACAGTCGGTTGAAAATTAAATTACTACGAGTATATTGTTTCCCTTACCTTTATTCTGATACCAGATTTTGACAAGTCTGTCGTTGACGCCCGAGGTCGCGAACAAAACACCGTCCGGGGAAAACGCTAAATGATGCGCAGGCGTCGCTGTTTGACATTGCCACACACATAACCACCCCTGAAACAAAGTTCATTAAATTATACCAGAGTACCACAGAAACACATTTTTATTAAATATTACAATACATACAAAAACGCACTCATACACTCCACACACACACACACAGACACACACAGACACAGACACAAACACACAATCACTCACTCACTCACTCACTCACACATACACACACCACACATGCATGTAATAGGTAATTTCTATTATAATCTTAGAATAATGTATTTAAATTTAAACCGTTTATAAAATCTTTTTATTTATTTTTTATTATAACTTAGTTCTAACGACTCCGTAGTTATAAGATTTTATAAGATTTGTAAGTGTTCGTTTAAGATAACTGTGTTCCACAACACAGGTTTTTACCTAGTGTGGAACCCTGAGTTTATTTATGTGTAATCTTTAATATTTGTTAATAAACTTATTATATTTATTTTTATTAGATGTAGAATCGACATGAAAGTAGACGGCTATAGAGGAATAGGAAGACCGAAGAATGTGTGGATGGACTGTATGATAGAAGATATGGATTTAAAAGGAGTGGATGCGGAAATGACTTCGGCACAGAATAATAAATAGTACTGCGGATAGACACAAATAGAAGAGTAAGACATGTTGCACTGACCCCACGTTAAGTGGGATAAGGATAGGAAGATGATGATAAGATACACCTACATCTATATTGAGTCGCGAACTTATCGATAACATTTAATCATTTAATAGAAATCATTGGTACCTTTTGATCATTGATCGGGCTCAGTGGCGTGTCTTGGGGGGAGGCCTACGTCCAGCAGTGGATTGATACTGCCTGATAATGATAATGATGATTGGTATTTTTTTGACATTTTAGTAAGAAAGAAAGAGATAGAAAGAGGATATATAGCATTTGTAAATGTGTGTGTTAAATATATAAATCTTCCTTTCTCTGCACCATATTATGTCTAATTCGTTATAGTACCTACATACTCTAAAATTCGTCTTAAAATTTAACCTATGTAACATACGGTCAATGAAACAGCGGTAGGTACCAAAAAGTTCACACAACCAAACCAGGCTGCTATGCTTAAAATTCTTAATAAGTCATAAGTTAGTTGGATCTAGATTAACTAAACATATTTATATGATTCGTATTAAAAGGTACCTACCATTTTAAACATCAAAGGTCACCTACCTTTAATCTTCTAAAATAATAAAAATATACATATCTGTATTAAAATGATTTTTATGGAAAATACCATTTGTAACTCATGTCTTGAGCAAATGAGCATGTTAATGTCAAGGTCAATACAGAATATTGTAACCTATTGTAGTATCCTACTCGATCGATTTTGAGTCTTAGCACCAACCGTTAAGCGAGATATTTAATTTTTTCTACATCTATTTATATTATATTATGTCTAATCCTATTATATAATGGTTAGTGTCAATATTGCTTTAACCAGGAAGACAAAAAGCTATTTTCATATCAAAAGCCAAGCATACATGAACATGCGAAACGGAAGACGTAAGAAGTTTGTTTACTAGCAGTGTCCCCATAACATTATGGATGTAGATTATCCTTCAATCTATTCAAATTAGTTGGTCGTTGTACGTCTAATCAAGCAAGACTAATTATTTAAACGATGTACCACGTGGTTGTTTATCCAATTGAATGAATTGTGCTTAATTATGGCCGAATATAATGAGATAACGTCGAGGAAACACGGGATAAAGGGGGTTAGGATTGCCATGTATAACATACATAATACTCACCAACAGGCGCAAAATACTGTCTATCGAGTTTATTTATCCTACATTTTTCGTTAAAAGTAGACGTCATCGATTACCACCGGGTAAGCGTCTTATTTGTCCTGTTATCTATTATCATTGAATAAAACTGGCCAAGTGCGAGTTGGACACGCGTATCGAGGGTTCCGTACAACCCTTTATAAACTATAGTTATAAATATTAAAATACGGGACTTATGGCGCCTAAAACATAAATCTTATTACTTTATAAACTAACCCAAACTTAACTTCACTTATGTTATTGCACCAACCGCAAAAAGTAAGATTGTAATGAAAAGCATAAATTACCTTTTATGTCATTAAACTACATATTTATGAAACTCATAAATACATGGTAAATAGCCCGTTTATAGTTCTATGAATAGTACATATTTATGGTTTTCAGATTTTTTTCCTTTATATATGCTGTAAGAAATTGCTTCTTGCTAAATTTCATGATTCTAGGTCAACAGAAAGTACCCTAGGTAGGTTGTGATTCCTTTGTTAAATCACAAAATATGCGACAACAAAGTGGTCATATAAGGGTTTCTTTTGAGGTACGGAACCCTAAAAACAACAAACTACTGACTATTGACTATACTATCATACAAACTATGTGTTCAGATTGTGTGATAGACTATGGTGTGATATGGGACTTATCGCGTGAAAACATTAATTTTACATCTCACCCCTACCTTTTTACGGCCAGATCTAGTTGTGTTGAACGTGATCACGAGAAATTGCATCGTGACCACTGACAATGCAACTAGATTGAAACGTCAAGGTAAATAATTGTATTAATAAGTAACACTGACTCAGGACTCAGACAAATGAATTGTTGACTTTCGAATCAAAATAAACGCATACGACTGTGAAGTTTATTATCAACAAGCCTTGTTAATAACATAGAAATAATCACGTTAATCAATTTTTGCGGCAGTGATGTTTACGTTTCCTTAATCTCTGATTCACTGAACTGAACACTTTTCTAATGCGCACACATATCACCTCTCTCACTCTTAATTCCTCCATGTATTCTATAATGAGTATGTGCGGGTGAATATCATCTATTAGATAAACACAACATTGCTATCAGTGGAGGTATTGTTATATGCTATCTTATCACGAATAACATGCACGTTTCGCCTTTCCCGGTCGACCTCAATCTGCATATCTTGAGAGCAGATGTTATGCAAAATGACCAAATTTGTATTTGATTTAAGTATAATATAATCGTACGGAATTTCACGATATATACGTGTACATTTCTGATAACATTAAGTACTATAAACTCCATATTCAGCTAACAAATCGCAATAAGCATTCTTTCTTTAGATCGTTTTTTTTTTAAATTTATCACCATCACCAGTCTATGCTTGTCCACTGCTGGAAAAAGGGATCTCCAATTGCACGCCAGCGAACACATTGTTTGGCTATTCTCATTTTGGCTAGCCAGCAACCTTGCAAAGATCATCACTCCCACAAAGTCTAAGTCTACTACCCTACGCTTGCCGATCTGCGATATTCACTCAAAAACTCTTCTACCCCATCGGTTTCCTTTTATCTTTTCTATTGTTTAATATCTGTATGAATTTAGATGTATTAGTTATATGTCAAATGTACAGTTCGTAAATGTACATTTCAGCTTTCTGGTCCTGGTAAAAAATTTAGAGGAAGACCCAAAACAAGATGAAAGGATGTATGTGGTTGTGAAAGATATGAGAGAATGTTAGCTCGCAGAGCTGACTCCGCCTCTATATTGGATAACTAGCTAGAGAGAGAGAGAGAGAGAGAGAGAGAGAGGGGGGTGAGAGTGAGAGAGAGTTAGAGAGTGTGAGAGAGAGTTAGAGATTTTGAGAGAAAGCGAGAGAGAGTGAGAGAGAGAAGTGAAGAGGATTGATTACTTACAGGTTCTTCCTCTTCTGGTTGCTTTGGCTTGTCATCACGGTCGCCGCCAATTTGGAATGTCACGCCAGAACTTGCTGTAATCATTTTATTATTTTACGTTCTGTTGACAATTATATCGGAAAAATAATAAAGTACACACTCACATGTCATATTTTGTCTAGAAAAAAAGATAGAGATATTCACAATACAAACAATAGCACCACACTTGGGCCAGTTAAATCAGTTGTACTTTTTCGTCGTCGTAATATGGCTTTTGAACGCTGCTTGACGTTTTTCTGCCAGTGTCAAAGTATGACCAGTTACAGTATAAGAAGAAATCCCGGCAAAAGAAAAAATTAAATACATATGAGATATTGGAACTAAGACATCATATAGGGAGAAAGACAACTTAAGACAGCAGAAAAATATATGATCATATATGACCCAAGTCATTTGTCCAGCGATTCGTCTCCCTACCGTCTTTTATTTAGTTATCATCATCATAATCAGCCGGTATCAGTCCAATGCTGGACATCGGCCTCTCCCAAGTCATGAAGCGATGACATTCGCAGAACGGTAGGCAGTGACTGGAAACAAAGCGCCGAAGATCGGGCACAGTAGCATGACTTTTATTTTGTGCCAGTGTAAAATGCATCCAGCATTAAAAAAAACACAGACTGAGTGTAATGTATTGATTGTATTATTATAAATTGTCGAATTCCAGGCCCGACCCGACCAATCTAAATATATGCAAAAATATGCTAAAGTCAGTTTGTATATTTGTTTTTTTATGACCTCTTTACAGTCTTTACTGTAAAAGCAGCTAGACAGATTTCGCTGAAATTTTGCAAAGAGAGAGAGAGAGAGAGAGGGTGAAATAGGATAGGATATGGGATACTTTTAACGCTGTCGAAGCCGCGTAGCACAGCTCAACAATCATATTATACATAATATATATTATAGCTATATTATCATAATACATATATTTTCAGATCGCAATTCTCCAAGAGCCTCGTTTCACTACCTTTTTTATAACTTTTTATGTAATTATGTAACATTGTTGACTGCGGCCGTCTTACATATGGCAAGGTCACTGCCAACTGTGATGTTAACGCAGTCAGACTGGATGAAAATGCATAAATACAGACAGGTGAGTATTTATATTGGAAACCTTTAACCATATGTCATCTTATGTTGCGTTACGATACGGACAAAAATGAAGTGTACTTGTCTCGAAGTAGCCGACGGTAGTGAGAGGAATTGCTGATCTTTAGTCCACCTATCCGAACTCACCTTACAATTTTTTTTTTTATATCATATAGGCTAGCGTTTGACTACTATCTCACCTATTGGTAAGTGATGGTGCGGTCGAATGGGAACTGGCTCTCAAGAATAGCTGCTGGAATAAATTAGGGTGGTAGCTGGCCAGGCGGGCACTAAATAGTGTCCTACCTCCATGCGGGGGTTGTTGGTTTCTTAACGATGTTTTTCCTTCACCGGAGGGCTAATAATGTGCGAAGCGCACATAAATTTTTCCATATAAAAATCCATTGGTGCACGGCGGGGTTTGAACTCGGTACCTGGCATCAAAGCCGACCGTTCTCCCCATTACGCCACCGGGCTCTCACATTATCACGTTAAATAGGCCCAGCACCAACAAATAAATTATCTACCCAGTACAAAGGCCCTCATTGTAGTGCAAAATCAGGGAAATAATTTATACAAACGTGTTAACGTGCTATTTATACATTGTTAGATGTTTGTGATGATTTATGACATTGCCCTAAAAGTGATATCTTACGTGATTTGCTGATAAGACATCATGGGTTCGTCAAGAGATAACACTTTAATACCAAAATATTTTTCGTATCAAATCAGTACAATGCACGGCAAGCTAATCTTCTTAACCTAATCCTATAATCATGTTTTTGCAATTATAAAAAAATGTCTTTAAATCGAACTCATTGCACAAGTTTTACGACAATAATTGTGCGTTGACAACAAGTAATCGACCAAAAGTGTTTGCTTTATATGGCAGCAAGCAATTGATCGCTATCTTATGTTAATATTATACGGATTAAGATGGATTCGTACTTGTCTGGAACTGAATTGAAGACGACAGTGAGACGAAAGGCGAGTCCATCCATGGAGCACAACTATCGCAACCTGTCGTCAATTCAGGCGAGGCTTAGTAGGCAATGTAGGTAGCTAGCTATTCATTACCCGATAACTTAAACGTTAGACCCAGATCCAAACTCAGACTACAATTTTCATTTATTCTTTAAAGTATGATAACCTAGTTAGGCTATGCTACCCTGATAGGCGTTTGACCGCTATCGAGCCTGGTGGTAAGCGATGTGGTCGAATTATAAAAACTGATTAATTAATTTTAAGCTACCACTTACGTTGGCTGTCATCTTGGTACAAAGAGGCCTGATGCCACAGCTGCAAGATCTTCCCCCCAGTGAGGAGCCGGGTGCCCTCGAGGTTCCACGACAATGCGGTAATAGGTCCGTCCGCTGTCAGTTTCCCCGTCTGCACCCATCTGTACTCCAGACCCTGCAACCACGTCACGGGATGAATTGAATAATGAACCTTACGAACCTACTGCCGCGTAATCTGTGCCAGAGTATCGTAAACACCGGAATTGCACGGCAATCGACAATTGAAGTCACGTGCTAGTGGTTTTGATGCCAAAGGTTCATACACCCATTGCATAGTGACGTAAATATCGATAAAAGACAGCGAGTGCGTCAAATACGTGTATAACAACAATGCAGTTTACTATCATACTTTGTGAGTTGTAAACTTACGCTACTACAGTACCGTAATAAGAAACTCTCCTGCTCTTGTGGAAATCTCAGGTTCGCAATATGCACCTTGATATTTTCCACGAAGTAAGAAAAACTAGATCGACGAGACCTTGACCACGCGAGCGAGTTGTCCCGTTTTCCCGATCGATATACGGTCGCTCTCCGTAACTGTTCATTTGTTTAATTAATTTGGATGTTTACATAATTCTTGTATATTGACGTGATCGCCGATCCATTCGATATTGTTTAAACAGCGTCGACTTTACTCGGGCGTATCTAAATCAGATTCGTCCGTTTAGTTACCAACGCTTTGATTAATCTATTGTATTGGTAATAATAATTAAGATGGTTTAAAAACTAAAACAACCGACTTCCATGCCCCGCGAGTCAATTTCAGTAGCAAGTTTGAGACATTTATCTTCATATCTCTGGGGATACTCACCAAATCTCGATGAAATTACAATGGGATCACCTCGAAAACGTACCCTACCGATTAAAAAAGAATCATTCAAATCGTTTCACAATTAAAGGAGTAATCGCGTAACATACATACAAAAAAAAACATACAGACGAATTGAGAACCTCCTTCTTTCTGGGAAGTCGGTTGATAAGTTAAAAATAAATACGATGCAGCATAACTACAAATATATCCATAACGATAACTATAACAATTCTTTCCTGAGAGATAGGTATAGGCTCCGGTTTAAAGTTACCTTAAGGCTATCATTCTGAAAATAGAAGAAGAATAACGTTGATGTACTATGTTGGTTGAGAGGAGTTCAGTTTTTCTGATCTAAGCATCGTTCCTTCCTTTTTCGCTCTACCGCAGTCCGCTCATGACGGAAAACCGAAACAAAATATAAACGGTATATTTATTATGACTGGCAAATTAATTCGGCATTGTTAGCTATCAATGTAGAGTTTGCGTGACTGTCAAAAGTATCGAATTCTTGCTTTACGCTGCAAAGCTTACTTTTTTTTGGAGTTTAGTTGAGTTGTAAATCTCTTTACGTAATGAGTATGATGGACTAATGCGCCGCATTTCATAAGCCACTAGAGCGTGTATTTTAGTAACATTTAATATCCTAACCGTTCTCAATGGCGATTTTAATTGTTACGAAAATAAACAAGGGCACTGACGAATATAATAGTAGGTACTCGTACTTTATTTTTTCCGGGGTGGGTTTTTTACAAAGAGGGATGTATGCAGAAGGAAGGTAATCTCCTATTGATAAAGAATATGTATTAAAATATCCCGTCTAGGTCGATCCACTGTACAAAACGGTGAGTTATGTTATGATTTTTCCAAAGCACGTACTTAATTGCGCTCTCTATTTGGATCTTCTCTTCCCTATAGTATTATAATTATCCCTATTATTACCTAAGTATTACCTGCTTACTTCTTACTTTATAAAGCTATCATGTTTTACATTAGCTAGTTATACGAGTATATAAACTAGATTATAAATGCTAGTACCTACCTAAAAATAAAATTCGAGGGCAAATTTCTTTACCACAATATGCAGCAATTTCAGTCACGGGCAATCCCGTAATTCAACCTCAGTACTTTAAAATACAGTAGTTTAACTTCATAGAAACGGCATATAAGGCGTAATCTAAAATCTCGAATGCTCTCGTGTGCAGCAGTTGCCAGTGTGCGTCGCAGATATTATAAAACAACACTATAAAATTTACTGGAATTCCGCAAAAATTACTTCCTACTTTGTTGCATGTATTATAATTTATTAACCGACTTCACGAAAAATGAGGAGGTTCTCAATTCGTCGGAATATATATATTTTTTATGTCTGTTCACCGATTACTCGAAGATGCCTGAACCGATTTGGAAAAAACTTTTTTAGTTTCAAAGGGTACCCGAAATCGGCCGAGCCGTTTTTAATATACATATCGACATTTGTATTACGATGCATTTACTTATCTCGGCGACATACTACTAAACTAACTACTGGCACAGATTATATAATAGTTACTTCGTCTTCTGGCTACTTTGACTAGCGCGACCTTTGAAGTCGGTTCTTTTAGTTTTTTAAACGATCTTAAATTATATTATAGGTACACAACTGTTAAATTGATACCAGCCCTACAAATAAATATGTAGTTTCTAGTACCTGCTAAAGTGTAAGAATTAAACCAGTAGTTCGAATGGTTTTCGGAGCATTTGCATATTTGAGTTAGGAAATGATCACAAGTTTGTTGTTGTTTGTTTCTATTTTTATACTAACCGGCCTTCACTCGCGTTTATTACAAGCTTTTATTGAACTTGCAATTTGTGATCTAAGTAACAATTTTTTTTTCATCTAGCAATCTAGTTTTCACCACTTCTTTGGAATTTGGTATAAAATGTAATGTCCAATGTAAACTGGACTGCCTGGAACTCCATAATGGCAAATGGTAGGACAGTTAATTTGGACTAGTATGTATTGTTATCATTAGTACTTTTAATTACACATTTTTTTATACATTATAGGCTAGCATTTGACCACTATCTCGCCTGGTGGTAAGCTTTCTTAGCTTCTTCTAGAATTTAGGCCTAACGTGTTCACCTTTGACCACATCATCATGTGGTCATGGTTATGGCGGCAGATTTTTTCTCTTAATAGTGGTAAGCTCCTTTTTCGTAGCAAATCAGGCGGAGCATCGATATAATATGCCCCTAACGCCTGTGTACGAACACCCGTGCTACGATTTAAACCGGCGACTTCTAGTTTAGAAGTTTAACTGATCCTATCTTATCTATAATCCTTTAAGCCAACGGGCTCTGAAGTCGGTATGTAATAATATGAGACATTAGTTAGGTTTGGCGACTGTAGTGCGATTTCATCTACCGAGCGCCCACCGCGCGCTGTAGGTATTAATTTCAAGGACACTGACGAGTTAAATTACTGTATACTTTAATATTGTACTGTGGCATAACACAATACATTATGCGTTTACGTTTATTGCATTACGCTAGTAATGCATTATTTTAACAATAAGAAGAATAAGAAAACATATCTTTTGATCGTGTTCACTTACAAGTTTAATTTTTTCACAGCTGAAAATAAGTTTCAGCTTGATAAATTATCTCTACGCGTTTCTGAGAAAATGGGTCTTGATAGACGGACAGACAGACAGACGGACATTCGGACAACAAAGTGATCCTATAAGGTTTCCATTTTAACCGACTTCACAAAAAAGTATGTTTGTTACCTCAGAACTCCGTCAAATCTTAATCGATTTGAAAAATTCTTTTTTTTTGTTTGAGAGATTATGCCTCCCGTTTGGTCCGATTCAAATTTTATCGAGCTATGACAATTATCTCCGGAGATATGGAGATAAACAATATAAGCAAATTTGTATACTTAGATGACATAATTATAACTAGACAGTACTTTGACTATCGCGGCACGATATTTCGTACCTGTTGAGGTATGGATCCCTAAAACTCCTAAAAGATAATAATGTGAATAAAACAGTCAACCGCTCATAGTAAAACTCAACACGTCACATCGCGTCTGTTTGTAGATAAATAGTGCAGTAATTTGCTCTGACAATACGTAGTAAAACAGTCATTAAACAAACCTATCCGTCTGTGCAATACATTTGCATATCACGTGTGATGCATGTGCTCTGTCTGTTATATTAATAAAAACAGCTTGATATACATATCAAAATTTAGTTTGATATAATAATCAATAGCCTTTAAATAAACTGGCCAAGTGCAAGTCGGACTCGCACTCGTACGGTTCCATACCACAGTACAATGTTTTACAAGATCGAGCTAAATTCTGAAAAAAAACTTAGTTTTTCAAACAGCTTGTAAAAAGGGCAAAGATTTGCGGTTTTTGAAAATGTGGTATATTTCAAAAACTGCTGACTATATCTCGTTCAAACAATTTTTTTTAAGTGTTAATTGAGATCTACTGCATATTATGTTTTTTTCACTCTTTTTTTAAAAGTAAGAGGGAGGGCGACACATTTTTTACCACTTTGGAAGTGTCTATCTTTCAAACGATTAACTTTGTGAAAAAATAGTTTTAGAAACCTCAAACTAATTTTAAAGACCTATCTATACCCCGCACAAATAGCACAGTATAATTAACTAATTAACACTACCCTCGCCATAAAATCATCAAAAAACGGCAAGTAGAAACGTTAGAAACCTAGAAAACCTAGCTCAGTTGGCCAGAGGCTGACAGTCACGATCTAAAGATTGTGTTGTTTATTATTAACTTATATTTTGTTATTCAGTCCGAAACCCTGTCCACACGAGTACAACTAACAGCTTATTAATGTTGACCACTATCAGGCCTAACCCGTTATTAAGATAATAGATACTTACATGAGTGGTGTTAGCTGTATGGATCAGTGGTGTAGGTTCGAAAATGCAGACTTCAGCACCGTAAGCAGCAGCTATCTTGCCTGTATCAGTGCTGCAGTCCAGTGAGCCGATGCGAACGTAGCCATGGATGGCTCCGGGAATGATCTGCACTCGGTCGAAGTTGGACGCAAGGATCACTATATTACATCCTGCTGCATAAGCCTGGGGAAGCAAATAAATTGTATTAATCTTTGTTAAGTTACACATCGATTGTGTACTCTGTCAGTACCTGATGTTCAGGTACTTGCTTGGTCATTAAATAACTTAAACATTTTAACTTTTTATAAGAACTATTTCGCATTTTTATTATTGGTAGATTCTTTCCAGGGTTCCACACTGTTCTTATTATTTAAAGCAATATCAGACCGACAACCGAACCTAACCTTGATAGAGTAGAATATTGTGCATACAAGTCTATGCATTTTCATCTCACATCATATTTTAATAGTAAAAAAAATAGAGATGTTGTAATTAAGATTATCTCATGCATGAATAACATGTTATTCTAGTGAGCATCTATTTGTTGTGGTCAATAAATTATAATATTAGAAGAAAAGAAATGCAGGCATACTGAATATGCAAGCAATTGACCACAATCTCAACTGGTGTTAAGAGAAGATGTGGCCCAAGATTACACACACACTTATCTAAAAGAAACCTAAGTATTCTCACTTCAGTTGCATGAAGGATGTATAACAGACATAAATAGATATAAGTGCTATCTTCCTAGACAGACTAGCTATAGTCATTAGAAAAACTTGAGCTCAGACTGACACATAAGATATTGCCTTAACTGGTGGTGAAATCAACATCTGAAGTGATTTTGACCATTTGGGTGTTCCAGAAGTACAGTAACTTAAAATTCTGGGAGATTAGTTTGCATGCCACAACCTCTGTTCTAATCAGATATTATCACTTACAATCAGGTGAATTTCATGCTTATCTTGTTACCATAAAAATAAAATAAGAAATAATTTTGAAAATGCATTGCATAAGGATTGTTACAAAAATAAGTACCATCCGGGTTTTATCCTGCTGAAATCAGGCATAACCAAATTGCAAATAATTCCGTTATGCAGTAGGTAATTATAATTAGAATGTATGGTGATAGATCTAATACAATTGTAAAGTTGACAAACTAAGCAAAAGCAGCCAATAATGAAGTAAAGTCATGAAACTTAGAGGAGGCTAATTCATTTAGGGTTGTAAAACTGCAGGAAGTACTTAAGTAAACAAGTTTTGGATTATAAATCTTATCCAGACTAATATTAGAGTTATTAGAGATTAATTAAATATTATAAAGAGAAAACGTTTTCAAACGAGTTCCATTTTTGAGATATTTAATCACGAAGCGAGTGCATCAGTTTCAATATCGCGGAAAATATCGTTTGCGCGATGCAGGATCTCATACATTTAGGCAACATTTAAAGGAGATCTATTAAAATCTACGCCTGCGCCGCCATCTCTGGGTTTTATTTATCCTTACTAATATTATAAATGCGAAAGCAACTCTGTCTGTCTGTCTTGCTTTCACGCCAAAACTACAGAACCGAGGGGAGCAGAGGGGGAAGGTAGGTAAGTGAGGGGAAGCGGGAGGGTAAGGGGAGGGAGAGAAAGGGGAGGTGGAAGTGAGGGGAGGAGGGAAGGGGGGATTAGCGTGGCGTGGTACGGCGCGGTGTTGTTGGGATATATTTGTTTCCTATTTGTTAATGCTACCCAAAGACACTATTCCACGCGGACGAAGTCGTGGGTACAGCTAGTTGTTTGTAAGATAAGAAATAAGGTCTCTTTGGTACTAATAAACTTTTCTTAAGTACGTATGTTTTATACATTTAAGTTTTATGGTAAACATATGATCATTATTATAAGCAATTAGTGCACTGGCTTTTAAACTAGCCGTAGCTGTGCGATAAGTAAGATATAATATAAAAAATCGTCATCATAATCAACCAGTAAATGTTAGTCATCAAATGGCCAAGAAGTGTTTTTTAAATTATTTAAGTCGCTAGTTAACTAGCAGCTGAGCCTGCATTATAAAGTATATTTTCTTTTTTGTTCTATTCTACCATATTAGCTTATACCAGAATAAATTTCAGCCAAATCCATCCCACAGTTTAGTGGTGAAAAGGCAAGCAGCCAGAAGGTCTATTATATAATTTTACTGTCTTTTCCCACATTAAAAGGTATCCTGTTTCTTTTTCTATGATACTGGCTAAATCTGTGCAAAATTTCAGGCAAATTGCTCAAGGTAATTGACCATAAAGAGGTAACAAACAAATATACAAACTGACATTCGCATTAATAATATTTGTGTTGATAAAATATGTATTAAAAAGTTAAAATGAAGTATGGATATATTATTAATTAAAATATTAAGTATGTTTGCTACATACTACTACTATTATAGTAGCTTATCTCTATGTAGCTTTTGTCATTAATACATTGATTATATTAAGTAAGTAGATAAATATTGTATTAACTGCGTGGATAAATAAATGTATTATGTGCAAAGACAATAAAGTGTCTGGTTTTTATCTAAATAGTATTTGTTTTCCAAGCATATCGAAATGTACATACAATTTTTTTAATAAGTTATATTTTGTTAGATGCTTGTTGCATAGTGTTTTTCTTTGGTGGGTCAGTTTGGAAAGTTGTGGGTTAACTATGAGTAAACACACTTCAAAGCATGGATATAACGCGCTTTTCACAGTGGCCCTCCGGTGCAGAAAAAACATTGTTAAGAAACCACCAACCCCTGCATGGTGGTAGGACACTATCTAGTGTACACCTGGCCAGCTACCACCCTCAAGTTAGAAAATCTGTTACCAAACATCTAATGTGTTTCAGTGGCTATCCTTGAGAGCCAGTTCCCATTCTAGGCCTAGCGTGCTACCATCCTTGACCGTATCATCACTTCAACAGGTGAGATAGTTGTCAAATGCTAGCCTAAATTATATTAAAAATACAGTGTGTCTGGCCAAGGACTAGCGATATTTTAGGTACTTATATTTCGACATTTTTTAAATCAAAAAACACTATACAGTCGGGTCCAACCCCCCTCATCTCAATGTGGCAGCCATTTTGTTTTTATGTAGAGATATTCTCTACGTGTTTACAAAAAAATCATATATCTCAAAGTTTTGATCCGATTTAGATAAAAATAGCCTTATTCGAAAGGTAACAATATTGCCTATTGTTAAAAAATACGAAATAATGTTTCACACAATTGGTTTTAAAATAATAAAATGAAATACTTAAAAAAATAACTAAAAATTATGAAATCAACATATTATTGCAAATAACTGCAAAAACAGCAGCATGACTCTTATTATTTTTTTACTAGATCGATAGATTTTGTGCTAAGCTACAATACAATATTAAATTTACGGCTGTATGTCTATTACTTTAAAAATTATTATCGTTTGAACATAGTGTATACAAGCACAAAAGACGTTTGTTGGAATCCTTAACATAAAACCAATAAAAACACTTAACCTTTTAAATAGTGTTTTTTGATATAAAAAATGTATGTAAAAAATGTATATGTAATAAGTACCTAAAACATTGCTAGTCCTGGACCAGACACACTGTATATACAATATATAATATTATGCAAACGGTGCGAAGAGGATGGGAACCCCTCTCCGCTGCACACCTACAGCACATGAGTAAAGAAAAGGAACAGAGACAAACCTTCTAAGGATCGGACAAAACGTTAACCTAGGTTAACGTTTAGTCCATTCCTAGGTTACCTCTTGTAGGGTTGGTACAAAAAAAAACAAGAAAAATCTTCATTTGTATAAAATCCTCCTTCAAGTAAACATGACCTGCTTTTTTATTTTTCAAGTTTCATCATTGTCGACAACGATCAATGTCATGAGATGTCACGATATGTCATTTAATGTCATGATATGTCATATGTCATGAAATGTCATTATTGTCATGATATGTCATATGTCACAAAATGCCATGAAATTTCATAAAATGTCATTTTGTCATGAAATGTCACGAAATGTCATGAAAAGTAATGAAATGTCATTAAATTTCATGAAATTTCACGAAATGTCACGAAATGTCATGAAATGTCACAAAATGTCATGATTTTGTGACATTATGTCACAAAATTTCATGAAATGTAAAGGAATTTCATTGAACCTCCTTAGACAGGACACTATAAAAGAAAATTTATAAGCCAAATTAAAAAATCATTTTCCCGCCCTAGGGTGGAAAATACCTACTTTGTGCGCACTTATCGAGGAACAAACCATCACTTTTCGAATAGATGGGATGAAAAATAATATAATATAACGCGTCGCGTCGCGAGCCTTGAGTTAAAGCACCAGCCGAGCCACTATAAACCGGTTTCACTCCGTACGTGACAGGCGGCACACAGGCCGCTAGTGCTCAGGCACACACGCGCGTCTACGTCATCATCACAGCGCAGTTGTCTGAAGCTTTGTCTCTGTCATATGTCAGTATTGTTTGATTTATTATTAATAGTTATGTAGGGTACTTTTCCACTTTGTATTTATATAATGTTGGCTAATGTGGGTAGGAGAATGTTTTGTGTGACAGCCTCACTCCTTTACAATGGCTACCTAGCTCATTACACGATTTACATTCTAAATGTGTTTTATTCAATTAAGGACTTAATAGTGGCGACGTTTGGTGAAAATTGGTGTTAAAATGGACAGTAAAGCAGTGAAATTTGATGGGTTCAACCCACAAACGGACAGTTGGGACATTTATCTCGAACGATTAAAGTTTTCCTTCGAGGCCAATGGAATCGTGTTAGATTCCGCGAAACGCGCTAATTTCTTCACAGTGTGCGGTGCGCCAGTGTTCGAGACTTGTTTGGCGTTAATAACGCCACGGAAAGCTAGTGATGTGACGTTCGAAGAAATAGTGACTATTCTTACGAAACATTTCAGTCCGAAACCAAACGAAATATCAGTGTCGTTTCAGTTCTATAAACGCGATCAAAACCGAGACGAATCCGCGGCGGACTACATCGCGCATCTTCGAAAACTAAGTTCCGGCTGCAACTTTGCAGATTTAGAGCGCATGTTACGTGACAGATTGGTCTGCGGATTGAGGGACGATAAACTACAATATGAACTATTGAAACGTGACCGTATAACGTATCAGGACGTAGTGGACGCTATGTTGTCAGCCGAGAGCGCGGGACGTGACGTCCGCATGATGCAGCACGCGGCCGGCCTGGCTTCGGGCGGAGCGCAACCGTGCGCCCTGCTACCCGCGACGCTGTCCACCGCCGCCGTCGAACCGATGGACATCAATGCCGTGCACTCCAAGAACATCACTCGTTTATGTTATCGCTGTGGCGACCGCCACGCGGGCGAGTGTCGTTTTGTGAACGCTGTGTGTCGGTATTGTAAGAAGAAAGGACACTTGGAAAAGATATGCTTGAGCAAGAAAAATAATCCTGGTAACCGAGACCTCAATTTTACTACAGAGTCGGAGAACACTTTAAACGGAATGTACTGCGTGCAGACCGCCGCGCGGCCCGACCGCGTCCCGCCGTACGAGGTGGTGGTGTGTCTCGCGGGGGAGCAGGTCCGCATGCAGGTGGACACGGGCGCCAGCTTCTCCATTATCAACGAGGGCACGTGGCGCGCGCTACAGCGCCGCCTGCCGCCCGCCGCCCTGCGCCGCGCCGACCTGTCGCTGCGCACCTGGACGGAGACTCCCGTCCGCTTGCTGGGACGAGTCGCGCTGCCGGTGCGGTACAACGCGACCGAGAAGCATCTCTCGTTGATCATCGCTAAAGGAAACGGGCCTAACCTCTTAGGCCGCGATTGGTTCACACCGCTCAACATATCGATGAATATTAACTTTGTTTCGAGTGGAGATAAGGACGAAATGGATCGACTGATGACCAAACATTCAGAGGTATTTCGGGACGGACTCGGTACCTACCGTGGACAGCCGGTGGCGATACATCTGAAGGCAGGCGCGACGCCCAAATTTCTGAAGGCCAGACCCGTTCCGTACGCTATAAAGGAAAGGGTGGAAGAAGAGATCGACCGACTACAGCGAGAAGGCGTCCTACGACCGACCGCCTACTCGGAGTGGGCTACACCTGTCGTCCCGATTGTGAAGAAGTCGGGGGAAATAAGACTCTGTGGAGACTACCGCAGCACGGTCAACGAGGCGACCGAATCCGACACATATCCGATGCCGACGGCGAATGAAGTTTTTGCTACAGTTGCAGGTGGTAAAATTTTCTGTACGCTGGACTTAGACCGCGCATACACGCAGGTGGTCGTAAATGACGAGGCGTCCAAGCTGCTGACCTTGAATACCTGCAAAGGTCTATACACCGTGCATCGACTGCCATTCGGAGTTAAGGCGTGCCCGGGGATTTTTCAACGATTGATGACTTCCTTGCTCGCCGGCATCCCCGGAGTCGCCGTCCTGATCGACGATATCATCGTGACCGGCAGGACGCATCTAGAAATGCAAGAAAGACTCGACACAGTACTGGGACGCATCGGGCGAGCCGGCCTTCGCCTCAATAAGAATAAATGCAAATTCGCTAAAGAGCAGGTTGAATTTCTCGGTTTCGTCATCGACGCGGAGGGCATTCATCCCGCACAAAGTAAAGTAGAAGCGATCGCCAACACTCCAGCGCCCAGAAACAAGCAGGAGCTGCAGGCATTCCTCGGCCTGTACAATTTTTACGAAAGATTCGTTCCACACAAGGCGACAATACTGGAGCCTCTACACAGGTTGTTGGAGACGACTCAGGCTTGGAAGTGGACAGAGCGTGAACAAAATTCATTCGATACAGCGAAACGTCTCATTACATTCGACTTGACGTTGATGCACTACGACTTACAGAAGCCGCTCGTACTCACGTGTGACAGCTCAGAATACGGCGTCGGGGCAGTTTTGTCGCACCACACGGACGACGGACAGGACCGCCCAATAGCCATGGCGTCCAGGACGCTTCATTCTCACGAACGACGTTACTCCCAACTGGACAAAGAGGCCACGTCTATAATGTTCGGGATCACAAAGTTCCATAATTACCTTATGGGAAGACATTTTCGCATAGTGACCGACCACAAACCGCTGCTGGGCATATTTGACCCAAGAAAATCTATGCCCAATATGTTGTCACCGCGATTAACTAGAATCGCCATCGCTTTGACATCACACAGCTACGAGATAGCTTATAAGCCGGGAGCGGAAATAGGTTTCGCAGACAGTTTGAGTCGCTGGCCCCGGCCCGTTCCAGAGGAGCCCGAACAGCAGCTTAGTGAAATATTGCTGATGGCTGAAACACCTGAAGATTTCCCTCATGACGTTGAACATATCGCGTCTGAAACGAAACGAGACAGAATATTATCACGGGTCACTTACTACATACAACGCGGGTGGCCGGCTAGAATAACCGACGACGATTTAAGACCATTTTGGTTGAATCGATTAGAACTATCGCTTCAGAACGACTGCATACTGTTAGGCTGTCGTGTGGTCGTACCGACGCCACTCCGACAAGCTGTGTTAAAAATGCTCCACAAAACGCATGGGGGCATTGTACAAACAAAGTCTCTAGCACGGAGCTATGTATGGTGGCCACATCTTAATGAAGACATAGAATCGATGGTGGGCACTTGTACTAAATGTCTCGAGAATAGACACATGCCCCCGAAAACATCTCACAAGTGGATAACTCCAACGAGACCTTGGTCTAGAATCCATATAGACTTTGCTGGGCCATTCCACAATAAATATTTCTTGATCATTGTGGACGCATACTCCCGTTGGCCCGAATTGTTCATGGTTAACAATACAACATCGGCCACAGTCATAAAACTTTTGAGAACAGTTTTCGCCACACATGGATTATGTGATGTGGTGGTATCCGACAACGGCACATGTTTTGTATCTGAAGAGATAAAGCAATTTTACAAGGCTAACAACATCCGACATGTTACCACAGCACCGTACCACCCAGCGACCAATGGATTGGCTGAACGCATGGTGCAGACGATCAAGGATAAACTGCGGAAGATGGATGACTTGGCATGGGACTGTAGGATTCCATTTACTACTAGGACTGCGTGTCACTCCATGTACTACCACAAATAAGACACCTTCCGAATTACTGATGAACAGACGTCTACGTACTTTACTGGACACTTTACACCCGGACAACCTGCAACATAAACAGACCGAACAGCAGATAGATAATAACCGCGATAAAAGATCTAGAGAGACAAGTGTCGGCCAGAAAGTTATGTATCGGAATTACAGCACAATAGGTTCAAGGTGGTTATCTGGTCAGATCTGCGATAAAAATGGTCCTTCAAACTACAAGGTCAGAACGGAGAATGGTACAATAGTTAACCGTCATATAGACCAACTTATTAAAAAGACATCTGCTCAGACTAGTCAAGAGGAGGGAGAGATAGTGGTCAGAGACCCAGTATCTGTTGACCCAGCACCGCCAGATCATAGAGTCAATAGTGATGTACCTGAAAGTCAAGAGTCGGACATCATTGAGATTCCTGATGCTGACCAATGGGCGGACATGTTGGGTATACCTCCGTCACAGATGCCATCTACTTCGTCTGCTCCAGGCAAAATTAGAAATAGACTGGATCTGCATACCAGAACTCCATATAATAGACAGAAAGAAAATCTATACATGTCATAAGGGCATTTTGTAAATATATTATTTTGTGTACTCATACTCAGGTATCATATATGTTTGATTGTTTAGTTTATATTTCATTACACATTCATTTGTTATTGTATCATAACTTAGGGGGGAGGTATGTCATATGTCAGTATTGTTTGATTTATTATTAATAGTTATGTAGGGTACTTTTCCACTTTGTATTTATATAATGTTGGCTAATGTGGGTAGGAGAATGTTTTGTGTGACAGCCTCACTCCTTTACAATGGCTACCTAGCTCATTACACGATTTACATTCTAAATGTGTTTTATTCAATTAAGGACTTAATAGTCTCTGTACCTTTTCTTTACTCATGTGCCTACAGGATCCCAGAGCGTCTGTTTGTGAGTGATACCACTGTTAACACCAAATTGGACAACACAGTCTAGTTGCAGAAACGAGCCTGCGAGATACCTAGAGATAGACCAAGATACCTCTGTTAACGAATTTCATTGGATGATAGTTTGAGTTTCAACACTTTCAACTACTTCACAGCCGCCATAAAGATTACATCACACTACAATATTTTTGATCACATTTGAAAACAGCAATATGTATATTATGTATAATATAGAGAAAGAGAATAAACACACTTTTGTAACATAAGAAGGTTTTTAGAGTTTTTTTTTTTTGGTTAAATAGGTGAATAAACTATGTTTGCTCAGACAACAAGAATGATAATAAGATTTTAATGTAGGATATATTCACTGACAAACGTTTAGAATTCAAACATCAAAGATGAAAATAATTCAGGTTGAATCTCATATTGTTAAACTATGCCTCTCCGGCAGGGGGAAACGAGTGGGGGACTCCCCTCAACTTCCTCTACCTCCCCCGACTAGTCCTATCTTCCTATGAAGGCGACTTGATTCAAGATCTTTACCGAAAATTCAAAACAGTATATACTTTTGTCTAGAAAAAAAAATGTATGAAAACTAAAAATTCAATTTGTAGGTTTCATGCATTTGAAGTCATTTAACCCTATTATGAAACCTTTGATCATCTTGCGTTCGGTCTACATTTGGAGTATATTTTCGCAGATATAAGTAATAATGTAAACAGTCCAAGTGCTTGTTTGGCATACACTATGAGACTAGATGTAAGTATCAGCAAACATAACAAAACTATAATACTAATAGTTGTGCAGACTAACAATATACGCTTGATTACAAACAAGTTCTAAAACATTGTTACATGCCCATTTAAATATCTATAAATGAATGATGCAAATTAGCTTTCAAGGAAACACCATTGTATCTGATCTACTGTATCTAATTAAACGGAATGAGGTTAAATCTATAGACAAACAGTCGAGATAATACTGTATATTGTCCAAACGAAATGATTCTCCAAGCTTATCAAGCAGATAATTTAGACTTTCCTGTAGGGGGACATTAGTTTTCAATTACTACTTTTGGTATAGAATAGAACACCTTGAGTCACGAGACATGTCTATCGTTAACTACAAAGTCCTTGACCGTCATACTCACTGTAAAAGGTATTCCTTCCACGGAACCAACAGCAAAACATTGATCTCCTGAATTACAGGCACCACTTAGTACTTGGTGACAGTTCATAATGAACTAATACAACAAAAAAATCTTCGTCTAAATATATTTCACGCAACCAAACTTCACTGACACTACTTTAGTAGAGTGGTACATTATTAACGAAATATAAAAACACCCTAAACATCACTAGATTTAATTAATTTTGATAAATTTATCGCGAATATTTCTATGACACCTCACATCGAACGTGAGAGAATGACGTAGAGTGAGAAAGAGATAAAAAAACGATTACGTTCAAAACCCAGAAATGGTTCTTATTTATTCCATTTGTAACTAAAATCAAACTGCCTCAGAAAGAATTCTATTTTCATTAGTTACTACTTTTTTTGTTCTGGACTAAGATTTTAACACCTTTTACTACATTTACGGGTAACGTGCATAAATATTGATCTACTAGGAGTACTAACTACATATCCAACATCTATCCACAATAATATATTATCTTTATTCAGAACGCAGCCCATGCCCAAGTAGTTTTAGAATTGCAATACCTGTTAATAAATTTACCATATAAAATTACTACTCAAGTTTATGTTATCTAACCAGTAATTGATTTTGTAGATTGGTCTTACCGATCATAACATAGAGGTCTATTACTTAATTTTATGAAGTACTTATAAATAGTATCGTGCTGTGTATATCCACGTATAAACTGCTATGTACCAAATTTAATCTTCAACTCAACTTTCACGTTTGTGGGGAATATGCATGAAGCTCAGATTTATTGGAAATAATTTTTTTTCGATTCTTTGTTGTCCTGGAGTTATATGTAAAACCTTTTTTTTATTTAAATCCATTTTATTTGCTTAAAATAATAAATTAAAAATGCAATTTAAGCGAGGGAAATGTAAGTTTGTAAAACAGATCACCATTGGTCGACTCGAAAGTTGACGTCATTATGTACTACTCCACGTGATAGAAACATTGAGCGCGGGATCATAAAAATAAATGTATGGTGTGGTCTAATTGTATTTATTTCCAAATATTGTGTTTGCCGTGTATTATTGTGCAAAAATGTATATTACTAACCATTTAATATAGATAAAAATGAGTATGAGATTAGAGAAACTGTATAATTTAATAAAAAAACATGCCATCGGCTAAATACAATAATCGCGCGGAGTCAAAGTTAAAGAAAAAAAACCTAGTTTGCTTCAAGCGGCGTGTGCCTGACGTAAGTGCGTGACGTCACAATGCAGAACCAAAGAGCCCGGGAAATGATGGCGTTTAAACTGCTCAAATTTATTTGTCTATTTAAATGTTTATTTAAAAAATAAGTAGACTAATTCCAGCAGTATTTTATTTTTTTATTATGTTATATGGATGTAATGAGTGAAAAAAAATATTTTAAAAAAACATGCATATTCCCTATTGCGTATATTTGTTATTTTTGATGGTTTGATGATTTGAGATGGTTCTTATGAAAAAAAACTCAAAATAAATAAAAGATGTTTTTAACGCAGGCGAAGCCGTGGGGCACTGCTAGTATATATATATATATATATATATATATATATATATATATATCATTGGCACGCCCTAGAGCCTAAACGGCTTGTCGTATTTTTATGTGAGTGCTGTAAATAGATTCGTCTTAGTTGTGAGAGTGACACTGAGTACATCAAAATAAAAAAAAATCAGACCCCAGGATTTTTGGCGCCCAAAAGTAATCTAAAAAAAATGTTTTCAAAATTTATCGAGTGTGTAATCAAAATAAGGAATGTATAACGGTGATTACGAATATATATATATATATATATATATATATACAACTTATATGTTTTATTAAAGTTTGGAATAGGAAATGCTAATAAATCTTTTTTTCACGCAGTCGGGTTTGTTATACTTTTCAATAATTCACTTGTTTATATTCGTTGTTGTATTATAGAAACTTCTTCTAGTGACATAATTATTATGATTTATTGCGCACGAAATAATAAGCCAATGAAGCTAAATAAACTAAAGCTGCAATTTACTTTAGCAACTTAGTATTTTTTGGGTAAGTGCGCTACATCATCGACCGCATCGTCACTTAACATCAGGTTAGATAGTAGTCAAGCGCTACCCATTTTCGCATAAAAAAAACAATAACACTGTGACACTGGATAAATCTGACAAATATCAAGTTTTCTTTTAATTAAATTCTAACATAATGTAATTATTTTTGACGACCTTTATTTTAAAAAAGAATACATAATTTCGCTCATATTATTAAAACTCATTAAACAAATATTCACTTTTATGCTTTTGTCGGTAACATTTTAGAAGGTTTGCATCAAAAGCTGCCTAATGAAAGCAGTCCACTTATTTTCAATAAATTGGCTCAGCATGTTGTTATAGATAATTTTAACCTACCATTTATTATAGGGAGCATCAGTGTTTCTAGCAACCCTTAGTTAGATGTCAGTCAAGTGACAGCGCGCGTTGACGGCAATTTCAGATATAGAATGTACCATTTCACGTTTCATGTTACTGTTGATATTCTCTTAAGAGCTGTTCACATTTAAATTTTATCATCATTTTTTTGATCTAATGAATTTTCAAATGACAAGACATAAGAGTAGAGTCTATTCTCCGTGATAAAAACACACTCCACTACCACTTTACTCTAGGTGGCTCTTGATGAAAATATACTTTGATGGACGTCAATGTTTGTTTATTACTTTTTAGTGAAAATATGTGTTAAAAATTACAAATGTAAGAAATTTAAGAAATGACAGCGGTATACACATATAACGAAAAAGAAAACATGATGTTAGTCAGATTTACAATGTCCATCATCACAACATTCATTTGAAAGTCATTTGTTGTTTGTTGAGCACAGAACACTATTACTCACGGGGAGTTGTTGTTGTTGAGTCTCCAGGTTTTTTTAATCATCCTCATTTTTGCCGTTTCACAAGCAAGTTACTACACCTATTACACCGTTAGTAGCACCTTCTTCTATTTGAAATGTGCTGAAAGTCACCCAAATGTGAGCCGAGCGTGGGCTCACCACGACAATATTTATTCATCGTCAGAGAATACTTATAATTAAAAGATTTTTGAATATTTGTCTGTTATTGTCTGTTATACCATTGACACTTTTTCAATGAAACTTATGAATATGTACCCTCGAGGTTCACCTGCGTTACAAAGTATGCTATGTCCTGATGCACTATACTTGACATATTCAGCCAAATTAGACGAGCCGTTTCACTATGAAGAGATCCCAAAGAAGCACACCAATTTACAACCTAACAATCGCATTTATTTATATTGGTTTAGTGTTGATAGTTTTGGTCGTAAGTTTCTATTATTATGTTCTGTTGTGTTCAATAGAGTAGTTATATCTATCGATTAAAGTATTTAGGCATTTGATAGAACAAACAGAATTGAAATCCTTGATGTAGTCATATCTACTTCATAGAGGTAAGGTGAAGGCATATATAATACAGAAATGTCATGAGTTCAGACGTGTTATTTAGCGAACAGCAACGGACAATTAAAAACAACATATATATATACTAGCAGCCCGCCCCGGCTTCGCACGGGTAGAACATATATGCCTACAAAATTGGCATCAGTTTGTTGCATCGAATATAAAATATGAACATATTTAACAACCATCGTCATATTTCATCCAATTTACACAAAACCTTAACGAATTATGCACCTAAACCTTCCTCATAAACACTCTGGCTATTGGTGAAAACCGCATGATAATCCGTTCAGTAGCTATTGAGATTATTGCGAACAGACAGACAGACGCAGTGATGAACTTTGTTTTATAATACTTACGTATTGATATTGAACGGCCCTTTGGCGTAAAGGATAGTTACCCTGATTTTGACCCGACATTCGTTGGTTCTAATCCTAGCTATATACCTACCAATGAAAGTTTTATGTGCATTCATGAATCATGAGTTTTCGTACAGTGGTAGTGGGATCATTAAATCTACCTAAAATTAGCTTACCACCAAGGAGTACATCTGCCGCCGTAACCTTACGGCGTTCCCCGACGCAAAATGTAGGGGTAATATACGTTTAACGTGTGTATCTGTGTGTCTGTCTGTAGCATCTTAGCACCTAACCGGATGAACCGATTTTGTTTTTATTATTAGATAGTTTTTTTTTGTTTGATAGATGTCTTCATCGAGAGTTTTCTTAGCTTTGATTCATGAAAATTCGTTCAATCGTTATAAAATTATGAGCTTTTTTCTAGTTAATTGCGCTATGAAATCAACTTTCATAGGTCTGATCAATTCGAAAATCTTCTTCTTCAACGATATTGTAAGAACATGGAAGCCTCCTGGACTCTACAGAATACTCAAATCCTCACCAACTTACAGCTCAGATTTTAAATGTCGTGTTTAGAGTCATTGGAAAAAGCTTTTATACATAGATCAGTCGGGGTGGTTTAAAATATTATATTATATTATTATATATATATAGATGAATATGATTTTATACAATAGATCATATTATTATACTATATTGACTTCAAATTGATTGTGATCGGTGGGGATCTACAGCATAGCTAAGCTTATAATAATATTTTCGTAGTAACTATGACCTAATCTGTGGTTTCACTGCAAATATTTTTTTTAATTTACGATGCGTGTTTGTGAAATTTGTGATATCTTCTAGAGTTTTCATTTGAATTATATACTGTAAAGGACAATTTTAATCTATAATATGTGGCCAAGCTAATGAACGTAATTATTTAAATAAGGATTAATACTATGCAAATGAAAATAGCCTTGGAAGTTATGTAATATTTTTTAACAAAAATTTTAAGATTAAAATGGTTACTGTGAGTCAACCTTAAGAGATAGACATATGCTGTCACGGACTTTTTTGTAGGTCTTATTAAGTTGTACAACTCTTGCATAGAAAATATTCTTCTATCTATTTTCAATTAAGCAGCGTTCGTAAGAAACGTGTTTTTTCGACCGTTTATTAGCCGACTTAGGTTGCAAATTAGGTCTCCACGAATGTACCTTTGATTTAAACGGGATAATATATAGCCTATTTTCATTCCGAAAGTCCATTCTATGTATTAGTGAAAGAATTTTTTAAATCGGTTCAGTAGTTTTTGAGCTTACTCATTACACACATACAAAAATACAAAAATACAAATGTTCTCTCTTTATAATATTAGTATAGATATATATAGAGAAGCAAACAAGCATGTGGCCCACCTGATGGTAAGTGGTTACTGCCGCCTATTAACACCTGCAATACCAGGGGCAATACTGGTGCATTGCCTGCTCTTTTGAAAGAGGAATCTGTTAACTCTCCATTTGAAACAACTCAGATCAACCTTCTATGGGGTAAACATCGGGAGGAAGGTCATTCCACATGTCGCATGTACGCGGAAAGAAAGAACGATTAAAACGCGTTGTGTGATAGGACCACGTTTCTATAATATCAGGTCCCACGAATACGCGAGTTCCTATGGTAAAATCGAAAAAGTGGGATCACATCAACGAGCTTCGGAGTATTCACCATGATAATATCTATAAAATAGACTAAGCGAACCAACATCACGACGAAGACTCAACGGTTCAAGTGTATTAGTTAGCGTCGTGTCGTCGACTACTCTAATGGCTCTTCTCTGAAGGAGTCAAGTGGTTGCAGCTGATACTTTGGTGCACCACTCCAAAGATGCGAGTAGTACCTACTCTAGATGCGGCCGAATCTGCGCTTTGTACAACAAGTCGTTGACTCGGCGTGAAGCCTTTAGGTTTTCTAGCTAAATGACTCGAACTGGACCTCATTATAGATGTCGACACCTAATATGCTGATTGTCACCGACAAATTGAGTGGAATACTCTCAGTGGCGTAGCGTGAGATTGTGCCGCCCGGGGCTGAGGCAAATTTTTCCGCCCCCTTATTAAAGTATAATTTTTTTTAATCTAAATAAACTTTTTACCCACGACGGAACGGAGACTATATATGCGTTTGGGGTGAGAGGATGTTTGTTTGTTTGTTTGTGTGTGTAAATCCATGTCGTCATTTAAATCATTTTCAAAACGACTTGTCCGATTTAAATCATTTTTCAGTAATAAGTACGTGTTTGATTGGTGCATGTTCTTAAATAGGTGTTACGGTGTCAACATACCAGGGGGCGCTGCAGTAAACATTTGTTTGTGTAAATCTATGTTGCCATTTTTCTCCAAAACTAGTTCGAATTTGTCTTTAAACGGTTCGTAATCAATCAGTAGTGGTTCTTAGATAGATGTTATGACGTTAATTTTCTAAAGGACATTGTCGTGGGTGATTATTCATAATTTTAATTTTGATACTTGTTAACTAAATTTAATTCGTAGTTACAAGTAATAATTTAAAAATTCATGCTTTGTAAACATATGTTATAATGTATGGCAAAAATATCTCGTAAATAAAATTAAAATTAGCAACAAATGATAAGGTATGGTGACGCAGTACGCGAGCGTAGCGAGCACGAAATTTTCACGCAATGCACCAAAACATCTTTTTTTACGCTATACAATAAAATGACTGAAAATAGTCGTATGCGAGCGAAGCAAGCGCGGTAATTAAGCTCAAACGAAAGTCACGCGAAAAGCGGCTTGCTGCCGCCCCTTTTCGTATGCCACCCGGGGCCATGGCCCCTTCGGCACTCCCTACGCTACGCCACTGAATACTCTGGAACTTTAGAGCTACCTTGAATGGACTTTTTTTTGTGGTAAATGCAGTAGCTTGCGTTTTTGTGGGGATTAATTTCACAAGATTTTGTGATCCCCAGCTTGATGCTCTGTCGAGAGAGCACTCAACCTGTGCAACGAGCTCCGTCCTCCTTTCATCGACTTCCTATATACCTATAGATATTTTTACCTACAATTCTGTACAAATATTTGGAGTAAATCGTTGATATGCAGGATGGAAAGCGTGGGGCCCAGACCCTTGTGGTACGCTGGAATTAATTGGCATGGTCTCAGAACAAGCACCGTCAACAACGGTTTTTAACGTAGTTTAGTTGAATAGGTGCTTATCAAGAATATACATATTTAATGTATTAGCATACGATCCCATCTGTCTCCCATTTTATGTTTAACGTTTTGTCGAACACCTATATGTAGCTGTTTAGCTTCACGGCTATAATTCGGTCAAATTGGCAATGAAGTTGTATTGCCTGGCGACCACTTTTTAGTTTATATTATTTATGAATGATAGCTCGCAGCCATTGATTTAGATTGTTAGCGCGATGGTTACGTTCTACGGGCTCTAAATGCCAACGTTTTGATCGAAGTAGGAGTTGTGTTTTGTGTATTGATTTATTTAATTATATTCGTGAAATTCTCTATTTATCAAGTAAATGAAGTTTAAGGCATAGTTATCCTGATCCGCGACTAAATATTTATTCATACCATCAAGAAAGAACTTTTACCACTCTGAAAAGGTAAGTTCCGGTTGAAACTTTTGTCTTTGCAATGTTTCCAATATTCTTATTTGTTGTTTGAAGCTATCGAATGCTATATTATTTGATACTATGTCCTTTGTAATTATATTGTCGCTTGTGAGATTAGCAGCCATGATATATTGTACTATCACCTCCCTTTAACCAAGTGTGGACCCTGTGGGGTATAATATGTGACCAACCCGAAATTCCTGATTACACTGTGAAACAAACTTCTTTAAAATAATCGTCATATATCCTACTCGAAATTTATACATCTTCATAATTCAAGTAAATTACGTTAAATATATAGTTTTATAATAATTCTTACTTAAATATTCATTCACCTCTTCGTATTGGGATATTTAAGCAAATGTTGATGGAGATTTCAAGTGTGGTCTCACATTGATATATCTGTTGCTCTGTGGCTCAGTTTAAATATGTTACTTTCTATATTAAAGTTCCATTATGAAAATTCTATCTGAAGTATTATTATAGTGGAGATACAATATTACCCAGTGATCTCAAAATGATATATCATGATTATTTACAATTTGTACTCCCGTATTGCCTATAGTAGTTGTACATCTGCGAGTGGTCTATAACAGTATTTAAACACTTCTTTTTAAATTGGAAATGTTTTTCAATCTGAAGGCAAAGTACTTATCTAAAAGTAAAAAGTCATATCTAAATTACAGGGTGTGTAAGACAACATCTAAATACCCCACAGGATTTTGGCAATCCAGAGTTTTGTATGGAACAGTTTATCTTTACTTGGTTTTTACAGCTTGGCTATCTGTCGGCCCTTTTTGTGGATAATTTGTGGAAACAGTTTGTGATATAAACAGACATAATGTCTTACCACCAGGTCCCATTCAAACCAATATTTAAAAAAAATAAGGCATATGTATATAATTTACTAGAAGTGCCCCACGGCTTCACCTGCATTAAAAACTTCTTTCATTTACTTAAAACTTTCTTTTGTAAACCTTACTATCATAAAATACATCAAAAATAAATTAGCCAAATCTGCTCACCCCTTTTCAAGTAATCGCGTGACTAAGGGAAATAGGGATTCATATATATATATATATATGAACCCCTTGATCTTCAGACTTTGTTACCCCATTTCGAAAAACTGCAACACATATTTACTTATTTATTTACAGAAGTTCTTATGTAAAGTTTCAAATAAAACAGACTATCTCATCTTGTTTCTCCATACAAACTTTGAACCCCCTTCCATCTCCTTAAGTAATAAATTTAAAAAAAACTTCTTTTTTAGTGAATTCTACGTCATAATAACGATTTGCATGCCAAATTTCAGCACAATCCGAAACATTATTGAATTTTAGACTTTGTTACCCCATTTTTACCTCTTAGGGGTGGAATTTCAAAAAAGTCTGAAACACATATTTACTTATTTATTTACTGCAGCACTTGTGTGAAGTTTCAAATAGAAAAGACTATCTAATCTTGTTTCTGCATATAAAGTTTTAAAAAAAACCGTTTCATCCTCTTAAGAGGTTTTGTCTTCTGAGGTGTCTCGCGCTTGTCTGAAGGTGTCTTGAGAGGAATTTTGGAAAATCCTTTCTTAGTACACCCTTATGTACTAAGACAAATATACCCTCTAAATTTTAAGTCTCTACAACCAGTGGTTTAGGCTGCGCATTGTCTATAAGTCAGTCAGTCAGTATGTCACGACAAATTTTTTATAGTATTAGATAGGCTGGCTTAGAAAATCTTGTTAATTTAGAAAGAAAATCTTCTATATATAACAATTAAATATGCCTAAAGAATATAATATAAACATCTAATTTACTTACTATTGTTGAATCATGTTCAATTTGCAGTCTTATAAAAATAGATTACAATACAATACAATACAATAACTCTTTATTTGCACACCAAGAAAATATAACAGATAGAGTCAGACACAAATTATAAGAATGAGTATAAATGGCGGTCTTATCGCTAAAAGCGATTTCTTCCAGACAACCGGGTATGGAGAGGAATAGAAAATAGATTTTCTTAGGGAGGTGGTGTTGCAAAAATTTGAAATTAAAATTTTTATTAGAAAAAAAGAAAACAAAAAATATTACGAAAATAAAACAAAATATTAAGCTATTATATAAGTTATACATATACATACACATATCATATACATATATACTCACATACACCCAAATATATACACAGATACACAATATATATATATATATCGTATGATAATTATATCTGATATATATACATACATACGAATATGATATATCTATTCAATATTTTTAACTGAAACCTGGTACAGCTGCGAAATGTAATAATTGTAATGTGTAGTTTAGTTTTGAAGCTCAATAGTGACTGTCCTCCTCTGATTGAGCTGGGTAACCCATTCCATAAGCGAATAGACTGCACTATAAAAGACCTATCAAAGAAAATACTGCTGTGTACACTCAGCAATAATCCTTCAGCAGATCTAAGAGAGTAAGAACTCGAGTTAACGAGAAATTCAAATCGTTCTTTAAGATAAAATGGTGTGGATGGGATAAAAAGGACGGAGTAAAGAAGGGAGAGGATATGTGTATTCCGGCGAAAACATATAGGAAGCCACTTGAGCTTAGCGCGAAATTGAGAGACATGGTCATAATTACGTAACCCAAATATGAACCTTAGACAGACGTTTTGAAGGCGCTCAAGTTTGTTAAGCTAAATTACTATCATTGTCCAAACCAAATTTTGCTGTGTACATAATTGCAATGTAGGTTGTAATTTTGAGGTAGGTTTCTTAAAAACAGTGTTTCAATGAAGTTCTAATCTCCATATCTCTGGAGATACTCATCAGGTCTTAATGAAATTTATATGAGACCACCTGGGAAGTTATACCCTTTCAAACAAAATAATAATTTTCCAAATTGGTCCAGGCATCCTTGAGTAATCAGGGAATTAAATTAAAAAAAATCCTACGAATTGAGAACCTCCTCTTTTTTTGAAATCGGTTAAACAAACAAAAAACTTCTGAAAAAAAAGTGTATAAAATTTTAAAACCATATTTACCAACACAGCAGTTTTAAAATTGCTTATCTTAGTAAAGCCAAATGCTTTCTATTGAAAACAATTTGGACAACCCTATCAACGAATGAATGAAGTTTTATTTTCAGGCAACATTTTTAATTGAAGCTAATTTGACTCTGCAGATGTATGAATTATAGTTCACCATCAAAATCCTGTTTGATCGAGGAGATTTGAACCTTACGCATCTTAAGATAGCATATAATATGGGATGTATCTGATTACATAGGAAGTGCTCTACCAAGACAATGATGTCATGATGATTCCTACCATAAGCCGAGGTTACATGATAGTGTTCGGTATTTTGAGCATCTGTAATTAATATTCAAATATTTGCTTAATTCTTCAAGTTCAGTAGCAGGGTTTTTTATAAGTACATAATAATCATCGGTACTGTAGTGTTATTGTGACATCACAAAAGCAGATGTTACTCAATTGGAGTGAATGTTTTCTTTATGCATGACAATCAGACCTTCAAGTAGGCCCTACCTATACATACATACATATGCTATGTAGGTAGAGAATGCAAATTTATGTGTGGTGATCCCATTATTGGATAAATAGATTTTTGTTTGCTCGCCTAGTAGTAAGCATCATCATGCAGTCGTAGATGGTGAGCACTCTCTAGACCTAGAATACTCTTATGGCAGCAAATTTTCTCCTTGATGGTGATAAGCTACTTTTTGGTAGCAAGTCAAACCATCAATAAAATCATAAATTATTATTTTTTAACTTTCGCATTTTACACTCATAATGATATTGTAATACGGGCCTTATCAATCAATATAATATGCCCTTACCACCTGTGGAAAACTGTGACTGTGCTATATTACTAATGAGTATGGATTATTTTATCATTGACCACTATCATTTAATGTTTTATTTTTAAGGAGATAAGACTGACTCAGAAATTACAACTAATTTCGAGACCATTTTCATAGGACAACAGTTTTTAGGGTTCCGTAGCCGAATGGCAAAAAACGGAACCCTTATAGATTCGCCATGTCTGTCTGTCTGACTGTCTGTCTGTCTGTCTGTCTGTCTGTCTGTCTGTCTGTCCGTCCGTATGTCACATCCATTTTATTCCGAAACTATTAGGACTACAGAATTGAAACTTGGTAAGTAGATGTATTCTGTAAACCGCTTTCCAATTTTTATGCAAAAATAAAAATATAAAATTTTAAGGGGGGGCATCCCATACATGGAACTGGAACAAAAAAAAATTTTTTTCTTCAAACCTATACGTGTGGGGTGTCTATAGATAGGTCTTTATAAATGACATTGAGGTTCCTAAAATATTTTTTTCTCAAAGTCAATCATTTAAAAGATAGGCGCGTCTAAAGTGGTAAAATGTGTGTCCCCCCCCCCTCTAACTTCTAAAGTAAGGGAGTGAAAAATCTAGAAAAAATGTATTCTGTAGATCTCAATAAAAACTTTCAACGAAAATTGGTTTGAACGAGATACAGTCAGCAGTTGTTGAGATAAAGCGACTGCAAGTATAACTTTGTTTTTCATACAAACACTATGAAAAACAAAGTTATTTTTGTAGTTGCGAAAAATCAAAGTCATAGAATACTCTACTGTGTTACGGAACCCTACGAGTGCAAGTCCGACTTGCACTTGGCCAGTTTATTTATTCATTAGAGGCATGTTGTTTATTCAATTCCTTCACAGTAGTAAATAAATATAAACACTATGATGTGTAGTGTAACTATGTATGTGTGTGTGTAAGTTTTATCATGATATGAACACACAATAGACATGGTTATACAATAGCATACAGTGAGCAGCCAATTGTCAGATTTTGTTACTATTTTTAGGGTCTCAAACATAGAAGAAGAAAAATCGAAAACCATTGTATATACTACATAACTCTCAAATGTATGCTGCTATATTGTATGTTATGTAAATTGAGCATTTTTGTCCTACCCTCTGAAAGTACAGTCTAAATATTTTGAAATTATCGATAAAGGACTTTATTCGGAGAAAAAAAATGTATAACATTTTCATAAAAAATTAATACGAAATATCTTTATACTGTGTACATTGTTTACACTCTTGTGCCGCGCACTAAAGTTTAAAATTCAATGGCGTTTTTTTTTACTTAATATTATGAACAGTAATAGATAGATGTATTAATTTACTATGACCACTATAAAAACAAATATGAAAATGAAATAAAATTATCGCTAAAAACAACCCTCTGTCCTTATACAAGAAACGTGTTTTTCGGCAGTTGTGCTCTATCTTATAAGTTAAAACAGTTATAACATATCAACACGGTGGCACGGAACCTTTTTTTTTTTTTTTTTTTTATACGTTATAGGCTAGGGTTTGACCACTATCTCACCTGTTGGTAAGTGATGATGCGGTCGAAGATGGTAAGCACGCTATATATATATATATATCGCACCTTTCGTGTGCGAGTCCGACTCTCACTTGGCAGGTGTATTTATAGATATTTTTAACTATGTGTATGTTTTTCAGCCCGGAATTCTCTCCACACAAGTCGACTCTTACTTTATAGTTCCTGTTTAGAATTTAGGATACAAGTCACACTACTATTTACAGGGTCTATAAAAATTTGACATCGTTACATTATATCATAGGCATGGCTTAGTAGCAGTTTTTTCTGTAAGAACGAAAATATAAAAGAATAGAAACTAGATAAGACGCTACAGTATACTTGCATAATCTTATTATGTTATGTTCAACGTTAGATAGGAATATCAATTCGGATGATTGATTGTCTTGCCTGAAGTTACATTTCTTGCTACATTTTACATACCATGCTAATGTTTTTCAGACTGACGTCGATCTCAGTTCTTGTCCTTTTATTTTTCACTAGTGTGCTGTGCCCCGCAGTTTTACCCGCGTAGACATCGTTTCCGTCCCGTGTGAATATCGGGATAAAAGTATATATATATCTATGTGTTATTCCAGGGTCTAGGCTATCTACATACCAAATTTCAGTCAATCCTCAAAGCCTCAATCGGTTCAGTAGTTTTAGCGTTAAAGAGTAACAAACATCCATACATCCATACATACTTTCGCGTTTATGATATTAGTAAGGATAAAAAGTTACATAAGAATTTCGATTGTGTATAATTATTTTAACGAGTAAATGTTCTGGTGGAAATCTTCAGATATATGCGAAACGAAACGCCCACAACTAATTGGAAAGTCGGTACTATTTTTTTAAGCTCCAAATGATTTTTTCACTTTTTTGTCTAATCTGTAGATAATAAGTGCCTAATGTAATTGTCACATTTTCATCTATCTTTCTTTCTTTTTAACCGACTTCACAAAAAAGAAGGAGGATCTCAATTCGTCGGAACCTCTTTTAGGGTTCCGTAGTCCTGACAAGGAACCCTTATAGTTTCGTCATGTCCGTCTGTCTGTCTGTCCGAGGTTTTGCTAAGAGACCGTTAATACTAGAAAGCTGTAATTTTGTGGGGGTATGTAAATAAATGACGCCGACAAAGTGCTGTAATAAAGTTTTGAAAAATAATTTTTTTTTAGGGTAGCTCCCCTATATGAGAAGTGGGGATGATTTTTTTTTTCATCGTCTACCCCATCTTGTGCAGTATCGTTGAATAGGTCTTTTAAAATGACTTAAGGGTTGCTAATACCATTTTTCGATTGAATGCTCCATTTACGAAATATTAAACTTTAAAGTGCAAATTTTTGTTCTAGTACGGCGTCCCCCCCCCCCTTTAAAAGCTAAACTGCTGGCTTGAAAAATCTGGAAAAAATCGTGATAATAGCGCATTTCATGAACTTTAAAAGAAAATTATAGCGGTTAAGATAACTTTTTTAGTTTAGCAGTAATAGTCATTGAAATTGGGTGTTGGATATTTTGTACCAAATACAAAATCCTTAGATTAAATCCTTTAAAGTGTCAAAGACGGAGTACCTAGCTGCTTGTTTATAACGGGTAAAGACTTGCATTGAATAACAGGCTACTACGGAACCCTACACTGCGCGTGGCCCGACACGCACTTGGCCGGTTATTTTAATTTATGTTTTATGTATGTTCACCGATTACTCGAAGATGCCTGAACCGATTTAAAAATTCTTTTTTTGTTTCATAGGGTACCCTTCCCAGGTGGTCCCATTTAAATTTCAACAAAAACATCTGAGCCGTTATTCATAGTTACTTCGTCAAAGTTACCAGAACTTTGACTAGCGCGACGTTTGTAGTCGGTTCTTTTAGTTTGTTAAACGATCTTAAGTTATTAATTAGGTACTTATTGGATATTTTTATTATGCAATTCACAATTGTGTTTTTTTTTAACTAAAAATACTTTTATTCAATTCAGAAGAACTGGCGAACTTATACAAAATACTTCAAGGGTAATATACTACGTGTATGTATCAGTCAGCATTGAAGCCAAGTTACCTTTAACAAGTTTACTCTCCGATCAATACACGGTCGTATACTTGTGTTATTCTCTTGTTAAAATTATTTTCAGGTGCATTAATGTTGCATACTGCATTAGAAGCCCTGACATTGGCGGCTCTGCGGGGGTCCTCTATAAATAGACCTCGTCTGTAGCCGCCAGGCCCTTTCAATTAACGCTTTGCTCGCTTCCCGACTTTGTAAAATATGTTTTTTACTTATTCATGCTGCTTATCGTATTCGCATGTTTTATTTGTACAGATACAAACGTTTTGCGAGGTCATTGCACTTTGGATATAATTTGCTGGCGGTGGTGATTTCGTTTACTCGAATCCGTTGTATGGATTTTTATCGGTACATAATAAATTAAATTGTTTCTATTTTTCAACCGATTTCCTAAAAGGAGGAGGTTCTCAATTCGTCTATATGTTTTGTATGTTTGTTACGTGATTACTCCTCCAATTGTGAACCGAATAGATTTTTTTTTTCACGGTTAGGGTACATCTCCACGGTACCATTATGTGATTTATTGATGACTAGCTGTACCCGCGACTTCGTTCGCGATTCCTACAAAAACTTAACAAAACCTTAACGTTAGTGTGGCTACACTTATTTTTTATTCGTCTCATTAAGGTTCAAATCAATGCCTTACATTATGATTAGGCCAAGAGAAGTTATATCTGCTACGCTGTAATTTTTTTTTAATGTAACAATTCATGTCTTAATTTAAATAATCCACACTAACCATCAATATATGGGCACTATTGCATTGCCCAGTTTGGTAGGTAGGGTTACAATTTTAATGACAATATATTTTAAATGGAATACTTAACCAATGTTTAATTGCATATTCTATTACATAATATATTGTCTAACGAAAATTTGGCAAATATTGTACTTTGGTATGTTGATATAACGTCGTTATAATGTATCAAGCCGCGCAAAAATCCAGCCTCATAGAGAAGCGCTCGTCCAACGTCTAATCTCCTACATTTAAAGATATACCTATAACGAAAACTAACCGCCTTGATATTCTCGGCATCTCATTAAGCATCAACTCTTAATATTACTTTTATATCACTACATAATATAAAACAAAGTCCCCTGCCGCGTCTGTCTGTCAGTTTGCGATAAACTACAGAATTTGCGGTTTTCACCAATAGATAGAGTGATTCATGAGGAAAGTCTCTGTGTATGATTCGTTAAGGTTTTATGTAAAGATTAATTCATACTCGACGCCACAAAGTGATGCAAACAGATACAGGCATATATGCTCTACCCAGCAGGGCTAGCATGGCAAGGGGACTATTTTGTCTTTCCACCTATCCGTGTTTTGTTTGGTGAAGAAGGCAAATTATAAGTAAAGTTTTTCGACAATTATAAACGCCCGTTGACTTTTAATCAATTCTTTTTTTAAACTTTTTAATACGAAACTAAACTAAACTAACTAAACTTCACCAAGCGTTTAAATTGTTGTGTTGATCTCCTGTCAGTGGCGAAAATAGGGAAATAATTTTGTCTTTCCCCCGGGGTTAAGGCCATGCTAGCCCTGCAGCCATATGTGCGAAGCTGGGGCGGGTCGCTAGTTGAATATAAAGTTTAGTCAGCCACTTGGCGTTTCGACTAAAGTTAGACAATATTTCACTCGGGACAGCAGTTTAATCTATATCAAAGTGATGGTTGACGGTTATAAAAAAATCCAGCTAAGTAGATGCTTAAAACTATTGATAGCAGAATCGAAAAACTCATCAACAACGACTCCAATAAATTCGACAACCGGGGATAGGCTTATTAAAAACATTTATATATAAACTTTAATAAAAAGCACCTTTCAATTTCAGCCGGGCTATTCACAATCATTCGAAAAAAAAATCGGATTCAGAAACTACCTCTCCTTCGACTTAGATCTTTGCAATTCACAATTATCGGAACGGAGATACTTGCATTTCAATTCGTTAAATCAGGGGATTCTAAATGGAAATATAATTATGTTTATAATTTTAAGTTACACTTTCATTGAATTTGAATGTATCCGATTTAAATTAGAGTACGGAGAGTACTCATAGATAAATTTTTGACCATCTTCATAATAAAAGTGAACACACTCATTTTTTGTAAATTATTATTATGATGATTTTTTAGCACGTAATAGTAATTTACTTTCTTGTTTGTCTGTCGGTCATTCCAGGTGTAATTTGACGACCTAAATTTCAAAAACTTTCCAATTAGTTATCCAGCTGAAAGTTTCAGGGAAGCTAAAATATCGATAAAAATGCATTCTATAGCGTGGTTTTTAGATCAATTTTAACCGACATTTATTGCTTTGTCTAAAGCATGTTTTGAGTTTTACGGGTTTTTATCTAAAAAGAGTGAACTTAAACAATACAAAGTCTTACTGGCTAAGTGTAAGTCGGACTCGCACTCGTAGGGTTCCGTAACATAAGCGTTTTTATGAAAAACAAATTTATATTTGCGGTTCGGAAAATGTGATATATATCAAAAACTACTGACTTCTAACCAATTATCGGTTAAAGTTTTATTAAGATCTACAGGATATTTTTTTTTAGATTTTTCACTTTTTACACACACATTTTACCACTTTAGAAGTGTAAAACTTTCAAACGAATGACTGAAAAAAAATTGTTTTAAAAACCTCAATGTCATTTTCAACGACCTATCCAAAAACATATAACTTTTTTTTTATTTTTGTATAAAACTCGTATAACTGTTCATAGAATTTTCGGAATAAAATGGCTGTGACATACGGATGGACAGACGGATGGAGAGACAGACGGACAGACATGAAGAATCTAAAATTGTACGAATCTGCACAACATTTCTACCTAATAGAACTACGCCAGCGATACGAATTCAGAAGCTGGGAAACCCGACGATCCTGTAATACGTGCAGTTATCTCCTTAAACTTAAGATAACAAAAGAGAGTGCGTATGCCACCATCATCCGAATATCTTTCTCAAAGATTTATTACTTTATTAGTGTTATTTCTTAAGAGCGAATCGATTAGCGACATGCTTTTATTCGATTGATGGCTGGTTCGTGCGAGTCACAACTCAAACCACCTTTTGCCACACGTAGTAGGAGCATTATATCGATGTTCCGCCTGACTTGTTGACATAAAATAGCTTTTTACCATCAAGGAGAACATCTGCCGGCGTATCCTTACGGTGTCCAGCAACAAAAAGCCCTTGGTATTCAGGATCATTTTAGCCCTAGCGGATTCACTATCTTCGATGACATCATCGCTTAGCACCAGGCGAGATAGTAGTCAAACGCTAAGCCTATTAGCAGGGTTATTCTCAATCATTCGAAAGCAAATTCGAATTCAGAAACTGCTTTTACTTCGACTTGGATCTTTGCAATTCACAATGCTCCGATCGGTTAATTTTGATATTTCAATTAGAAAAAATCAGTGATTTATTGGAAAGGTTTCCGCGCAAAACAGCTCAGGGATAAAAAAAAGAATAAAATTAAAAATGAAGTTTCCGAATCCGAATATGTTTTCGAATGATTGAGAATAAGCGCAAAAAAAGTAACAAATAACTACAAAAACATTAAATTTTCGACAACATTTCTCACGTCTTGAGATTCGAACCCACAGCCTTTGCTTCTTAAAGCAAGCTCTGTTCCACCTGATCCAATCATTTACATATGTTGTTTGGTGAATTTAAGAATAACAGTGTAAATCTGCACGTATAATTATGGAACCAGGAACGATTCCCGTATCCTGTTTTTTTTTTCTTCATGAAAACTTTGTTATACATATAGATATGATCAAAGTATCATTTGAGAAGTGTTTACCTAATAGATTGCATAACATTTACATAAAAATATCCTGATTTCCCCGTGTCCCACCAAAACCTTTATGTTTTTCAGGATAACCAATATTCTAAATTTTAAACTCTAAGTTTCTAAATTCTAAGTTATTCCATAGTATAAGCTATGCTCACTTTAAGTTTCATTAAAATCCGTCCAGTAGTTTCGGCGTGATGACTTTTCAAACGGACATACATACAGACAAAAATTTTAAAAATTATATTTTTGGCATCTAGTTCATAGCGTTTACAATGCTTCCCCTAATTAAAATTTCAAAAAATATTGGATGTAGGTACAGTTTTCTCTGAGTTACTGTTTTATTATAGTATAGATGATGAGATATATGGAGATAAACATCTCAAACTTGTTACTGAAACTGACTCGCACGGTATGTAAAGCCGGTTTTTTTTTTTTTTTTTATAAATATCTTAATTAATTATATCTTAATTAATTTTAAGTCATATTAAAACACTGGGAAGTGTTTTAATATGACTTAAAATTAACTAACTTAAAATTAGTAACTAAAAACTTATCCTCGCTTACTAGTTTCAGTGTATGTAATTTTTTCACTAAAAGGTTTTACCTTTTCTATAGACCTATTATAGAAGATATTTTTGATAGTAAAACCATAGATGATAGAGCATTCTACGCCTAGATTGTTCCCCATATTCGACCACATCATACATATACCACCAGGCGAAATATTGGTCAAACGCTAGCCCATAAGATATAAAAAATAAATAAATAAAAACTAGGAATTTATCGCGTGACATGTACGTACATTAATTCTCATCTCTCAGAGTCAGCATCTCTATAAAACGACTCTAGAGCCATGTCATAGAAAAGATAATAATACTACGTACGTAGCCATGTTCTAGAGTCTAGAGTTCACACCATCGTTTGTCCTAGCTGGTATTCGAGATCGAGTGTCCGTGGTGTGAAGGTTGTTTCTAGTCACAATCGGCAATTTTTGGCAGACAAGGACTTGACTACTAAATCATCTTAAGTTATGATACGGTTTAAGGTGGAATCGTGCTTGCCTGGATTTAGAGCAAATTTTAGTCCTAGCCACATAGCGCAACTATATCCCAATCCGTTAGTTAGCTTAGCTATAGCATAGCACCAAACATCATGCCGGAACTTGGCGATCCGATGAACAAAGATATGGCACACATCTTTGCTTGGTGTTTGGTTAGCCACGGACGAAGCCTGCCGCCATGGCGCCAGTGAAATCTGTGCAATCGTTCTTGTACTATTAATTATTCTGTGGCGTAGCTTACTTAGTTTATGTGCATAGCTTTCATTTAGTTTAATTCACATTTGCGGTATGATGACTACATGTTTGACCTTTGAAACCAATCATAAAATGCAAGAAATTCAAATTATTTAGGTTAGTGATGTTGTATAAAAAAGCATTATAATGTAATATTTAATTATTAGTAAGATTAACCGATTGCCATATGCATTTTTAACCGACTTCCAAAAAGGAGGAGGTTCTCAATTCGTATGTTTTTTTTGTATGTATGTTACGCGATGACTCCGTCAATTGTGGACCGATTCGAATGATTCTTTTTTTAATCGGTAGGGTACATTCCCATTGTAATTTCATCAAGATCTGATAAGTATCTCTAGAGATGTGATGATAAACGTCTCAAAATGTCCACTGAAACTGACTCGCGGGGCATGGAAGTCGGATGTTTTAGTTTAGAATCTTAATTACTCCTTTTTACTTTATAGAGCGAATATGAACCAGGCCGTTAGATACTGATATGAATACCTATTTACAGAACCAGTGGGTATATTTGTTATACATATTTTTAAGCCCTCCGTTCTTTCCGTTTATTTATACAGGTTTTATAACCGTTGTCCCTTCGTATTTAAGTGTTGAAGATAGGACAAAAATACTCCGTTTTGTAACTTTTATATCCCCTTTTAAAGTGGAAATGGTCAACTAAAGGTTTCTATCTGAAGCGTTCTCATTATCCAGAGTCTTTTATCGCAATTTTTATAGCCTTTAATAATTATTATCTAGGGTGCTAAAATACTTTCTTTCAATAACTAAACTGAAAAAAAATAGTCAGTTGAACCAAAACAGAATATTTAAAATCATCAAAATAACTGAAATAAATTATAAATTCTCTCGCTTACGATCAAAGTTCGCAATTTCTTGCTGAATAATATTTTTTTAGTTTCATATTTACAAAGACTAAAGTAGAAATGTCTTTTTAGGGTTCCGTAGCCGAATGGCAAAAACAGTACCCTTATAGATTCGTCATGTCTGATTGTCTGTCCGTCCGTCTGTCCGTCTGTATTCGTTCCGATTCGGAATGAAGTGGCTTTGATCCACTTTATTCCGAAACTATTAAAACTACTGAAACTTGGCAGGTAGGTGTATTCTGTGAACCGCTTTACGATTTTTATACAAAAATAAAAAATAATAGATTAAGGGGGGCTCCCCATACATGGAACTGAAACTAACTAAAAAATGTTTTCATCTAACCTATCATCTAATCTTTAAAAATGACATTGAGGTTCCTAAAACATTTTTTCTCTAAATCAATCGTTTGTAAGATAGACACTTCCAAAGTGGTAAAATGTGTGTGTCCCTCCCGACCCCCCCACCCTCACCCTCTAAATTTGGGATTGAAAAATCTAAAAAACCTACGCTTAGGTCCTAGGTAACTAACCTAACCTAGGTCTCAAACACTTTCAACGAAAATTGGTTTGAACGAGATATAGTCAGCAGTTTTTGAGATATAGTAACCGCAAATATAACTTGGTTTTTCATACAAATACATACACTATAAAATATACAAAGTAATTTTTTTGGTGGCTAAAAATGATAGTTATATAATTCTCTACTGTGTTATGGAACGATTATGGACGAGTGCGAGACCGACTTGCACTTGGCCAGTTTATTTCATCTGTCTAAACTATGTTAATGTAGGTATTGAAAATAAACTCAGACACAACTTTCGTAAGCATTCTCTTTGACAAGAAAACGTGAATAATTTCGTTAAAGTAAGTTCAATGAACTGAAAGTAAAACTGAAGACAATTATGTAATTCGGTTTGTTGAGTAGTCAGACACCGCATTGCGGATAAATATGATCTTGGACTATCTCCACTTTACACGGAGCAATCCAAACGTAATCAAGAAAATATAAAACTACTAGCTGATATCCGCGACTTCGTTCACGTACACCAAGAATTTAGTAGCCTATGTTTATCCTCATGCTGTAAAGTATCTCCTTGTTAAATTCCAGTAAGATCGGATCGTCCGTTTAGATGTGATAAGGTAACAAACAGACAGAGTGACATAGGCTGAGTTGCACCATCTTACTTTAACCGTAACTATAACTTTTAACCGGTGATGTTATATGGATATTGACAGATTTATGACGTTTGTTATAGTCAAAGTAAGATGGTGCAACTCAGCCTAAGAGTGAGTGACAAACGTTTATATTATATAAGTATGGATGTGGAATTTTACCTGAATTTTCCACTAACTTGTGTGCATATTGCTTTTTTATACTATATCCACTTTATGTTTACTATTTTACGCAGACCTGCGGTTTATTTTCTGCAGTTGCGTAGCGTGGGTTTGTGCCACCCGGGGTGGAAACAAATTTTGCCGCCCCCTTATTTAGGTTTCAAATTTTACAACATAAAATAAACTGTTCAGCTTGTCTTTTAGCTACATGTAACTAATAAAAAAGTCATGTTTTTGTAAAGGATGTCCGGTAAATCAACGCTTTTATTTATTAAAAAAAATATTTTTTGTCAACCTATCCTGATTTTACTGTGTGACTACAGATTTTGCATCTTTTTTGTAATGCTCTTACGACTAACATACGACTAATCGCGATGTGCACTCGCGATCTCACCGCGTGAACTCACTCCCGAGGAATAGCGACGGACTCGCTCGAACACTAGGTCGAGAAAATTCGACTAAAGGTACGTGATATACAGCCGGTATATAAACAATAATAATATTTGTTTGTTGTTTATTACTTCTTAATGGTATGGAAGTTACTGAATAAGATTAGTTTGGTTTGGTACCTATATATTTTGCATTGTGACTAATATTTTATTTTATTGGAGACAGAAAAGCACTTTCTCGTAACAACTATCTCATTTAACGGTCAGTGATGTAATCTACTAAAGTAGAATCGTTCTTTTCTAGAAGTGAAAAACGGTAAAACAAGACGAAGGGCTGGAAAACCGACTTCATGCAATCCTCTGAGCTCTACATACTACCAAACCCATGTTCTTATCTAAATAAACTGAACAGGCACCAACCATCATGCCTTAATTAAATTGTTTATTAATATTAACATTTTTTAACATCGATGAAGCGTGTCGTTGAACAATACATAGTTATTGTTATCACCAGCGCCACACGCGATGCAATCGTATTGTAACCCTATATCCAAAACATATGCTTCACGAGTTTTCAGTTATTCTATAACAAAGTGCGTTGTTTGTTCCAGAAAGCATAAGTTTATTATCCCTTACCATCCTGTTAGTACCTATCCATGTCTTATATGGGTCCCTTGACGATCCTTCCGCGACCGTGACGAGCGAGACCCATTTCTAAACCTGTCTGATTCTAGACAAATTGGTCTACTCTACTGTGATGCTTATTTTCGCCTCAGTATTTATCGGAAATACCTACTAACTATATATATAAAAGAAAGTCGTGTTAGTTACTACACTTATAACTCAAGAATGGCCGGGCAAATTTTTATGATTTTTGTATTATTGGAATTGTCTTTGTCAGGAATAGGATAATAAGTATTAAAAACAATGAATAATTGACCTAAAAAAATTATATAAGAAAAAATATTTTGCCAAAAAGTTCCTGGGTTTAAAAACTGCCAATCATTTGATGTTCAATTGTTTATCCCGCCGTATTTTTTTTTTGTATTATTATGGCTCCACACGATTAGTGTATTTAGCCAGTGTCAAGTTTAAAAATTCTTCCCATGTGTGAATAGAGTCTGGCTAATGAAAGTTGATACTGAAAAAGCGCGGCAAATTTAAAAAATATCAGCAAAGCAGCCCTAAAGTCAAACATCAACAACACGCCATCTTGTTGCGTCAGAGATAGGGATACCATACACTGATTCTGATTTTACCAAATCTTTCGGAAAACAGCCGAAAATTAATTTCTTTAAAATAAAATTGCCAAGTTTTTCTCTAGTAAATAGTGTACCTAATTAATTAAGCTATTTATTAGACCAACTTAAGGCTTAGTGTTGCTCTTGAAATGATCCAACACGTACCATACGATACTTATTTTCGATGAATACAATTTTAGCACACGTACGAATTTTTAAAACTCATTTTATAAAATGTTTAAAATAAGTTTGTTTTAAAAATGCCTTTTTGGAATTAATTGTTCCTAAGTACTGCTTAAAATACCCCAATTTGTAGGAACACTTTAGTGTTGTCATATAAAAAGTTTGCAAAAAAATCCAGTATCTACTTTCGTTAGCCAGACTCTAGCATTACAATATTCGGATTAGCGCGTTTTTTTTTTCGGTATAGTATGGCTCCACACGATTAGTGTATTTTGCCCGTGTCAAGTAGTAAGTCAAGTAAAAGTTCTTCAAGTTTATGTGAATTCAAGTCACGTAAATTTTAAAAATGTTAAATATTGTCAGTAATGATAATTGTTTGACATATTTATTGATTGTCAAATATGCGTGCGTTCAGAAATGTATGCTTACAAGCAAATTTAAAAAGTTTATATTTCCAAAAACGATTTTACTAATTTTTATTCTATATCTGTATTGCCATAATACATTAATAAACTTAATATTTCTTTTGTATTAATTTATTACGTTCATAAAAGCCTAAAACAAGTTCATCTAAAAGGTAACACGACATTCATTGTCTGTTAGGTGGTACGAAGTTCGCCGGGTCAGCTAGTAGGTATATATTGTAGGTATTTCCGATAACTAGCTAGTGATACTTTTAAATTCAGGTTTATATATTTTGTAAGTAGCTTTTTTTCACTCAATATATTGATTGAATTATGATTTATTAGTCTGATAGTATCTGAAAATAAAATATCAGCGTAGAGTAGTTTGTATTTAACCGACTTCACAAAAAAGAGGAAGTTCTCAATGCGATTGTTTCTTTCATGTTTGTTACCTCTGAACTCCGTCCGTTAACAGATTTTAAAATATTTTTTTTGTTTATGAAAATTATAGTGAGAATAACACATATAATTATTTAAAACTGCTTTACACTCACGGCTTAAGATAACGTATAACGTGTCGGAGTAATTTCGACATCTTAACCCGTGAGTGTAAAGCCATTTTAAATATTTTTTTTTTTTGTTTGAGAGATTATGCCTCCCGCTTGGTCCGATTCAAATTTAATAAAGAACTGACAATTATCTCCGGAGATATGGAGATAAACATTATAAGCAAAATTGTATATTTTGATGACATGATTATAACTAGCCAGTACTTTGACTATCGCGGTATGTGAAGTCGGTTTTTCGTTTTGTACGACCATAAACTATTGTAAGTCAATTTTGTCAGATATTAGGATTATGATAGGTGATTATCGATTTTGAAATTACTGTAAACTAGCTGTTCCCCGCATCTTCGCTCGCGTTAAAAAGTTCCCTAGATAGCCTAATATAGGCTATAGGTAGTATTATTGATTAGGCCCTAATCCATAACACTCGCTATCCCTGTGCAAAATTTCAGCTAAATCGGTCATGCCGTTGGACCGTGAAGAAGTCCCAAACAAACAAACAAATATACAAACTGACTTTCGCATTTATATTATTGGTGTCGATGGTGTTGATTATAGGAAATTGCTGTAGGTGTAATTAAAAAAGTACTAGTATTTTTATTTTCAATTATACTTTGGCAAGCACGTTATCTATCAAATGAACACCAGTCTTCTTTGCACGGTATGTGGATAATAATTATCTTCTGTTATTAAGATAAAGTTGAAGTTGAGGTTGCGATACTGAGAGCGAGAATAAATGGTTCTATATTAAATGAATATTATAATAAAAATACCTATTGAATAAATTAAATCGTGGAAAGCTATGGGGATGGCCTTTGCCCAGCAGTAGGACATTACAGGTTAAGAAAAAAAAATTTCATTCAGTTTCCATCTAGCGCATAATTATCAAACGCTTTACTGCTCGCAATAGGCCTGGTTAGAAGATAGAACAGAACATATCAAATACAAGTACACTAATTTAATTAAACTGTCTATAGCACGAAAGAGCATCTTGTACTGATCTTATCCATGAGGATGAGTACGCTTATTTCTGTGAATTTAATGTTAACGTCAAGTTCGCTGGAACCGAAAGAGGCGTGGGGGGATTGTAAAGCTCGAATTAACTTATTATTAGGTACTAGATATTATACGTTTGCCTAACTTACCTTAGTAGAGGTGGGTAGAATCTGATAGATTGGGTCAATCATAACTATCTGGATTCAGATACATAGAGTTTTTTGTACCTCTAAACACATATTCTGCTTGGTCTGATCAATTTGCTAAAGGTGCAAAGTGCTATGAAAATAAGTATGGTAAACAAAGTTTATTACAGTTATACTATTGACAATAAAATCACTTACTCTATGTACTTACTATTATTTTACCGACCGAATATCTCGTCTTCATAATAATCAGCCTACAGTCCATTGCTGGACGTAATAAGCCACTCACGAAATTGCCATTGAGTTTGATTTTCCACTGTTCTACTATAGTCTGTACCCAGCCCACCGCATCGCGTACGTCGTCGCTTTACTAGTCCTATGCTACGCTACGGTACGTTAGTCTAAATACTCGCAAAACAAGAATTGCCTCGGACGGAAACTCGTGGTTCATTACATTGCGATTAATATGATCGTATAACTTGTCTATGATCTACGAAGTATGACAGGAAAGTAAAGTTTAATTTCACGCAATTTAAACTTTCACGCCATAAGTGCCATAACTCACGGTTTATAGCTTGAGTGTTCTACCGCGTCGAGCGTGATTTTAAAGAAATATGACGATATTTTTCTTCACTCATTCATCTTTATTTATACCACAGAAATGAGGTCAATGGTAACAATAAATAGGGTAATTAGAAAGATTAAACAAGTAAGTCTTAAGGTATTACGCATTGTTAAACTTAAACAATAGGACCCCCGTCTCATACTTATTTTTATTTATCAGAAATGTTAAAAGTTTACGATGTTATTTTATTAATAAAAGAGAAATTTGTTTTAGAATGTTTTTTTTTTTACCGGGCTTATGTTTCCTCCAGATACTGCTTTAAATGTGTAATTTGGCGATATTTTATTTCATCATCAATCATTATCAGGCAATTTCCGTCCACTGCTGGAAATAAGCCTCTCCCATGGCACGCCAGTTTATTTAAATTCATAAAATATGTAACTACTCTAAAGTTAAATAAAAGTATCAAAGTGATTATCTGAATTTAAATTACCTCGGAGCAGTAAAAGTTTAATAAAGTTAAATTTTACAGTTGTAATTAATTATTCATCCTTTGTCGTAGTTCTTGGATTTTCAGGACTAGAACTGAATGTATAATGAGTCCAAAACGGGGGTAGCTCAATAAAACGCAGCCATTATGATAGTAGGATCTAGGGTATAAACGATGGCGTTGCCCCATACATTCCTTAACCTATTTGGCCATGGTATCTAGGCTGCAGTGTTTGACGCCAGACCTTCTGGCGCCGTCTCAGCCTCTTAATATAATGTTAAAGTAACCACACAGAAGAAATCAGAGCGCTAGTTCCACTCAGAATCAGAAGTATCTTAACTAAACGCCTAGTATATTCGATACGTCATATATATTTTTTAAATATCTGATAGGCTAGCGTTTGTCTAATAATCGCCTGGTACTAAGCGATGATGAAGTCGAATATGGTAAACACACTAGGCCTAGAATATTCTCACTCTCAAGGGCTGTGTGCTGCTGGAATACCGCAAGGTTAAGGCAGTAGATTTCCTCCTCGATGGTGGTAAGCTACTTTTTGGTAGCATGTTAGGCGGAATATCGATATAATGCTCCTGCAATCTGTTAATATAATCATATTACTAGCTGTCTATAATCAAGAGCATTATGCTGTGCCAAAAATATAAACACAAAGCGGAGTATAAAATCAATAATACACGAAAATGTCAAGATCTCTTTTAAAAACCATTAAGCATGTCTGTCACGTTTTATTCTCTGATATGCCAATGATGCCAATATACAATAATTGATTGTGATTGTGACTTATTTGAATGCGCATTGATTTCAATGTCCATGACAAGTTCTTGGGATGAATTATTAATTATGTAAATTGTTAAACACAATCCAAAATTTCATCGTACCGACGGGACTCGAACCCGCACCCCCCGGATTACACGTCCAGGTGCTCTGCCAATTAAGCCACGGTTCGATACATCGATACGACCAATGCATAATTGGGTTAACAAAATGCAATCCACTAATTTCGTCGTATCGATGTATCGAACCGTGGCTTAATTGGCAGAGCACCTGGACGTGTAATCCGGGGGGTGCGGGTTCGAGTCCCGTCGGTACGATGAAATTTTGGATTGTGTTTAACAATTTACAAAAAATATAAAGTGTGAGACACTTCAAAGAAACATAATATTAATTATGTATTGAGCGCTGCGCTCTTATTACATGAATATCTGAAAACGGTATCTTATATACTGGCTGTATGATACTCTAGATGTTTGTACTTCGCCCACGCCCTAGAAACACATTTATGGAGCCGTGTTTACTCGCTGAAGAATCGCTCTGGTGAAGCGCCTCATTCATGTTAAGCTGGTTAAGAGAGTGGCTATTTAATTGTGCTACCTTAGGGTGGTAGTAGTAGTAGTAGTTCATACAAAAGTATTATGCACAAATATGGTTAAACGAAGCAAAAACTTGCACTGAAATCATATCTATTGGTCTGAAGATTTTAATGAAATTTGCAATCGTGCCGTTTTATTTACAGTTATTTTACAGAGCTCATAATATAACCTGTATCTAAGCCGTCATACTAATGTTCTTTAAATAAAAAAAATATTGCATACTCCTGCTCCTATTTCGATAAATCGGGTATTATTGCGACACAGCGATTTATAAAGAAAAAAATAAGGCTTGTAAAGTTTCCCTTCGAGCTCCCGACCTACATTTACTGAGTATGAACGATTTGCTCCCCTGACACATTGACTCACATTCAGATCGACTTGTTTCAGCTCACCATTGTTAATAGCTTACGGTAAATCTCAATGATTTGGAATATCGATGTATTTATAGAGTTGAGTTTGAGATACGACTGCGTCCGTTCCATGGTCCATTGCGGATTAATGGTAATTTATGACGGGAAGTGGTGTTTTGAGCTAGTGAATGTATCATAACATCGGCTGGCTTTAAATATTTGTCGTTTCAGAATTGGCACTTATATACAGATGTTATTGATGTCTAAACATTTAATCTGATTTTTTAACCAACTTCACAAAAAAGGAGGAGGTTCTCAATTCGTCTGTATGTTTTTTTTTTTTGTGTATGTTACGCGATTTCTCTATCAATTGTGAACGGATTCAAATTATTCTTTTTTGAATAGGTAGGATACGTTTCCGAGGTGGTCCCATTTTAATTTTATCGAGATCTGATTAGTATCACCAGAGATATGGAGATAAATACCTCAAACATAGGAGAATGTACTAGTTTTAGTAGAAGAGTCCCAAGAAGATTATACACAATGGAGATTGCTATTGCATATAAGATATTCTTACGGTAACTGTGAGCGAGATAGAAATAAAGGTGGGGATAATTTTTTTTTATATCTTATAGGCAAGCGTTTGATCACTATCTCACCTGTTGCTAAGTGATGATGCGGTCGAAGATAGAGAAGTGGACTAGAATGGGAACTGGCTCTCAAGGATAGCTGCCGGAACACATTAGATGTTTGGCGACAGATTTTCTGACTTGAGGGTGGTAGCTGGCCAGGCGGACACTAGATATGTTCTACCACCATGCGGGGGTTATTGGTTTCTTAACGATGTTTTCCTTCACCGGAGGGCCACTGTGAGAAGCGCACATATATTTTTCGATAAAAAAATTCATTGGTGCACGGCGGTTTGAACTCGGTACCACGGCATCAAAGCCGACCGTTCTCCCAATTACGCCACCGGGCCCTCAATAAATAATTATATATTAATAATTATAATAAATAATTATATATAAATATAAATAATTTGTCTTCACAGGAATGTTCTACCGGGCAAAGTCTTGTTAGGGTGCAAACTTTTTTAAACATACCTAATATTTTTTGACATGACATGACATTTGGCGAAGATGGCGGCCATTTCAGTCCCGCGACACTGCATACATAATAAAATAACTCAGAATTATGAACATACTTTGTACCAATCAACACAGCAAAAAAAAATTATAAGCATAAAACCACATATTATATAATAGTTACTACGTAAATAATACTTTCCGTTGTTAGGTTGGCTACACAGTGCTTTCATAATTCGGGTATCCACAATATAGGGAAGTGCCTCTTATAACGTAGTAGAGTGATTCAGTACTCTGCTGGCCATATGGCGGCAATTAATGTTAATAATCGCAAATAATACTTTTTAATATTCATTTTGGAATACAACTAGTCCGTGTTATAAAAGTATTTGGAATGATTGTAATAAAATAGACAATTAATTATCGTGTGTGTCGGATGCTTTAATTGTACAGGGCCATTTTGGACATTGTCCTTTGATACCTTGATGACATCATTATTACTAGTGAATATTTTCACTTTAGCGCGGCATTTAAAGTCATTTTTTTTAGGGTTCCGAACCCAAAGGCTACCAAATGAACACTTTCTGAGACTTTGTTGTCTGTTCGTCCGTCCGTCAGTCCGTGTGTCTACGTGTGTACATACTTGAAATTTTCAAAAAGTGTATATCCGTCAGTGTATAACGGCCTAGACACGAAATTTAATAGATGCATGTAATTTCTTTGAAACTTTTTTTGCACTAAAAAGGGTAAAATAAGTTATTTTTCAAAAAAATAAAACCGACTTCATAACCACAAAAAGGCACTCAAAAGCGAAAAATAATTTACTTAAAATTATTATAAGCGTTACCCACTTCTCTATTTGAAGTCGGTGCCAGCCAAGTCTATTGGATATTAGATAGATACTATGTATGTAGTAGTAGTAAGTAGGTACATGTAGGTTAGTAAGTAGGTAGATACATGTAGGTATTATCTATCTACTACCTATTAGACTTGGCTGGCACCGACTTCAAATAGAGAAGTGGGTAACGCTTATAATAATTTTAAGTAAATTATATTTCGCTTTTGAGTGCCTTTTTGTGGTTATGAAGTCGGTTTTATTTTTTTTGAAAAATAACTTATATCATACCCATCTTTCCATGAAGTATTAAGATGACACGTTAAATATAATGAGTAGTTTCAGCCGTACCTTCGCTTCTGAAAATGGGAAAACAGCTTACAATCTCAATATGGTAATGAAAGCTTCAATAACAACGTAGCAGCACAGCTATAGGCAGCTATATAATATCGCCCTAATCCAGAATTATCCCAAAGTAGAAGACGCGACGTCTCGTACCCTTGCGGTATAGGTGCCGTAATGGTTGCGCGCGCATCCCCTTCGATCGCACTGTGCTGAATGAAAGATCGGTCACTCAATGCGACGCTGGATGGTGCCGTCGGCACGTGTGCGCTCGCCTTTATAGCCGTTTTTGCTGTTCAAGCGTTAGAACTATCGTTTATTACGTCCTTCGGGCTTCGCCTCATTTTGCGGACAGATATTAGTTTCTTTGTCATTGCCTTACAATGTCTGAACTTCAATGTACTAAGTAGTTTTATAGCACCCACGTATTTATCCGTTCTTATGAGATTTATCTATAAGTTATAAATTAGTAATTACCTTTTATTATCATAAATTCGCTGTACAAAGGTTTTTTGGCAGACCTTTTTCTTAGAGATAAACTGACCTTTGCTCAATAAAAACTATTTTAGTTTAAATTAATGTTCCAGGCAACAATAAACACAATTATTTAACTTTATCCGGAGCTATGTAATGGATTCAGCCGAGGTATATTTTTTCCTGCAGATATGAAGCAACTGATAACACAGAAAATTTAATTTAGTTGGGTGTCTACTAGCAACGTTATTCTGTAATACGGCTTATGCGTTGGCAGGCCTTCCTTTATTTATATAAATTAAAAAATATTTACTTGGGATCAAATCCAGTACGAGTAGAGACGATAGAATATTAGTCATGAATTGATTGTCGTTCTTATAAGCCGTCAGAACCGATAACCGTTGGGTATTGAAGAGGGAGAGATTTTGAGTGAACAGCTCATCGGCATACTAAGGCTTACCGGTGTCTGTGTTTCCCGATAGCTACAACCCGGGGGTCTTCAAATCGCGAGTGAACAGGTATTTACTAGGTAAGCGTGCTACATCGTCGACCGCATTGTCACTTAACACCAGGTGAGATAGTGGTCAAACGCTTGCCTATACAGCATAAAAAAAAAGGCTGAGTTGCACCATCTTATTTTAACCATAACAAACGTCAAAAATCTGTCAAATTCCATAGAAAATCACCGGCTGTAGTTATAGTTACAGTTAAAGTAAGATGGTGCAACTCAGCCTAAGACATGTATAAATTAAACTCGAGTCTGAATTCGACCTCCGTTGCGTCATCTGTTTATTTTTGACATAATTAAAAAAACATTTATAAAAATAAGTTTTCTGTAAATAATCTCGTCTTTATGAGTAATGGAAAGTACTTGTTATAATAAAACGTTTTTTAAATTTATTATACACACATCAGATATGTCATCCTAACAACGAGCGCCAAATCGATGTTACAGAGTATAGAACATACATTTGAGATGAGCTCATCAACTGTCCTACCTTTTTACCCACGGCAGAACGGAGACTGTTCTCACGTTTGGGGTGAGATAATGTTTGTTTGTTTGTGTGTGCAAATCCATGTTGCCATTTTTCTCCAAAACTACTAGTCCGATTTTGATGCAGTTTTCAGTTATGGGTTCGGGTGTAATTAGTGCATGTTTTAAATAGATGTTACGGTGACAACTTACCAGGGGGCGCTGCAGTAATCATTTGTTTGTGCAAATCCATGTTGCCATTTTTCTCCAAAACTAGCTCGATTTTGTCTTTAAACGGTTTTTCGTAATTAATCAGTAGTGATGCTTAGATAGATGTTATGACGTTAATTTTCTAAAAGACATTGTGGAGTGTGTTTATTCAAAAATTTAATTTTGTTACTTGTGTGATTAGGGAGTTCCAATACATCCAAACCATCCAGTAGCAGTGTCATAGAACCTACATGATAATAATTATTCTAAATTTCAGCTCAATCGGATACAACAAGTGGTTGAAAAATGGTTTGCTAATTTTTAACCGACTTCCAAAAAGAAGGAGGTTCTCAATTCTCTGTATGTTTTTTTGTATGTATGTTACGTGATTACTCCTTTAATTGTGAACCGATTCGAATGATTATTTTAATCGGCAGGGTACGTTTCCGATGTGGTCACATTTTAATTTCATCGAGATCCGATAAGTATCTCCAGAGATATGATGATAAACGTCTCCGACTTGCTACTGAAATTGACTCGCGGGGCATGGAAGTCGGTTGTTTTAGTTTTTAAATCTTAATTATGACTGACAAATTACATACGAATATAAAAGCCTGTACATTAATAACGAATAAGTCCGAATTGAATTGTAAATTTGCAGGATGCCCTCAGACTACGTTAACTTGTGTTTTTTCTAGAAGAAATGTTAGCTGAGATACTATAGTTGCTTCTAGTATTTGTCACTTTTAGTGCCTACCACGTATTTAATGAAGAATTAGGTAGTTATGAATTTAGGACATAGGTCAAATCATTCAGCTGTGATCGTGAGTGAAGTAATTTAAATTTGACGATTTTGATGATTGTATCAATTTGTCTATGGCTGGGTGGATAGGTAGTGTATTATCAATATCGTATTATTCTAATATTATACATGTGAAAGTTTGTGAGGATGGATGGATGTATGTTTGCTACTCTTTTACGCAAAAACTACTTAATAGATTTGTATGAAATTTGGTACTGAGATAGTTTATAACCTGGATTAACACGTTGTCGAAGGCAAGGGGCATTGCAAGTACTTTATATATGTGCTTTTTTACTTAGTTTAGTACATTTATTTGGCATAAAGTATACCGCCACGCTTGCCTTATACTTATCTATAACAGGTGGATAAAAATTAAACCCCTTGTTTTTAGGGTTCCGTACCCAAAGGGTAAAACGGGACCCTATTACTAAGACTCCGCTGTCCGTCTGTCTGTCTGTCTGTCTGTCCGTCTGTCACCAGGCTATAGCTCATTAACCGTGATAGTTAGACAGTTAAAATTTTCACAGATGGTGTATTCCTGTTGCCGCTAGAACAACAAATACTAAAAACAAAATAAAGTTAAAAATTAAAGGGGGTCCCCATACAATAAACGTGTTTTTAAACGCCATCTATCTAATTAGTTTCGGAAAAATGACATAGATGGCGCTAGTAAACGAGCCCCGTCTTTCTAGATCGCGACCAAACCAAATATTCTTGGTGGTATCAATTAATCAAATATATTAGGTTGAAACTCTGTTATGTTTCGTATTGTACGGAACCCTCCCTAAGTGTGCGATAAGAAACGCGATGCTGACTCGCACTTGGCAGTTGACAGTTTTATTATCTTATGTTAAAAGACAACATTTTCTCATAAGTTTCAAGGTTCCGTACCCGAAAGGTACCAAACGAAACCTTAGCCTTTTACTGAGTATTGGTCGAGGATATTAGCACCACAGTTTTACAATCCATACTGACCATCCGTCATCTATGACGGATGGACAGTATGGAGCAGTAGGTATAACAACATAATAGCATCTGCTTACTATATGCGATCTCTTTTTAAACCCGTAAAAGTTACATAACATATTTAGTCGCAAACCTAAACCTTGTAAAAATGTCTGCTGGAATTTAATACTGCTTTTGATGTGGAAAGTATGAAAACTCCACCGAGTACGGTCGCGTACTTCGTCATTATCAAAATGGGTATTGTGCCATTGTTTATACTTTTTATCGCGTCTAATGATTACATTAACAGTGACAGATAACGCTTGTTGTATTTGTTCAGTGTCATGAATAAAGAGTACTGTTTTGGGACGATAACGAACATTTTCGGTTATTATCACTAGATCTTTAGAAATTGGACGCAGATAGATTTCGCCATGCTAGAGTCTGGCGCCGGCAAATGTCAAAGAAGAATATTTAGTATGAATTCTTACTTCATGGTAAACATTCATTTGTGACTTGTCTTAGCTAGTACATAGAGTTAACTTTTTACTTTGGCTGTTCCACTTGCGAGGTATCAATCAATTCATTTAGTTAAATACTGGAAATATTGCCACCTGTACGGCTGGACTGCATGGACTAGAAAAACTGTCTTAGGGAGGCTAGATATACGATGATATCTAAAATTGCGTTTCCTTATTTTGATACGTTATGGGCAAGTTTCATAGTTTTATACCTCGCGGCTACTTGCTATAAAAGACATGTCCTATCTTGAAAAACCCATCAAGATCCTTTCAGTAAAAAACCGTCATGAAGCACGTTTAACTACTTACCTACTTTTTTTCTTAAAATCTCTAGTACAGTAGTAGACACCGTATCTCAATAGCAGGAAAAATAGCATTTATAATTTTTGTCAGTCAAAAGTACCTATAACCGGCGATCATGTATGAAACTCATGAAAGTGGAAGAAGCGAAAGAGGTATTTCGGTATGGTAGCATGTGGAAAGAAGTGGTCTCTGCCTACCCCAACGGGAAAAAGGCGTGATCGTATGTATATATATTTTTGTTATACGAACTAGGATTTCATCGTGCCAAATAATTTAAAATTACCGCAGTTCTCGCGGCAATTAAAATTAATCAGCCATTTAGCCTCAACGGTGTTCTTTTTACCTTGAACTGCTAGGTGTCGTGCGAGTTCAAAGTTTGCACAGAGCGCCTGTGATTATGAAGAATCCGCCGCACCTTTGCTATTTTGGTCTCAGTCCCTAACAGGTACTTGTAATATTAGCTCTTCAGCTATTAAGTTGCTCTTGTGTGGCTTACGTATAAAATTTTCAGCTCTGTATTCTTAGAAAATAAATTTAGAAAATTAATTTGAGTTCGATCTTTATTAGTTGTTACTGTCCAAATATTTTTTCAATTACAAACTCTGAGTCTGAATTCGAATTTTAATGAAGTGAATACACTCGTGTTAAAGTTTTAAAGTTCTAACTGTGTCTTTTTCAAAAATTAGTTTGTAATTATTGTATTTAAATTCGCATAGCACCCATCGACAGGCAAACCTCAGATTGCTCGCTCACTACGTAGTGCAGGTGGATCGACAACTCTTGTAAAAGTTGCCGTGTATATTTTGTCGTGTGCAGAGACCCTTAATCACAGATTAAATTCTAGTCATTATATTATAATTACAGTGGTTATAGTAACCACTGCCACGCGATTGTTTAATTTACTACCAGGCCACGTAACAGTATTTAAATGAACAAAGTCACACAATTTTGTCATGAAACAGATGTCATTTAAATACAAAGCAAATATTTGATTCTCGTATAAGCAATAATTTATTTCTCATTTTAATTAAAATGATTAACATTATTATGTTGTTCGATTCATCGACGGCTACTAGGATTCAAGAATGTCTTAAGTTTCTTCTCTACATATAAACATGTTTTTGGCATTTCTATTAGGTAAGGCTATTTAATAGATAAGGATGTAGTTAACCAGTGTTCGTGGCTCACATCTTGTCCTCCTCGATTGCATTGTTTTCCTCGAAGTAGGGGTCTCGACCCCATTGATCACGTCATATAATAAGCTACGCCATATTTTGTCTGTTGTTGTTTTGTTGGCTCTAGCGGACTAGCGGATTTGACTATATGTATTTTGCAGCTGAGTAAGTGAAGAAGGCTGAGTTTACTTAGTTATTTGTAAATTGAGTTTGCTCTTATGCCATTTAGCTAAAAGTGGGAAGTGTCACTGTTTTACTGACCAGATAATTGTTAGTAAATAAACAGTCCAGGGCCACCAGTCTCTACAGTTCTGTTATTGCAAAAGAAGGCTTTTAAGCTAGCCAGCATAGAACACGGGTTGAAATAGACAGGCTATCGGATTCCAGATCCGCATTTCCAGACAATCACGTTTCTTAGACCGCATCATTACATATTGTTATTAATTACACATCAGTGGTCTGGTGAAGTGTTTGTCTGTCCGTAAGAAACAAGATGGAATATATAGGCGCATCTCCTTCGCCGAACATCGCAAAGCCATCGCTTTCAATGTAGAGACCAAGAGACGAGAGCACGAGATCCATTTCCACGCATTTTTTTAGATAAGTTATTCGAATATGGTCGAAGTCTTACGACCTTTTAGCAACACCCATGGATCACAGGGATTATGTAAATGGATGGGTAGAGATAAATCTAGAGACGCGGGCCGTATTTTATTTCCGACGCCTTTATGCTGGGTAATCAACAAAACTACTCAAAGTAATCTAAAATGCAGGCTAATGAAGCTTGAACTATATATTATAAGTATATATTATTCCAAAACGTACCATTAAAGCTTATGAACGCATATCATCAGTATGTTTTTACTAATTCTGTTTTAACCCAATTCGTGGAAGAATACATAATTTCATACTTTCAGGTTATTGATCTTACAAAGTTAAAATAAATACCCGTTGTTGTTATTTCCCTTTTCAGAAATATTTAATATGCCGCTCTTACAAATAACAAGGCGGATAATTGATCCTATATAAATAAACGCTTCATTAAATGTTACTTTATTATACCGTAGCGTAGGTGTCTGTGGGCGTGATTGGTAACTCGGCACCACTGGGATCAAGCCATCCTGTGGAATATTAATAAACTGCGTATTTATAGTATTCGTTAATTGGTTATATTGACTGACTAGCAGAAGTCCTACACTTCTGCTAGTTAGCCTAAAGCGGTACATTGTCAGTAATTAAAAAAGAAAATTGTTCAGTTCGGTCGAGTAAATTGCGCTTACTTATAGGTACCACTATCGAAATATCGAAGACATGTTGGGAGAGTTGCGCTCTGTGTGTATTGGACAAAAGTTAGTTGTCCAGCGTCTTCTCTCACTGCAGTCTTTCAATTCCAGTGAAATTACTGGGTATACGAGATTTAACCTTTTCGGTCTCAAAATAACAGGCGCAGTGTAGTGACATGCAAATCTAGAATTTTGCATGCCATTATATCGGTAAAAAGTTGGCTTCGCAACTTCGCCCCGCACATCTCAACAACATTTCACAGCTCCGCTACACATCCTCGCTGCGCTCATTTTACTAGTACATCTCTGATTGAAAGGCACCCTAAGACCGCATCTTTACTTAACCTCAAGCGAGATAGCGGTCAAGTGCTTGACTATCAAATATAATAAATTATACAGGGCATGTGAGCATCAACATGTAGATGTCTTGAATTTACCAATACAGTGATACGCGCAATATTCTGCCAATCCAAAGATTTCAGGTGCACAAATGTTCCTGTTATGGCAGACGTTTACGCTTAGGGGATTGTTTGCAAGTATCTGTGCTTGTATCGAAAACACGCGTAGTGCAACACACTGGAGACGCATTCATGCGGAGAAAAACGCACCCACGCGCGTGTTTCCAAGAAATCAATATAAAAAATCTGCATGCGGACGCAGATCTGCACTGCGCACCCGCACGCGTGGCTCCGCCGCCACGCACACCGCAGCATGATGCGGGGCAGTGTGTGAATCGCCTTACCATCGAATGCAACATGCATAAGAAACATTTACACGTATTCTTCCCATCCGAGACCCTTCTCGTTTACTCTCAGAAATCGACTCAGACAAATTGACCTCTCTAATGTATCTTACAGTCGATTTCACATTGAAACCTTTAAGAAAAATCTGAATGCCGTATTATCACACTCTGTTTGCTGTGTTTTTAGGGTTTGAAAATATTTACAAAGGAAATTGTCTTTCGCGGACGTAATACTACGTACAAATTAAGTATTAGTGATATTTTTTGTGGATTTACTACTTTACCTAGTTTGCTGTAAATATAATGTATATCCTATGCTTACCAGTAATCTCCATCTTATACACAAACATCGATATATAATAGCATATAATAGCAATCGTCATAGCAATTGCTATGACATCGATGTACACAAAGTAGATATTTAAATTATTTTAAATGCTTTATATTAAACTAGCTAAAATTACAAGTTTTTAATCTATATACATGAAGTAAACAATAATATTTTTTTTAATCCGGCTTTAATAACTCCGCTCCACAGAAAAATAAATGTTATTTTTGTTAGTTGTAGTTGTTAAGGTCCTAAGGAATCGACATCTAGAGCGATTGGAAAAAACCCTGGGGCGTCCCTAGATACTTGACTATTTTTTTTTAGGTTTCGTGTAAATCTACGTCAGTGTGTTCTTTTCTACTATCCTTTGTTGTTTCTCTATAATATATGTTTGTTTTTTTTTATTATCGTAAATTTGTTACATTTTTGGTGTTATATACCGGCTTTTATTCACGTACCTTAGTCGAATTTTCTCGACCTAGGTTACGACTGATTCCGTCGCTCTTCCTCCTTCCTGAGGTCACGTGGTGAGATCGCGACTATCACTAGTCTACCTTTAGCAAAACTTCATATAAACGACTATAGACGTTTGACCTATAAAGGTGGCTGCCCACGGTTAGTAATTGTCAGGATGATACTATGCCAAGGCTTGGATCACACACAGTCACAGACTGTGTATCCTTTATATTTTCTTACAACGCTGCAACCGTGCGCTATTACAGTCAAGATAAGAAACTAGGTTTTTCTAGCTTTTTATTTAGTTTCACCTATTTCGGTGTCTATCTGTAATCAAATATTAAATTTCAACCACTTACCTGTGTTTAATTGAGCTGAAATTTTGTGTACATATGTAAATCGGATGACGATGTATACATATAGGAGCTCATAAACTACTAATAAATCCTTCGGGTTAGGGTTCGTTTGATTTTCTTGACACGTACTCTAATCCTAGATGATGTAAAAGCTTGTTTCTTAAATAGACTTTAATTGACAAACAATGCCTTCTAACTTTAACAGAAACTGTGGCTTATAAAACTTTGAATTTCACCTCAGTACAATTCATTGACCTCAAGACAATTAGAAGCCGAGCTTTTCATGCACTGTTATATATTTTTTTGAACTGTAAACTTTCGTCTGTGCTAATCCGTAAAATGATTGGCGACGCCAGCTTTAGAAATCACAAAAAAATTAAGTATGCCCTTCAGGGGCTAGAAGTTAACAGCAATACTAAGTAGACAACTAATTCCAGGCGAAGTTTAATTATAGCTTAATCTGTCTAGTCTAGTAACTTGCTTGCCGCCGTACAACTTGTATGTGAATGAATTTTGTGTACACCTACAAAGTGCACGTTAAGTTTAGATTAGTCTGCATAAACAGCTCTGGCATTCTAAAGGAATATGTAAAATTAATTTTAATACTACTGAGGTGCACATGTGTATAAAGTTATTAAACTTGTAAATCGACAAAAATGGTCGGCGTATTTATAATCTACTATAGCTGACACCCGCGACTTCGTTCACGTACGCCAAGAATTTAGTAGCCTATGTTCATACTCATGCTATAAAGTATATCCTTGTTAAATTTCAGTCATATCGGATCGTCCGTTTAGGCGTGATTAGGTAACAAACAGACAGAGTTATAGAGTAACAAACGTTTTTAGGGTTCCGTAGCCGAATGGCAAAAAACGGAACCGTTATAGATTCGCCATGTCTGTCTGTCTGTCCGTCCGTATGTCACAGCCATTTTATTCCGAAACTATTAGGACTACAGAGTTGAAACTTGGTAGGTAGATGTATTCTGTAAACCGCTTTCCGATTTTTATACAAAAATAAAAAATATAAAAGTTTTAGGGGGGGCATCCCATAAAACTAGACAAAGAATATTTTTTTCTTTAAACCCATACGTGTGGTGTGTCTATGGATAGGTCTTTAAAAATGACATTAAGGTTCTTAAAATCATTTTTTCTCAAAGTCAATCATTTAAAAGATAGGCGCGTCTAAAGTGGTATAATGTGTGTGTGTCCCCTCCTCTAACTTCTAAAGTAAGGGAGTGAAAAATCTAGAAAAAATATATTATGTAGATCTCAATAAAAACTTTCAACGAAAATTGGTTTGAACGAGATACAGTCAGCAGTTGTTATGATATAGCGACCGCAAGTATAACTTTGTTTTTCATACAAACACTATGAAAAACAAAGTTATTTTTGTAGTTGCGAAAATCATAGTTATAGAATACTCTACTGTGTTACGGAACCCTAAGAGTGCGAGTCTGACTTGGACTTGGCCAGTTTATTTTTATAATGTTAGTATGGAAGCATGGATATAACATATACAGGGTGTCGGGTTTTATATGGTCCAAACGAAAACCAACGATTGAGGACTCCAAGGGCTACCCAGAAAACCCCCATGTATGTTCCGCGAAAATCTATAGTTTTCGAGAAAATTGCGTTTTACTTGTTTTCGAGTTAGTCCCCGAAATGTTGCAATTTATTTAAATTTTGTCCTAAACAACAAAAGCCAGAGCCCTAGTTTTTTTGTAGGACTATAAACAATGAATAGGTCTTTCAGGAAAAAATACGATTTTTTATCTAAGCTTATTATTTTCGGAAAAAAAAATAAAACATATTTTTTTTTATTTAGACGATATTTGAACTTGTTCTTTGGGCAGGCTTTTTTCCAATTAAAAAAAATTATAACCGATTTGAAAAAATTGTCTGTTTTATAGACCCTCTGCTTGCCAAATTTCATACGGCTACGACAAGAGGTTGAGGTCTAAAAATATAATTAACGAAATTATGAAAGGATTTTAATATTCAAATTATTTCATCATTATTCATAGTCCCAAAAAAAACAAGGGCTCTGGCTTTTATAGTTTGGGAGAAAATTTTAATAAATTGCAACATTTCGGGGACTAACTCAAAAACAAGTAAATGGCAATTTTCTCGAAAACTATAGATTTTCGCGGAACATACATGGGGGGGGGTTCTCTGGGTAGCCCTTGGAGTCCTACATCGATGATTTCGTTTGGACCATATGAAACCCGACACCCTGTATATGTATTTTTATATGCATGTTATATTTATTTTGTTCATATTAACTATTCTGAGATGATGATACCATTTATATTGGTTAAATTGGCGTAGGTACTACGAGTAAATGCTAATATCAAGTAAAATAAAAAAGTCACTTTTCTGCGTGGGCGTGTATCAGTACAGTAAGTAAAAATATCTCGAAACATAGTCAAGATCAAAGTAAAAAATATTTTTTATTCTTTAAAGAAATATGTATTCATATTTGCTACCAAGAAATAGCTCTTTTCAGATTTACTGAGTCAATGTTTCTGAATATTGCTTACTCTTAATTTTTAATCGACTTCACAAAAAAGGAGGAGGTTCTCAATTCCACGGTATTTTTTTATGGTTACCCCACAACTTCGTCAAATCGAAAGTTTGTGAGATTGTGCTTCCCGTTTGGTCAGGACCTTGATTTTTATACAACTAATAGGGGCTATAGACTGCAGTTTCTGGTATAAATTTCAACTTGCTAGGTCCACCTGTTCAGGAGAACATCGGTGGTGACACACGGACAGACAGACAGACAGACAGACAGACAGACAGACAGACAGACGGACAGACAGACAGACAGACAGACGGACAGACAGACAGACAGACAGACAGACAGACAGATAGACAGACAGACAGATAGACAGACAGACAGACAGACAGACAGATGGACAGGCAGACAGACAGACAGACAGACAAACAGACAGTAAGACGGACAAGAAAGTGATCTTATAAGGGTTCCTTTTTTAACTTTAGGTACGGAACCCTAAAAAAAGCCCATAACATGTATCTATCTTTTATGTGAAAAGCAGTATAATCAAATTGTGACGTGCCAAAATACAAAATACTATTTACAATGCGTATTTATGGTATTAGAGATTTATCTAAATGAATACATTTATCGCCTTTGGTATGTAAAGTTGATAATTTTTGCCTGTAACACTAAGTAAATTCGGTAAAAAGCTTAAAAGTTAGGTGAGAATAGTAGAACATTACGAGGACAAAGCCGTGGGACGCCTTTAGTAGTGTATATAGTACGATATATTTTCTTGGTAACGTGTACTAAAATACTTCATCGATGATTGCATCCTGACTGAATAAACTCGTAGGGTTCCGATTGCGTACCAGACTACAATATTTTATAAAATCAAGCACAAAATGCTAAAAGAAATAACGTAATAAATTGATAAATCGATCTAGCTAGGTTGTCATTTTCAGAAAATGTTGTTTTATCCCTGTTTACAGGTAATGAAAAAATTCTACAATATAATTAGAACATGAAGGTAAATTTCGCCGTAATTACATTGTTATGATAGCTCAGTGCAAGACCGATCAGAAGGACCCGGTTCGAGTCCAGACGAGATGATATTAATTTTTCCAAGTTTGTTCTTTTGTGAGAGAATTATTAGGAGCCAAAACTTTACATAAAACACGATATACCAAAAATTAATAATTATAATAATATATAAATATATAATATAATTGCGAGCAAAGCTTGATCATCCAGATATTTTTATATTATATTAGATTATATTTACGTGTCAATTCCAAACATTTATTAAAACAGGAACCGCGTGATTATTTAGTACCACGCGCCATCTTACGAACTAAGTGAAACTAAGTGAAATTTAACACACAGGTAATTAATATAATTAATACAGTCAAACGTTCATAGATGGCGTTATATTAAAATGCCGAAAAAACACGTTTCTTGTATGGGGATCCCTTTAATTTTTAACTTTATTCTGTTTTTAGTATTTGTTGCTATAGCGGCAACAGAAATACATCATCTGTGAAAATTTCAACTGTCTAACTAAACACATAGGTAATTAATATAATTAATACAGTCAAACGTTCATAGATGGCGTTATAGTATGATGCCGAAAAAAACGTATCTTGTATGGGGACTACCTTTAACTTTCAACTTTATTCTGTTTTTAGTATTTGTTGTTATATCGGCAACAGAAATACATCATCTGTGAAAATTTCAACTGTCTAACTATCACGGTTCATGAGATACAGCCTGGTGACAGACGGACAGACAGACAGACAGACAGACAGACAGACGGACAGCGGAGTCTCAGTAATAGGGTTCCGTTGGTACCCTTTGGGTTCGGAACCCTAAAAATGAAACGCGTTTGGAACTTTTCAATCCACTTTTCAATCAAAAAGCACCAATCCTAAGGTCTACAATGCACGGTAATTCTAAACTAAAGTCTTAATTTAAAAAGTTCCGGTGAAGAAAGAGAAAATGAATTTATTTAATACAAAGTTCGCTCTACCCCCTGCCAGTTGTACAGTAAAACATTAAAAAACGTTGATTTAACTAAACGTAAAACTGTTTCGTGAACTTTAAGCTCACGAGAATTGTTACACCTGAAAATTTAAAACGAGTCTGATCAGTAAAATGTATTTTAGTTCGTTCAGTCAGCATTTATTAGCAAAAAATAAAAGAGTAATTTAGTTCAATGCCGCTTTAAGTCTGTTGGTATACCTACTCGTACGTATTTTTACTATATACTAAGTATTATATACTATTACATACTATTTCTAGTAAAATGTTAAATATAATATTAATAACTAACGTAACTACTTCACTGTTCATTAAGATTGCGCAGTTATTATATATCCTGTAACTGGCATATTTATCTGTTTTCTATGTATTTAGCTAGGCTTATTTATTGGCAGTCGTGGCCTGTTTCATACATATGTATACTATTTACTAAACCTTGGATGTTAATGCCGTTTTTAGGGTTCCGTACCCAAAGGGTAAAACGGGACCATATTACTAAGACTCCGCTGTCCGTCTGTCTGTCTGTCTGTCCGTCTGTCACCAGGCTATGTCTCATGAACCGTGATAGTTACACAGTTGAAATTTTCAAAGATGATGTATTTCTATTGCCGCTATAACAACAAATACTAAAAACAGAATAAAGTTAAAAATAATAGAGGGTTACTAAAACGTAAACGAGTTCAAAATAAGCACATATTTATCTACATCCTACAATTAAGTCAAATAATTAATAATTTAAATCTTCGGACGCTTTCAGCGAAGCATATGCTTGTGAGAATATAATCACATTTATACAAACATTTCTCGTTAGATATAAATATTTACAGCTACTCTCGAAACTAATATTACTTACTTATCTTATACTGTAATATACATTTTAAAAGCCCCTCGGCTTAGAAACTTTGTAAAAGAGTGCTAACTACTTTTACCTCGTGTTTCACAGCTAAAATGGAGCCAAAAAGGTCTTACTTTTCGGTGAACCGACAAATATGAGACGCCTCTCGTTTTAAAATGTGTTTTCAAGGAATATATTCAATATTTAAAGTATTTACGTCAATTAAGTACAAATCGTAATGATGTTGGATGTTTTTTAACATAACTTAATCATCAACGTCAATTTATTACGTAATAGTATGAAAACGTAACGTATCCTCCTTTAAATTGTATTTGTAAATTCCTTTACATTCAGTGGCTTTCAGCAATATCACATTACGATGCTAAGCCATCTTGACGTTTGAGTTTGAATCGAATTTTCGCAAATCGTTTGAGAATTGTTTAGAAGCGGATTGATATCGGTCTCATTTCATATGTGAGGGCGAGGCTGCGCGCGCATCCGCCTCCGTAGCGCTGCGAGCGCTAGTCGCGCTCTGGCTACGAGGCTACGACACCGCTACGTCGTAGCTCGAAAATCCGTAGACTTTCTGTGAAATTTGTGTGTTCAGAAGAATCAAAGCTTCTCTCACTTCAAAGGATTGAAGGTATGTAAGCTGGACAAAATATTTTTATAAAACTTTAAGATTTTCCTATAAAATATTGATGTTGACAGCATTTCGATCTTATATCTTTATGACATTAATACCGTAGTCGTAATGAGGTGAATGGGACGTAGTGAACCGTCCTAGGACCGTGACTAGGTAGCGTTTTGTTAGCTGCATCATCTAAATTATATTGAGTCTAAAATTTTCTTATTAGGGAAGATAGATTCTATTCATAGCCGAATGTATTGTTTTAATTAGACGTAGATACAGTTCTATTAAGAGAGAAAGAGAGATGTCATATTGATGATTTTTGTCTTTATAAATAGTTTATTTATTTGAACTGGCTGTCTCCAATGGAGAGTGATGCTTTGAAGTTTTCATTAAACACTAAACAATACTATTCCAATCAAGAATAAAAAGAATAATCAAGAATAATAATGTTTGGTGAGACAATTTTTTAGGTCGACATTACTGAAATTATAGAAACACTGAATTACTTCAAATAGGCGTGAAATAATTAAGATCACGGTTCTATTATGTTATTAATACTATCATTGTTTCGTCGATAGTCAACGGCCAGTTGGCGTAAAGGATAGATAGCTTGCCTACAACCCGGGAGGTACGTCGGTTCAAATCCCAAACATGCACCAATGGATTTTTCTATGTGCATTCATGGGTATTCGTCCACAGGTGGTAGTAGCCTTATATCGACGTTCCGCCTGACTGGCTACTAAAAAGTAGCCTACCACAATCAAGGAGAAAATCTGACGCCGTAACCTTTCGGTTTTCCGGCAGCACACAGGCCTTGAGAGTCAGACCATTTTAGGCCTAGCTTGTTCATCATCGTCGACCATATAAACATAATCGCTTACCACCAGGCGAGATATTGGTCAAACGCTAGCCTATATGTTAAAGCTTGCTATAAACCATTTCAAAATCATTAACACTTCCTCGCTTCTCATTTCATCGTTTAGTTTATGCCTTTACAAAGCTGCAACGTATTAATCACTATACAAATTACGACCGAAACATTAACATTTAGACCAAAAAAGCACGTTACAAGATCCTACGAGAATTGTAACATCGCCATCCTCGACGATAAGTAGCTTAGATGACCTATCTACAAAGATAATATTTGATATAATTCCATAATTAAGATGGTTTAAAAACTAGAACAACCGACTTTTATGCCCCGCGAGTCAATTTCAGTAGCAAGTTTGAGACGTTTATCGTCATATCTCTGGAGATACTTATCAGATCTCGATAAAATTACAATGGGACCACCTGGAAAACGTACTACTGATTAAAAGAAGAATCATTCAAATCGGGTCACAATTGACGGAGTAATCGCGTAACATACACAAAAAAAAACCTCACATCTACTATTCAATAGACTTGGCTGGCACCGACTTCAAATAGATGAGTATAGTAAAGACGCTTATTATAATTATATGAAGTTATTTATTTTTCGCTTTTGAGAGCCTGTTTGTGGTTATGAAGGCGGTTTTTTTTTATTTTTTAAATAATTTATTTTAGTTTGAGTTGCGGATTCGGGTTCCGCATACATTTAATCAAGATAATAATTAATAATAAGATCATTGGATAATCTTTAGAAATATGGTACGCAACGCTTTTCAGAACGCCAATGAAAATCATTCGCGTGGCATCTGAAGTCTGCACTTTTTAACCCTCGATACAAAAAGGGGGTTTTGAAGTCGGTTAACAATACAGACGAATAGAGAAGCTACCCCTTCTTTGTGAAGTCGGTTAAATACAAAACTTCTAAAAACTAAACAATTTAAATCTGATAGTGTTAATGGTCAGTATTATCGATCATAAGGATCACTTCCACACAGCCAGTAAGCATACAAATGTTTTAATTTTTGAGGTGAAAACTTCTTTAGCGGCGTTGTGAACTTTTTGGGATGGGTAAAAAATTTTAAACTCGCTTCAGGACCTCGCGTCAAGACACGTGACCTGATCGAAAATTCGTTAGACGAAGGTAGAGTAGACCAAATGCACAACTTTAATGTTCAAGTTTTTATTTCTGCCGGCACTCCCGGAGTTGTTTTTTTTTTTTTGTATATCGGATAGACTAGCCTTTAATCACTATGGTGGTAAGCGATGTTATGATTGAAGATAGCAAACACGCTATGCCTAGAATGGTATGACTCTCAGGGGCTGCGTGCTGCCAGAACACCGTGAGATTGTGGAGGCAGATGGTTTCCTTGATGGTTAAGCTACTTTTTGCTAGAAAGTCCGGCGGAACATCGATATGATACTCCTGCCACCTTATTACTCGCTTTTTTCTTGTAAAAAAAAATATTTGTAATATCGCAGTACAGCATTATACCAAAACAGTCATTTCTAGGGTAGCTTTACGGCTTATTTCAAACTCCGTGTTTAGACTTTAAAAAGTGTAAAAAGCTTTCCTAAAGGAGATAAGAGGCTCTTTGTAGCATCGTAGCTGGCGTCAACGATGTAGCTCGTAAAACCGTAATTACTCAACAAAAGCGAAAGTTGGTTTATTATACCCCGAGATTTTAGTCAAAAAATAGTTACTAAGAATTTCAAGTAAAGGTACTGCATTTAGAAAAAACTTTTTAAGGAAAAATCAATGGTATAATTATGTGCAGTTATAATACGCTGGTACTAAAATCTAATTAATATAGAACTGTCTAGCGTATTAAGCTTATGCCGCTACAGCATACCTAATAGTGCACATTTTCTAATACGTGGACGTAGCATGTAGCGTATAAACTTTCTACGAAAGCGTATCTACGTAGCACTCGTAGCTTATGCTACGAATTAGATATTTTAAGCTACGTGATGTTAGTACTACTAAATATGCGAAGCACAAAGCGTTGTGTGCTATTTATGTATAGCGGATAACAATGCCATTCTTTGGAAAGTCTACTCAGCTGATAGCAGCACTTTATTATGGCTATTGAACCTTGCAACTTTGTTCATACATATTAAGTATAATAAAAGTATAAAGATTATACGTTTGAACGTAAAGTACAAAGGAATACAAAGTAGATAAATCCACTAGGATTATTTTATTCCATTCTAAAATAAATTTAGTTGCTTTTGTGACTATTTCATTATCTACATCTCTTATAATATGTCTAAGTATATCTATGTCGATGTATATGCTATGTATATATTTACAAATACGTATGATTGTCTATCCGAACCGATCCCACGGACGCTTGAGTGATGTGTGGTTACTGTTTTTATCATCATCCATCCTCTTTAACATCCTCCAATTTAGTTTAGTCATATAATTTCGATGCTATTTTTCCATGTGTCAATATTACTTCAAAACGTTTCTGTTGGCATGTATGAAATAATAATACTTATCAATTTAATTTTCGCCATTGCAGCGGAGATGACACTGTCAGAAAATAAAATTAATGTTGTAAAGACGTAATCATGTGTAATAAAAAGTCGTAATGATAACGATCATCATACTTCATACTATATATCTATTCATATAATATATATTCATACATCAAAGAATCAAAATAATCAAATCGAAAGAAATACCAAAGAATACCAAATTTGAGTGTAATTGAAAAATATTGTATTTATGAATAATAATAATACAATATTGAATAGCTTCCAAAATTTGGCCGGCCTTATGATTTGACAAACATACATACATACTAACTCGGCAAATTAAATAAAAGCTTGTAAAAACAATGGAAAAAGTTAATAAATATCAGTCATTATTTCGCAACATGTATTGGTTACACATTACAATATTTTATAACATTATTAATACCTTAACTATTAGCTAAAGGTAAATTAAAGCGGAGCTTTACTTAGCGACGAAAATATATCTACCACGATAAGAGGTATTTTCTGAAGGGACAAATTACGTAAACAAGGGACGGTATAATGTTGAAAAATATGAATAAACTGTTATTTTTAGATAACGGTCGTTGTATAGAAAGATTGGAAAAGTGCTCTTCATTGTCATTATTAACTACGCGTCAATAGAACGTTCTGCAATATGTTTATTTTTTATAGTATCTGTATACTAACCTACTCGTGTGTTAATGTTAGACTCATTTGCTGGGACTTGTGATGACTGGGATAAGTGATGTAGTCCAAGATGGTAGCACGAATGGAAATGGCTTTCAAGATATTTGAATATTTTTCACTATAAACTATTTTGTTTACACCTGGATAGCACTTGAAGACTATCTCACCTGATGTTAAGTGATGATGCGATCGATGATGGAGCGTGCTTACCCAGAAAATACATATTCGCGATTTGAAGACCCCCATATTTTACTTAACCGGAAATACGGACTCAGGCAGGGTATTCCATACCGTGGCGGTTGCGATAATATTTTTGGCATTAACATTTTGGCACTGTTGCAAGCGCCATGTTTACGGAGTAATTATGTTTGACGATTGAATGATAAGTATCATTTAAAGCTACGCTTTTTAAAGAATATTATACACTACTTACGGTGTATTCTAAGCACACTTGTCTGGAAGATATTTACTTAAGTACTTGCTAACAAGACTTAAGACTCTCAGATTGTACTTATCAGAAAATTGAGACTGGTAAAAAAGAAAAATCCTGTATAACCGCGCCTACGCGTCTATCCGAAGTTTTTGTGAAGTGACCTCTAATGAGACCGACTCGATCAGCTGCGACAATCGTTTGAGACCACTTCTGCCAGTTTTTGTTCACCAACTACGAAGTAAAGGTTCCGATAAAATTGATTTTAATAAAAAAAAAATTGCTGAAATACTATTTTGTTGCTGAGATAGCCAAGTCATGCAATAATCCTCATGCCTTTGCAGTAGGTAATTGAAATTTTGGAATAGTGAAAAGTTGACTTAAATTGGAAGGGTACACTTCATCATCAGCCTGTGTCAGTCCACTGCTGGTCGTAGGCCTCTCCCAAGATGCGCCACTGAGCCCGATATTCGGCTCTTAAAAGTAAGGGTCCACTTAAGTACCTATTTTCGATCCTATTTTTATGACGATTAGTCGTAGTAGAATTAAATGAACTAGAACACTGTTATGCAGTCTGCAATACTTCGCTAAAATATGTACATATTTGATTAAACAAATAGCTTGTTTATTATTTTATTATTTAGCTATTAGTCATATTCTATCGATGTAAATTAGATAGATAGATAGATAGGAACTCTTTATTTTAACACCTTAAAAATAAACTTAAAATTAATTAACTTGAAAACTTCTGTCCACTTGTTATGATTAAATTATTTAATAAACCAAAGGCTATATGCATTACTATCTATTTACTCTATACTTATATTAATTAAACGATTCTGACCTGAGACTTTATTATGCCGCTCTGATATGAGTACGTGCCCAAAATATCCAGCAATGCCAGATCTTGTCGGCGTGACGTCGCGCGGGTCAAAGTCCATGTGGTCAAACATATAATGAGCCACGGTCAGTGCAACTGGACTTGTAATAGCTTACTCTTACGTAATACTTACGGTTCTTTGGTATCGATCCGGCCCTGTGGCATTGTGCCAATAACAAACTCTGCCACTGTACCTCTATATCTCGGATAGAAGTGGGAACTTTGCCGATTTCGGTGTTAACACTGTTTTATTACAATAAGAACTTTACGGCAATAGCTGTGGCACGATACATTTCAGAATTACAAGCGCTTTTTGCTGCAGTTTTTCTTTAGTACTACAGAGCTCGAAACATTCTTCTACCTTTACAAATGTAAAGAATAATCAATGTGGTACAGATACTGTTGAACAGGTAATCCTTAATTTGGGATAGCGACGAAAACAGCTGACATTATCTTTGCGGAACTCTTAAATTACTTTGATACGGTTGTTGTCTTCCTATCTGCTCTACTTTTACGTTGTTGTTCCTTCCAAATTGCTTCGTATAAGAGGAATCTCACACGGAATACTAATCAACACGGAAACACGACCATTCATGTTCTTGTTAGGTATAAGACTAGATTCAGGATTTGTGGACTTTTTTATTTGTACCATACGTAAATAAAATACTATTGGTCAAATTACATTATTTATAATAATATTATAATAATTGCCTTACCTCATCCCATAGACTTGGAATCAGACATCAAGCAGCACAAATTCATAGTCATGATAAAATGTTTTATAGTTTTTCATTTCTCCATCCACAAATCATAGTATCTAAGTTAACATTGTAAAGGGTCTCTTAACTTTGGCTTCAGACCGGGCGATTTACGGCCCGTGATGTAAAATGAAATAAAAGAGTAATAATTATTTGTTCATGAAAATGCATTATACGAACAGGAAGGCATATACATTACTGATTCTATAGTTTAGCAGTATCAAATTAAGGTATATGTTTAGCAGAAGCTGAATATTATAACATCTAAAATACTATAAGAATCTTTGTCCTGACATACTGACTGACTGACTGACTGACTGACTGACTGACTGACCGACTGACTGACTGACTGACTAACTGACTGACTGACTGACTGACTGACTGACTGACTGACTGACTGACTGACTGACTGAATGACTGACTGACAGACAGACAACGCACAGCCTAAACAGCTGGTCGTAGAGACTTGAAATTTGGAGGGCATATTTGTCTTAGTACGTAAAGGTGTACTAAGAAAGGATATTCCAAAATTCACGATTTTAGAAATTTCACAGAATTGCTTAAGTAAATAAATAAGTAAATACGTGTTTCAGGCTTTTTCAAGATTAATCCCCTAAGAGGGTGAAATAGGGTAACAAAGTGTGAAAATCAATATTGTTTCAGATTGGCATGCAGATAGTTATTTTTACGAAGTATCCGCTAAGAAAGGAATTTTCAAAATTCACTCTTCAGTTTCATGTATGGGATGCCCCCCCTTAAACTTTTATTTTTTTTACTTTTGTTTAAAAATCGGAAAGCGGTTCACAGAATACATCTATCAACATACACCTATCAAGTTTCAATTCTGTAGTCCTAACAGTTTCGGAATAAAATGGCTGTGACATACGGACGGACAGACAGACAGACATGAAGATAAGAATCTATAAGGGTTCCGTTTTTTGCCATTCGGCTTAATATAACGTAGGTAGGTAGGATTTTCAAAAAATCCACCCCTTAAAGAGACAAAACGGGGATTCAAAGGTTGCACGGCGAAACAAAATAAGATAGTCGGAACTTTACTTAAGTACTTCTGTAAAATATGTGTTGCAAGATTTTTCGAAATGGGGTTGGTAACAAAGTTTGAAAATCAGTATGGTTTTTCGGGCTTTATAAATATGAAACCACTGGGGGTTTCATATTATATTCTCCCATTTCCCTTAGTCATGCGATAACATAAAATCGGGTGAACAGATTTGGCTAATTCTTTTTTTGTCTTCAATAAAAGAAGGTAAAAAAGGTAAGAAAAGGTTTTTACAAAAGAAAAGTTTTATGTAAATAAAATAAGTTTTTAACGCGTGCGAAGCTATCTATCTATCACTTCTAGTTATCTATATGCATAACAACGAACTTGTATTTGTGCTCTATTTGTGAACGTGTCTTGTTGCATTGTACTCTCGCTTAATCTGTTTTATTGTCTGCTTTCACATTTCCAAGTGTCGAAACCACGTAAATTATGACAGTTACAGATATTATGAAAAGATCATGGTAATTTAAGATACACCTAATCACCCAAAGCTGAACATGAAAACTATTAACGTTGTTTTTCTTCTTTACAGATCATTGTCATAAGCAGCTAGACTGACGTCCCCACCATGGCTTTCGCTGGACTTAAGAAACAAATTAATAAAGCCAATCAGGTAAGAATTCAATAATTCCTCGTTTAATAAGCCCATAAGCAATTAAGCAAAAATCGGAGATCGGTAATTAAGACCCTCTCGATAAAAGCAACGCTGAATAATATCCTTTAATCTAAATAAGAGTCGAGATTAAAACTTTTCAAAAGAAACCTACAAAGATCGCATCGAAGCTTCTTGTTGGAATATCAGGAAAGTTTATCGCGAATGAGGTTGCAAGTTCGATTATATCGAGTAATTTTTCCTGGCGGGAATGTTCCGATAGGTATTTATACATTCTTAGCGACGTTCCGAAGAAAACTTCAATTACCTGTAGTCGAGTTTCGAGTAGCGCAGTTCTATTAGTAGGTAGCACGGAAGATTTTATTAATGTTTAGTTTTTTTACGTGGGTGATTTATAACATAATGTAATATACGTTCGAACATCTGTATGCATGAAATATTGTATGTTCAAAAGGGAGATAAAATAGACTCTATTTTAGGAATGGAGCGATGTAGAGAAAGGACCGCCTACACATGGTAAATAGCCTTGACATTTATATAAAATATGTTATGTGTAAAACAATATTAGTATTTACCTTTTAGGAGGCGTTAACACTTATTCCATTCATTAAATTTAATTAATTACATTCAATTCGTAATAAATATTTTTATTTTGTAACAATGATTATAAGAATGTTGTATATATTTTTATTTACGGTACAAAAGCTTCCTAAAACTTGATTACTACAATCCAACGTAACTACTTTATTTTGTTGTAATTATACACCGCTTCATAGTTTTCAGCGTTACCTCCTAAGTCTTCTCATAGGTTAACTTTTAGTTAAAATATACAAACAAGCAATACCTCAAACAAAACGTTATCTTTTTCGGAAGAGCTCATGAAGCGTATTAAAAGCTCTATCATTCATTATATTCAGGCGCGATAGGGTGTTGTGCTCGAATCAGCATTTTACACGGGACACGGAGATGCGTGGAAACAATCCGTTTGAAATATTTTCCAATTAACCGAATGGATACCCTTGGATTGTATTTAAAGTTAATAACCGTAACTTGTCTGAGGGCGTGGAGCCTGGATCGCTGTCTGAGTGACTTTCAGATTGCCAGCTTAGTAAAACTTTAACTTTATAGCTTTTATTTCAAAATATCAACCCAGCTTGGAACGAAAATCGAAGTAACGACTTCCATAATATTAATAATATAAAAATTATTACTTCGAATAGTTTTTAAGATAATTAATTCCCTTTGTAAATATACATTAATAAACAATAATAAAGGTATGACAATTATGATAAGTCGCCTTATAGTATAGAGTTTCGAGTGTTTCGACCAACATCTCAAGATACTCTCGCTAGATAACTGGATCTAGAGCCAGATACAGAAGGCGGTACTTCTTGACACGGCACGCATCGTCAGGAGGTTCCTGTCTCTGTAGCCTTAGATACTTTTTACATAAAATAAATATAGTCAACTTTTAGAATTAATAAAGTATGTATAATTCTGTAATTTAAAATTTTAGTACAAGATTTAGAGAGAAATTTTAAAAAATACTGTCTCAAAAACTTTTTGCAAATTCTGTTAATTTTAGTATTTAACCGGCGCAGCGCTTGGCAACACCACGTTCAGATTCTATTACCACCCTGTCTCGCTTTGTTTCCTTTCACTAAACTTATACTTCCTGTTATAAAAGAAACGTAAACTTAATGCTAGGGACAGAGTTGAATTATTTATTCACAAGCGTCGAATTTATAGAAGAAACCCTGCTTGCCCCTGCGTACGCTACAAAACGCCATATAACTTTACATTAATTTACACCTGCGGGTAGTCTCTACATGCATGCATTTGTCAGTCGAAATATTAAATTTATATTTACCGCCGTCAGTATGAAGGTGCACTGATGTTCGGTTCACGTGTTCTGCAGCCTACGTAATTGCAGAAATTTCAAATAAGTTCATTGATTCTCAGAATACATCCAGTATATTTACAGGTTTTCCAGCATTTAAGTCCATTCTCTGCTAAATATTCCTTCTTTCAAACAAAAAATGTTTTAAGACATTTACAAGTAAATTGTTAAAAGTTATTTCTATAGAGCGGCGGGCTCCCATAACCGCCAACAAAAGCTTTCAATGACCCGCCACAATGTCTGCTCGTTCCTTAAAGCGAAACCATAAAATTATGTCGGTCGAGTTTTCTTTCATAACATTGTAAATGTTAATCGCTTATAACACGGCTTTTCAAAAATAGGAAGATAATCCGCTAAATACTTAATTTTGTCGTTGGATGTTTGTTCAACCTTTCCAATATTATATTAGAGATTTTACGTTCGACCGCGAGTACCTAGAGTGATTGATGATAAAATAATGGCCGCCCCTATATCTCGACTCGAGACGTGATCTGCCCTTTTGCAAGTAATTTGCAAATAAGTCTTTATATCCGTTTTCTGCTACTTTTGGCGATAGATATGTTAAGTTGAAAGACCGAAACATTGTAACGTGACCTTCTGATTTAATGATTTTACAAACAAATTCGTGAATAATCTCGAATTTGCACTAAAGCTTCGTAGCACCTAGCATTTAGAAATAAATAAATCTGCGACTCTGCCAACAATGTTATGAAATCATCCTGAAGCCGAAAAGCTAGAACGTAACAAAATCCGCTCAGCAGCACACAGACTAAGGACTTGAATGCTCATGATACAAAATCCTCACAAGAATAATGAGTTCACTGTAGACGTCGATATGTTTGAGATATTACGCGGGCTTCCACTAATCCGGTTGGGTCCCAGAAAGAAAAACCCCCTATATTAAGCTCCCATTACATCTTCTCGGTATCCATTAAAGATTTCCAGCTCTTAATGTATCGGAGTATTCAGTCAGCCCCTCGTTATATTATTACTTGCTTAATTGCACCTTCTATGAAATGATTTCTACAATATTGAATAATAAGCAGTGGTTGTTTTGCCTCAATGAAATAAAAATATTATTAAACTCAAACATTTGCTATTAAAATTGTTACGGAAATTAGTCTAGATATATTCAGCAATCTAAATTCCTTGTCAGCCTCCGTGATAATTGGATAGATGAACTAATTTCCTAGAGTCAGTGAAATTCGATTACCTCAGTGGGACAGAACAAAACTTGTATAATTATTTGATTACTGGGTTCGTTACTGTGCTTATTCTAATTACCTTGATATAGAAATTAGTGTAATTAATTCTATGTGAGCGCCTTAACTATTAGGCGGAGGCCGTAATCACCGCTGAAATGATTATGGCACTTTGTAGACTTCGACCTAAGATACAGCGACCCTTATCAATATTCATAAAAACATACCTGAGCGGAAGTCGCATCTTTCGTCCTCTCCTAATTGAATTAATAAAGCAGGGAAGTTCGTTGTTTGCGAAGATAATTTTGTTAATCAATTTATAAAGTGAGCGGCCGACGCGGCCGTCGACAAAACCCGAGATTTATCGCTGATCATCGGCCGCTGATGCCTCAACTTTCCAGTTCCCCTTTATATCATCTTGAAGAGTTTACCATTGAATTATCGTTCTTTACTTTGTAATATTGTTTTATGACGTTAGGGGGAAACGAAACATTTGTTTCGTCGGAAAAATATTCGTGTACAAAGCGACGAAAATATTCACGGCAGCGGTATATCTATCTATCAACGAGCTTTTGTACGTTTCATAAAAGTGCACGTTTTCGTTTCAATGCTACAGAAATTCTGATACTGTGTTATCGCGTCGTGTTTTCAACAATTTTGCTGAAAATTGAAAATTCTAAATGCAAAGCACGTATAGAGTTCTCTCTCCGCGGTGGCTAAGGAAACTCAATAAAGTGTTTTGTTATTGTAGCGCTCCTCCAAAGGTACTACTTATTTTTTATTAAATAAGGTAGCAGGATAAGCACGACGCTCGCCTCGTGGTAAACGATGATGTCTACCTATCACAGATACAGTGGCATGCAAAATTCTGGATAGCCAAATTTTGCATGTCACTGCATTGCGTCTGTTACCTTGAGACATAAAGATGTTAAGTCTTACATGCCCTGTATTTTACTGGACACATAAGCGTTCAAACCAAAAAACATTCCGATTTCACGCCTGAATTAATTGGCAAGGTGGTGGTTACCGCTCAAAGCGGACTAGCAGAAGTCCTACCACTACAACAAAATGAGGGAGAAGGAGATTTATAATGATCAGAGTTAAGAGCGCAAGAGCCAATCCTTTTGGCTATTCAGTCTGCAAACTTTTCGGGCTATGTGAGTAATCTTGGTCGAATCACTTCGTTCTTTCTATTACGCATAGAGCTCTGAGTGAGGCCGGTTTCACCTTGAGTATCTACATTTGGCTAATTCCGTACTTATCAACATCTCTCCTTACCGTTAACGTTCGTAAAAAAATATTAAAGCATAGCTTGTATATCACGGCTTAGTTAAAATCCGCCCTTATAATGTAAGTTTTATATAACTAATTAGGCTAATATACTCATCCCCGCATGCCGAAGAACTCGGCGTAATAGCCTACTCTATTACTCCCGACCGCCAACTGACGCGCCAAATGAATCAACAAAGGAGCCTAGGGAATGTAATATTCATAGTTCTCATTTCGTAATCTGCTCGTTAAACGATGTGTGAGTTACGATTAGTTGGTACAAACCATACAGAGAGAGTTAGTAGAGTATGGCGTCAATGTCAAATTAAAGCACTTATTTTTTCATACATATATGCAGTATAAATTATATATATATTTTATATCGTACAGGCAAGCGTTTGACCACAATCTCACCCCTTGGTAAGTGATGATACGGTCGAAGATAGTATGCACGCTAGGCCTATAATGGGAACTGGCTCTCAAACTCATATGCACTCGCACTTGTCAAAAGTTACTGAAGATATCTTATCAATAGTAAGTAAAATATAGAAAAAGTATGTATAAGGCATCGATGTATAAGTACTACGTACCAGATGTGGCGTCGCGAACTAGCTCTACGTTCAAATAAAAAGCAGTGTTGAATCTCCATCTCGCTTAGTTAATCGTAAGTACTCCACACGTCGATCGCGCGCCGCTCGGCACGTAAGTCAGTTTATGATGGGCGCCTCTGGTTTACATACATGCACCTCGATGGTATAAGGTTCCTTGAATTAAATAAATTGGGAAAAGAAAGATTGGCTAATTCCTTATTAGCCATTCAGCTCCCATCCAATCGTCGACTTCAGAGTACGGAAAAATGTGTTCACTCTAATAAATGTAGAGTTTGCCACCGTATCGTATTATACTCACCGCTATGTTTCAGTACATTGTATCAAAAAATTGTAAAATTATGATTTAATACTAAGTAGTACAAATGATAGTTAATAATTTAAATGTATTAATTTAATTTACTTTTTTTAATTTTATATTTTAAGGGAATAGCTTTAAATTAAAAAAATATAATTAGTGGACTTCAGCCATTACTTGTAGCACCAACCGATAAAAATCAGCCGAAGGGTTTGTCTAGTTCCGGAATGATGTTCTGTTTAGTTGACGGATCGGGATTGTTTGTGCTCTATGTGATTGGAACTAAACTCACCCAACACAAGTCTCAATGACAGAATACATTATATTGGTAGACATTACATACGTAATTAAATAAGAGTTACAAAAAAATATTATAGTAAGCAATGATGTGGTCGAAGGTGGTGAACACGCTAGGTCTTGAATACTCTGAATCTCTCTTTTCTCTCTACCTATCTATCTTTCTAAAGATATTAGTGCACACGCGCACTGCGGTTGCGGTGCGTTTATTCTACTGAACGCATATTCTGTGAAGTATGGAGAGTCATAGAAGTGCGCGCACATGCGGTGATATAAACGCAACATTTTTTTTATAAACTGTATACAGTTTATTCTACCGTGCGGTAGAATAAACGCACCGCAATCAAGTGCGTGCTTAGCCTTAAAATTTCTAAATGAAATATTTAACCGATGTCCGATCTGAATTTCTATGACTCAGCTTTAGTTTAATATCCATACATACACCTTACAAAGGATGCCTTGACCCAGATCGGGAGCCCATTTCACGTTAAACTATTCTAAATTCAATCGATAAATAAGTAATTAATACTGAAAATGTTATGGAGGCTCTGTGTAGATAATATGATAATTTATTATTATGTGTGATATTCGTTTATTGAACTTACCTACTCGTAATTAGTTCAATTTCTAGGACAATACAGTATAACAAAAATAACTATTTATTGTCACCAATTTATAAAGCAAAAATAAAAAAGATTACATACTCTATTCCAATGTTAACGTCTTTAGACATAAGTTAAAGCAATTATTGACCAGTAAAGCTTATTACAGTGTACAAGAATATCTTAATGATAAATTTTAATGAATTAATTATCTTATTGGAATTATTTTAATTAAAGATTCAGACAAGACATCAACAAAAATAAATTAACATTTTCATAATACTATTATTTTTCATTTTATTCAATTGAAATTTGACATTAAAATTTATCATTGACAAGACTTATATGGTTATTAATTATTATGTTATATTGCTATTATTTTTTTTGACAATTTGCAATGTGATTTTATGTCATTTATGATTAATATAATAACATTAATTATTAAATATTATGTTTCTTTGAAGTGTCACACACTTTATATTTTTGTAAATTGTTTTTTTATTGGTGGCAATTAAAAAATTGCCACCAATGCATAATTGGGTTAACAAATGCAATCCACTAATTTCGTCGTATCGATGGATCGAACCTTGGCTTAATTGGCAGAGCACCTGGACGTGTAATCCGGGGGGTGCGGGTTCCAGTCCCGTCGGTACGATGAAATTTTGGATTGTGTTTAACAATTTATTAATTATTAATTAATTATTTAATGCCATTAAGGCTGGATACAGAGAACGACTATCTAAATAATAATATCATCTTTATAACTTACCTGTATTCTCAATAAATGATTTGATTGATTGTAAACATTTTGCTTTTCTAAATTAATGAAATGTTAATCTTAAAAAATGGGCGATCGTATCGCTACAATCAAACTCTTCCAGACCTTTGGATAGACATGACATTTACGTTAAGCATGGACTGGACACTGGCATGGTAAATAAATATGAGAAAATATTTAAAATTAACGCTTAATACATATATATTTGTAAATTGTTAAACACAATCCAAAATTTCATAGTACCGTCGGTACGATGAAATTTTGGATTGTGTTTAACAATTTCCAAAAATATAAAGTGTGAAACACTTCAAAGAAACATAATATTTAATACATATATGTATATTATGATCTACATAAACTAAACAAATAAAGATTATATACATATGTACATGTAATAAAATATACATATATAATATATATATATTATCGCTTTATAATTTTGGTCTAGATATGTTTTCGATACTTATTGCATCGAAAACATAGGTGCAAACCAGACAGAAGAGACTAAGGAGGCAACACCGTTATCTCTATAATGTCTTGCATCGCTAGACTTCCTTACATTGTGTATGAAAGTTAATTTAAAAGACGCTAAATCCGCGCTCGGTACTCGCCTGAGAGTAACAATTACTAAAGTATAAAGCGCGCCTATGAGCCCGCCACCTTCCTGCGAGTTGTAAGCAGATATGCTATATCTACGTACATTGATATATAGGTCTGGCGTAGGGATGCCTGCAAACACCCGCGCGCTTATCGATGAAGAGGGTGACACGTGACGACGATAAATGAACATACATCGAGAGGAATGTGATATATATTTATTTTGTAATATATATTTTGGCGAAATAATCAAAAATATGAATCTCAAGACACGCTGTATTTTTCTACGTTTACTCAGTAATTATATTATCAATGCACGAAATAGATAGCATTAATGTACGTAAGAGTACCTAAGAGCATTCAAAGGAATATTATTGTGATGTTACAATAATACTGAAATCAATACCAAATTAAATAATACAACATTTGACCTGAGAAAGCAATGCCTAATTACATACAATCCCGTTTTTCACTATATTTATATAACATACCTAACATAAAGCTAACCACACAAAAACTCAACATAAACATTTTAGATTAGAATAATATGACTTCACTTGAACTTAAAAAATGCCTTGACATAATATCGACGACATCACTACGTCAAGCGCCACTAGTGACACCTTTGGTTTTGTAAGTGTTTAAGGTGTTCAAGGCAACGTGGGCCGTTTGATTGTTGCTGCTACCTTTATCATAAAAAAAACCTGCCGATTAAAATAATGTTATATGATAATTTGAAAATGTTCCTAACAAACATTAAATGTCAATCTTCTTATTAAGTAGTATACCCAACAGCATAATTACTTGTTGATTAAAACCAACAGCGTTCAACAAGTAAATCAATAAGCTCCATGTACACAAGTCGGACGCTTTAAGGTATGCAATACGAAAGGGTACAAGGGCTTGGGCGCGATGGACCTTGACCCACCCGACCTATTTACTTCGAAATAATTCCTTTTATCAGTACCCCAATAACGCTTGTGAAGAGGCTCCGCGATTTTATTGACGGTTCTATTATGGGACAGGTGATTGAAAATTTAATTTCATTCTAATTTTCTTTGTTACTCGTCAACAAGGGCTTTTATGAGTGTTGCTTTAATTCGTTAATATCTTTATGGTCTTTTGATATAAACGATAAAACCAGAAAGCCTATTATTAACGGAGCAAAATAATAATTATGTTGTATTTTTTAATTCGCAACAGTCAAGACAGTGTGACAGAATGGATGGACGGTGCGATCTAAGGTATAATGTACTTTCTATTATAGAATGTACTTTTATTATAGATTGCATTATTTTTATAAAACGTATTTTGAAAGCCCAAGCATATTATGTATTATATTATATAATATGGTATATTATATACATGGAAAGCTGCAAAACCTGATAAAGCTAATAGGTTATTTTATGACGTAAAGGCCTTATTAGAAAATCATCATCACAATCACCCACAACCTAAGATCTCTAGCATTTCAATAATAAACCAATTCATAAATCTCAATTTCAGGCATGACAGTCCAAGTACATATTTTTCTCATACATATCCGCGCCCCAATGCCGTCTTCTCTTACCCTCCCATATTTATGGGTAAGCGACAAACTAACATAAAACATGTTTACAATCGATCGCTCATCCCGAGTCGCTCCTACTATCAGAAGATTATTATAAAGGCCATATTCCCGAGATGAGTGAACCTTGACCTCCTGCGCCCTACATAGGTCGCTTTGGCCCAATTACGGCGGCCTTCGGTCCACTCGCACCGAGGTCCTGCGACATTGCGTCGAGACCTTGCAAGTGCATTTGCACCTTTATAGAACCATTTCCTTGAAACTATGCGAGAGCTGGAGTGATAGGAATTTAAATTGCAGTTGGCAAGTTCCTCTCTGATTTTTATTGAGGTCAGAAGGAGATCAAGCGTTCCTTTATTCTTTAGATAGAGGTTTAAAACGTTCAATCAAACAGTTGTTAACAATTGTTAAAGCTATTAGCTTATAGTCACTAGTTGCTTGGTCAATTAACGTTTATTGTTTGACGTAGTTTCAAAATTTCTATTTATAGGTTTTCTTTTTCATCAAATGACAAAAAAATAAAAAAAGTCGGAGATTAGAATCTCCTCTATCTAAAAGAAAAACGACCTCGAACGCAATACAAAATACAGTGGTAATTTTAGACGTTTCGTTAGTCAGCTTTTTGCTTTTAGCTAATTAAAAAGGGTTAGGAGAGTAACGAACTCGTTCTCTTGTAACTAATTTTCCATCCGGTCTCTTTACAGACCACACTTTGAACCAGTTGCTTTCACACGAAATTGCAATTTTTTTAGCTTATCTGAAGCTCCAGTAAAAACTCGATTTAAATAGCAAAGGACATTCTAGAAAGGGAAGCAACAATTTTGCTTTTACGACCGCTATACTGCACGATAAAGACTATAAAGTATTTCAACCGCCGAGCGAACAGGGTTTCCATTTTAAAGACCTTTCGCCCAATCCGTTTCCCATTCCCTTTCATAAAATATCATACAATACAGAAATAATCTTTTTACGAAGATAAATTATTTTGTTCCCTCTTATTATTCTAAGATAATCGTGAACAGAGCTTCTTATTTACAAGGAAAAGCGAGATAACATTATCTCGCCGAGACGAGGCGAGGTGGACGTGATTTCAATCACCTGAAACTACAACAGATTCCTTGAAAGCCGAATTTCACTTAATGGAAGCTAGCGCGTAATTTAATTGGAAGTAATTAAGTACCGAGACACGCTAATTATGGCCATTCATAGCAGAGTCTTTCAGGGTGGTATTACAATTTGGATTTTGCTCGTAGTATGAGCGACCACAATTCGGCCAAGGCTAGACCTCGACCTGTACTTTTGTTCGAGCGACCCCCTCCGAACTACCGTTGTTTCGCGGTTTATCCTTCTCTTAGAAAGTTTTTAAATAAAATCTGTTAAATGTATTTGGTGAAAGAAGCTCCTCTCTACTTATTGTATCCGATTAGGTCTTTCGTTGAAGTTTGCTCTCACATTGCGTTTTCGCAGAAAGTTAAGGGGCGTGAACAAAAGATTCTCGTTTTCTCGTAGCAGTAATATCTTGTTCTGTTTAAAACTCTATTGTGATTATTTCCTTAATTAATAGAAAGGACATCGTACATATTTACAAATATAATACATTTAATATTAGTGGGCAGCCTACGTTCTATCTATTAGGCAAAGCAACAGAAAGGGGGCTTTTTCTGACTACATATTAATAATTCGTATTTTTATTTTAGTAGCGTTAATATATTTTGTTTGTTTTTGTTTCAGTATGTCACAGAAAAGATGGGCGGTGCTGAAGGCACAAAATTGGATTTGGACTTCGTGGAAATGGAAAGAGTAAGTACGCATATTTTGGTTTCTTTTTATTAGATAACGTAAATAAATTTATCTGATAAAGAATCTTATAGGGTTCTTCATTGAATGTTTTGTTGTAAATAATTGTATTGCCCCATATAGAAAATGTACGCCTTCTATATATTTGTGTTTAATGGCTAATAGCGTTCATCCGTCATCCGTGATCATGGCGCTTGTAACAGTGCTGAAATATCGGAAACTCACAAACAATAAAAACATGGTATAGTTCTATGAATAGTATCAGTTACCGTTAAAATCTAAAAACATATAATAGCGTTTGTGCGAGCTTTCACCACTATCTCGCCTGATGGTAAGCGATGGTATGATCGTTGATGGTGAACACTCTAGGCCTTAAATGGTCTGATTCTCAAGGGCTGTGCTGTCGGAATACCTTGGCAGATTTTTTCTTTTTTCGTGGGCTTTTTGGTACCTGTGGACGATCCCACTAATGCAAAAGGAAAAATCCATTGATGTACGGCTAGGATTTGAACCGGTGACCTCTGGGTTAGAAGGTCTATCTTTTACGCCGTAGATGTTATGAACATTGAATCTGTTGAAATATGTTCATTTGTATGTGTACTCCTCTAGTTTGTACGCGAATTCTGTGGATTTGTCCTTGGCTATTCTCATCGCTAAGATTTCGAAGTTAAAACCCGCTGATGACATTTGACGTAGGAATAGATTTTATAGTCATGAATATGAATAGCTTCATTACTTTTTGTTGTAAAACCTCCTTACATACCGGAGATAAAAGTTTTGCCACTGAAACCTAAAACTGGAAGTAGGTAGGCATAGCTATTGCAGTTTTTTGATACCACGTGGGGACAGTTTTCAATAAATTTTATCATATTACTGAATGAACAATATTAAATTACAGAAAACAGACGTAACATGCGAGCTTGTGGAAGAATTACAAACAAAGACGAAAGAGTTCCTCCAGCCAAATCCAACCGCGCGAGCGAAGATGGCAGCCGTCAAGGGTATCAGCAAACTGAGTGGACAGGCCAAGAGCAACACCTACCCACAGCCGGAGGGGGTATTGGGAGACTGTATGTTGCTGTATGGAAGGAAACTTGGAGAGGATTCCATTTTCTGTAAGATCACCCTTTTTCATAGAGAATTATTATTTTGAAAACTTATTAGCAATGTGGGTTGCACATTACTGATAGTCTTCTTAGCTCCTCCAACTAAACTAAATATGCTTGTGTCTGGAGTGGGTTCACGTCAATAGTGCAATAGGTGGGATTGAACTCACGACCTCTCGATCGCCTGGTCGACGCCTTCGCCATTGGGCTATTACCGCTTCTGGTCGCATTTGGTTTTACTTGTTTCTGAATTTACTCATAATGCCTGTGTTTGGGAGTGCTGTAACCTTGGCTCTATGCAGAGACACTTCAGCTTGTAAATGTATACAAACTACCGACTATTATACTCACTACATGAAATTACATATCAGTCGAAGGTAGATTCGCGCTTGTCATATAACAACGCTAGCCTATATAGGCTATATAGGCTCCGACTTCTCTCATGATGTTTAGTGCCAGCCAATTCGGAAAATAGACTACATCTAGCGGGTAGCGTTGACCACTATCTGGCCTGGTGGAATGTAAGCGATGATGTAGTCTATTTTTCGAATTGGCTGGCACTAAATATCATGAGAGAAGTTGGAGCTGAAGATCAAGCTCAGTGGAGTGCCATAGGAGAGGCCTTTAATGGACAAATACTGGCTGTTAATGATGATGATAAAACATCATGACCTAACGATTCCATCGTAGACTATTCCGTCACATAACTTCAGGTGAGATAATGATCAAGTGCTTGCTTAAAAAAAGAAAACACGTTAGTAGGTGAATCGATACTCAAAATTATGTTGCGGCGTAAAGACCACATTTGCTACCCATCCACGTTTTCTGATGGTATTAATAAAGTTCCGAAAATGTCTGCCTTTATATTGCCCACGAGATTACGATTAATGTTAAAGGTCACAAATAATACGCCTCGTAAACCTTCGACATTTATTTAGAACTTTCACATAAAGTGATGAAAATAATCTAGTGAACGAATTCTATGAATAACTAACAGGATTTCAAGGACCTCTCATGAGAGATACAAAATGAACATTGCCAAAGCTAACATAGATTTGGAATTCAAATGACTACTTTAATCTGCAAATGATATTCTAATATTATGATGGATGGGTACATCTAACTTTAGGTACGTACTTATATACAAAAATAAAACCGGCTAAGTCGAGTTGGACTCGCCCACCGAGGCTTCCGTACCAACGTTGGTTAGTACCAATTAAGCTAGACCTCTAAATTGTACGAGCGCTCATATAACTCAGAGGCCTATCTTAAGGCGCGAATACTACATCAGTTTAGGCTGAACGTTATCTATCTCTTTCAATACGTCAGTCAGTGCTCATATTATATGTACTAAACATAATGTTTAATTTGATAGCGCTTGAACTTTTTTATGATCTCGCAAATTGACTACGAAGAAAAACGACCTCGCTCGAGGATTTTTAACCGACTTCACAAAAAAGGAGGAGTTTCTCAACTCGACTGTTTATATGTATATTTTTAATGTTAGTTACCTCAGAACTCCGTTAAATCTTAAGAGGCGCAACTTTGGTACTTACAAGTTTTCGCGAAAATCTAATTTTATTATTTTTGTTTTTTTTTATTTTTATTCCGAACTGGGTAGCACTTGATCACTATCTCACCTGATGTTAAGTGATGATGCGATCGATGATGGAGCGTGCTTACCCAGAAGATACCTATTCACTCGCGATTTGAAGACCCCTATATTGTACTTAACTGGAAACACAGACTCAGGCAGAGTATTCCATTCTTTGGCGGTTCGTATGATGAACGAAGAAGCAAATCGCTTCGTTCGGGTAGATGGTATATCCACCATAAATCGGTGGCGCCTTTTAGTGTCTCTGGATGTCCGATTATAAAATGGATTTGCCCATATCTTTTTATCGTGTTGACTCAGGACCTTGATTTTTATGCACCTAATAGGGACTATATATTATTATAGACTTCAGTATCTGGTATACATTTCAACTTGCTAGGTCCACCCGTTCCTGAGAAAATCGGTGGTGACACACGGACAGACAGAAAGACAGACGGACAAGAAAGTGAGGGTTATTTTAAGGTTTCCTTTTTTTACCTTTTGAGGTGCGGAACCCTAAAAAAATAACGTATAAGTAGTATGTGTTTAATCACTACAACTGTTGGTAAGTGACGATGTGGTCACGGTAATGTAATTAGCAGTCGAGGATGGTAGCATGCTACGACTAGAATGGGAACTGGCTCTCAAGGAGAGCAAGATGCTGTCTTTAGATAGACGTTTGACAGATTTTCCAACTTGAGAGTGGTAGTGAGAGAAGGCGGACACTAATCAGTGTCTTGCAACTTTGCAATTTAAATTCTCAAAATTAGATTTTTCGCTTCGTAGCCTAAACTAGGTATTGTGAAATTTTCGGTATACGTAATGCCGTAAAAACTATATACAATGTTTGCCGACATTGTTTAAAGTTGGTACTCTTTAGTCACCATTGGCATTCACCGATTTTTAATATATCTGTCCTTAACAAATTTTCCAATTAATAGTGTGGAACGAATAGTGACTTGCTTTAAAACATTTTTTGTCACAATAGCATATACTGATGACAAAAATAGTTTAAGGCGAGTCTTTAGTTACTGGTGATTTGTAACTGACATATAAATCGATATACCTGCCTTTAGAACTTCCTATTCTTACACTGTTCCCGTACTATCATCAAAGTTTTATATTGTTTCTAGCACAATGCCTGATCGAGATGGGCGAGGCGTTGAAACAAATGGCAGACGTAAAGTATTCTCTCGACGACAATATAAAGCAGAGCTTCTTGGAACCACTGCATCACTTGCAGACGAAGGATCTCAAGGAAGTCATGGTGAGAAAAATAAAGAATCAAAATCAAGTTTTAACGTTGAAAATTGGAGTTTTGTTTTAAGTTTTAATAGCACGGTCCTCCGTCATATTTACAGACATTTCAAAGTCAACATATTACAACATTACACATATATAGTTAGTTAAGTAAGTATGAGTTTGGTTGGGTTTGGTGGTTATTGTTTGGTTGGGTCGAACTTTAATATAGTTACTAGAATCAACTCAGTGACCATTTAAAGTTAGGCACCGTCAAAAAGCTCATACCCATATCTTACTGACTTGGAAGTCTCGTATTTAATCGTTGCTTGTGGCGTATGGAAGTTTAACCGTGGCTTCCAGCCTAACACCTGGAAGATATGACGACCTTCTCGCCACTATCTTCCCCTTGAGCTATAGAAGGGAGGCTTTTATAAAGGGTATCCATACATTCCCTAAAGTCAGTAACGCATGAACAACGCCCATGGAGTAGCTGTAGCGAATGTGCATAGGTGACCGTGACCGCTTAACATCAGGCGGGCCATCAGCTTATTTGCCAACTAGGTATTACATTAAAAAAGTAATAATATTGATGCTTAGATGCTTATGTCGTATTTATCTCTTTTACTCCATATATTTTGTTCGTATATTATGATATTTTTGTCTGTTTCCAGCATCACCGAAAGAAACTACAGGGACGTAGACTCGACTTTGATTGCAAACGTCGGCGGCAGGCTAAAGGTGATTATTACCATACATTTTATCCGCATGTTATATAGAAAAATTGCATTCATAAATTTATTTCTTCACTATGGAACTATTCCTATTTTTTTGTTAACTTTCCTCAAATGATGTTTTTGTTTAGAAGTTGATTATGTCTTTTTCTTTTGTCCAAATCAAAGGCCCCAGTAGGGCCCCAAGTCCATATATGAGCCCCAGTCATGGATCATCGAGACAGGGTATGTAGGGACACAATATTATAGCTAGATCACATAACAGTAAGACGTAGGGTAATTAACACACATCACACAACATCCATTAGGCTAATACATTGTATATATAAGTTCTATAATGAGCGCTCACATTTTTTACATGAATTTGTTCCTGCCCCGCCCGCCTCGGTCCTAACATCACCGCATTTTACCCGCCTGTTTATTTTCATCATTCGGTCTGTATATTTTTTGTTTATTTTGTTTCGCTCTTCATCCTGTAATACTCGTCATAAACTTTACGTGTGCATACGATCTTGCCTGCGAGATTAAATTGCTTGTAATTGCGTTTAATGTACGTATATTACGCTCGTATTTTCGCGCATGTGTGCGTTAAATGCGTACGCGTGCCCGCAAACTTTACGCATGTTTCGCTGCGTGCGTATACGTGTGCGTGCTTGTTGCGTGCGTGTTTTGTGAAGCATGCGTACATCAGGTGCTCACATTCCAGACGACGAGATCCGACAGGCGGAGGAGAAATTCGCGGAATCGCTGCAACTCGCACAGATTGGCATGTTCAATCTACTCGATAACGATGTAAGTCATTATCTCTTTCTATTATTTGGCTATATACTATCTAATATACTTATTATATTATATAATTATTCTGATATAATTAACTATGACGCTATCAGTCTGTTGGGCTTAAAAATGGTTAAGGTTGACTGAGCTGTGTAACATTTTGGTGTATGTTTATGTTTTGTGTTGTTATCATTTTATGACCCAAACGGAGAAAGTCGTCGCCGCTCTATTTACATAAATTGGTACTTCTCGAGCTTTACTGCATTATTTTAAAGTGTATGAAACCGAGATGCTAATCTAAGCCACGCCGCGTGTTTTTAGTCCGTTACCTTCTCAGAAACCTAGAAAATATGCAGAATATACGAGTATAGCTTCATAATTAAGATAGTTAAAAAACTAAAACAACCGACTTCCATGCCCCGCGAGTCAGTTTCAGTAGCAAGTTTGAGACGTTTATCATCATATCTCTGGAGATGCTTATCCTATCTCGATGAAATTGCCATGGGACTACCTCGGAATGTACCCTACCGATTTAAAAATAATCATTCAAATCGGTTCACAATTGACGGAGTAATCGCATAACATACACACAAAAAAAAAGAAACCGTCGAATTGAGAACCTCCTTCTTTTCGGAAGTCGTTTGAAAAGGTTGATTCATTACTTTTATCTTTTAACCAACATTGTATGATGAGATTGGGAAATATTATTTCGATTACAAGTTATGGCTTCTTTGGAAATGGATTCCGAAATGTAACAAAAAACTTAATAAAAGTTTGATACAAATCTGTGTTTGGTAATGATATTTCGAACTCTGACTTTTTAACTTTTTGCAGATCCGTCGAAAAATTATTTGTTATTGTTTTTTGTGGTTTTTCGCTAACTCGAAGAGTGAAGTAATTAATACTTGCTAAAAATGGATATTTCAATCTTTTTCGTGTATTTTATTTATAAACTACTTATCTATACATTTCTCTATTTTTCTTCTTATTGTCAAACTAAAAACTAGAGATCTTTCAATCTTAAATAATGTACCTTCACCTTTATTAAAAATACTTACCTATTAAAAATACGAATACTCAAACACGCTACGCCTATGTCGCTGAGTTGATTTAAAATTAATTGTTTTTAGTATTAATTTAAATGTATCTATTAAGTGAGTATATGTGATATAGAGACCTCTAATTCTATAAATTGTTCATTCAATTGATTCTAACAATGAAAAATACTGTAATAATTAAAGTTAGAATCATTTGATTTTTTCAAAAGTTTTCAAAGTGATACAACAATACAAAGAACATCATTATTTTGTATCGTTATATCATCTATGCAGTTTATTCGAACTTAAGATGAAATGAAATGAAATTAAAAACTTAAACTTAAAACTACTTGCACTTGCAGTTAATAACTTGTTTATTGTTGTTTATTAATCTTTCGACATATACAATGCGCTTAGACACGTCATACATAATTAAATATTTAGAAGGTAAAAATATATCTTTAGCAAATGTCAATAACTCAAAATTACATACGTATTGTATATGTTCTAACAAAGTAACCGATAAGAAGCATATGTAAAAAAAACATTAAAATATATGCCCATCATTACCAAACGTGTCGGAGTAATTTCGATATCATACCGTATACCGTGTATACCCGTGAGTGTAAAGCAGTTTTAAATATTTATATGTGTTATTCTCACGATAATTTTCATAAACAATTAGTTGAATCTAACTTGAAAATTTATTTTAGCAACAATTAAAACTTATAATCAATTGATTTACCTACTCATCATAATAAAATATTAACAATATCAGAATTATATAAATGAGTCGTGGCGTGTCTTTTACTAAGACGTATTTTTTTGTAAAAGGGCCAAATATTAGCCCTGGCCCAGTTAATGGCTCTTGAGTCGTAGGAAATGTTGAAATAAAAACTATAAGTTATTGTGTGTGATTTTTACATTTTCAAGTATAACAATATAAGCAAATTATTTTACGTATATTGTAATACTTGCAAATGCAAAAATCATGCACAATAACTTACAGCTTTGATTTAAAACTTAGGTGCTAATAACTGGAACAGTGTCAATATTTTGTACTTTTACCCCATTTGTTTGCTTTATCCATATTTCATTTGTATCTGTTCTAATAATGATTTAATAATTAATTTGATGCCATCTCTCAATTTATGTAAACAAAAAAAAAATTGCACACCACTGTCAGTATTGGTAGAATGTAAGTCCTTCTAATGTATTTACATCTTTTTTATACATACTACATTCAGCAATGAAATATTTTGAATGTTGCATTTAGGTTTTGAATATTATTTAAATATATTTACATACGGTAAAGATAGAGCCTTTGAAAACATTTGAAAGATCTCTAGGCAAAAATCTCAGAACTAACATTTATGAAATGAATGTAATGTAGGTAGAGCAAGTGGCGCAGCTAAGTTTCTTCGCTGAGGGACTGTTGGAGTATCACCAGCAATGCACAGAGATCCTGCAAGGACTTGTATCGCAGCTCATGGAGAAGTAAGTTTTCTGATTGGGATTTGTATAAGGAGACGGGTCATCATCATCATTATCAGCTAATTTCCGTCCACTGCTGGACATAGGCCTCTCCTATGGCACGCCACGTGAGACGGGTCAAACCTTATAAATGCAATAAGCCCGCCTTTTCAAACTGGCTACAAAACTGGCTCTTAAAAATAATGTAATTCTGTGAATCGTTTAGAGAGATTTGTATAAAATATAACGTTTTGTTTTTGAATTGTATAAAATATAAGTGTATAATGTAGTTCTTAAAACTAAGTACTTTTCTGTTAACAATAATGTTATTGCATTTTAAGAATCACTAAAACGATGCCCGCGCAAATTTCTATCTTCATGTATTAAATCTTGTCTACCTGATTTTTTTCTTTGCTTTATTTATTATATATATTATAATAAATTTCCATGACTAAGGCGGTACCATGCCGACATTGGAGCTTTTTTTGCTTATATTCAAAATATACCTGATTTTAATGCCATGTTGTTACTTTCATTAACTGTACATAAATATGATAATCCGATTCCAGAAAGGAGGAGGCAGTGAGCCGTCCGAAGCTCGAGTTCGTACCAAAGACACTGGCCGACCTCCACATCGAGGGAATCCATGACCTGAACCATGGTAGGCTCTACGGTTCCTCCCAGAGTCTCTCCCGCCCCCGCACCAACCTGCCCCCCTCCTCCTCCGTCGGCGATCTGTCCAAAGTAGACCCTTTGAAGGCTTGGGAAGCACCTGTACAGTCAAATAACCACAGGCCGATCGGTTTCAAACCCCACCCTGCGCCGAGGAATCAGTTCAATGGACTGAGGGACCCCTGGTCAGGTGATATATTTTTGTTTGCTGGATTTTCGGTTCTGGTTGTGGACTGCTTTGGTGGGGGTTTGGTTTTTGAGTGGGGTTTTTTATGGTCGATGTGAAGGATCAAGTTAGTAAGTTGTAGTACGGTAGATATCCGGTGGGTAGACAAACAGGAACTGTAGAATGACAGCTGTAACAGATAGCTGTTTCCTGCATTTCTATCTTGTCTGATCAAAGGTGTTTGGGAAGAAACATATAATTTTGCCATACAATGCCCTGTGATGAGCTAAAATAGACATAACATAAATGACTCATAGAGCACTCAATTATTTTTATGACAGTATTTTAGAAATTGACTATTATTTTCTCACAGAGCTTTGATCTCAATTAGTTACAATCTTGTATTTAAATTCATTATATATTTCCTGAAACTATATTGTTAGAAAACATCCAACAGCTGAATGTTGGCATCCAAATACAGCATTCGCTTTTGTGATGTACTTGCTAAATTGGTCCTTCTGTTGTAAGACTTAAGAGTCAAAACTTTTAAAAGAAAATAAGGCAGTGCATAGTCAAAATCTATTCATTCACAAAATTGAACATCACTCCGAGTGCAAAAGGCACGCTTACAAACACTGTTTCTTATCACTTGGATATAAATACATCTTTCCGTGCTTACATTTCTAAAAATAAACCATAGGGTCGAACATACTAATTTATACAAAGTTAAGGCTCCAATCAAAATGAAACTCCGTGTAGCGAGAGCTTTTTGTGATTCTGATTTCCTATTTCGATCGATTCATCGTAATTTTCTAGCTTGAAAAAGTTACGAATTGAATAAATCGATATACAGAGATCGATAAAGATACTGATTGCTATCGACTACTCTTGTTTTATTATAATTTGAATCTTATACTAACTAACCTGTCAATGTAGGTAACTACTAGTATATGTACATTACGTTTCGCTTGTCTGTGACTAATTATTTTTGTCTGTTGAGAAAAAAATACTAGTGTATATATATATATATATATTAAGTTTTCGCTGAAATTGAAATCGAGTGGAACATTTAATTCTGTCAGAATAAATCATAATGTAGCTCGTTCAATAGATCTGTTTTCTATTATCCAAATCATTTTCATGACTAACAGACGTTACTGTCTTTTTTTTCAATTTCCTTTGTAAAAGACTGGCTTATATGTTCAAAACCAGCGGTGGGTCGTTACGCCATATTTCAATAACGAAACGCGATGTAGGTATTCATACCAATACCGGGTTCCGAAACATGGTATTCTCAATAACTGGTTATTGTGGCATTGCTATCGGTATTTGAAATTTGACAAAATCTGTTATCGGAATACCGTTAGGTTATTGCGGCAGATTTTTCCCGTGATGGTGGTAACTTGGTAAGATACTCTTTGATAGCAAGTCAGGCAGAACATCGATATATTATATGGAAATGTGTCGATAGCTATAAACCGAGGTCTTCAAATCGTAGAACATGTATCAATTTTTTTTATATGATGAAAAAAAATAAAAAAATTCACATATATAACATTGGTATCATCTAAATAATGCAGGAGAATTGTAATTCGACACAAATTGGTTACTGTATAGTTTTTATTGAATCGGGCGCCAGCAAAAATAATAACTTCATTAGTTTCGATCGTCACTCGCAACGCCTAGCGCCTGTATAGGTTAGGTATTGCAAATAAATAGTTACTACAATACCCAATCGGTTCTTGCATCGGCTGCAACGCTTGTAGTTCGCGAAAACTGGTTTCGCCCGATAAACAGTTATTATGACACACAATACCATGTTTTCGGTATTGTACCAAAACCTAGTTATTGAAACAATTACGGTTTGCAACGACCTTCTCTTTTCAAAACCAAAAGCAAATATTGGGATGATACAATATACTTTTTGTAGCCTATACTGTCCCGCGCTCGGTCAAAGGTCAAATACACAACAACTAAAATATACACTAAAATATGTAAATATTTAAAAAAAATCCTCTCCTTAAACTCTTTTTATTTATACATCTTTAAATGATAAGTGTATCATAATAATAATAATTTCCTTTACTTTGTTTTAACATTTAGCTTAAGCTTCTTATTTTGTGTTAATTCAAGGTACCAGGATTGCACTGACCAGATTTTATAAATACAGGTTGCCGATAGTCCTATTCCTTACTTTCCTTCCTTTTATATTAAGATTTCTGCCCTATAATTGCCGTAGTGAAAAAAAGAGGCCGGATTATATGCAAGTATAAAATTGTCTTTTTACTATGAAAAGTGCTCGGAATGTAAAAGTTTTTTTTAAATTACTTGCAACAAAAATCTGTGTATAAAAAAAATTGTTGACAAAAAGGTTGTAAATCTTATAGTGTTCGTTCGTACCAAACTTTAATAAAAAACATGAACATCCCCATTTCATTATAGCTGGGTAGTGCTGGAATTAAATTTAACATTATGTGGACATACATTTTGCTATAATATTTATTTTAGACATCTTCCAAACTTAAACAGTGCGAAACTGCATTAAAATGTGTAGCGTAATGTAGAATTTTTACTATGCCTACAATTATTACAATATTCAAAATTCATAATTCAAAATGTTTTATTGCACAAAAGTAATACACACTTAAATAAAAGTCGCTGGACACCAAACTGGGCGAGTGAACGCCCGTATCTTGATGGTCTAGTTTCTCCCACGTTTAGGCACAGGTAGTACAATAAACATGTTTATTTGTTAGAGTAATTAATATAAACTTAAGTACAGATGAGTAGCACACGTAATTATGTTAGTACATTATATTGAATTAAATTAAATTATTCATTGGTCACTCTGACGATTACATAACTTATAGTAATTTAGAGTTAACATCAATTAAATGAGTTTCTTTTTAAGTTTTGCAATAGAATGTACTACCATGAAATAATGAATACCTGCATATAATCCGGCTTCTAATAAACATAATGATGTCATGACTTCAGTCTTTGTCTCTTATCACTGCAATCTCCATGGTATTAAACATGGAGTTTCTCTAGTCTCCATGACATGGAGCACGGATGATAGTCTATCCTCTGTGACTCCAATCTTAATTTGATATATTGACAATCAGAGCAAAGTTATGACTTATAACATTTTGGTTTTATGTTTAAAAGTAAGAAATAATTGTGTTGTATCTGGTTGCACAATTGTAAAGTCTTTCTACATTACATCATAAACTCACGACATTTTTGAATATATGGAGTTTTGTAAAGATATTCTTTTAAATCTGACAATGTTGTGCTATCAGATTAAAAAATATTCGTAATAAAAAGGAAAACGATTTATCTCTTATTACGTTCTATATCGACAAGATGTGCAAATAATAATGGGCCTTTTTCTTGACACTTATTAGTAATAATTCTTTAAGATAATGTGCACTTGGGTACATATATTTACTACAGCAACCTTGTAAGTAATAATAGTACTAGATCAATAGCAGATTGTGGATATTTGCAAAATAAATACGAGAATACTAAATCATTTGAAACTTTTGAATTAAAAAGAGAATTGCATACATTAATATTACATATTATTCATAATGGACAAGTCAAGAAATAGGCCCATGATTTTACTTAATGCAATTCAATGTTGTTTATTATGTAACTGGAATCCGTATGCTTTTACTTCCTATCCTGAATTTAGTAGTCGGTGTTCTCTATCCTTCTGAATTGGTGTTCAAACGCAGACGAACAAACGGACATGCATATCGTTGGAATTATTACACAGACCCATTTACTTAGGGTACCTACTATGATAGACTATTATTAGATATGAATATAAATAGTTTTATATCTGAAGTAAAAAGGAAACTAGAGCTTTAAATAATTAAATTCAAAAAAAATATTATGTCAGATTAAGAAGTAGCTAAAAAAAATTAAGGGTAAAAACTAAAAATGTTCAAAAAATATAATATCAAATTCAAATTTTACTCGGAATGTCCGTTATTACAAAGCATATAGGAAGATCTATGGCACACCATGTGCAAAGTTACAAATATTAGGAACTGCAAAGTTACGATCAGAAACTGCCAAATCAATGACAAGTTATACTGAATAAGTACACATAGATGTTTTCAAATGACAACCATCCTCGTCAGCACAAACAGTCTTAACCGTTTGCAACAAGGGGGTAAATTCGATTAGCAAGTAATACTGAATGGATATATTGTTTGCGTTACGAAGAGGACGGTTCGCACGCCGGCTCCCCTGAACACAAGCCGCCGTCCAACCTGGAGCTGTTCCCAGGAGGTGGCAGTGGCGGCATGCAACGGTCCAACAACGGTAACACACCGCGTATAAACACTCTCTCAAACATACACACTAACACACTCACTCACTCAAACACGTACACTCACGCACTCTTGCTCACACACAAACATACAGACTCTTGTACGACATCCGGCACATAATAATAACATATACTCGTACATACAAATGTTGAAATTATGCCAGTTCTATACTCGAAAGATTTAAATACTAATACCGGTGCCAATTATGGTTTCGCTCTAACTAAACTTAATTTGACAGCACAATAATGATACTATCCTTGACCCACCTTGAAGTAAAATAGAGGCAACAATAATTTTATTGCTGTCAACTTGTTTAGTTAAAGCGAGTATAAAATCAGCACCATTGGCTAAGTTACTTACACACAGACAATTAAATCCAATAATGAGTTAATTGAGAAATGAAAATATGAAAGTGAGTATTATGACTATGTAACTACCCCATATCTGAGACGACACATTATTCTTGCGTATAAAAGACACAACAATTTTGACATAATATTGTATCTATTATACATTCCACACACACCCCTACTGTCGGCACACAAAGACATCACACACAGATTGGAGTAACATTGTTCTTTTTATATACTTCTTTGGGTTTACTTTGATTCCGTTTGAGTAAACTATAATTGGCTTGTTTTGGTTTTGAGCGTAGTTTTTATAGATCGATGACGTCATCATAACTGATATGGTCTAAAAATCATTGTGCATGTTCGATTCCATTCCATTCTCAAATATCGAAAATAGCTTTTCTATCGATAGCATGTCACTTTTATCCATTATATCCATTAGTACATTAAGCACCAACTACTTCATCGTCATTATGTTTGTTATGTAATGAAAAAAATGCTTCTGCCGTTATTTTGTACACGTTTGTGTTATTTGACTTTATAGTCCAGTCAAGGAAGGAGATGTAGAGTGCGTGAGCAGATACCTAAGCGATTGCTTCAGAATTTGTTTTTGGAAGGGTATGTGTGCCCATATTAAAAATATTTTTTTGAATATTTTAACATTTCGGTTCGGAAACGGTTAGAATTTGCAAAAAAAATACAGAAAAGTTTTAGATGATTTTATAAACTTCCATTAATTGATGGAAAATGTTCCACTATGACGAACCGTTTTCAATATAAAAGTGGAAACTAGAAAATTGGGACCTTTTCCCCCCTTCCTTCCTCCGGCTACTACGGCACTCGTCATGACTTTTTCCATGTTCACACCGTAAGCACCCTAACAAGTTTCTGAAGGAATCGCTTAGGTATCTGCTCACCCAATCTACTCCCCCTTGTTTCCATGGCCATTCGTTGACTGGACGAACTAAACATAACTCAACTTTGTGAACTATTTTGCTAAATGTGTGCTATGTTTTTTGTCAACAATATTATAATTTTTAGATAACGTAGTAGTATTGAATGATATTATTTCTTACAGTTACATGTGTAAATTCGTTTTAACTGTTTTTCGTTTATTACTTTCTGTATCGCTATTGTTTCTGGAAAGTATAAGTATATCTTTTTTTCTGGTTTTTCATATGCTATGTTTTCATATTTTTGGTTTCAGTGTTTATTAATTTGTCATTACTAATTTATTGGCTACTCAAACTCTTTTTTGAAAAGATGATGTACCAACAAATTAGTTTATATGAGCCGTTGATAAATCTGTGCGAGGTGTTGATACGATACTGATTCGTATTTGGTAGAAAAAGGAACCATTATATTTTTAAAAGAACAGAAAACATCGCGTGAATTTCTTTAACATTGCTGTCGGATGTTAAAGAAATAAATGTAAAGTTTAAAACTTAAGACTTATGTTTAGAGGTTTCCATATTAGGTTGTATAGCAAGGAATCCCTTTGAATAGTTTAGCAATAAACGTCAAGTAGCAGCTATCTCAAAAATTAACTATGAACTCGACCAACTTAGCACAGCTTTACTCAGTCAGCTCAATTAATAGTGTTTGCAAATTAGTTATTTTGTTACATGAGAGAAACATCAAAATGTATGTGCTATGCTTTCTCTCATTCGATCTCTCTATCATTGAAAAACTTATTTGGCGAAAGAGATCGTTCAAACATAAATGTTGAGCTTTTTCACCCCATCTACACTCACATCCGAACATAAATACGGATGTAATACACAAATACGCAACAATCTTTTGTCGCTCTGTCGATTCTAACTTTAAATTATTTGCGAATGCAGTAACAATAATAATCATGGCATAGCATTTGATAATACAACGCATTAAGAGGGAACGCGGGGTGCACTTTTCCATACAAATGTATTCCGCCGTTTGCTCCCTGAAAAATGATTCTAGAGCAAAATTTGTTTCTATAAAAAATCAAGGTCTGCTGTAGCTACCATTGCGATACCATACCAATTGCAACAATAAATATAAGCATTCTCTTCTCCTCATTAAGATTTTTGAAGTGTCATATTTCTATTTGTAATTGGTTTGTCAAACAAAGCAAATGATAGGGGCGTAGCTACAGCAGAGCTTGATTTTTTGTAGAAATATTTTTTTCTCTAGAAGCATTTTCCAGGAAGGAAACGGGGGAATACATTTGTATGGAAAAGTGCACCCGCGTTCCCTCTTAATAATGCTACCATCTGTGATAGCCTTACAATTGACTGTCGAAGTTAGAACCGAACCGACTGAGCGACAAATTACTATCGCGTTTTTGACGTATTGTATCCTCTATGTTCGGGGTATTTACGAATGCGGTGAAAGAGTGTAACATTTAAGTTTGGAACATCTCTGTCTATAGATATATAATGTTGATGAATATACAGCTTCACCATTGCCATCGCCGGTAAAGTCCCCGGCGCGAACGCCAATCGCCCCGGTAGCTAGTGGCCCCAAAGGGCCGTGCTGCACTGCTCTCTACGACTTCGATGCTGAAAACCAGGGCGAGCTGGGATTCAAGGTCAGAATAATTAAATTACTATAGGAAAATAAGTTTTAAAAAAAAAAATTAAATAAAATTAAATTATCTTTTCCTAGCGCAGATGTTGGTAAGTACTTATATAACTTGAACTATTTTCTTTACTCGTAAATATCTTCTAAAAAAAACCAATTTTAAATTGTATTGATTCTCTAACATTAGTAAAGTTCTACCTTCTGTAATTCATATACCTTTAGTCATCGATATAAAAAGGCAGATATGGTACCCCGCTCCTCAATGTGGACCGTATGAATTAGGTTCGGGAACGTAATTTCAGCTTAGTCACAATTTAACTGGCGTTTGTGTAGCACGTACAGACCTACATGTGCAATTATCGCAGATCCATTTAAATAATTAGCAACAATACCCACCTCTGTTCTTCATGCACATGAAGCTCGACATTATAAATTTGTGTTTTCATGTAGTTGTTTCTAGATCCATTATGTTTAAGTGGCATAAGAGTGAGTACCGCATCTACCTTTTTATATCGATGCCTTTAGTAAAATATTGTTGATCTAGGTTTAGAGCGAGTCCGTCGCTCTTCATATGGAACCCACGATTAGAGCGCGTCGATCACAACGATGCAAATACAAAATATCTCTATTGATATAATTTCTGATACATGTATTTTGAATCCATAGGCTCGATCTTACGCGTAATCTCGCGAAAGGTGAATTACAGCCGTTTATTCAATTATTATAAACTAGTAGCCCCTCGCGGTTTCACCCGCGTAGTTCCCGTACCCGTGAGAATACGGGGATAAAATATAGCCTATGTTATTCACTGATAATGTAGCTTTCCATTACTGAAATCGGTCCAGTAGTTTTTGAGTTAAATCGATACAAACAATCAAACAAATAAAAATCAAATCTTCTTTATCATATTAGTTAAATGTCAAAGATTGTGTGTTTGTTCCCCAATCATGCAAACACGACTGAGCGGTATACGAAAGGTTCGGTTGTACGAAAGGCACGCAAATAGTTTAAAGCTTGAATTGACTCAACAGCAAGTAATAAATAAATTATTTGTTGTCAGGAGAACGACGTAATCACGCTGATTAGCAAAGTGGACGACAATTGGTTCGAGGGCCAGGTGCACGGCAAGACCGGATACTTCCCCATTAGCTACGTCCAGGTCACCGTACCCTTGCCTAACATGTAGACTCCTCTCACATACTCACGTGGAATGTAACGCTACTTCGTACATAACCTTTATCAAACATCATACGTTCCGTTTATGGAGATTGACACTTTGACTAACAGCACAGCATTTGAGAACCCCGTTGGCGTAGACTGCGTAGAGGATAGATGGCTTTGATTTTTAAGCGAGAGTCGCCGGCTCAAATCCTAGAAAGAGTGTTCGTTTGCAGGTGTTGGAGCATATTATATCGATGTTCCGCATGACCAAAAAGTAGCTTATCACCTTCAAGGAGAAAATCTGCCTATACCTTACGGTGTTTCGGCAGCACATAGCCCTTGAGAGTCACAGTATTCTAGGGCTAGCGTGTTTACCTTCGGCCATATCATCGCTTACCGCCAAGAGAAATATTAATCAAACTCTAGCCTATTAAATTTAGAAAAAAAAACTTTATAAAAGTCCTTATAAAACAAATTTATATCGCTAAAAATGATCTAAATTGAAATAACAGAGATGGAGATATAGTGCCTCTATTTTCAATTCCTATAAACTACATATTTGTTAGGAAACATACAAAGTTGCGTTACACTCCACACTTACATTTATCCAGCTGTTATCGACTTCACTATTTTACAGTATTACCTATGTAAATTGGTAATATGAATTCGTGTCGAAAGCTCAATGTTTTGAACTGGTTCGTTTTATTACATTATACCCTGTAAATGAATTATGTAATAACTATTTATTTTATCAAACGTACCAAAATCTGGTCTTCCAGATATATTACAATCTGCCTCTGCAAAAGCAAAAATATAATTTGATTTGTCATAAATCTTTAAACAAATACAAAAAATATTGAAGAAATAAATCATTCAATTTATCTTTTAATCTGTACAAAAATATTGATGTCAAATATAGAATTATATTTATTATATATATACTTAAGTAGTGTTTCATTATTAATCGAATTCTTTTTTTTATTACATTGACCATACAACTTTTACATGTAATTTATTTTAATGAATTTCTGAATTTATTTACTATTATTAATTGCCAAATTATAAAGACGTAATGTTAGGTTGATTTAATATAGTCAATGTTGTCATGTTGCCATTTCACTTTGTGGTGATGAGTATGAATGTATAAAGACAGATTTATTTTGTCGGAGGCGTTTTAAAGCTCACTTAATGCTGTTAATTTTGGCACTTTAAGTCATGGCTTCATCGACACACACACACGTAGGATGAAGCTTAAGAACTATAAATTGATACAACCAATAATCATACGGTCTGTCTCTTTCTGACTAGTAATTTCAAATGCAACAGAAAGAGACAAACGCATGTGTGGACATGGGGCATAAATCTCAAAATATTATAGTGTGTAAAAACAGTGGCGCCACGACAAAATAGAATTGTCAAGCTGTAAAATATTATGAATTTCATGAGTTGGGAGCAAATAGTTAATTTTAATTTAGTTTTATTTAGTTGGATCACTCAGATACGAGCGTGACGTGCGCGTTGTAAGGCGGTCCCTACACCTACAATAACATTGTACAATACTTTGTTAATATTGAACCAGCGCTCAAATATCAATTAAAGTAGCGCAATAACATAAGCGTCAATATTTCCGCGTGAACACAGCTTGCTCAAATATTGCGTAACACTGGTCATCCACGGTGAAATGGAAAATATGATGCAATAAATATTAAAGTTGCTCAAACTTTCGTTCAATCATGTGCAATCTTCAATGTTTACCCTCACCGGAAAAATATTGCGAAATTCTTGATATTGAGTAATTTTATTGTACGTTTTGGGTCCGCCTAATATCAAAGGGCAAATGTGCTCTATAAAAACAGTATATTATGTTTATCTACTATATCGCAGTGTTACTGTGTAAATAATACTTATATAAATGTCGTATATTATTTGTCACTATGTTTTGACACATTTAGAAACTATTATTATTATAATAAGTACTCAAATGCATCAAAATAGCTATTATAAAGTAAGCAAACAAACTGCAAATTTAAAATCATATCTAAAATATTCAAGAAACACTTAATTTTCTACAGAAGATTTACTATTCGACTAATACATATTATGCATTTTGGATCTATTGTGTCAATTCAAGTACGATTGCTTTATTGTGCGTATGTTACTGTTTTTATGAAGTATCACCCCTGCTGAGTATATAGCGAGTAAGATATTGAAATTGAAAGCTCCACTTGAGATTGTTGTACGTTGTATGGCTTAAAGGCTAGGGCAGCATCAATTCAGAATGGTGATATTTTAAAAATAAAATTGTGTGTCTATTTTTGTAGATGCGCTCCGTTATCTATTTATAATATCCATCCGGAAACGTAGCGTCTTATGTTAAACATCGTTGTTCACGGCACATTCATCGTACTAGGAATATTTGTATAGTTTACATATGAGATTAGAAACATTTAGGCCTAGTTTCACCGCATTCTGATAAAGTTTCCGATTATAATTATCTAACAGACAATGCCATTAAAAAATATGTCAAAAATCTGCCAGATAAGTTCTAATAGGCTTATCAGCAACCTGTGAAACTTGCCCTTATAGTTATATCTTTGCGGGTAATTTATTTATCTAAATGGAGAATGTATACATTGTAACGTATAATAAAAAGTAATATGTAATGAATTTGGACGGAAGAGTATGTTGTTATAATCTTGCCAGGGATCCATGGCGTTTAATGTTCGGTGTGTTATTGGCAAGCTAAATATAAATATATATATTATATTACGTCATTGTGATAACTATAGATATCATGCTATCGGTGCGTCCTCCTACAACTATGATATAGTTTAGCCTGTTTAATTCATCTGTTAATATATTTTTTACATAGCGTAACGCGTCTTGTTTCGAGACATATTTTAGTGTATTAGTTATATTTTAATGCATAATTGATACCAAAAATCATTAGTAATTTTACATGGCCTCTATTCAATAGTATCGTTAATGTAATGCACTTACGCTAAGATCTTTAAAATCGTCATTTGTGTAATTATCTTTGTCCAATATCGGTGTTGCAGTAATATTGAACATAATTTGTAATCATGTAGTCGGGCCCATTCGTAATCACATTCTGGCATACAAAGGACAATACCTAGTTCTAATGTTAGTCGTATGTAAGCTCATAAAGTAATCGTTCAATCTTCAAGTGTCTCTTAATATAAGTATTTTGAGTAATACAATCGATGTTATTAATCACGTTTCAATGTTTCGATGCGAGAGATGCGAGGAGTTTCGTTCGTCGCTTCAACTCATTCATACAATTTAATTGTACGCCTAAACTTCACTGTCCTATTGAATTTAGACTGTTGTTGTTTTAAAAATGTTTTCTAACGGCTTGTGGAAGTGAAAGTAATGAGAGGACATATTTTATAGAGCAATTTACTGTTGGTAAAGAGTTACGGTCACGCTAGTGTAGGAACACTGGTTTGCTAAATAATGAAGCTTGTCGCCGATACACGAGACTAAATAAGGTAAGGTGTATTCATCGATTAAGTAAATGGCGTTCTAGCCTCAAGGGAACCGCTGAGATGTCTGTGCGTCTTAACTTAGCTAATTCCTTGCCCTGGATGGGCATGGTATTGGATATAGTGCAAAAGATGTATTTAACATCAAAATATCACGAAGGTTTTGTGTTAGGGCCAAATGAATAAAGTGGACAAAGGTAAATGGTAAAAGAGACAAAGGTAAAAGGTTGATATTAAGTTTTTTTCCATAAGCTAAAACAATGTATACCTAGGTACCTAATTGTCGATTTCAACATTTTTTTGTGTTAATACATACGTCTGTCTGTCTCATAGTCTTTGCTAATGCAAAGACGAAACTCAAGTAATGCTAACACTTTATTCGAAACCTAAGATCGGATCGAGCAATCATTTGATATCATCCCACCGAGATGGCAGTGGTCAGCAGAGAAGCTGCGATCAGTTTGTCAAATATTTGAAAACTTCATCTTCATAATTATTAAAATAAAAATACCTATAGAGTACCACTTGAGATACTCGAAAAGTGTCGTTTACTAACGACGTCCTTCTCATGGCGATACTATTTGTTTTCTTTAACCATTTGGCCCTAATACCACAGAAAAAGAGACTAAGGGCCAATTTTACCGGTTCCTGATAGTTCTTGTAGGAACATATCTGACAGATTTTTGACAGCTTTTATGTTTCGGTGTAAAAAAAACTATCTTGAACTGGAATCAGGCACCGAGGAAACTGGCCCTTAGACCTTTTTTTTTCTGAAAGTGTTCCTTGAGCTATGTACCTAATTTTTGGAGTGTGTGAGATTTAAAAGCTCGCGTGACGGCACTAAGCAGCATTATTCAAAGAATTATTAGCGCACTAAAGTATAGAGAGTAAAGTTTGTACCAGGTGTGATAATACCTAATATTGGCTCTCAAATATTTTGCTATCGACACAGACGACTGTCTGCTAGAATTACGATGTATTATCCTTGTTCACGTTACTGTAATCATAACGTTACTCTAATTTCATAGAATAATTGACGATTGACGAGATGTAATGCAAATATCATTTATTTGTATTAAAATTTATCCCAAAACTTATTGCTCGTTTTCGCCTCCTAATAAAATGTTAACAATTAAACATTATTTGTTGTTTGATTTTAAGATATTATGCATACTTGAATAATCCCTTACATATTATATGTACGTAGGTATACTCGTATGTTATGTACAGTATTGAAATTAAACAATGAAACATTCGACAAGAGAGAGACATTCCACACTTTAATGAGGGCTATTGATTGTTGACGCACATTTCTACTTAGCTTTTAAGCAGGGAAATATTAATATTTCACGATTGAATAAATGACAAAGCGATGGGCCTACACTAGACGGACTAGTCGATAAGATTTCCTATTTAAAATATTTGTCTAGCGCATGCTGTGATCTGTCCTTTGATCCTACCTGCGAATGTTAGACGCAAACATTTCACCAAATCGGTCAAGCCATCTTGCAGATGTGCCCAGGAGATGGGAGCTGACTACCTACATTAACATTTATTATAGACTATAATAGTAGCTAAAGTCGGCAAGACCATGCGTAGCAATTTTAAAAGATGTAGTCATCTTCAGTGCTGGTACGCGTAGTATTTATATTCTCTTTGCTGCTACGCATAGGTCACCATTCCTCACACCTGTTCAAGAGACTTGAAACAGATTCAAAATATCGTTATTTTTGTCTTACCTAATATAAGAGCAGAAGAAGATGATGCAATCCTACACAAGTCGTAAGTATATCAACATCTCTTTCAAAGACTGAAATAATAATACATTACTGGACAATACCGCAATGACATTACCTCGTAAAGTTCCTATATATGAGATGTAAGGTATGTAGTATGTACCTACGTGAGGACTGAAGACCACACTCGAAATTTACAATAAGTATAAATAGTCGAGGACTTGGGAGCATCTTGGAATATGTAGTTGTAATGTAAAAAAAAATTACAAAAGGTTCACAGTCCTCGAATGCTTATTACTTAGGTATAGATATATAGATTAAAAGTGAAAATATGTTTTTGCAAGACTAAGAATGTTTGTCCACAGCAACGGCACCGGGACGTCACCGGCACCGAAATTTTTTCGGGCCGATTTGAAAATGATGTGCCGGCGATCTTTTGTCCACCGGCACCGATGGTTCTGTTTCTTCTAGCTGTCATGCGTGGCAGATGCGTTTCCATAGAAATAAAACAAACAACCTCAGACAAAAAAACAATAACCAATTGAACGGCGCCGGGCGCCGGCAGTGTGTGGACAATTTGGCCGAGTTTGGCCCTAATACCACAGGCCAATTTCACCGGTTCCTGATAGCTCTCGTAGGAACTTATTTGACAGATTTTATATGGCGCCTGCGCCAACTGTCAGATAAGATAACTATTCAAATCGCGAGTGAATAGGTATCTTCTGGGTAAGCTCCATCATCGATCGCATCATCACTTAAGAGCAAGCTTGGAGTGCAGTTTTCCATACAAATGTATTCCCCCGTTTCCTCCCTGGAAAATGCTTTTAGATTAAAATTTGTTTTTTATAAATAGGGGATGAATGTTTATATGGAAATATGTAAGGTTTATGTGAATGTTCTGCTCAACGGATTTAAATTAAATTTGGCACACAGATAGTCTAGAGCCTGAGAAAGGACACAAGTCTTCTTTTTAATGCGAAAAGAGGGTTGTGAAGGGTTAAAAGGGGGGATGAAAAGTTGTATGGAAGTATCGTTATTTTTGAAGCTAGAAGCTTGAAACTTATTTTTTAGGCTGTTGATTCGATATAAATAAATATTACATCCAAAGTGTGTGAGGGGGAAGGGGGAGGGTAGGGAGAGTGGAAGGGGAAGGTAGGGGGAGTGGATGGGGAGGGGAGGTGGAGTGGTGGGGAGGGGAGGGGAGGGGGAGTTGTGGTGGAGGGGAGAGGGAGGGGATGTGGTAGTGAGAGGGAGTTACGGTGGAGGGGAGGGGGAAGGGGGAGGATAGGGTAAGATAGGGGAAAGGGAGGGGATGTGGGAGTGAGGGAAGGGGGGATTAGCATGGCGTGGTAGGGTGTGGTGTAGCTGGGATACATATGACTTATAAGTTCATGCTACCCAAAGACACTATTCCACGCGGACGAAGTCGCGGGCACAGCTAGTGTAAAATATTTGTCTAGTGCATGCTGTGGTCTGTCCTTTGATAGCTACCTGTGAATGTTAGACGCAAACATTTCACCAAATCGGTCAAGCCATCTTGCAGATGTGCCCAGGAGATGGGAGCTGATTATCTACCTAACCTACATTTTTATAGTAGCTTGTACTATTCATTATTCTGTGGTAGTTGGTAAAGTCGGCAAGACCATGCGTAGCAATTTTAAAGATGTAGTCGTCTTTAGTGCTGCTACGTGTAGTATTTATATTCTCTTTACACCTTACACTCTTACACCTGTTCAAGAGACTTAAACAGATTCAAAATATCGTTATTTTTGTCTTACATAATATAAGAGCAGAAGAAGATGCTGCAATCCTACACAAGTCGTAAGTAAGTATATCAGCATCTCTTTCAAAGACTGAAATAAGAATACATTACTAGACAATACCGCAATGACATTACCTGGTAAAAGTAAAGTTCCTATACAGTGTGGAAATTAAACTCAGGCCCTGGAGGGAAACTACTTTAAATCCTTAAGCTAGCTCATTTTACTTAAAGGAGACATTCCTTTATATTTGAAAAGAAACAAATCTGCATTAAAAGATTTTTTTAAACTCGCTTGCTTCGCCCGGGACTCGAACCAACTAAAATTTAAAAAAATAAACACTATTTATTTTATTAAACTAATCGGTAGTATTAATATTCAGGATAAAGTTTCTCTAAAAAATGTTTGGTTACTGTTCACTTTTAACAAGTAAAAGACACGTAACAGTTCTGTTATCTCTCCAACACTCAAAGACTTCGTATGAAGTACACGCTTGCTAATTTATCGTTAAGTACCTTGTTGAAATCTTCGATAAGAAAATTGTTCAATGGTGGTAATACCTCTATGCACATTTCCTTCTTACATGATCCGAGGCGTTCAGTGGAGAAGTTTAAAAATGGAACGTTTGACTTTGTTTGCAATGCGGGACTTAGATGGCCTGCAAGAAGTCCAGACCTGACGCCCATGGACTTCTTTTTATGGGGTCATGCAAAAAATGTTGTTTATGAAACTTGCTATGAAACCGTTCAAGAGCTAAGGATTGCGATAGAAAATGTTATTAGGGGCATACACCACAACACTTTGCTGAAGGCTACAAGAAATGAATTTCAACGGCGACTAATGTTGTGTAGCCGGAACGACGGGGCTCATTTCGAACAATTTATCAGTTAAATAATTTAAGTGTTACAAAATTGATAGTAAAATAAAGTTGATGTTAGATTTAACGATTATTTTTATTTTTAAGACCTAATGTTTGTTAGAGAAACTTTATCCTGAATATTAATACTACCGATTAGTATATTAAAATAAAGAGTGTTTATTTTTTTTAATTTTAGTTGGTTCGAGTCCCGGGCGAAGCAAGCGAGTTTTAAAAAATCTTTTAATGCAGATTTGTTTCTTTTCAAAAATAAAGGAATGTCTCCTTTAAGTAAAATGAGCTAGCTTAAGGATACTGTATATATATAGAAGTGCCCCGCGGCTTCGCCCACGTTAAAGACTTCTTTTATTTATACTTAAAACTTTTATTTTGTAAAAATCTTTCTATCATAAAATACATCAAAAAAGTAAAAGCCAAATCGGTTCACCCGTTTTCAAGTTATTGCGTGATTAAGGAAATAAACTGGCCAAGTGCAAGTCGGACTCGCACTCGTAGGGTTCCGTACCACACTACAGTATTTTATAAGATCGAGCAAAAAACACCACTATCATTTTTCGCCAGCAAAAAATAATAATTAATAAACATTTCGTTTCTTATAACGCCATCTAACGTCTAACAAAGGTGTTAGGGGTCGACATTTCAATATAACGCCATCTATGGGACGTTTACCTAACCTATGAGCGTTCATAGATGGCGTGAAATGCCGAAAAAAACACGTTTCTTGTATGGGGACCCTCTGTTATCTTTCACTTTATTCTGTTTTTAGTATTTTTTGTTATAGCGGCAACAGATATACGTCATCTGTGAAAATTTCAACTGTCTAACTTTCACGGTTCATGAGATACAGCTTGACGGCAGACTGACAGCGGAGTCTCAGTAATAGGGTTCCGTTGGTACCCTTTGGGTACGGAACCCTAAAAAGGGATTCATATTTAAAAAAACCCGAAAAAACATATTGATTTTCATACTTTTTTACCAACCCCTTGCAAAAATCCTGTAACACGTATTTACTTATTTATTTATAGAAGTACTTCAGTAAATCTATAAGTTTATATATATATATATATATATATATATATATATATATATATATATATATATATATATATATATAATTAAAAGTAATAAGTAATATCCGGGGTTTTTAGAAAATCCTTTCTAAGCGGATACCTACGTCATAACAACTATCTGCATTCTTAATTTCAGCGCAATCCGAAACAATATTGATTTTCAGACTTTGTTACCCCACTTCACCCTCTTAGGGTGGCATTTAGAAAAAGCCTGAAACTCGTATTTACTTATTTATTTACAGAAGTACTTGTGTGAAATGTCAAATAAAATAACTATCCAAACTTTGAATCCCCGCTAATCCCCCCCAAAAGAGTAAATTTTGAAAAATCCTTTCTTAGCGAATACCTACGTCAAAATAACTACCTACATGCCAAATTTCAGCGCAATCCAAAACAATATTGATTTCAGACTTTGTTTCCCCACTTCACCCTTTTAGACGTGGCATTTCGAAAAAGCCTGAAACACATATTTACCCTTTTATTTACTGAAGTACTTTTGCGAAGTTTCGAATAGAAAAGATTATCTTATCTTGTTTCTCTATAAAAACTTTGAACCCCTGTTTCATCTCCTTCTGGTGTGAATTTTGGAAAATCCTTTCTTAACAGATACTAACGTCATCATAACTACCTGCATGCCAAATTTCAGCGCAATCTAAAAAAATATTGATTCACACTTTGTTACCCCATTTCACCCTCTCAGGGGTTGAATTTCGAAAAAGCCTGAAACACGTTATTACTTTTTTTTACTGAAGCACTTGTGTGAAGTTTCGAATAGAAAAACTATCTAATCTTGTTTCTCCATACAAAATTTGAACCCCCGTTTCATCCCCTTCAGGGTTGAATTTTAGAAAATCATTTCTCAGAGGGAACTTGCGTCGTAATCTGTCGTAATCTGCACGGTTTTTTTTCATTTGTTTTCAGACTTTGTTACCCCATTTCACCCTTTTAGGGGTGGAATTTTGAAAAAGCCTGAAACACGTATTTACTTATTTTTTTACTGAAGCACTTGTGTGAAGTTTCGAATAGAAAAGACTATCTAATCTTGTTTCCCCATACAAACTTTGAACCCCCATTTTATCCTTTAAAGGGGTAAACATTTTGGAAAATCCTTTCTTAGTACACCCTTACGTACTAAGACAAATATACCCTCCAAATTTGAAGTCTCTACGACCAGCGGTTTAGGCTGTGCGTTGTCTGTCAGTCAGTCAGTATGTCAGGACAAAGATTCTTATGGTATTAGATGTAAGGTATGTAGTATGTACCTACGTGAACACCACACTCGAAATTTACAATAAGTATAAATAGTCGAGGACTTGGGAGCATCTTGGAATATGTAGTTGTAGTGTAAAAAGAAATTACAAAAGGTTCAGTCCTCAAATCCTTATTACTTAGGTATAGATTAAAAGTGAAAATACGTTTTTGCAAGACTAATGGTGGTACGATTTTCACACTGAACTATGTATGTCGTTTAAAAACTAAAAGAACCGACTTCAAACGTAGCGCTAGTCAAAGTAGCCAGTAGACGTAGTAACTATTACATAATCTGTGCCAGTAGTTAGTAGTACGAGTAAGTCGTCGAGATAAGTAAATGCGTCGTAATACAAATGTTGATATATTAAAAACGGCTCTGGCGATTTCGTTAAAATTTAAAGGGGACCACCTGGGAAAGGTACTCTTTGAAACAAAAATAATAATTTTCCAAATCGGTTCAGGCATCTTCGGGTAATCGGTGAACATACATTAAAAAAAAAGAAGATTCCGACGAATTAAGAACCTCCTCCTTTTTTGTGAAGTCGGTTAAAAATTAGATTAAATGTACCTTAACGTTTGTAGAGTTCCGTAGCCGAATGGCAATAAACGGAACCCTTATAGATTCGTCATGTCTGTCCGTATGTCACAGCCACTATATTCTAACTTTTTTATCTATTCTAATCAAAAAACAATTTTTCATCAAACCTATACGTGCGGGGTACTATTATTTATTCTTTGGCGGGGTGTCTATAGATAGGTATTTATTAATAATTTGAGATCGTTTATAATTTAAGACTGTTTAAAAAACTAAAAGAATCGACTTCAAACGTCGCGCTAGCACAGAATAATGAATAGTACGCGCTAGTCAAAGTTATAGCCAGTAGACTTAGTAACTATTATATAATCTGTGCCAGTAGTTAGTAGTATGTCGTCGAGGTAAGTAAATGAATCGTAATACATATGTTGATATATTAATAATATCGTTTAAAAACTAAAAAAGAACCGACTTTATCTTAATATCTCTGGAGATACTTATCAGACCTCGGTAAAATTACCATGGTACCACACTTGGGATATTTCCTTTCCAACAAAAAAGAAAAATTAAAATCGGTTCATAAATGACGAAGTTATCCACGAACAAACAAAATATATATATATATACGGTCGAATTGAGAAACCTCCGCCTTTTTTTGAAGTCGGTTAAAACGGCTCTGCCGCTTTCGTTAAAATTTAAATGGAACCACCTGGGAAGGGTACCCATTGAAACAAAAATATAATTTTTCAAATCGGTTCAGGCATCTTCGAGTAATCGGTGAACATACATAAAAAAAAGATACCGACGAATTGAGACCCTCCTCCTTTTTTGTGAAGTCAGTTAAAAATGACATTGAGGTTCCTAAAACCATTTTTTTAAAGTCTATGATTTGAATAATAGACAGTACACTTCTAAATGTGCCTCTAAAGTGGTAAAATGGGTGTCCCCTCCGCCCCTCTAACTTTTTAAGTAAGGGAGTTAAATATCTAAACAAATATATGCTGTAGATCTCACTAAACACTTTCAACGAAAATTGGTTTGAACGAGATAATCAGCAGTTTTTGAGATATAGCAACTGCAAATATAACTTTGTTTTTCATACAAACACTATTAAAATCAAAGTAAATTTTTTGCTGACGAAAAATTTTAAATTTATAAAATACTTTCTTGTGTTACGGAACCCTACGAGTGCGAGTCCGACTTGCACTTGGCCAGTCCTAAGTTATTAGTACCAGACTCAAGGCTAGTTTCACCAGTTCCTGATAGATGATAGATCGCATCTCTTAGCAATTTAGGAACTTATCTGCTAGATAAACTAAAACTTATAGAAGTTATCCGTAAATATCTGAAAGTTTATTATGAACCTGTGAAATTAGCCTTATGGAAATCTATCACCAGTTCCTGATAATTATTTGAAATAGGAAACGCCAGTACCCGCCACCTACAAGATGTAGTTTATTGAGCAAAGAACTATCTGAAACTATATCAGGAACCGGTGAAACTGGCCCTTAGGCTATCATGGCAGGGACTATCAGTAACCAGTGGAACTGGGTTTAGGCCCAGTTCCTTAACTATAAATTAAGTATCTCTCGAAAATTTCCTTTGCCCCCTGTGGCCAATAACTACAAACTAATAAATACTGTAAATAAAAAATCTGATACCTTTGGATTCTTGATGGAACTACAATTTAATTTATAGTCTGATACCAAAAATAAATACTGCAAATACATAATCTGAATTACCCCTAAATAATACCTTGGATTCTTGATGGAACTACAATTTTATACTAAGCCTGACATAATGAAAAGGAAAGAAATACAAAATATAAATCAGAATCTACTATTTATTGAGATTGAATGGAATGAATACACCAGCAAGTTTGAATAACAAAGTTTTCAAGTACGATTGCTACAGATCTAGGTTAAAGATATTAGTTTCCTCCACGAAGACGAAGGACCAAATGCAGTGTGGACTCCTTTTGAATATTGTAGTCGGAGAGGGTTCGGCCATCCTCAAGCTGCTTTCCAGCAAAGATAAGACGCTGCTGGTCTGGAGGGATTCCCTCCTTATCTTGGATCTTTGCCTTAACATTTTCAATAGTGTCTGAGGCTTCAACTTCCAGTGTTATAGTCTTGCCAGTGAGGGTTTTCACAAAAATTTGCATTCCTCCTCTAAGACGCAGGACTAGATGTAGGGTAGACTCTTTTTGGATATTGTAGTCTGAAAGAGTGCGTCCATCTTCCAGCTGCTTGCCAGCAAAGATAAGACGCTGCTGGTCTGGGGGGATTCCCTCCTTATCCTGGATCTTTGCTTTAACATTTTCAATAGTGTCTGAGGCTTCAACTTCCAATGTAATAGTCTTGCCAGTGAGGGTTTTCACAAAAATCTGCATTCCACCTCTGAGACGCAAGACAAGATGAAGGGTAGACTCTTTTTGGATGTTGTAGTCTGAAAGAGTGCGTCCATCTTCCAACTGCTTGCCAGCGAAGATAAGACGCTGCTGGTCAGGTGGGATTCCCTCCTTATCCTGGATCTTGGCCTTCACATTTTCAATAGTGTCTGAGGCTTCAACTTCCAGTGTGATTGTTTTTCCAGTCAGTGTCTTAACAAAGATCTGCATTCCACCTCTAAGACGCAGGACCAAATGAAGGGTGGACTCCTTCTGGATGTTATAATCGGAAAGAGTGCGCCCATCTTCCAGCTGCTTGCCAGCAAAGATAAGACGCTGCTGGTCTGGGGGGATTCCCTCCTTATCCTGGATCTTTGCCTTCACATTTTCAATAGTGTCTGAGGCTTCAACTTCCAATGTAATAGTCTTGCCAGTGAGGGTTTTCACAAAAATCTGCATTCCACCTCTGAGACGCAAGACAAGATGAAGGGTAGACTCTTTTTGGATGTTGTAGTCTGAAAGAGTGCGTCCATCTTCCAACTGCTTGCCAGCGAAGATAAGACGCTGCTGGTCAGGTGGGATTCCCTCCTTATCCTGGATCTTGGCCTTCACATTTTCAATAGTGTCTGAGGCTTCAACTTCCAGTGTGATCGTTTTTCCAGTCAGTGTCTTAACAAAGATCTGCATTCCACCTCTAAGACGCAGGACCAAATGAAGGGTGGACTCCTTCTGGATGTTATAATCGGAAAGAGTGCGCCCATCTTCCAGCTGCTTGCCAGCAAAGATAAGACGCTGCTGGTCTGGGGGGATTCCCTCCTTATCCTGGATCTTTGCCTTCACATTTTCAATAGTGTCTGAGGCTTCAACTTCCAATGTAATAGTCTTGCCAGTGAGGGTTTTCACAAAAATTTGCATTCCTCCTCTAAGACGCAGGACCAGATGTAGGGTAGACTCTTTTTGGATATTGTAGTCTGAAAGAGTGCGCCCATCTTCCAGCTGCTTGCCAGCAAAGATAAGACGCTGCTGGTCTGGTGGGATTCCCTCCTTATCCTGGATCTTGGCCTTCACATTTTCAATAGTGTCTGAGGCTTCAACTTCTAGTGTGATGGTTTTCCCTGTCAGCGTCTTGACAAAGATCTGCATTCCACCTCTAAGACGCAGGACCAAATGAAGGGTGGACTCCTTCTGGATGTTATAATCGGAAAGAGTGCGCCCATCTTCCAGCTGCTTGCCAGCAAAGATAAGACGCTGCTGGTCTGGGGGGATTCCCTCCTTATCCTGGATCTTGGCCTTCACATTTTCAATAGTGTCTGAGGCTTCAACTTCCAGTGTGATCGTTTTTCCAGTCAGTGTCTTAACAAAGATCTGCATTCCACCTCTAAGACGCAGGACCAAATGAAGGGTGGACTCTTTTTGGATGTTGTAGTCTGAAAGAGTGCGTCCATCTTCCAACTGCTTGCCAGCGAAGATAAGACGCTGCTGGTCAGGTGGAATTCCCTCCTTATCTTGAATCTTGGCTTTCACATTCTCAATGGTATCAGAAGCTTCAACTTCAAGTGTGATGGTTTTCCCTGTCAGTGTCTTGACGAAAATCTGCATTCCACCTCTGAGACGCAGGACCAGATGAAGAGTAGACTCCTTCTGAATATTATAATCAGAGAGTGTGCGCCCATCTTCAAGCTGCTTTCCAGCAAAGATAAGTCGTTGTTGGTCTGGAGGAATTCCTTCTTTATCTTGAATCTTCGCCTTTACATTTTCTATGGTGTCAGATGCTTCGACTTCCAAGGTTATTGTCTTTCCTGTAAGAGTCTTAACAAAAATTTGCATTCCTCCTCTAAGACGAAGAACTAAGTGAAGGGTAGACTCCTTCTGAATATTATAATCGGAGAGTGTACGCCCATCCTCAAGCTGCTTACCAGCAAAGATGAGTCTCTGCTGATCAGGAGGAATGCCCTCTTTATCTTGTATTTTAGCCTTCACATTTTCAATAGTATCTGATGCTTCAACCTCTAATGTTATAGTTTTACCTGTCAGAGTTTTGACAAAGATTTGCATACCACCTCGGAGACGCAGAACTAAATGGAGGGTAGACTCCTTCTGGATGTTGTAGTCTGAAAGGGTGCGCCCGTCTTCCAACTGCTTACCAGCAAAGATCAACCTCTGCTGGTCTGGCGGGATTCCCTCTTTGTCTTGAATCTTAGCTTTCACGTTTTCGATGGTATCAGATGCTTCAACCTCGAGCGTGATAGTCTTGCCGGTAAGGGTCTTGACGAAAATCTGCATGCCTCCACGGAGACGCAACACCAAGTGTAGGGTGGACTCCTTCTGAATGTTGTAGTCTGAAAGGGTGCGGCCGTCCTCCAGCTGCTTTCCAGCGAAGATCAGTCGCTGCTGATCGGGAGGAATGCCTTCTTTATCTTGAATCTTTGCTTTCACGTTCTCGATCGTGTCCGAGGCCTCGACTTCGAGAGTGATAGTCTTACCCGTGAGTGTCTTCACAAAAATCTGCATGATGAGATCTGTAACAATCGATAGCGAGCTTGAGGATGGAATAACTAACTGTAAATTTGGTTGGCTTTACCAGAAAATAAGATCAATCAAAAAACTACAAAGACCAAACAAAGGAACAAAGAAAGTTCGCGATCACAAAATGGCGTCGATCTAGTCGATCATGAACGACAAAGTCATATAGAAAATTGGAATTCTAGTCTACGTATTAAGTCGACGAAAAAGGTGAAATAGCGAAATACCAAGTAGAACTTACCAGTATCTATACCACTACTGTTGAACTTTAAAAATTACACTGAAAACTTAAAATATTACACAAAAATCAGCTGAACCAAGCAAAACAACCAATACGAACGTCTTTAAACGCGTGTCAGAAAATGAATGAACGAAAAATCCAACGAAACAAATGCTTTTATAGCACCACTAGGGAAGCGATCTTTTACTCGGTTCACTGGTTTAATAATCGACTAAAGTTTGGATACCATCGAGCTAGAAAACAACATCACTACATATTATAAAACAACGCTGCCGCGTCTCTCTGTCTGTTCGCGATAAACTCAAAAACCCTGAACGGATTTTCATGCAGTTTTCACCAATAGAGAGAGTGAATAATGAAAAAAGTTTAGGTTTGTAACTAGTCAAGGTTTAGTGAACTTTAGTTGAATGTTTAGTTGTGATTTGAGTGTGAGTTTATTATGAATAGTTGATGATTATTGAAGACGTTAATTCATACACGACGTAAAAAATAAAAAAAAAGTGATGTTTAGAGGGCCCGGTGGTGTAATCGGGAGAACGGTTGGCTTTGATGCCAGAGGTACCGAGTTCAAGCCACCGTGCACCAATGGATTTTTCTATCGAAAAATGTATGTGCGCTTTTCACAGAGGCCCTCCGGTGAAGGAAAACATCGTTAAGAAACCGACAACCGCATGGTGGTAGGAGACTATCCGTGCGAAGCCGGGGTGGGTCACTAGTATTTTTAGGGTTCCGTAGCTGAATGGCAAAAAGCGGAACCCTTATAAATTCGTCATGTCTGTCTGTCTGTCTGTCTGTCTGTCTGTCTGTCTGTCTGTCTGTCCGTCCGTATGTCACAGCCATTTTATTCCGAAACTGTTAGGATTACAGAATTGAAACTTGGTAGGTAGATGTATTCTGTGAACCGCTTTCCGATATTTATACAAAAATAAAAAATATAAAAGTTTAAGGGGGGCATCCCAGGCCATTTATCAAAAACAAAGTTATCTTTGCGGTCGCTATATCTCTAAAACTGCTGACTATATCTCGTTCAAACCAATTTTCTTTGTTAGTTTTTATTGAGATCTACAGCATATATTTTTTTTAGATTTTTCACTCACATACTTTAAAGGTTAGAGGGGGGACACACATTGAACCACTTTAGACGCGCCTATCTTTCAAATGATTGGCTTTGAGAAAAAATGATTTTAGGAACCTCAATGTCGTTTTTGAAGACCTATCTATAGACACCCCACACGTATAGGTTCGAAGAAAAAAAAAATATTGTTTCAGTTCCATGTATGGCATGCCCCCCCTTAAACTTTTATATTTCTTATTTTTGTATAAAAATCGGAAAGCGGTTTACAGAATACATCTACCTACCAAGTTTCAATTCTGTAGTCCTAACTGTTTCGGAATGAAATGTCTGTGACATACGGACGGACAGACAGACAGACATGACGAATCTATAAGGGTTCCGTTTTTTGCCATTTGGCTACGGAACCCTAAAAAATGTGCAAAGAAAATGGGAGCACCGCGAGATGGGCTTAATAAAATATATATATTAATTATTACAATGATTTAAATTGAGTTATATTATAATGTAATTATATAAGAATAGATAAGAAATATTGCAATTGTATTAAATTGATTTTATTATTATAATAAGTGTATTGAAGATAACAGTGAGCAATAAAAAATAAAAATAAGTAATAGTAATATAAGAAAAAACAAGGGGAAAAAAAGAAAAGAATTTGGAATACATACACACGTACACTAACGCACACAATAAAAAACAGTTACACAAAAATGTATATTATAGTATGTATATGCATGAAAGCTCAATGAAGTTAATTGCAACAAAGATTTATATTAAAACCCGCTCAAAAAGGACTCCGACCCATGTTGGACGAATATAAATAGCCGGACAAAAAAAAACTCAATTATGAAGCACAGAAAGAAATGAAAGTTAAACAATAGAAACAGTTAAAAATTTACAACAGAAATCAAACTAATATTTAAGAGAGAAATAATTAATAATACGTGGAATTGCAAAGCTAAACAAGCGAGCACGCTTTTCAAAGGCTAGGATGGCAATTGATCACAATGAAGGGTCTCGAAGGCGGCTGCTCCAGGGTGCATGGTGCGCGGGCGGTGTGTGTGCGCACCGATGTTGTATTTACTCTATGTTATGCCGTAGGTTTCCGATAAGAAAGGATTTTCAAAATTCCCTCCTTAAAGGGACGACACGAGGGTTCAACATTTGTATGGAAAAACAAGATTAAATAGTCTTTTTTATTCAAAACTTCACACAAGTACTTCTGTAAATAAACAAGTAACACTAGGTAGGTAACAAAGTCTGAAAATCAATTTGGTTTTTTGGGTTTTATAAAATGAATCGCTATTTTCCTTGGTCATGCCATAACTTGAGAACGGGTGTTTGGCTTTTTCTTTTTTGGTTGTGTTTTTAAATAAGAAAGGTTTTAATGAGAGAAAAGTTTTATATAACTGAAAATAGTTTTACTGAGGGCGAAGCCGCGGGGCATAGCTAGTTCTTATATATATATGTGTGTGATCTGTGATTCTTAATAGTGAGTGAACTGAGTCACAGATTACAACTGAGTGAGTTGAGTGTGATGTGACTGATGTGAGTGATAATTTTTTATGTATTTTATTTATTATTATCTATCTATGGTCATGGGCGACGGGCTCACGGGCGTATCGAAAGCCTAATTTTATCTGAAAATTCAATTTTTATTATTCGGTGTGGTTTTATGTAAGAATTTATATTTGATGGATTGGTGTGTGAAGTATTTCATTTGAGATCTTTTATCCCTGCACTCCTCGCGCTCTATATTAATGGGAATTTAAATCATTATCGTATTGTTTTTACTGTAAACACGTCTGAGTTATTTTCTATGATATATTCTTGATTTCTTGTTCCGTTTATGTACGAACTATGAGTCACAGGTTTTTCTTTGCTGATTCTATGTGAAGTGTTATTTGTTTGTAATTGAGAAAAATGGCTGATATGATACGCGTTATGGGGGTGCCGATGGGACCCCCTGTGAAGGATAAGCTTGGATCGCCATCTACGGAATCTGAAGACGGCGGTGGAGACATTGCAGAGCTCGCTGCCGATTTAGAGTTGGATGAAGCCGATGGGCCTAGTACGAACGGTAATTATCACGACTTATTTTGCAACGTTTCTTCGTGGTCCTAGTCTATATTCGGAACTAAATCGTCCTGTTCTTAGGTGAAAGACAAGCGGTACTCGCTCCCCCAGAGACTGAATGGTACCACGGACGTTTGGACAGATACACATCTGAGGAAAGGCTCTGGGCAGCTGGCAAACTTGGCAGTTACTTGGGTAAGCTTATTTGCAGCTGTAATATACATAAATGGCACTGATATTAGGCTCAGTTGCACTGGTAGGTGAACCTGACAAGGTTCAGATAATTATCTGACGCAATGCCATAAAAAAGTTGTCAACATTTGCGAGATACATTTCATAGGCTTATCAGAAACAGGTGAAACTGGCCCAAAACCTGAAACTAAACCATCAGGTATGATGGTTATCATAATATCTTAGTAATTAGGGCAAAGCTACACTGGAAACCACACTTTCTCTTACTGTCAGCCGTACTATTAATCAAACACCAGCCTAACTTGCCTAATGAAACCCTTGCATCACAATCTTGCTAAGTGCAATGAAAAATCTGTAGAATAGTCAGTTTTGTAGTAGTATTAATAATCCCAATTTATTCAACATTGTGGAAATCAGTTGAAACTGAAAAATCAACACAAATGAAAAGTACATCTTCCCTGCTATGGCTCCTACATGCTTTTGTTTTGTTTGCTAGGTGCAGTGCAAATCCAATATACATAAGATTTTATTTAATCTTATATGCTAGCGTTTTGACTTTTGACACTTTCTCTTCTGGTGATAATCATCATAAGTTATGATGATATAATAGAGAGAGTTGAGACTCTGACATTCAAGAGCCAAATGTTTCTTATCAAATTTTAACAACTTATTCATTTAGAAAGTAATAGTATAGTAGTAGTAATACATACATTTCCTATAGCTATGGGAATTTTTAACAAAAGACAATGGGAAAAGAAATGTAATTTCTCATGTTCAATTATTTAACACTTTGACTGCGGCACTTTTCCGCATATTTTTTAAATTATTTTTTGTAATTTTTTTCGTAGCTGTGGCATCAAATCAAAACTAAAATCCAACTGCAGAAGGCCACACGCACCCCTTGTGAAAAGTGAAAAATTAATTTAAAAAAAAATGTGTAATATTTTTTTTTAATTTTACTTCCGATACCAAAAATTATAAAACGCACTGTGTGTGTTTTCAGCAGCGAACAAGTTAAGGTTGAGCTGCAATGACATAGATAATGTAGTAAAACAGATATGTTTATACTATGTCAATACTAACTAGGTACATCTCTTGTAACCAGTTAAATAATTTATAGAGTTATTTGTATCTACAAGAAATGTCTGAGATATTATAAGATAAGTGAGTAATATCTTAAAGTGTGGGACCCAGTGCACAGTTGTGCAAACTTCTGGATGTACAAAGTTTTTATGTCATAATTTCAGTTATTGGACATTGCTTATGGTCAGACGAGAACCTTTATTCATGAAATATTTAATTGTGCATTATTATTTAATTGTGAACTAACATTGTACACAACTAAAGTGATCGACATAGCTCAACGGATTAGCAAACTGACGTGGCAGTGGGCTTGTCATATCTGCCGTAGGACCGATTACCGTTCGGGTAGACTGGTTCTAGAGTGGAGACCGCAAATCGGTAAACGTAGCGTAGGACGCCCTGAGACTAGGTGGAGCTACGACATTCGCAAAGCGGTGGGCAGTGCCTGGAAACAAAGAGCCGAAGATTGGGCTCAGTGGCATGACTTGGGAGAGGCCTATGTCCAGCTGTGGACTGATACCGGCTGATTATGATGATGATGATGATCGTACACAACATCAATCCTTAATTGTTACCTATTCCTATTATCATACAAAATCTCAGTACATGAATTACTAAAGACATTTTGGGGCTGAACTCACAAGGAACTAGTAATACTAGCTGTTCCCTGCGACATTATCTGCTTTAAATAAAGGCTATCCCATTTCCTTATCTACCATATTGGCTTTGCCCGTGCAAAATGTTGGCCAAATGGATGAGAGGTAACTGACAAAACAAATACAAACTAATTAAGTAGGTATTTTGAGGAAAATAACTGGACCAATACAGTGTATACTTGTTGTATAACCTTATTAATAAATTACTTTGTAGGTATGAATGGTATGATCAATGGAATGGCAACAGATAGATAAATATGCTCCTTATTGAAAACCAACAGTACCTACTTAATAATAAAAACTTAAAACTTTAACATTTATGTAATACATAAGAGTGAAAATGCGTTTTATTTGATAGCACTCCAGATTGTATAGTTATTGTATATAAAACTTTAGTAGCTTTAGCTTTGTATTTTCTTGGTAATTAAGGCCACTGTCTTGGAAAATTGACTCGCGGCGAAATATTTGTGCAGCATTAATTTTTTTTTAAAGCAAAGCCACTTAAAATGAAAAAATAAAAATTGATGTACATAAATATTCTGGACATAAGTTATTGCTACATATTTTTTTATGATCATCACGAATTATTATGGTTGGTAAATCAAACGCCAAACAGGACTCTGCCGTGCCTAACACCATTTCGGGTTAGGTTTGAATACCTAGTATATGGAAATAAATAAAGAAATGGCAAAACTTTTCAGGACATACATTGAAAAACATATTTTTATTTGATATCTCCTGGATAGAATTTTCTTAATATCTATCATATTCTTAACTCACATTTTACAAAATCATAATTTTTTGAAGATTTCGTTGTTTTTTAAACTGTTTTTTTCTTGATAATAAAGTGACGCATTTACGTAAAATATTATGTTTTAAAATGCCTATGATTTAATTCAATGACTATGTAAAAATTAGCACTCGTATTCAATTATTACTTAAATAATAATAACATGGACAAAAACTAAAAAATGCAGTTTATAAACAAGAATCGCGTGAAAAATTCCTCAGTGGCGGCCAAGCAGTCGTCTCGATCAGACGTATGGTCCATGCCGAATTTTGAGCGTACCTCTCGCTCAAACATTACTCTTGCTTTACCTTGCTCAAGCTCTGTTACGCATCTAAAGTTGCTCTACTTTAATAAAATTCTAAAACTGAACAAATGTTAGGTGTTATAATATAATAAATTACAAGCTATTATTTTTAACTTGCAATGTAACTTGTGTGGTCTGATGATGGAGACGGAAGGTGGCCACGGCATCTCTGTGATAAAACAACATAACCCAACCGAGTTTGGGCTCGATTGATTTGTCTTGAAGAGAACTTTACACCTAGATGATATCCAGGGTCTGATGATGAAGCCGGAAAGTGGCCACGGCATCTCTTTGATAAAACAACATAACCCCACCGAGTTTGGGCTCAATTGATTCGTATTAAGGAGGACTATACACCTAGATGATATTATCCAGGGTCTGATGATAAAGCTGAAAGGTGACAACGGCATCTCGGCTATAAAACAACATAACCGCACCGAGTTTGGGCTCGATTGATTCGTCTTGAGGAGGACTTTACGTTGGACTCGCCCACCGAGGATTTCGTACCAACGTTGGTAGATACCAATTAAGTTAAACCTCTAATCTTAACTGGTTGATACTATGTATGTATGGGGAAACCCTTTAATTTTCAACTTTTTTTATTTTTTGTAATGTTTCCTTTATTTGTGCTTTAAGACCTTGCTTCTTTCCAAATTTTATGATTCTAGGTCAACGGGAAGTACCCTATAGGTTTTCGACCCAAAACCTATAGGGTACTTCCGGTTGACCTAGACTTGTCAATTTTGGTCACAAGCAAGGTCTTACAACACAAGCAAGGAAAAATTCCGAGAAATAAAAAAAAGTTGAAAATTAAGGTAATTTGTGGTACTTACAAGTTTTCGCGAAAATCTAAATTTGCCCATGTCTTTTTATCGTGTTGACTCAGCACCTTGATTATTATACACGGGACTATACATTTTAGTATTTGGTATAAATTTCAACTTGCTCGGTCCACCCGTTCCTGAGAAAATTGGCGGTGACACACGGACAGACAGACAGACGGACAAACAGACAGACAGACAGACGGACAAGAAAGTGATCTTATAAGGGTTCCTTTTTTACCTTTTGAGGTACGGAACCCTATAAAAGAAAGGGTTTATTAAAATTCCACCCCTAAGAGGGTAATACGGTGGAAACATTTTAAAACGGACTTAAAACGGGAAAACTATTGTCAGTTTGTAATTAATAGAGAGGAAGAGAGAGCGTTTATAATATTTTGTTTTTCAAGAAAAATAAGTCTTCGGTTTCTATCTTGTCTGGCTATTTCCCTTGGTCAGGCCATAACTTGAGAACGGGTGAGCCGATATGGCTAATAATATTATATTTATACATATATATATAACTAGAAGTTCCCCGCGGCTTCGCCCGCTTTATGACTTCTTTCATAATAAGTTATTTTTCAAAAAAAATGAAACCGTCTTCATAACCACAAAAAGGCACTCAAAAGCGAAAAATAATTTACTTAAAATTATTATAAGCGTTACCCACTTCTCTATTTGAAGTCGGTGCCAGCCAAGTCTAATAGGTAGTAGATAGATAATACCTACATGTATCTACCTACTTACTACTACTACATACATAGTATCTATCTAATATCCAATAGACTTGGCTGGCACCGACTTCAAATAGAGAAGTGGGTAACGCTTATAATAATTTTAAGTAAATTATTTTTCGCTTTTGAGTGCCTTTTTGTGGTTATGAAGACGGTTTCATTTTTTTTGAAAAATAACTTATTTTACCCTTTTTAGTGCAAAAAAAGTTTTAATGAAATTACATGTATCTATTAAATTTCGTGTCTGGGCCGTTATACACTGACGGATATATACTTTTTGAAAATTTCAATTATGTACCTATAACGGTTAAGAAGATACAGATCTGTAAAGTGCGCACATATAGACACACGGACGGACGGACGGACGGACGAACAGACAACTAAGTCTCAGAAAGTGTTCATTTGGTAGCCTTTGGGTTCGGAACCCTAAAAACATTGACTTTAAATGCCGCGCTAAAGTGAAAATATTCACTAGTAATAATGATGTCATCAAGGTATCAAAGGACAATGTCCAAAATGGCCCTGTACAATTAAAGCATCTGACACACACGATAATTAATTGTCTATTTTATTACAATAATTCCAAATACTTTTATAACACGGACTAGTTGTATTCCAAAATGAATTTTAAAAAAGTATTATTTGCGATTATTAACATTAATTGCCGCCATATGGCCAACAGAGTACTGAATCACTCTACTACGTTATAAGAGGCACTTCCCTATATTGTGGATACCCGAATTATGAAAGCACTGTGTAGCCAACCTAACAACGGAAAGTATTATTTACGTAGTAACTATTTATATAAACAACAGTAACATTTATATAATATGTGGTTTTATGCTTATAATTTTTTTTGCTGTGTTGATTGGTACAAAGTACGTTCATAATTCTGAGTTATTTAATTATGTATGCAGTGTCGCGGGACTGAAATGGCCGCCATCTTCGCCAAATGTCATGTCATGTCAAAAAATATTAGGTATGTTAAAAAAGTTTGCACCCTAACAAGACTTTGCCCGGTAGAACATTCTTGTGAAGACAAATTATTTATATTTATATATAATTATTTATTATAATTATTAATATATAATTATTTATTGAGGGCCCGGTGGCGTAATTGGGAGAACGGTCGGCTTTGATGCCGTGGTACCGAGTTCAAACCGCCGTGCACCAATGAATTTTTTTATCGAAAAATATATGTGCGCTTCTCACAGTGGCCCTCCGGTAAAGGAAAACATCGTTAAGAAACCAATAACCCCCGCATGGTGGTAGAACATATCTAGTGTCCGCCTGGCCAGCTACCACCCTCAAGTCAGAAAATCTGTCGCTAAACATCTAATGTGCTCCGGCAGCTATCCTTGAGAGCCAGTTCCCATTCTAGTCCACTTCTCTATCTTCGACCGCATCATCACTTAGCAACAGGTGAGATAGTGGTCAAACGCTTGCCTATAAGATATAAAAAAAAATTATCCCCACCTTTATTTCTATCTCGCTCACAGTTACCGTAAGAATATCTTATATGCAATAGCAACCTCCATTGTGTATAATCTTCTTGGGACTCTTCTACTAAAACTAGTACATTCTCCTATGTTTGAGGTATTTATCTCCATATCTCTGGTGATACTAATCAGATCTCGATAAAATTAAAATGGGACCACCTCGGAAACGTATCCTTCCTATTACAAAAATAATCATTTGAATCCGTTCACAATTGATGGAGAAATCGCGTAACATACACACAAAAAAAAAAAAAAACATACAGACGAATTGAGAACCTCCTCCTTTTTTGTGAAGTCGGTTAAAAATACACCAAATCGGTTTAAACTTTTAACTTTTTCCACGTTTCATCCCATTAATGAGTGAATTTTGAAAAATCCTTTCTTAGCGGATACCTCCGTCAAAATAACTATCTGCCAAATTTCAGCGCAATCCGAAACAATATTGGTTTCAGACTTTGCTACCCCACTTCACCCTTTTAGGGGTGGCATTTCGAATAAGTCTGAAACACGTATTTACTTATTTATTTACTGAAGTACTTGTGCGAAGTTTCGAATAGAAAAAACTTATCTAATATTGTTTCTCCATACAAACTTTGAACCCCATTTCATCCCATTAAAGAGTGCATTTTGAAAAATACTTTCTTAGCGGATACCTACGTCAAAATAAATATCTGCATGCCGAATTTCAGCGCCTTCCAAAACAATATTGATTTTTACACTTTGTTACCCCATTTCACCCTTTTAGGGATGGAATTTCAAAAAAACCTGAAACACGTATTGACTTATTTTTTTACTGAAGTACTTATGTGAAGTTTCGGATAGAAAAGACTATCTAATCTTGTTTCTCCATACAAACTTTGAACCCCTATTTCATCCCCTTAAGGGGTGAATTTTGGAAAATCCTTTCTTAGTACACCCTTACGTACTAAGACAAATATACTCTCCAAATTTCAAGTCTCTACAACCAGCGTTTTAGTCTGTGCGTTGTCTGTCAGTCAGTCAGTCAGTATGTCAGGACAAAGATTCTTATAGTATTAGATAAAATATCAGGACACGGTTTTTATATGAATGAAACTCTTTTTAATGCGGGTGAAGCCGCGAGGCACAGCTAGTTTCATAATATGTGTTCACCTTTAAAACTTTCCTTGGACTTCTACAAATGTATTAAAACCAAAATTAGGCAAATTGGTGCAACCGTACTTGAGTTCATGTAAGACTAATAAACGTCAATTAGTATGTACCTATAGTTAATTATAATTTTGGTAATTTGTGATCCTACAAAACGAAAAAAACCACTTACATGCCGCGATAGTCAAAATAGCCAGTAGTATCATGTCGTCAAGGTATACAAATGCATATGTCATCAAGGTATGTAATGTGTTTGAGATGTTTATCTCTATATCTCCGGAGATAATTGTCATACCTCGATAAAATTGAAATGGAACCAAATGGGTGGCATAATCTCTCAAACAAAAAAAAACATTTTTGAAATCGGTCAAAATTGGATCGAGTACTGTGGTAACAAGCATAAAAAAACAGTCGAATTGAGAACCTCCTCCTTTTTTGTGAAGTCGGTTTATAAACAGTAACAATTCAGCCTATTTTTGCTTTTACATTACAAACAATATCAAATATCAATTACAAAGTAGAGCAACAGTAAACTTTTCATTTCTTTCATTATGGCTAACGCGAGAGTTCACGCAGAAGGAGCAAAGAGATGTAAAACTAATATGTAATCTGTGGCGCCACGTCAAACGTGATTTTCCATTTTGCATCGCAAGACAATGGCCTTAATAAAGAGTATATATAATTATTATATTTTTCACCTCACTACCTCGGAAAGGTTTTGTTTATCCTTTGAAATCTGCATTCAAAAGTGCATTTTGCACGCTAGCGTGGAAAGAGATTTTAAAATTCGAACCTTAGCTTCGTCTAGTAAAGGATAATATTTTTGACAGTACACTGTATGGATGAGGTAGTATATAGTCGTTAATAAATTGATTCAATTATCAATAAGTCTCATGGAACTTAGAATCGATAGTTGCATGGTATGATGTATGATATTGTTTAATTATTGATTACGTACTGTGTATATACAGTCGATTTATTTTATTTCTAACCGATTATTGATACTCTGTGGTGTTCTTTATGCGTGGTACTTTACTAAGAGGGTGGTGCCTGTTTATGAAGTACGACATTACTATTATAAATTATACCGGAAAAAATACCTACCTCCATGGACGTGACCTGTCAAATATATCATCCTATAATAGCGTAGACAGAGAAAAGATTAGACCGCGGGTAGCTCTGTCTCTTTCCCACATGAACGAGTTATTCCATGTAATGGAAAAGGACAAAGCTATAATATTTCCCTCTCTCAGTGCGTGCCGGGTTTTACAGGGTCAGTAAAGTAGTTAGCCGTTTTTAGCTTAACGAACTTTGACCTTTATTGCTATGTGTCACTGGGTTCTAAATACATATATGGTTATGTCACAGATTATATAATAGTTACTGCGTGTTATGTTACAATCTTCTATCTCATGTGGCCACGCTACCCAAATCTCTATAGTTCCTTACTTTATGTATAATAGACAAGGGTAAATAATTTTCTATACTGCCAATCCACTGAAATGCATAAATACTTATTTCATGTCAGTGCGCCAATTATATAACAAACTATATTTGAACCACTCGCTTTGTTCGTGGTTCAATCCTAGAATCCTTCGCTTGCTCAGGTTTCAATACAAGTACTCACGCCAAAAACCAACTTTGCAACCTTGCATAACAAATAACTATTGTCCTGCTGCTGAGCCAAGACTTCCCCTCCTTCCGTTTCCCTTATCACAGTTGATAACTATGGATTGCCAGTAATTCCGCAAAGTACCTAGCTCATCCCGCTATCTCCTCTTACACCTGCTGCAACATCATCTAATCTAATATTGCGTGGGCTCCACTACGTAGTGAGCTTAGCCCTCAGCTCGTCATCATTTTAGAAACTACCTGTACCCGCGACTTCGTTCGCGTGGATTTTTAAGTATTTAGGCTAATTATTTTACAAATAAGACACATGCGTATCCCACCTACACCGCACTGTACCACGCTGCACAAATCCCCCCTCCCCCCTCTCCCTCTCTCTTCCACCCACCCCCCTTTCCCCTCACTTACCTCTCCCCCTCCCCTTCCCCCCACTTCCCTCTCCCTCCCCTTCCCTTCCCCTAACTTCCCTCTCCCCTCCCCTTTCCCCCTCTTCCCCTCCCCTCCCTATTTCCCCTTCCCCTCACTTCCACCCCTCTCCCCTCCCCCCTTCCCCTTCCCCCTCACAAACGTTGAATGTCATTTATTTATATCGAATCAACAGCCTAAACAATAAGTTTCAAGCTTCTAGCTTTAAAAGTTTAAGCTTCTAGCTCTAAAAATGACGAAACTTCCATACAACATTACATCCCCCATTACAACCCTTTTTCGCATTAAAAAGTAGCCTATGTCCTTTCTCAGGCTCTAGACTATTTGAGTACCAAATTTCATTTAAATCGGTTCAGTGGTTTTGGCGTGAAAGTGACACAGACAGACAGACAGAGTTACTTCCGCATTTATAATATTAGTTAGGATTACTTTATCATCATCAGCCTATAGTATGTTATATATATTAAAATACGGGACTTATCGCGCTTTAATACACTAATTTTTATTTATCTCGACGTTTCGACCAAGTTGTATTGATTGTGGTCACGAGACAACTGGCGATCAATGCAACTTCGTTAAAACGCTGAGTTAAATAAAAAATAATATTTTAAGCACAATAAGTATTTTAATATTTATAACAATGTGTTCAAATCACGAAAGTTTAGAGTTTATGGTCCACTGTCACTAACATAGGCCTCTCGCACACCACTGAGAAATTATTTTTTAGCTTTAATTAATTTTTATGTAACCTTGATAAGTACAGGTTTTAGATTTGGTTATTCAGTGCAGTGCATTCAATAGACATCATTTATTTATTAGACATTATTTACAAAGTATTAATTCAGTATTTAAAGGTTTATTATAATTTTTTTAGTCCGAGAGAGTGACCGAAAACCTGGCTCTTATGTACTGAGCTACTTGGGCAGAACTGGCATAAATCATTTTAGGTAAGTACTATTTACTTTATACACACAACTAAAGCTAAGAGAAGAGGAGCCTCAAGGATAAATACAACACATGCTGTCACATACACTGTGGTCCTGATGACTTATGATATTGCAATTAGATTGAAATAGGGTTGAAAACAGTTGTACGGTCGAGTCTTTCCAATATGATATCACTATCAATCAACCTGTCAACTGACGCACTTAGACTCTCCGATTGCATGCCTTTGAGCATAATCCTTAACATCCAGCTCTTATTGGCTACCTTATGAATATCATGACTCTATCTTAGTGGTTCTCAACCTTCTTGTGACCAGGGACCAGCTTATGTTTATTATTAATTTCAGGGACCACAAAGTAAAACAGTAAACTGTATCAATCTAATTTTTAGAAGATAATTTAGTTTTTGTAAGAGATACCTTTGCACTGCAGTGGGATAGAACATGCTGAGAAAAAAAGAGATAAGATTTGTAACCTGGCATCTTCTGTGCAAGTTCTTGAATTGTTGTGATATTTATGCTCATTTATTATACATACCATAATTATTGTTTCGTCAGTTTGAAATCTTTTGCGGACCATATTTAAGTTCTTACGGACCACTGGTAGAGAACCACTGCTCTATCTAGTCTGAGGCAGTGCCTGCAGAAAGAGGCTCTCATTATACGGAGCGTTGGATGGTCTATCTATACGAACCAACATATATTACATGACAAAGTAGCTATTGAAGCATCTAAGCTAGCTCTTCATTAGCACCATTCGTTTATATTTCTCGCGCTCGCCTGTCGCGACGCACAACGCGACTACATCATCGACCTGTTATACCCCTAGGTTTCAGGCCCAATAATGTACACCTTTCAGCTATATCAGCAACTTAGATTATAGATTATTATTCATTACCTTTTTTTAGTCAGTCTTCACTCATCCTCCGTTGCGAAACGTCCTATACCAATCTTTGCAACATATCATAAAATCAATTATTCTATTTTACTATCTCGTTAAGATAATTTCTAATATATTATTATTTAGTGAAAACAAGTGTTTTTTTTTAAAAGTGTTTTCCCGGAACCCGTATAACATTGGTGGCAGCTTAAGGGATTTTTAAAAAAATCCTCGGACGCCTCAAAATAAGTGATATTCAAGTAAACTTCATAAATAAGTGTAAATCGCTGTTCCGTGACGTCAAATTATACGCCTATTAATCTGGGTGTATCTAGACGTCTCGACTCGTCGTGATTGTGCTGCAGTGCCCCTGGTGAAGGCACTACCTTTGGACGTCGAGTCTCCGGAGCCCGAAGGCTCTGGCCCCACTGCTATTCCCAGAAGAAACTGCGCCCAGTGTCTGATGCTGATCCTCGGACCTGGTTCTACTTCGTCACCGTCACCCTGGTTTTTTAATTTTACCATCGAAATGTTCCTGCTAATCCTGTGAGTTACAATTACTTTTATATTAAACATATCAGTGCATTTGTGTTACCGTGAACTTCGCCCACGCACCGCCGGCTCTATTTCTTCGAATCGATAACAAGTGCATACTCCTGAGACTCCGTGCATCTTAGAAGAACATTTAATTTTGTGTGTTATAACCTTGATTTATTGTTATCTTATTATTTTGTATCTGTTTTCCTATTTTAGAATTATATATATAGATGTAAGTATATAGATGTCGAGTAAGGATAAAACAAAGGAATTAAAGGAAGAAGCAGCGCAAATGACACTGACAGACATGGATCTCAATGTGCTTATGAGATTTATCGGTACTTTCGATGGCTCGAGAGAAACCTTAATTCCATTTTTAAACAACTGCCGTAACGCTATTAATTTGGCATCGAGTTCCCAACAAGACATATTGTTCAAATATATTTTAAGCAGGCTTTCGGGAAAAGCGGAAGCAGTGTGCGCCATTAAAGAATTCACAAAGTGGCCACAGTTAGAAGAGTTCTTAAAAAATCAATTCGGTGACAAAAAACATTACGCTCATCTCCTCGCCGATTTGCAGGGCTGTAAACAAAACAACACCGAAAATGTGAGTCAATTTTCGCTCAAAGTCGAGTCATGCTTGTCGAATTTACTAACTGAAATAAATATTTCCATTCCCACTAAAAAGAAAGACGAGTTATCAGGCCGCGTAGCTACCATGCAAGATTTAGCATTAAACGTTTTTATGATGGGACTCGATCCGCGTTTGTCCACAATCGTAAGGTGTAGAGATCCGACAACACTTAACGAAGCTATCAGCTTCGCCTCAGCGGAAGAAAAAATTCTAGGTATTACATATAAAAAACATAATTTTTCATTCAATGGCAATCAACAAACATCATATAGAAACAATGCCCCCTCTTACTCTAGACCCCAAGGTCAATATGCTCTGCCAAGGCCCCAAGGCCAGATCTCTTTTCCAAGGCCTCAAGGTCAACAATGGGCTCTACCTGGGCCTTCTAATTCACAATCTCCTCCTGTTTGCCGATACTGCAAAAACATCGGACATACGATTGAGAACTGCCGCAAGCGTGAATATAATAATAATAATAGGCGGTTTGGTTCACAGAACCAAGATGCACAGCGGCAAAGTCCAAACGCATTCCCTAGGAGGAACCAACCTATTCACGTCATTAACTCAGCTGAGAATCCTGATGATTTAAACGAGCAGACCTTCCCGACCAGTGTCGTGCGGGAAAACTAGAAAGGAAAATCGACACTACGCCGAATCTTTCCAAATCGTCTCTTTCCTCACAGTATCCACTGAATCGTTCTAAGTCGTCTCGTTCTCCACTGAATCCACTGAATCCACTGAATCCACTGAATCCACTGAATCCACTGAAGCCACTGAATCCACTGAATCCACTGAAACCACTGAATCCTCTGAATGCACTGAATCCAGTTTATGCACCTCACTCATCTCTAAATGCTAAGTCGACTCAATTGCCGCCGTCTCCGTCAATTGCTATTAAAATGTCTAAGCCGTTACTATATTCTACTGTCCTTAAATCCAAAATCAAAACAACATCTCAAGTAAAAGAAAACGTTAAAGCTGAAAAATCTTGTAATCTCAATCATATCTCCGGCACCATACAAAAAGATAATAATAATGTGATTAAACCACAAAATCCTATCGCTGTTCCATCTCAGATTTTACATACCAATCATGTGAAACTTACTACCAAGTCGTGTCCCTCATGTCCTGCATCTGAAATAAAAAATAAGTTGTTAAAAACATATAATATAATGACTAACCCAACAAAAAAATACTTACCTTTTGTCGAAGTCCAAACTTCCGTCTCTTCCAAGCCTTTAAGGCTCTTAGTCGACAGCGGCGCATCCATTAGTCTTCTGAAAGTTGATTGCGTAGAACTAATGCCTGAAATAATAAAACATATCATAAGTTTTAGTGGCGTAACAAACAACCCAATGCAATCACTTGGACATATACAAATACATTTCAATTCATTGAATAACCACTTTCACATTGTACCAAATTTAGATTTTCCATATGACGGCATAATTGGAAATGATTTTCTCTCGAAATATAATTGTAAAATAGACTATCTTGAAAAAATACTCACCGTGGACAAAACTAAACTCAATCTCAAATTTACGGAGCCAGCCTTTTTTATTCCTCCTCGGACCGAAACAATAATAGAATGTACCGTACTAAATCCTGATGTTGGTGAAGGTGTTATTTTTGATCAAAATCCAAACGATTCCCTCCTTGTGGCAAATTGTGTTGTAAAAGTAAAACCAAACGGTCGAGTAAATGTATCTGTCGTGAATATCTCTGAATCTCCTGTACAAATCGATTCTAATTTCAAATTTGTAATTTCTCCATTAGACAAAACCAACTCCAAGCAAATTTTCCACACAACACACTTTGATACCCAAGTTGACACTCTAACCCGCACTGAAGAAGTACTAAATCTGTTACGGATTTCCCATCTAAATGAAGAAGAAACTAACGCATTATATGATCTTTGTTCCTCATTCTCCGATATTTTTCATCTCCCTGATGACAAACTGACATACACTGACGCTCTACAACATGAAATTACTACGTCCTCCTCAGTTCCAATAAATACAAAATCGTATCGTTTTCCCGAAATTCATAAACATGAAGTTCAATCACAAATTAACAAAATGCTCGATGATGGAATCATAAAACCTTCAACATCTCCATGGTCATCCCCAATCTGGATCGTCCCAAAAAAGGCCGATGCATCTGGTCAGCGCAAATGGCGTGTCGTGATAGACTATCGCAAATTAAATGATATTACTATTGGCGACTCGTATCCCATTCCTAATATATCTGAAATATTAGACCAACTCGGCAAATCTAAATATTTTAGTACACTTGATCTAGCATCTGGCTTCCATCAAATCAAAATTTGTGAAGGAGACGCCTCTAAATCTGCCTTTTCCGTTCCGCAAGGACACTTCGAATTTACCCGTATGCCATTTGGCCTCAAAAATGCACCAGCCACTTTCCAAAGATTAATGAATACTGCACTCTCCGGTCTTCAGGGTATCCAATGCTTTGTGTACCTTGATGACATTGTAATTTATTCATACGACCTTGATACGCACATGAAAAACTTATCCAACGTTTTCAATAGACTCCGAAGTTTCAATCTCAAACTACAACCTGAAAAATGCGAATTCCTCCGCAAGGAAGTCTCGTATCTTGGCCATATAATTACCGACCAAGGTGTTAGACCAAACCCTGAGAAAACCAAGGCTGTAGAAAAATTTCCCGTTCCCAAATGTCCGAAAGACATTAAATCTTTCTTAGGATTAGTGTCGTACTACCGGCGCTTTATTCCAGACCTATCTAAAATTGCTAAACCACTCACACATCTATTAAAGAAAGATATCCCCTTCATTTGGAACAACGAGCAGCAATTAGCTTTTGAAAATCTCAAAAGTGCCCTGATATCAGCACCAATTTTGGCGTACCCGGATTTTACAAAACCGTTTGTTCTGTCATGTGATGCATCAAACTATGCCATATCTGCAATTTTGTCCCAGGGGCCTATAGGAAATGACCGGCCTATTGCTTACGCATCCCGAACTTTAAATAAGGCGGAAAGTAATTATAGTGTAACTGAAAAGGAATGCTTGGCCATCATTTTTGGTACAAAAATGTTTAGGCCGTATCTATATGGCCACAAATTTACAATCGCTACCGATCACCGTCCTCTTAAGTGGCTATTTAACTGTAAAGAGCCGGGGTCAAAATTAGTCAGATGGAGACTCAAACTAGAAGAGTATGACTACGAGGTAATTTACAAAAAAGGAAAGGTTAACAGCAACGCTGACACATTGTCACGTTACCCAGTCAATCCAATCATTCAAGAGAATGTAGACCCACAACCTTCAACGTCAGGATTATCCGATAACCAACCCACTTTTGACTCAGAAATTCCTGAAGACATTCTTGACGATTTAATCGACTTGGGCGACTTGGGAATTAGCCCACTTAATCAAAACATTGACTTTTCCCCACTGAATCCTCCGTCTCCCGAGATCACTCTCACTCCACCAGCCCCTATTCCTGCTTTTAATCCTTCTTTTTCGCCAGACTTTCGCACTAACGAATCCAGACAAATTGATGCAACGCCTTCCAGTTCTAATAAAGAATATACCGAATTTCTAAAATCTTTTACGAGCAAAAACGAAACATACAACACATTTATCAAAAAACATAATGAAAGTCTATTTAAAAGTAATGCTAAGACAATATTAATCCCCGTGTCCATAGACTTTGACGACTCAAACCCATACCTTCAAGACATTATCTCCAACGCTGATGACACAATTCACGATGGCGAACGCGAACTGCACTCTTTTAAGAAAGTTAATATAAAAGGCAAAACCTACTATCTCCTCTTTACCAAGGTCTATTATTTCGACACCTGCTCCTACCCTGACATCTTCAAGACGCTAAAGTCAGCCAGAGACGATATTCTTCTAACCGGCAACATAAATGAAATAGCAATATCTGACTTTAAAAATGCATTCGAACAGAATTCCTTTGTCAAAATCTATGGCATGCTCATGTATCTATTTAATAACACTAATGTAACAGTCAATATTCACCATAACACAATTATATATCCTGTCCCGTCTGAAGTGGCTAAAATTTTAAAAGAAAACCATGATATACCTATTGCTGGACACTTAGGATCAACGCGTATGTATAATAGAATCAAAGAAAAATACTATTGGAAAAACATGAGATCTGATATCGAAAATTATGTCAAATTGTGCTCTTTATGTCAATCAAACAAAGCACTGCGCCAAATTAACAAAGCACCTATGCAAATCACAACATCTTCAACACATCCGTTTCAAAGGATCAGTTTAGACATAGTCGGGCCTTTACCGGAAGCCGGTATTCCTAAATTAAAATTTATACTTACAATACAAGACGATTTGACTAAGTATTCCGTGTCCTATCCGATTTCTAATGCAACAGCAGAAGAATCATGCGAATGTTTGGTACACTTTATATCAGTGTTCGGCATTCCCAAAACAATTGTTACTGATCAAGGTACAAATTTCACAGCTGACCTGTTCAAGAGAACGTGTGAATTCCTCAAAATTAAACAGATATGGGCTTCACCCTACCACCCACAAACTCAAGGTGCTCTAGAGCGCAGCCACTCCACACTTAAAGAATATCTAAAATCATTTGTCAACGAAAATCAAAACGACTGGCACAAATTTGTATACACAGCAATGCTAGCTTATAACACCAATATCCATACAACGACGCAATTCACACCCTACGAACTTCTTTTCGGCCACAAGCCTTTTATCCCCGATTCGATCTACGAACTCCGCTCTGATACAACTTACCCTGAATACCTCAAGATGTTACATCACCGTCTTAAATTATCGCGAGATATAGCTTTACAAAATATAAATGCATCTAAAGAAAAATCGAAGGAATATTATGACCGACGCACTAAAACAATAAAATATAAAGTAGGTGACCTTGTTTACCTGAAAAACCATCTAAGGTTACGGAAAGCTCTGTCCCCCGTTTGGAAAGGTCCCTTCAAAGTAGTTAAGGTACATGGTAATAACTCGCTGTCTCTTTTAATGAACCGACGACATGTAAAACACCACTTTGATGAAGTCAAACCAGCTGCAGCATCTGAAACATAAATTAATATAATTAGTAAAATGTACATATAAAATAAGTTAGTTTAGAAAAAAATATATAAATATATTGCACTTAACTTTATACTTCTCATTTCAGGCTTATATTTTGTCATTCCACACTGGGTTATAAACAAGAAGAATTCATCCAACCAATTACCAAGAGCCCTGGTATCCTCTTTGACTCTTCAGGAACAGTTAAACTAATTAATGACCATATTCACATACTTATCCCAATCGATATATCGTTTATTTCTGAACATATAGAAAACATTAAAAGCATATTCGGTACTGTGCGTTATACTTGCCAACAAAGTGAATTCATCAACAATATTGAATGTCACAATATGATACAACCTCTTGACTCATTATTTCATGACATCATCCGAGATTACAACTCAATATCACATTTAATACCTGCAAATTCGAAGAGATCAGCTTGGTTTTCTGCCGTCGGAACTATATTTAAACATATATTTGGCACCTTAGATGAAGATGACGCCAATAAATACAATCATGCTATACAAACACTGTATAATACTAATAGAAATTTAAGTTCTAATTTCGCCCGTAGCATATTCGTTTCAAATTCAGCCATTTCTACCTTTAATTCCTCTATTATAGAATTGAATAAAAATCAATTCCTGTTGACAGATGCAATGGATAAAATGTCATTAATTATAAAAAATGTATCCGACATTACAAATGCCGTCAGTTTCCAAAATAATTTAAATCAAATATTGAATGTTCTTGAAGCTACCTTATTAACACTGTCTTATAAAGTTGAGGATCTAGTTAGTAGCATATTGTTCGTTAAGTCAAATACTATTCATCCATCTGTAATTACTCCTAAACAACTGTATGAAGATATTATTATTAATTTTAAGAATATACCTAAACACAAGGAGTTTCCAGTAGAGTTAAGTTTAAATAACATTCATTTATTGATGAATCTAGTTGATTTAGTAGCATATTATCTAGACAATAAGTTAGTATTTGTAGTTAAAATTCCTTTGGTGAATTTGATTAGCTATAATCTCTATAAAAGTGTACCTATACCAGTACCGCATGACGCAAACATGCCAAACTCTTACGCGTTAATAATAACGCCTAAATCTTATGTAGGCCTTAGTGAAGATAGGAAAACTTATTTCAGTATAGATAACTTAGAGTTATGTAAGACTATTATTAATAATCATTTTGTGTGTAATTCATTAGATATTTTAAGTGTAATCAATAACCCAAATTGTGAAATCGAAATCATGACTAAAGCTGTGGAAGTCTTACCAGAAAAATGTACCACTAAATTCATATACGGAAATATTGATATTTGGCATAAATTAAATGGTAATAAATGGATATTTGTTCAATCAAACCATGCAAAACTAACTATCAAATGTAAACACATATGTGTAGATAAAGTTATATCAGGAACTGGAATACTTTTACTGAAACCAGACTGTACTGCATTTTGTAAAGATATTAAATTAGACGCTAGAGAAAACTTTAACTTAACTACGAGCTTTGTCATATCAAATTTTAATATAGTAAACGATTCTTGCTGTAACTTAAAACGATTTACCGAGCTAAGCCTCACCAAATTAGCCGTACCAGAAATAAATAATGTAAATTTAGAAAGCTTAAAACTTTTGAATGACTTACCAAATCAATTTGTAGAAGATACGTTTCTTTATGATAATACTATCCCTAATACTGTAAGTTTATCATTTAGTGTAATTGCATTTATCGTAATCATAAGTTTAATGATTTATAATGTAAAGGTCGGTATATGTTACAAGCGCAAACTTGTTATTAATCCGAAGCAAGAAAATATATCAATGAATCCAAGTCCTGTTGCCCAACCTCGTCTCCGCATAGAATAACAACTTCCGTAAACTTATAATTAATTAAATAAGTTTACTCTTATGCGGGGGGTTGTTATACCCCTAGGTTTCAGGCCCAATAATGTACACCTTTCAGCTATATCAGCAACTTAGATTATAGATTATTATTCATTACCTTTTTTTAGTCAGTCTTCACTCATCCTCCGTTGCGAAACGTCCTATACCAATCTTTGCAACATATCATAAAATCAATTATTCTATTTTACTATCTCGTTAAGATAATTTCTAATATATTATTATTTAGTGAAAACAAGTGTTTTTTTTTAAAAGTGTTTTCCCGGAACCCGTATAACAGACCGCATCGTCACTTAACATCAAGCGCTACCCATTTTCACATAAAAAAAAGACTAAAACCTTTGTGTATCTTTCGTATCGTACCATTACACATTTTGATCCTTATTCCTTATTGTGGACTTGTGCTTGTGGACTATGAGAAAGCTTTTGACTCTGTAGAATCCTGGTCTGTTCTGGAGTCTCTGCAATGGTGCCAAGTTGATTGGCGATACGTCCAAGTACTGAGAGGCCTGTATGACGCCGCGACTATGACCGTCCAAGTACAAAATCAGCAGACTGAACATATCCTTTTACATAGAGGAGTGAGACAAGGGGACGTTATTTCCCCCAAATTGTTCACCAACACTCTTGAGGATATGTTCAAGACGCTCGATTGGAAAGGACGGGGCATAAATATAAATGGCGAGCACCTCTTTCACTTGAGGTTTGCGGACGATATTGTCATCATGGCTGAAACCGTGCAGGACTTACAATACATGCTGACCACCCTTGCTGATTCTTTTGCACGAATCGGTCTCCGGATGAACTTGGATATTGTTCAACGAACATGTTATTCCGGAACGAATTGCCCTAAACTGAGTTCCTCTCAAAGTTGTTAACGAATATGTCTACCTTGGACAAATCTTGCAATTGGGTAGAAATAACTTCGAAAAGGAAGCTCGCAGAAGAATACAGCTGGGATGGGCAGCATTTGGAAAACTTCGTCGAGTCTTTTCATCGCCCATACCGCAAAGCCTGAAGACGAAAGTCTAACGAGTGCGTCCTACCTGTTATTACCTACGGAGCCGAGACGTGGACGCTGACGGTGCGACTGGTTCACCAATTCAAAGTCGCTCAGCGAGCTATGGAGAGGGCTATGCTTGGGGTCTCTCTGAAGGATCGAATTCGAAATGAAGTCATCCGTCAGAGAACCAAAGTTATCGACATAGCTCATAGGATCAGCAAGCTGAAGTGGCAGTGGGTTGGTCACATCTGTCGTAGAACCGATAACCGTTGGGGTAGACGTGTTCTAGAGTGGAGACCACGGCTCGGTAAACGTAGTGTAGGGCGCCCTCCAGCTAGGTGGAGCGATGATATACGCAAGTTGGCTGGCAGCGGTTGGAAACAGAGAGCTGAAGATCGAGCTCAGTGCCGTGCCATAGGTGAGGCCTATGTCCAGCAGTGGACGATGATGATGGTGATTCCTTATTTTACGCTCGAAAAGGGTAAACTGTTGTTACTCAAATACAAAACATACCATCTTTGTACAAAGTTAATTTACAATAATTAAGATACCAACCGACTTTAATGCCCCGCGAGTCAATTTCAGTAGCAAGTTTGAGACGTTTATCGTCATATCTCTGGAGGTACTTATTAGATCTCGATGAAATTACAATGGGAACACCTCGGAAACGTACTCTACCGATAACAAAAATAATCATTCGCATCGGTTTAGAATTGACGGAGTAATCGCGTAACATACACACAAAAAAAAAACTTAAAAAAAACATACAGACGAATTGAGAACCTCTTTCTTTTTGGAAGTCGTTTGAAATATATATTTTGATTTTGATTTCGGACTTGAGCTGGGCAGATGTTTACTTTATTCTGAAACAAACCTATAAATTATTATAAATCCACGTAGGATAACTGCAGTATGCGGCGACTACTACATCGGAGGTCGTCAGTTTGATTCCCTGACGGAATTGGTTGGGTTCTACAGCCATTGCTCAGACTTGTTGAAACGAGAGCGTCTGGTTGAACCGGTCGCGCCGCCAGAACCTGTTAATGACAAAAAGGTATGTAATTGATTTGCTTGTAGTTTGTACTCGGGATGTCTAGGGGAAATTGCGGTATGTGATACGACAACATTTTATGTCTCATATTGTCAATGCATAAAAAAGTAGGATAAGGCCTGATTTCACCATACCATGTTAAATATTGAATGCCTTGTTAATCCTTTTAACAGACTGTTAAAGTTATCGAGTGTCCCACCATGCGCTAATGGGTTGTTAATTCTCTTAACAAAGCGTTAAATCTAATCACTGCTCTAGAGGTTCGTTAAAACATTAACGACGGCTGTCAGATCTTAGTTCTTACTCTACTCACTGTCAAAAGATCAAAGATGGACGACGCTACATGTAATTTAAGAAATGTAGCTAGGTATAAACAAGTAAAAACCTTTTAAAACACAAGCTTTTACATAACCTAGGACCAGAGTAAGTTTAGACAAATCCAACGAGCCTAAACACGACGGGTATAACATGTGTAGTTTAGGAGTTCCTTTGGCCACCAGGATTCAGCTCCATTATCAGATAAGCACCATGTCATCATAATTTTGCATTGTCATGCCATTTACACATGTATGCAAAATTTGGAAGAAAATTTGCGAAGTGGATCAAATTTAATTTGCAAGATTTGATGACAAACATCAGGACAGGTGAAACTAAATAAAAACTAAAATGGGGATACAAAAAAATAATTTGTACTGTAAACTAAAATAGTATAAATACCTACTTGTGTATATATTATTTTTGGTAAAGCATAGTTAATATCATACAACATTTAAGCTCTGTTGAGATTCTATATAATTTGAAAATCTGCAGAGGTATCACATGAAACACACATCGTGCAATAGAGAATAACTTGCATGGCAAGTCGGATCTGATCAAAGTTTTTCCAATAATGTTGCTACAACAATGTTTTTCAATTGTCAGAGAGTGGTGGCCATTCTGCCTTACACAAAGATGCCGGACACGGATGAGCTCACTTTCCAGAAGGGGGACATATTCTTTGTCCACAATGACATGGGTGATGGATGGCTTTGGGTCACTGCGCATAGGTAATGTAGACCTTGTTTTTTTTCACTATTATCTATCTTCTATCTATATATTCCTACTAATATTTAAACGTCAAAGATAGCTTTTAACGATAAGTCCGCCTTTTGTACTGTAGTTTGTAAGTGTTTACTATTTAAAAGTTATTAATGTTAATTGGTGTACATTAAAAAATATTGCTCCCCCCAACAGCGACCTAACCTCCCCCAAGAGTTTAGATACTTATGATGAACATATAGGATTGGACTGAACTGATAAAACGGCTGAAGCCGTAAGGCATAACCAGTGTATTTATAAAAGCGAAGTACTATTGACGAGCAGTACCATTAAATTTCAATAATTATCTAAACGAATATGATAAATAATGAGAAGTTTGAGAAGTATGATTGGAGTGACTCTGATGGATAAGGTGGAAAACAGCGTGATAAGGGAATGTTGTGGTATGGTAGAAGATGTAGTGACAAAGATAGAGAAAGGGATGCTTAGATGGTTTGGACATCTAGAGAGGATGGATGAAGAAAGACTGACGAAACAGATTTATCAGATGAGTGTGAATGGGCGTGCCGGTACAGGCCGACCTAGGCGAACGTATCACGACCAGATCGGAGACGTTTTAAAAAAAGGCCAAGTCAAAAGTACCTATAACCGGCGAGCATGTATGAAGGCGCTTATGAAAGTAGACGAAGCGAAAGACGTGTCAGAATCGTAGTATGTGGAAAGAAGTAGTCTCTGTCTACCCCAACGCGAAAAAGGCGTGATTTTATGTATGTATGTAATATGATAAATAATGAATAAAAAAATGTAACTCAAATACTACTGGACCGATTTCAAAAACTCTTTCACTAATAGAAAGCTACATTATCAGCGAGTATCATAGGTTATATTTTATCCCCGTATTCTCACAAATACAGGAACTATGTGAGTGAAACCGCGAGTCACTGCAAGTAATAAATGTGTAAACATCATTATATTTCAGGACCGGTGAGCAAGGCATGATCTTCCGTGAGTTAGTCGAAGACTTGGACCCTTCCATCGACCCCAACACCGTGTTCTCTTGGTTCCACCCGAACTGCACCAAGAGTGAAGCGGTGGATATGCTGGTGAAAGCTGGACCTGGCAGTTTTTTGGTCAGGCCTTCGGATAACTCCCCCGGCGATTACTCCCTGTTCTTCCATATTAATAATCAGATACAGAGGTATGTTTATGTAAGAATCTTTGTATATTTCAGAGAGTCAAGTACTTGACCTTGACCACTATTTCAACTGATGTCTATCAGATATGAGAAGAAAAACAAGAAATTGTTTAATGTTATATACTGGCTGTGATTCATTTACTTTAGTCGAATCGTGACCTCACTCCCGAGGAAGAGCGACGGACGCGCTCCAAACCTAGGTCGTGAAAATTCGACTAAAGGTAAGTGAATTACGGCCGGTATATAACATTATGATACAATTTCACGATAATTTTAAAACAAAAAAGAAATTGTTAAACACAATACAAAATTTCATCGAACCGTCGGGACTTGAACAATTTACAAAAATATAAAGTTTGAAACACTTCAAAGAAACATAAAATAAAAATGAAATTGTTAAGTCCAAACAGCATTATAGTATAAGGTAACTTACTTACCCCATTCGCCAATTTTAAATGACTTTGGTATTACTTTAATTTATACCCTTAGGTTCAGAATAGAGAAGAAAGGCGTGAGGTACCTCATGGGAGGACGTACGTTTGAATGCTTGGATGCAGTCATCAACAGGTACAGGAAGGAGCAGATTGTAGAGGGACATACTTTGGGACAGCCGGTAAGTTGCAAATACAATACAATTACTCGTGGCACAAATACGAATTCGATTTTTCAAATTTTCAATGACAATGATCATCCTATTTAATGTAAAGATATTAATTGGTCAAAGAAAATTGATAAATTCGGGATAACTGATAGTCCCGCTTCTATTGGATTTAGACGATTAGTTCGTAAGTTCTAAAGTAAGTTAATTATTGCTACCTACAAAGAACCGAAGTTTCTAAGCATGTTCGCTTTTTAGTAACTACAAAATGTACACTTACTTTTAAGAGCCAGTTCCCATTTTAGGCCTAGCGTCCTACCATCCTCGACCGCATCATCATTTACCAACAGCTGAGATAGTGGTCAAACGCTAGCCTATATGAAAAATAAATGTAAATTAACTTATCATTTGATTCAAGGAAGTCATTCAACTATCACTTCCATTGATAAATAATTCTTGAATTTAGGTCGGTAATATCTTTATAGCAATATTGCCTTTCTAGATAAGATAGCCGATTGCAATCTTTTAATGCAACATTATATTGGTGTTAGTTTCGCGACTTTCGCGTGTTGCCTGGATCGTATACGTTCCGATAATGCCGTGGGCTGTAATTTTAAAAGGGCTGTTTAATAGAAAGGCAAGTTCATTTATCTTAATAATATAAGAATCTCTTTGGCCTGACATACTGATTCATTGACTGACTTACAGACAACGCACAGCCTAAACCGCCGGTCTTAGAAACTTGAAATTTGGAGGGTATATTTGTCTTAGTACCATGGGTGTACTAAGAATGGATTTTTGGAAATTTCATCCCAATGAGGGTTTAAACGTTAAATGGGGTGAAAACGTTTGTATGAATGTTCTTTGTTTTTGAACGATGAAAATTGAGTAGTTAATTTAATATAAAACATTTAGATATTAATATTTATTGCCAGGGGTGCATTAGGGTGGTGCAATGGGGGATGAAAGTTCATGTCGAAAACTCTATATTTATAAAAGTATACTGACGGAAATTGATATTTGAGTAGTTCAACATAACGACTGTCATGGATTAATAGACCACTTCAACCTTTTCAAAGCATTAACCAAGATAAGAAATTATCCATATTAGGAACCTCAGAAACATATCTCAAAATAGGGAATGAATTTATTACTAAAAGCAAAAGCTAGTTTATTATAATCGTCCAGCCATTAGTTATTTCTAGTTGTTCTAGTTGAATTCCACATTAATGAACCCTTGAAATTTGAATTGTGATTTTTTGACATTTTAAACTCTACTGTTAACAACCTAAAGCCCACTTTCCCTTTCAGCTAATCGCAGAGGGCCATATAATCGAACCCCAGCAGAACGCAACTGGAGCTGCGGCTGAGAAAATCTACGCAACTTTACGTGAATGTCGAGACCAAATCGGCCTCAAGAAGACCAAAGGAATCAAGCACCAAGGTTACTTGAACAAGAAATCTGATAAAGCTACGAAGAAATGGAAGGCGTTGTACTTTGTTCTATTGCAAGAAGGGACGGACACGCATCTGTATTTCTATGATTCACCGAAGAGGACTAAGCCTAAGGGATTGATTGATTTGTCCTGCGCATATTTATATCAGGTAAGAACATTTGTGTAATCTTGAGTATTCTAAAGTAGTGTTTCAGTCTTGAGTGCCTTGTGCGAGTTTTATAGATTAGATAGATTAGATTTACTCGATCTACAGTAAACGGAGATTTGTATGGAACTAAAAAGCGCCATCTAGTGTGTATCAGAGGTAACATTGTAATTTCTATACAAATCTGCGTTTACATGAACGTGATCGAGTGAGCGAATAAATCTAAAGAAACTCTCACTAGGCACTCTGTAGAATCTAAATAGGTTGACAAAGTTGCAGATGGCGATAGTAGGCTTGGGTTTACTATATCAATAATGAAGGATATATATCCGCTTAGTATATTCTGCTTGTTTGTCCGGGATATCCATGTCAGTTGTGTTTCAGACTGCAGAGAAACTGGCTCAAAACGACGAATTATATCTATTAGTATATCCCATATCCAAAATTAAGCATATCCACATTTCATAACGGATATTATTTAACATCATTAGGCCATATCTGGACTTTTTAACCTACTTCACAAACATGTTTTATGTTTCATCAAAATACAGAATATATGAAGGTTTTGGCTAGAGGAAGGAAGTATATATATCCGGTTATGGATATGTATCTGAAGATATAGGTGTATCTGGAGTTACCCAAGCCTAGTCGATAGGCGGCTGTGACGAGTTAGATAAAAAAAATACATAAATTCACAAAAATTCCTGTAAAAACATTTTTCGTCCCAAGTAAAAAGTAAAAACATTCAGGACGCAGGTCAAAGATCACTTTCTCCGTCAACAATCCTAGACATTTGCTACTGCAGATATTATTATATAAATATGAAATTGCTATTTATTTATCAAATGTTGTAAATTTTCCCCTATATTGGTTTGTATATTAATCTTAGTTAGTAAGTCTTTAATTAGTAGGGTAGGTTAGTATCTTTGGGAAGTAAAGTTACTCGGTATATTAGTTTTTTTGCTTTTAACTTATATTAGAAACACCTCCGTCTATTGTCTTCTTTTCTATAAGTCCCCTCCATCCAAAGGTTGCCTGGAAGAAATGGCTTTCAGCGATAAGGCCGCCCATTGTAACACTAATAAAATGAATGATTTGTATGTTATTTTTTAAGTTATGAGGTGTGACAATAAAGAATTTTCTATCTATCTATCTATCTAAATTACCCTTTTATAATACTTTCCGCAGGTTCACGAGTCACTCTGGGAGAAGGAGTTCTGTTTCCAGCTAGTAGAGCGAGCGTTGCCGTGTCTATCTACTCACACGTTCCTAGCGGCTAACAGCGCGGTCGAGGAACGCGCCTGGTTGGACGCGCTGCGACCTTTGTGCGTGCCGCAGCAAGCTAGACATCAGAATAAGGTAACTTGGGGAGACAGAGAGAGAGAAACAGTTGTGGTGTGTTAGAGGAACTCGTTACAACGTGAATATATTGATGAGCAGACATATCTGAAGATCGAGATTCTTGGAAGGAAATGGGGGAGGTCGTAGTCCAGAAGAACAAGGCTCACTTCTTTAAGCTAATGAGTAAAAAACCGAGCAAGCATGATACCAGTATGCTGTTGTCCTTGATATACAAGCTACAAACGCTGTTAAAATTGGCAAGCGTAATGGGAGTGGCTTGTTATATCATCATCATCTCAGGGCCCCGAGACAAAATCCAATTTCTGTTTTCATTCACGCTAACGCAAGTTCAAAATGTATGGAATGACATTTATGATTCCGCAACAAAGATGTCATTCCCATACATTTTGAAGTTGCGTTAGCGTAAATGGAAACAGTAATTGGATTTTGTCTAGGGGGACAGGTTAGATAGTGGTCAAATGCTTGCCAATCTACAATTTAAAAAAACAGCTGGTATAAGTCCACTGCTGGACCAAGACCTCTCCTGACACTGTATGGCAATATTTTTTCTATGATTGGTTCGTTTAACGGTCATCGTCTACCATCCCTACTCGATCAGTGATCAGGATTAGCTTTATCACGCTTAGCGTTGGACGCAGGAAGGTAACAATGACCTTCTCGTGAATGAGGGTGACCCCCCATAAATACCTTTATCCATACTAATATAATAAAAACGTTTGTAACTCTGTCTGTTTGTAACCTCATCACGCCTAAAAGTACGATCCGATCTTACTGAAATTTAACAAGGAGATTTTGAGATTTTTTTCAGAAAGATTTTGAATGGTAGTAAGATACTATCTAGCGTCCACCTGGCCAGCTACCACCTTCAAGTCAGAAAATCTGTCGCCAAACCCTATAATAATGCCAAACATTTAATGTGTTCTGGCAGCTATCCTTGAGAGCCAGTTCTCATTCAAGGCCTAGGGTGCTTACCATCTTCGACCGCATCATCACTTACCAGGTAAGATAGTGGATAAAAAAATAGATACTTTATCGCAGGAGGATGAACATAGGCTACTAAATTCTTGGTGTACGTGAACGAAGTCGCGGGTATCAACTAGTTTTTTTTAATAAAAGTTGTTTTTAGAGTTTCCTTTCCGTAAAATCTAATATCTTCGATATTTATTTACCCCTCCGTGTCTCATATTTTTTTTCACACTATACAGAAGAACTTTATAAGCTTAATGTTTATATCACTAGGTGGCGCGAGTAGTGTGGCTCCGTGCTCTCCGCGTTCGTTGCCTCACAGCTCACCGCCTGCCGGCGAGACTCGCGCCCCGCCCTTACCTGCGGCTGGCTTTAGGCGCGGCGCCCGTCGCGCGCACTCGGGCCCGACCCTCACCCGACCCACATTGGGATGACGAGTTTGTGTTTCCGTGAGTTTACTTACTTATTGGTTAAGGGAAGCAGCTTGTGCAAAATCTAGTTTAAAAATACGAACATCGTAAAAAGAAAACCCCCTCTAATATTGTGTTTAATTACGTAAATGTAATAAACGTAGTGTAGGACGCCCTCCAGTTAGGTGGAGCGATGATATACGCAAGCTGGTTGGCAGCGGTTGGAAACGAATAGCTGAATATCGAGCTCAGTGGCGTGCCATAAGAGAGGTCTATGTCCAGCTGTGGACGGAAATTGGCTGATTATGATGACGTCATTATGTTATGATGACGTATGTATGTTAGTTACCCTAACCTTTAACATATGCCTACGCATTTTCAAGGCAATAATAAGATTCATGTCATGAATTCATGAGCCACATGAAGGTACATAAACAAATCATTGTAACAAAAAATTGTCATATAACGATCGCCATAGCCAAAACAGCAAGGAGAGAGATATAGATACAGGTTTAGTTAGATGTTTCATCAAGGTGATTCTATTATATTAGCAAGATTCGCCTCTTCTTTCATCATACGTACTGCCAAGGAATGGAATTATCTACCCTTAGTCTGTGTTTCCTATTAGATACAACTTAGGGGTCTTCAAGTCGCGAGTTTGCGAGTGAATAGGCATCTTTTGGGTAAGCGCGCTACATCAACGACCGCATCGTCACTTAACATCAGGTGAGATAGTAGTCAAGTGCTACCCATTTACGCATAAAACAAAAGATGAAGAGAAGCGGGATGTTTTACCACATGAACAGAGTCAGAGTAAGTCTAAATGATACAAAAATTTAATGATTGTTGGTTATTTTCAGAGATGTGCCACCCGATGTTACTTCGTTTACAATCACTGTACACAATACAGGGAAAAGAGGCAAAGAGTCTGAAGTAAGTTACTTCACAGATCTAACAATTATCGGTGTCACATATGTTATTGAACTAATTCATGTTATTTAATACTACCTGTGCCCCAAGGCTTCGCCCGCGTTAAAATGTATCCTAAATGTTAATCCAGGTTATATCTTTGAGGGCCCGGAGGCGTAATCGGGAGAACGGTTGGCTTTGATGCCAGAGGTACCGAGTTCAAACCACCGTGCACCAATGGATTTTTATTTTGAAAAATTTATGTGCGCTTTTCACAGTGGCCCTCTGGTGAAGGTTTCGTTAAGAAATCAACAACCCCCGCATGGTGGTAGAACACTATCTAGTGTCCGCCTGGACAGCTACCTCATGTTAGAAAATCTGTCGCCAAACATCTAATGTATTCCGGCAGCTATCCTTGTGAGCCAGTTCCCATTCTAGGCCTAGCGTGCTTACCATCTTCAACCGCATCATCACTTACCAACAGGTGATATAGTGGTCAAACGCTAGCCTATAAGTTATTTTAAAAAAAACTTTGTATCAAAATTTTATCCAAATCCGTGCAGCCTTTTTTGCGTGCTGGTGAAACAAACTATATAATCTATATATCAATGTTTAAAAGCGTTCCGTCATCTTTTCGCTGTAAATATTGGCAACTGTAAGAACGGAACCAATCTAAATGACACAACAACGTTTTGTTACTTACACCCTTGCATGAAAACTTCACATGTTTTCATTAGTATTTTTGATATTACAGGTAGACTTTAAGATATCCCAAATAAGGTTTACTTTCCTATGTTGCAGGTAGCGGAACTTACGATAGAATTGGCGAATCTCGCGAACGGTGAAGAGATAGAGGAATGGTACCCTCTCGCTGGAATGACTCCTATTGGTGAATGGGGATCCTTACGGCTGCGGATTAGGTAAATTTTATTGGAATATTTTTAATTGCACCACTATTTACAATAAACCAATAATCTACTGCATATCGAAAAAATTACTGCGTTCTATATACACTATGCCGCGGCAGTGGCCGGCGAAGCGCCAGAAAGTAAATTTATTTAAAAAAAAAATTTTGAAGTTTTTTTTTTCAAGTATAACAATGTACGCAAAACGAAATTGCATTATTGAACATTACTTGGAAATGTAAAAATCTTGAATTTAAACTCCAGTGATAATATACGTGTATGTACGTTTATGTATTATGTATGCTTATGTGATGATATTTTAATCGTAAACTAAAACTATTTGTAATAGTATTTGAAAACAAAATTAAATACATAATATATATTCGCAGGTATATGCAAGAACTAGTGATGCCCCGTGAGGAATACAGCCCGCTCCGTCAATTACTGCTAGAACCTGGGTTGCCAGCTGTCAAAGCGCTGGCTGATCTTTGCCGGACTGACAGACAACCCTTGGCTACTTGTAAGTGGAATACTTTGATTATAGAATTAAACAAGCACTTGAATACTAAAGATGGGTGTATACTAGGTAAATGTGGGACTAGGTGCACCTATTCCTAGTCCTTAGAAATACGTGATCCAAATACCTATTCCACCTAGTATTGATCGTGTATTAGTAGTCAGCAGTATGTATTGCATCATTTCGCTCTCACATACTAGAGTGCGAGTGAGAGATTATTATACTATCATAATACTGCCCCTCCACTCGCACTTGCATTGCGCCGCGACTTCGTTGTACGGCGGTACTATGTAAGTGAAAATACGGCATAGATTTGAGTGAAACATCGCGTCGGGTTAGGTTAGTTAGTAGTCCGAGGTCGAATACTACGTAGAATAGGTATTTGTCTAAAGTAGAAATAGGTGCCACCTAGTCTCGTAAAATACCTATTCTGCGCCTCACCTCTATTGAATACTTTCTCATCTGTACCCTTAGTACGAGTTTTCATACCTAACTCGATATTGTATATCGAATAAATTTTGTATGCAAAAACAGTATAGCGCCTCTAGTGGTTTTCACACTGCACTAAATTTAGACCAATCAGTGAGCCAGCAGAATAAGTCGAAAACTATGTGAGATCTGTCAAAAGCGTTTACGATGAAAACTCGTACTAAGGGTTCTGATATTATATAATGACTATGCAATCTAAAGTCGAAGCCTCTTATTATGTACTGAAGTCACAGATATCCTTTAGTTACTAGTACGATAGATATGCAATGCCGTTTTTAGGGTTCCGTACCCAAAGGGTAAAACGGGACCCTATTACTGAGACTCCGCTGTCCGTCTGTCTGTCTATCTGTCTGTCTGTCTGTCTCTCTGTCTGTCTGTCTGTCTGTCTGTCTGTCTGTCTGTCTGTCTGTCTGTCTGTCTGTCTGTCCGTCTGTCACCAGGCTGTATCTCATGAACCGTGATAGTTAGACAGTTGAAATTTTCACAGATGATGTATTTCTGTTGCCGCTGTAACAACAAATACTAAAAACAGAATAAAGTTAAAAATAATAGAGGGTCCCCATACAAGAAACGTGTTTTGTTCGGCATTTCACGCCATCTATGAACGCTTAGTTAGGTAAACGTCCCATAGATGGCGTTATATTGGAATGTCGATCCCTAACACCTTTGTTAGACGTTATATGGCGGTATAAGAAATAAAATGTTTTTTAATTGTTATTTTTTGCTGGCGAAAAATGATAGTGGTATTTTTTGCTCGATCTAATAAAATACTGTAGTATGGTACGGAACCCTACTAGTGCAAGTCCGACTTGCACTTGGCCAGTTTATTTAGATGCATGATTCACTTTGAATCACCCCCTACATCGGGTCGTTGAACTAAATTTGACAGTATTGACATGAAATTGATAGTTTTCGCAAATCGCCGACGGTTTGAAATGAAATTCACAATTCTTTTCTGTTCTGAACACTCTATTATTGTTGATATTTTTTGTACTTATATATTGATAAAGTATATGGGATCACCGTGTTAGTAAACGTCATACTCAATCAGGAAAATTACTAGCCAAATTGGATACCAGATCACATGAGTAAAGAAAAGGGACAGAGACAAAGCTTCATACAACTGCGCTGTGATGATGACGTAGACGCGCGTGTGTGTTTGAGCACTAGCGGCCTGTGTGCCGCCTGTCACGTACGCAGTGGAACCGGTTTATAGTGGCTCGGCTGGTGCTTTAACTCAGGGCTGTCGGCTCGCGACGCGTCGCGTTATATTATATTATTTTTCATCCCATCCATTCGAAAAGTGATGATTGGTTCCTCGATGTGTGCGCGCAAAGTAGGTTTTTTCCGCCCTAGGGCGGGAAAGCGCTTTTTTAATTTTTGGTTTATTCATGTTTTTTTTTATAGTGCCCTGTCTAAAAAGGTTCAATGAAATTCCTTGACATTTCATGACATAACATTTCAGATCCTTCATGACTCTTCGTGACATTTCAAGATATTTTGTGACATTTCATGACATAAAATGACATTTCATAAAATTTCGTGACAATTCATAACATTTATGACATTTCATGCTATTTATGACATTTTGTGACATATCATGACATTTCGGGACATTTATGACATTTTGTGACATATCATGACATCCATGTCATATGAAATTTCATGACATTAAATGTCATTTCATGATATCTTATGACATTGATCGTTGTCAACAATGATGAAGTTTGAAAAATCCTACAAGAATAGGTAAACATTTTGTCCATTCCTTAGACGGTTTGTCTCTGTTCCTTTTCTTTACTCATGTGACCAGATGAATGAATATGACATTCATAATAAAACTATATTCACACGAAATAAAAATAAAACTTTAGAGAAGTTGATGAACAATAATAACACCTACATTCATAAAATGTTTCAATTATCAAATCTTATAGGCTAACGTTTGACCACTATCTCACCTGTTGGTAAATGATGATGCGGTCGAAGATGGTAAGCACGCTAGGCCTAGAATGGGAACTGGCTCTCAAGGATAGCTGCCGGAACACGTTAAATGTTTTGGTGACAGATTTTTCAACTGAAGGTGGTAGCTGGCCAGGCGGACACCAGATAGTTTCCTACCACCATGCGAATGCGATGTCCTCTTTTATTTTCAGCGGTTCTCCACTCGTTTAGCGAATGCGGCCGAGGCGCGGAGCTAGCTCGAGAGTTGGTCTGTGCAGAACTAGCTAAAGAGAATGATCCCAGAGCTATGTTCAGAGGGGCTTCCTTAGCCACCGCCGTCGTCGACGAGTTCATGCATGCACAGTGCAAACCGTTCTTACAGGCAAGTGTTTATTAGTAAAAACAAAACAAATTATAGACAACGAGACTCGCATTGAATTAAAATAAATGAGATATATTGATTAATAGGCCCCAGAGCCTTTCACTGGCCTGAGGCATTTATATTTCAATCGCCAGCGTGGTATTAAAATAAGGATATTTTTAGACCTTGCAATTGGCCATTTGTGTTAATATATCAATCCACACGAAGCGATTTGCTTCCACATTCATCATACGTACTGCTAGGGATTGAAACTCCTTGCCAGAGTCTGTGTTTGCGGAAAGGTACCTTCTGGGGTCTTTTGGGAAGGTGCTTGTCCATCCGAAATAAAAAAATAAAATAAAACATTTGAGTGCAGATATAAAGAATTAGATGAAAATAATATTTTATCTTATTTTTATTTTATTTTATTTTTGCGACGACATTCGCAAAGCGTTGGGCAGTGCCTGGAAACAAAGAGCCGAAGATCGGGCTCAGTGGCGTGACTTGGGAGAGGCCTATGTCCAGCAGTGGACTGATACCGGCTGATTATGATGAAGATGATGAATATTTTATCTCACAGTCAATAAAGTATTCAACGTGCATTGTTTATTTGTCAGGCGGCGATCTCAGAAACTGTCCAGAAATTAATAGATGCAAAGCAGTCCGCAGAACTGAACCCCACCAAAATGGACTCGCCCGATGACGCGTGTAACAACGCTGAATTCTTGCTCATGATACTTGATCAGGTAAACAAACTTATTATATGTACCCTGTCACAGGGAATGCAATCTTGAGCCGAGATCGCAAGTTTGAGACCTGACGAGATTTCAGCATTTTTGAGATCTCTGGTGTTTTTTGGAATACATACATACATATAATTAAGATAGTTTAAAAACTAAAACAACCGACGTTATTGAGACGTTACGGAGATACTCATCAGATCTCTATGAAATTACAATGGGACCACGTCGGAAACGAACCCTGCCGATTAAAAAATTATCATTCAAATCAGTTCACAATTGACGGAGTTATCGCGTAACATACACACAAAAAAAAACTGGCCAAGTGGGAGTCAGCATCGCGTCTCTTATCGCACACTTAGGGAGGGTTCCGTACAATAAGAAACATAACAGAGTTTCATATATTTGATTAATTGATATTACCAAGAATATTTGGTTTGGTCGCGATCTAGAAAGACGGGGGCTCGTTTACTAGCTCTATCTATGTAATTTTGCCGAAACTAATTCGATAGATGGCGTTTAAAAACACGTTTTTTGTATGGGGACCTCCTTTAATTTTTAACTTTATTTTGTTTTTAGTATTTGTTGTTCGCGCAAAAGAAATACACCATCTGCGAAAATTTCAACTGTCTTAACTATCACGGTTAATGAGCTATAGCCTGGTGACAGACGGACAGACAGACAGACAGACAGACAGACGGACGGACAGCGGAGTCTTAGTAATAGGGTCCCGTTTTTCCCTTTGGGTACGGAACCCTAAAAACATACAGACGAATTGAGAATCTCCTCCTTTTTGGAAGTCGTTGAAAATCACGCCTTTTTCCCGTTGGGGTAGGCAGAGACTACTTCTTTCCACATGCTGCGATCCTGACACACACGTCTTTCGCTTGTTTCACTTTCATGAGCGCCTTCATACATGCTCGCCGGTTATAGGTACTTTTGACGTGGCCTTTCTTTAAAACTCCTCCGATCTGGTCGTGATATATTCGCCTAAATCTTCTTTTTTGGAATAACTATAGTTTTTATTTAAAATGCTAAAATGCTATGAAATCTGCTTAGCATGTTATGTAATGTGTGAGACACCGGCAAATACCTACAAAATTTGCTGTTTGCCGCGTAAGACAAAACATAAGTCAATTTTTTTTTTTTTAATATGCGGTATCAGAATTGAGTACTGAACACTCTCCTTCAGTATGTACAGTCTTTTACCAGTCAACCAGTATACATATTGTCAACAGCATGCATTGCAATTTGAATTTCAAAGTGTAGATCTAAGGGTGATTTTGGAAATAGCTTCTTAAAAACAGAGATGGTGCTGTCCAACAAACGGCATCTTATTTAGAATGCCACGTTCCAAGCAGCTGAAAATGCCTTCTCACACACGACACTGGTTGGCACCAGAGTGTGAGCAAGCTGTTATAAGCAAACTACCAAGTATGAATAATTAAAATAAAAAAAGAATAAATACAAGAAAGAAGTACATATTACCAGTTACACTATAGTGTACCAGTTATATTATTCTCACTTTCAGATAACATTATCAATCTTCACATCACCGGAAGCATGTCCGCGGCCCGTCCGGTATCTGTGTGGATGTTTACAACGCGCCGCACTAGCCAAGTGGCCCACAGAGAGATTTGTTAGAACTAGAGTCGTCTCAGGTAATGTTGTCTTGACTAAGTTACCATTACAGGCAGGCCTAGCGTGCTACCATCCTCGAACACATCATCATGTGGTCATCACTTACCCATAGATAGTGGTTGATTAAACATACATCATAGAGAAATAATATACATTAGCGTATGCGAATGAAATAGCTATAGAGATATAATCCGACTAAAATGATGAACACGTGGTACATATGCCAGCTATAGGATAAAATGAACAACGTAATTTGGTCGGGTCATACATGACAGTGGGTGAAAGCCAATGGGTGCACTAGAACTTGGTGCCATTGCTGGAGCCAGTTGGTAAAATCGCATACGCAGAGAAGGATAAAAAAATGTTGTTCATCTCGCTCTCTTATACAAGTGATTGTATCGTTTTATCCTTCTCATATTATTATTATTTTAAGGACAAGTCTATTTTAATATACTTTGTCTAGGATATACATAGATATGTTGCTCGCCATTTTTAATAGTGTTTATTTAATCAACGAAAAAGAACTTTTAGGTGTCTCACTGCGGTATGATATACCTAGAAACCAAAGGCCTCGGTTGGAAGGTTCTTCTAGAATCGTAGTCGAATACACTGATTGGTTGAGGTAGGTAGCGTTCTATTAAAAATTAGCCTTGTCAATTCCACTCAGTGATTAGATATCAGGTACTAGAAAGAAACTAAATAAGATGAAACAAAGCTTTAAATAAATATTGACATATCAACTCCAGAGATTATGAAGTGTGTGTATTTTATGTTATAGTAAAAATTAATGTTATTTTGAAATGAGGCATTATTGGCGGGTGCCATACTTCATCCCATAGACCAGGAATCAGACATCAAGCAGCACAAATTCATAGCCATAATAAAATTGTACCATCTTTTTATAGTTTTTCATAGTCCCATCCACAAACTATATGATAGCCAAAAGTTGTAAAGGGCCTCTTGATGTTGGCTTCGGCTCCATCAATGCCCTCAAAAACACCGGGCGTGGACGACCCGTGAAATGACTCCATCTCCCATTAAAGTATCTTTCTAACAAATAATCCAATATCATTAAAATAAAGAAAAAGATAAGCATACATGTCACAAATAATTAATTAAGGAGTTAATTTAATGTAAAGGAAATCGTCAACCGAATAAAAGCACCCATCTAATAACATTTTCTTCAATTTGTAAATGAAGACTGATGATATACCAATAACATCCTTACTTTCTTACTTCCAGGGTTTATATTCCTTCGCCTGATATGTCCAGCGTTAGTAGAACCTCGAGCTTGGGCGCTTGTATCGGCCGCGCCGCCGCCTCACGCTCAGCGGTCGCTGGTGATGGTCGCCAAATGTCTGCAGAACTTGGCCAACCTCGTCGAGTTTGGTGCTAAGGTGAGCTTTATTTTAACTCATATAAGGCTCAAATTGTGTGTTAAAGCCTTGCTACTGATTATTTAAAATTTTAGGATATTAAGATGATTTCTATTACTCTATCGCTTAGAGTCTAAGCGATAGAGTAATAGAAATCGTCAGGGATAATATTCAAGCTATACGCTAGTCCGATGATAATAATATGTAGTATTTATTCAGTGACAGTAATGCCTACGAAATGATTTATATTGTGGCAAACATTGTCTTGGCAAATTTTTACACATCATAGATTTTGGCTCGTTATCCTGTTAGTTAGATCTTATCGCTAGTGTGAGATATGCAGAATTGTAGCTTTCCAAAATTTTGCATACCGCTGTATCTTGAATCAGTTGATGTCATCGCTATCCATCGGGCGAGTGTTGTTCTCTTACATTACATCATAAAACAACAAAGGCTTTGTCATTGACTATATGAGATGGTTTATGCGACAGATAGTGGTATTTTAACTCGCTCAAGTCGGATGCTTTAGTGCCTAGGCGTGGTAAAAGTTACAGACTTGCAAATAATACCTATATTAGAATAAATGCATGAAACTTGAATCCCCGACACCCACACCATAAATTATAACCTCTATAAAGGTAAAGAGCAAAGTCTTCATCATCATCATTATTAACAGCCAGTATTCGTCCACTGCTGGACATGGCCTCTCCTATCGCACGCCACTGAGAAATCACATCTGTCGTAGCACCGATAGCCGTTGGGGTAGACGTGTTCTATAATGGAGACCAGGAAAACAAAGCGTAGAACGCTCTCCAGCTAGATGAGGCGACGATATACGCAAGCTGGCTGGCAGCGGTTGGAAACAAGGAGCTGAAGATCGAGCTCAGTGGCAAAGTGTTCAGATGCACATATGTATTCACGTTCCATTAAATCTTTCAGGAGCCTTACATGGAGGTGGTGAATCCGTTCATCCTGAAGAACAAGGAGCGCATGGTGGTGTTCCTAGACCAGCTCAGCAGTGTTCCCGACCCTGGGAACGTACCACCTACTCCTAATAACAATTTTGATATCGGTGAGCAATGTCTTTCATTATACCTTTTTATGATGATAGATGTTAATTATCAAATTAATACGTATACTCGTCTGATGTCTGCCTGAAAATTGTCTACCGATTGTCAGAATTTCGTGCACTGCGCCCGTCCAGAGTAATAGAGATAATTGTCATCCTCGGGAGAGAGTCATTGTGTATAAACTATTCCGCGTCGCCTAGACTTAGACCTCTATAAACCCTTCACGCGAATCCATTTAGGACCGCAGCTGGTAGACCTATATATAGTTTGGCTGAGGCATCCACATTTCGTCGATCGGTTTGCCGTTTTGGCGTGATGTTCGGCGGTGCTAGGTACACTTGATAGTGTCCTACCACCATGCGGGGGTTGTTGGTTTCTTAACGATGTTTTTCCTTCACCGGAGGGCCACTGAGCAAAGCGCACAAATTTTTCGATAGAAAAATCCATTGGTGCACGGCGGTTTGAACCCGGGACCTCTGTCATCAAAGCCAACCGCTTTCTCGATTACGCCACCGGGTCCTCGGCCGTCTGTCTTATCCAGACAAGCGTGTTTTCTTTTTAAACAGACTCGTTATATAACTTCAGCTGAAATAATGTTCAAGTGACGGTCTTTCAGGCCTAAACAAAAGGTATCTAAGTCTTGTAACTTTTTTTTTTTTTATCTCCAGCCAAAGAGCTAGCAACTCTGCACCACATATGCGTGTCCCACCTAACTGAGTTACAAGGTCTGGGTAAGACACAGCCCGCCATCAGGAAACTGGTCACTGTCACAGAAATGCTCACGAAACACAAGCACAAGTATCTCGAGATGATCAGATAGGATCAGCCTTTCGACGACACAGGTAAGATAAACAATTAACCTACTTCCAATTTTTATTACTATACTACGGCCGTTCAGAGAATGCGTTCCTGACACGTCGCGATTGAACTGACGACGTAAATTTGTAATGGCGTTGCAGTTACAATAAAAATATTTTTGCTGGTTGTTTACCGTTTTCACAATTGATGAGCATTAAAACAACATTATTATATCAATAATCAATGAATGTTATAATTTTGTGCCAAACTGAGTGTCAAATAACTTGGTAAACAATATTTTTCTAAATCTATACTGCGCTATTACAAGGTTATGTCAGCGCTTTATATTTGTAGTGCTGTGCTAAAAATAACAGGCAATAATAGTATCGTAATCTGTTATACAGTTATACTTTATAAAATAATACGTTTTGTTTTTCTTTTTAATAATTTGAAAATAATGGACTATAAAGATAACTATGAAATATAAAAATAAAACTACGACCAAACCGAACGCGCGAAAGAAAGTAGCATTTTTATATTTAGGTTGAAAATGGTAACCCCAAATGGCGTAACTAGCATTTTTATACTTAAATTAAAAATGGTAACCCCAAATGGCGTTATGGGCCGCCATTTTGTGACGCTAAAACAGTCGTCTGTTGTCGTTTCGTGCGCATAGACCACGTTCTTCAAGTGTTTTCGATCTGTTTTTATTTGATTACCCGGCTTTCGTTTAATGGACTGTTTCTGCTGTTCAAACTGACATCGGCGCTAAATCGGACTTCGATTGTGTTTTGTATTGCGTTCTTTTTACTTTTGGTGCATAATAATGCCTAAACGTGGACAAACATTGAAAAGCGGAGCCCGTGAGTTAATCATCAAGCTGCAAGATTACTTTGAGCGGGAGCGGCAAAATTGCGGACCCCTGGTACCTGTCGAACAAGTACAAGAACGCGTCTCTCAGGCGCTTGGAGTTAGCAAATGAACGATAACAAATATTAATAAAGAAATGTTCGGCTCTACTGGCACGGAAGATAATATTTTACGTACTCCGAAGAAGAAACGTAGAACTAAACCCGTGACAGATATTGACACCTTTGACGCTGATGCAATCAGAAATCATATATATGGTTACTATTCCAGAAATGAATATCTCAACAGGAAGAAGCTTTTGGCATCGTTAAGAGAAGCTGGACTGTTTAGCGGGGGTAAAACTGCTATAACCAAAATCTTAAAAGATATTGGTTTTTCGTATAAAAAAACAGACAAAAGAAAAATTTTATTAGAACGATACGACATAATTTTAAAACGGATAAGTTTTTTGAGAGAAGCAAAAAAAAAAATGATAACTGGGATAATGTCGTGTTCATTGACGAGACATGGCTAAACGCCAATCACACTGTTTCCCGTTCTTGGACGGATGACACACAAGCGTCGACGTCGAAAGTTCCAATGGGTAAGGGGGCCCGTCTGATAATATGCCACGCAGGTTCTGCAAAATACGGCTTTGTGGAGAACGCGTTACTGGCATTTCAATCAAAAACCACAAATGACTACCACGAGGAAATGAATGCCACTACATTTAAAGAGTGGTTCCAGAACGTGCTTTTGCCCAGCCTACCAGAGCCTTCTGTAATATTCATGGATAATGCCTCCTATCACTCGGTTCAAATACAGAAACCACCTACCCAAGCTAATAAAAAAGAAGAAATGGTGGCTTGGTTACAAGCAAAAGGCATTGACGCAAATATGCAGATGCTAAAAGCGGAGCTATTTAAATTAGTTAAAGAAAATAATAGAAAAAAATATAAAAAAATATAGAAAATAAAAATAATAATAATGTGCGATACGAAATCGATGAACTGGCTCTGGAGTACGGTCATCGCGTTCTAAGAATTCCACCGTATCATTGCCAATATAACGCGATCGAGCTAATCTGGGCTCAAATAAAAGGTTACGCCGCCAGCCACAATACTTCCCCGCCATTCAGCACGAAAAAGATGATGACCCTATTAAAAGAAGCCTGCGGGGAAGTCACAAGAGATGACTGGGCAAAGGTTGTTGAGAAGACTAAAAACCTGATTTTGGAACATTTTGACCGAGATATCAGGATTGATTCTGTTATTGATAATAATATAATTATACATGTAGGCGAAGATGATGATGAAGACACCACCTCCTCAAGCGAATACTCCGATTCGCTGATTAATATTCTGTACGCACATTCAATTCAATGTACTTTATTGCATAGAAATACAGATTATAACTTTGTAACAAAGAATAAATAAAACAATTTTATTATATTAATATTACCTTTTTTTTGGTTTCCACTTAAATAACTAAAATATAAATTTTAAATGATTCCGCCAATTTAAAACGAAGATAATCTTAAAAATAATGCGGCGGTTCATTTTGGAGGAACGGTAACGAACTCAGTGTTATGTTGTGCCCATCACTAGTCGTGACTAACTGATAGGTGTCAGGAACGCATTCTCTGAACGCCCGAAGTATAGGATATATGGAGATACCCTACTATCTAACACGGATTTGTTTTTTTTTGCGAGAAACTATTTAAAGGACGCGTGTAAGATTGTAAGTTGCTCGTAATGGATGCTCATGTAACAGGCTGAATCACAGAACAATAATTTGTAGTAAAAGAGCTTGCGCTGGAAAGGCCAGCTCCAGCTATTTGCCACGGATCACAGCTGTCTTCTGCTCCTAGAGAGACAACATCGAATTGAAACAAAACTTTCTTCTGCTCCTAGTCCTAGAAAGACAACATAAAATTGAAACAAAACTTTCTTCTGCTCCAACATCGAATTGAAGCAAAACTTAGTTGAATAATTTCCAAGAATGTATGCGTATTAGTTACATTACAATATTTCTACTTCTATGATGTAGTTTTTGACTGTTAACATTAGAGATTTAAACATCCCAAGTAATTGGTTAAGAAAATTTTGATGTTCTTTCTCTAGAAGTGGCATCGATCCGCAGCCAAGCGCAACCAAACTATGAGGGTGAGGTGTAATAACAATATATCACTTATTGTGTGTTTTATAAACATTGAACACCTATTATCGTTATATCTTCAAATCGTGCGTGAATAGGTATCTTCTGGGTAAGCACTCTATCATCAATCGCATCATCACCTAATATCAGGTGAGATAGTGGTCAAGGGCTACCCAGATCGGTGTAAATAAAAAATCTTACTCAAGATAAACTTCCTTTCAGGGTAAAAGCAGTATAACAATCCAAAAATCAAACGGTCTAGAGCTGGCCGTAAATCCGGATTGAGAGTGAAGATCACACAGTTGATTGCGTAGTCATTGTTAGATTTAGTTTGTAACATGTATTTAACGTATATTGTATAGTACGCACTGGACTTTAATCTATTCAAAAGTTGATCGTTCTAGCTAGACACTTATTTCCTCCCCTTTTAAAACTTAACTGCATTTTTTTTAATTAGCTAATAAAACTTATGCTGAAACATTTAAAAATACCAAATGTGCGTTTTATAAGCTTTTGGGTGCAATCAGAAAGCTGACGCCATTGTATGTCTTTTTAGTATATATTGATAAACTCGGATACCGTATTATTGTATGCGTCGAAAAAAAGATTATGGAACAAGAGTACGAAATTAAAGTGGACAATTTTATGCATTATCTTTTCGTTGTAGATTTTAGAATCGAAAATGTATTAAACTGATGTTTTGTAACGGTACGTCTAACTAAAGTTTCCACGCGAGATTACGCGAGATTTCAGAAACTATCCATTTTTTTAAGTAAAGGTGATAACGAAAGAAAGTTAATTTTACTAGGCCTTGTAGATAGCTACAAACAATGGCATGATAGTCTACTCTATGATATTAAAATAGATACGTGAATTCATTTTGATGCCGGCTAATATTGAACGATCAACACAAGCTTTTTCGTGCCAAATTATTGTGTGTGCGTATTTATTTGTATTTATTATCCCTGTATTCTAATTATGTAGTTTTATTATAATCATATTCTTATTTAAATCTGCCTAAAACATTTTATTTAAAGAAAACAATACAAAAAAAGCTCTCTAGTTTTAACATGTTTATTGCTAAGTGCAATTAAGTGAAAGCATTTACTTAGTTTTATAAGCAAATAAAAATAAACTTTTTTAACGGAAGCATCACACCAGAAATTATTTATTTTAAATTAATATGCAACGGAATTTACATTTTTATTTAAAACTAAAAGTGTGCCTTTAGAATTGGTCACAATTGTCACGATTTTTATTTTATTTATTGACATTACGAGGTTACTATACTTACTTCGAAAATATAGACAAATTATTTCGTGATTTGGAAAACTTATTGGAAAAATGACTGAAATTATTACTAAAGCGTAAACGTCTGACAGCAATAAAAATGAGTATTAAAAATTCGAAATTATAGAAATACCTCTCACTGAAATGCTTTAAAATCGAAACATTTAGACCTTAAACTAAATCATTTGATATTTAAGATTTGTATTGAATTAATCCTTTTATACTCCTCGACTATGTTAAACATTTGTACTTGAATATAAGCCTCGATTTAGTAAAATCTTGTAACTTTAGTTGTAGGTGACATACTCAGTAAAATATATGGCACAACAGGCAATACGACGTCATTTTTAGATAAGTTATTATGAAAGGAAAAGGAGAGCTGATGTTATTCAAAAATAGGCCTCTGTGATCTATGTTTATTTGCTCCTAGTGTACCATATATATTTCTGGTATGATAGTTTTATATATAACATCGCTGAGAAAGACACCAAAAATAATCTAGTAGAGTTATTGAATGTGATGTTGGTGGTAGTATGGTGTTCTTTGCGAAACATACTTTTATATGACGATGCACGTAAAATTTCGCGGTGCACTTCTATGAAATTAGTAATACTCTGTGATAAAAATTATTTTATTTTCACTCTGTTATGTTCTGTTGTCATTGGGATCTTGTTATATCATCGGTACCTAAACTCTGAATCATTATTTAAATTATCTTTACACTCAAGCGTTTGTTGGCATTACTCAGTCTCAAACCAACTTTACTCTTATTGTGTTACAGACCGAATTCATATCGAAAAAATCGAAATTCACTAAATGAAGGGAGACTCAGCTATACAGCCTGTATCTCCATATCTCGGATATTTGGTTCGTTCTTATGAATTTCATTAAGAGTTACACGATAAGGTTGCTATTACGAATATTTTTAAGGCGAAATGAACGTGTCTGCCATAGCGAAGTTTAATAACTACAAAATATATTTCCGGTTGAACTGGCTTCATTCTGGGAGAATTCTTTAACAATATTCAAATATACGGAGTAATTCCGAAATGCTGCCCAAAAGCCTGTTTAAATAGTGATGTGTGTTATGTTATTATTACAATCATTTCCGGTGAATTTAACATCACAGTATGCTAATTTTCTTTAGTCCATTACTTGTTCTGTGCAACCTCAATATAAAATTGAAATCAGTACCATTCAGTAGATATTAAAATTATACAGTCATACTACTAAAGTAGAACTATTGGAATTATGTCCCTTCCCTGTGATTCCATAAACTCTTCCTGTCTTGCTCAAGAAACTTCTTATTTAAATTTCTAGTGCCATATTCTGTACTTACCGCACTCTCGCTTTGTACATCACAATTTTGCTATGCTGCTGTGTGCATGTTTTGGCCAGTAAGGATTTTAGACGAGGTACTAAATGTAGGTCTAAGTTTATACAAATTGCTAGATACACTAATTCTGGTCATTATGATACACGGCGAATATTTAAAACTTGACTGTATTCTACAAAGAATTTAAAGAGATTAAAAGATTAGAAGCTCAAATTATTGTAAAAAGTCGGTCATTGTTTTTGACCATGATATGAGTACAATTAACATTCTTGGATTGATTTTTATTTTACCTTATGTAAACACGAGCTTCTAGTTTTGTATACCTATAGTAATCTAGCACAATCTGGATTTTGTTATAGATAAATAACTGATATCTTCCATTGACACTTTATTGTCGGACCCGATCCCTGTCCGTCAATGTATTGAAGTACAGTGAATATAATTATTCAATTAAAAATAGGAACTAGCATGTAGAACTAGCGGTCTTCTCGTCACTGTATCTAAGTGTGGATTAGCTTGTATTAGAAGAAAATGTTTAGACTGAATTAAGCTCCAATTAGGCGTGATAAAAGGTGCGCTCTTATTAGACAAACTAATACAATTTCAACACAAATAGTCTGCCTAATGAGCTAGTTTTTGTTAATGCTCATGAAATAGTGGACTATTTGAGTATTTTAGTGGTCAAAAGAAAGCTGATATTTAAACGATGTTTACTAGATTTCGCAGCAAAGCTACCTATAGCAAAAAACAGAAATACAAATTGTATTATTTTACAAATTGACACACATATTTTAATATTTAAGGCAACTGCAAGCAAGTATTTGTTATCTGTTTGCCTAACAAAATCGCACCTTTAGTTATGTATATGATGCACTAGATTTTTCACCAAAATTGTAACGAAAAGTGAGAAAATTTTTGCAAAACGGCCCTTTGGATGACAAAATTTTGTACTGAAATTCAGGAAAATATATCCGTAATATAGATTAGTATTTACCAATTTAGTGTAAAGATTTTGTATGTATTCATAGCACAATGTTGATTGGAATTGCATTTTGTACAATAACTGTTTTCTATAGTTTTATTTTGAGATTAATATTATTTACAGGAATGTATAATGCAAATATTACTAAGTATAATTAAGAGACGCGGCTCTGAATCGTGGTTTTCGTGCGTCTACCACATTCTATGTGGTGTTTATTCAAGACTGTTGTCAATTGTTTTATTTACTGACTTTATTTAATTTGGAATGTTACATACTTGTGGACTCAATCTTTCTTAGTTTACTTTCTATATTATTATGTATTTAAAAACTTGGCAAAAATACATTTTAAGTCTTTATTTAATACCTACTAAAAAAATAAAATGTAATTTTAGTACGTCGTACGTTCGTATTTTTAGTTTGTTTAGTACTAGAGAAGTCAATTAACTATTTTTATCATAACAACAAATTATTTTCATGCTTATTTCGGCCATCTTATCGTTTTTAGCGTTTCGTACACGAAGGGTAACAAAGGAACCCTATTACTGGGACTTCGCTGTCCGTCCGTCGCATTTCACAGGGCTGTATCTCCCTATCCGTCATAGGTAGATACTTGAAATTTTCACAATGTATGTACTATGGGGGATTTTACAACAAATACTAAAAACAAAATAAAATTATATATTAAAGGGGGTCCCCTTACAATAAACGTGTTTTTTGCTTGAGCTTATGAACCATAATAGGTTGAACATGAACATGGTTCACATTAAATCTTCACAAAGTATTACTACGACCGGTATAACAACAAATAATAAAATCAGAATAAAGTAAAAAATTAAAGGGGGTCTAGTATGGACAAGAAATGTGTTTTTTTCTGGCGTTTTATGCTCGATTTTACAAACCGTAATAGAGAGAGATTTGAAATTTGCTCATAGTATATATTACAATGGTTTCTATAACATCAAATAATAAAAACTAAATTATATTAGGAATTAAAGGGGGTCCACATACAAAAAACTTTTTCTGGCAAATGTTTTTTCAATCGGAACCCTACATGTGCGTATCGACTCGCACTTGGCCAGTTTATATTAGATATACAGTACAGTATAATGAGATCTGCCTAAATGTTAAATGGTCATCCTGGCTGTTTTATACAACTCTACAGTGGCGGCTAGTTAGAGTAAGCTGTAATTGAAAGTATTTTCTAGCAATTAACAAAGTCTTTCTGACCATACCATTACCTTCATTATCTACACTGAAATATGGTATCACAGTATTGAAAAGGAGATGCTGCTATTTAGCGAGACTGAGAGAGAGCTTGATAGCAACCCTTATCTGTGATGTAGTAATACTAAAATGAGGATTTTGTTGTGGTAGGTCGAAAAGATTTATTGACATTTTGTTTCTTTAAATACACAATGAAAGATCGAGTCCACATTGAATTGATTTACACATTATTTTATAACAATTAATAGATTTTCAACTGTTTTGTAATATCTATATTCTATTCAATAGCTGTACTGTTTTCTATTAAATTTTTATCTGTGCTAGAAATCCAGTCTCATAAAAGTAAATAATTAAATTATATCTTTATTCTTTTATTTTCATAACCTCTGAAAATAAATATATATATTTTTAATATCTTATAAGCTAGCATTTGATCACTATCTCACCTTTTGGTAAGTGATGATGCGATCGAAGATGGTAAGCATGCTAGGCCTATAATGGGAACTATAGCTCTTAAGGATAGCTGCCGGAATACATTAGATGTTTGCAGATAGATTTTCTAACTTGAGGGTGGTAGCTGGCCAGGCGGACACTAGATACCTAGTGTCCTACCACCATGCGAGGGTTGTTGGTTTCTTAACGATGTTTTTCCTTCACTGTGAGAAGCGCATATACATTTTTCGATAGAAAAATCCATTGGTGCACGGCGGGGTTTAAATTCGGTGCCTCTGGCATCAAAGCCGACCGTTCTCCCGATTACGCTACCGGGCCCTTAAAATATATTATTCTTGCAACAGTTTCAAGCAAAAACTACGTTTTTTATAGAGGATTACTACAATTCACCCATTACATTACTACTTATAAATTAGGTAAATTGTAAGGGCAACAACATCATTGGAAGCAAAAACCACCAACCGCGTTTCGAAAACTTTTTATTTGGATGAATACCAGTCCTGTGACCTGGTTGGCATGCTTTATTTTCAACTGTGTAGTCACTGATTAGTTGAATGGTACAGCAAATTATAATTTTATACTAGCCGAGTCAAGTTGTGGGCACTGGGCAAAGGATAATTTTAAATATGGTATGGTAATAAATTACAAGATATTATGCTGGGTCCACACAAAATGAAGCAAGGACACATGGAAGACTAATCTATACAGGCATATAGCTCCATATTCAGCGTTAGTACTCCTTTGTTCGGCTCTGTGGTTACCCCGCATAAGATTTCTTTAACATAGTGATCAAACCCTCAACTATTACTTAGAAAAAGAAATAAGGTAGTAAAGATAGTTAAAAAACTAAAACAACTGAATTCCATGCTGTGCGAGTCAGTTTCAGTTGCAAGTTTGAGACGTTTATTGACATATGTTTGAAGATACTTATCAGATCTTGATAAAATTACAATGGTATACCACCCTTGGGATCAATCCACTCCTTTCCAACAATAAATGAATCATCAAAATTGGTTCGTAAAGAACAAAGTTATCCATGAACATGTAAAAAAAATATATACGGTCAAATTAAGAAATCTTGTTTTTTTTAGTCTGTTTAAAATTAGGTATGGGTAAGTATAACTTATAATTAGGTAACTTTACATATTAAATGTACTTTATTTATAAAAATATTTCAAGTAAATTTAGGAGTGGTCTTCTTCTTAAATGCAAGTAAAAATTTATAAATTTTATTATTATGTAAGGAATAATATTGAAAATGCCATAGCAATACAGCACACTGCAACATACGGTGATTTTCTCTCACCAATTCTTGCACATTTCCAGAAAGTGCCCAGTAATCTGAAATACCAAAATTTAAGGTAATTAGTAACCATTTGCATATTTCCAAAGAGTGTATCATCATTAACAGCCAGTATTCGTCCATTGTTGGACATGGGCCTCTCCTATGGCACGCCACAGAGCTCGTTCTTCAGCTATTTGTTTCCAACCTCAGCTATTTGTTTCCAACCGCTCCCAGCTAGCTTGCATATGCTGCTCCACCTAGCTGGAGGGCTTCCTATGCTTCGTTAACTGAGCCGTGGTCTCCACTCTAGAACATGTCTACCCCAAGAGTGTATGAGTAACCTTATTCTTAAACTTGTAGTAATAATTAATAACACACATACCCAGTTTTATTACGGTCCATTATGCTTGGGAAAAACGATCTTAAGTATGCACAGGTGCATATTAACAGCAGTATCACACTTAACAGGCTTTGGAAATTAAATATGGCACTCTGAAACAGAAAAGTTATTACAAGTAGTAGTTCTACAGAGGAATTCTGATAGATCTAAACTAATATTATAATATCAAGAAAGATTCAATTATTTATTTGATTTTAATCAAAAACTACTAGATCGATTAAAAAAAAATCTTTCTGTACCTAATGAAAAGCTTCATTATCAGCCAGCAACAAGCTATAATTTATCCCCGTATTCTCACGGGTACGAAAATAATGGGAACTACGCGGGTGAAACCGCGAGGCGCTTCTAGTTACATTAGATACTTAATGTATACACTACCATTTTAGATTGTTTGGCTGTGATATAGGGTTTATTTCTCACTCAAATACAAGAATATTATAATTTATCTTATTCACTAATCAGGTGTCATCAGATGAGAAATAAATGTGAATTATGATTAATGAGTATGATCGTCAACAAGGCCACAGACAGATTACTATATGTGTCAGAGAAACAAGGCTTCGTTCACGTCCTCCGGAGAAGGGTTTTTGGTTGTTTTGCAACTTTTGCAACTCGCTCCGCTCGAAGGTACGGAACGACCACGGGTGTTTTTCACTCAAATTGTGACTTTGACATTTTGCGCAGACTCTAATTTTGAGGTTATGTTCAATTATTTTTTCTATTTCTAAATATTTTGCCGTTTGTTTTAATACCTCATTTACATTCGCGTACGAGTCGCGAGGCGAGGGACGAGGCGAGGGGCGAGGTGCGAGTGTGAACAGACGCTCGTAGTTCGCCTCGTCCCTCGCCTCATCAATCGCGGCGCTCGGAACTCGGCACGCGAGTGTAAACAGGCAACTCATTTACCATCGATCAACACGAGCCTCGCACGAGGGACGAGGCGAGCCACGAGGCGAGGGACGAAGCGCGAGTGTGAAGCCCGTATTACGATTAATGTCTCGTCATGTCACGTCTTGAGCTGCGTTCACGTCCTCCGGAGAAGGATTTTTGGTTGTTTTGCAACTTGCTCGAAGGTCCGGAACGACCACGGGGGCTTTTCCCGCCAAATTTACTGTCACAAACGTCAGAGCGTTTTTTAACCATCGAATTTGATGGTTAAAAAGTTGCAACCGGAGTGATCAACAGAGGTCGTGACCGACACAGTTGCTACAACCGAGTGCGACGCTCTGAGGTCGTGAACGGGGTTAGAGCGTTTGGGTGGATTCCGAGCGTAGGTCGTGAACGCCGCCCAACACATACAACGTAGTAGCGTGATTCAGTACTCTGTGACATACATCACTCACGCACAGGGCTGCGTTCACGTCCTCCGGAGAAGGATTTTTAGTTGTTTTGCAACTCGCTCGAAGGTCCGGAACGACCACGGGTGTTTTTCACTCAAATTGTGACTTTGACATTTTACGCAGACTCGAATTTCGAGGTTATGTTCATTTATTTTTCTATTTCTAAATATTTTCCGTTTGTTTCTACGATTAATGTCTCGTCATGTCACGTCTTTGTCTCGACAATGCAAATTTATTCTGATCCCCTTAATCTGTAAAAAAATTACGGCTTTTCCCGCCAAATTTACTGTCACAAACGTCAGAGCGCTTTTTAACCATCGAATTTGATGGTTAAAAAGTTGCAACCGGAGTGATACAACCGAGGTCGTGACCGACACAGTTGCTACAACCGAGTGCGACGCTCTGAGGTCGTGAACGGGGTTAGACCTACGCTAGGAGTACACCCAAACACTCTAGTGTTTGGGTGTACTCCTAGCGTACACCCAAAGTACACCACCCACCCCACCGAGGAGTACACCCAAACACTCTAGTGTTTGGGTGTACTCCTAGCGTAGGTCGTGAACGCAGCTTAGTGCACACGGAACGAAACGAAACGAAAAAAAAACACGTCTGTCAGTGTCTGTGAGTCTGTGAAATGTCAATGTCAAACGAAAATGACACTGTTACACATTCTGTTACACACATAGACGTAATATAATTTGATGGTGCACTGCAGATGTTTTGACAAATTCAATTTAATCCGTATGTCCGATATAAGGTTGTAATTGCTTTGTACAACACAACGGCCCAAACGAAAGGCGCCCAGGTGGGAGTGTATCCTTGTCTAACAAATTGCTATTGCACAAAAATAATTGAGTTTGGTAGAAATTTGAAAGAGAATGACGTCGTTCACTATATTCGGAAGTATATTCTTTTTTATTTCCAGGTTGTTTCTAAATAAGATTAATAAAATCTTCATCAGTAATAATTAGTTATTTACGTGCTTAGCATGTAAATAACGTTGTTTACGCGTTAAACATTAATTGACATTTTTTTATTAAACATTTTTTTAAGCATTATTAAACATTAATCGTAATCGTAACGATTCATTTAATCTAGCAACACGGGCACATAACAATTTCACGGTTTTTGGCGGGAACAAGATAATGTGTATGTGAACTAACTATTGAGGATTGTTAACCATTACGTGACAAAGAAGTAGTATCTGCCTACCACAAAGGGAAAATGGCGTGATTTTATATTATGTATGTACGTATAAGCGACGGTGAATAAGAGTGTAGGGTAACAACACAATCGACGAAAATTCCATTTTGCGTTTATAACAAATTCCACTTCAGTAAAGTTTCAGTACAGTCCACGTTTTTACTATGAATTTAACTTTAACGACACTCGATGAGACTTGACGAGACTCGACGAGACTTGACGAGAATCAACGAGACTTGACGAGAATCGACGAGACTCGACGCTTGATGGGACTCGACGACACTTGACGAGAATTGACGAGGATCGACGAAACTTGACGAGAATTGACATAATCGACGAGACTTACTTTTTCAAAATGGTGATTCATATGAGCGGCCTCGCACAAAACTAATTTGCGTCCTTGTTATACAATCTACTATTTGCACAGATATCCAGAAAAAAAATGATAGAAACTAATGAATTGAACATTCATAATGTTTTGCCTATAACAAATATAAGTAGGTTTTTGGGACCCTCCGGGAAAACTCCCGGGAAATCCCAGCTGCTTGCTCGTGCCTTCCCTATCAACTGCTACTTGAAACTGAGCTAGGAAGCGGAAAGGCGCTTAATGTTCCGGCGATTTGCTACTAGTTCACAAATCCCGATTAAGGACAGAACTATATCTAACTGTGTGTAGCGTGTCTACATAGATAGTTCAATATGTGTTCAAATTTTGGGACCTCCGGGAAAACTCCCGGGAAATCCCAATTACTTTATGTGTGCCAACCCTATTTACTGTTACTTAAATATTGAGACAGGAATGGGATGGCACTTGCAGTTCCGGCGTTTTACGGCTGAGGCGTAAGAGCCGGGCAAGAACAGAGAAGGGTCCTCTTCTAGATTAATAGGAAGGTCTGGGTACTTATCTTTTAGTGCGCGGTCCTTTACGCAGAAGTGGACCGAGTATATTTCATTTGCTCAGGAAATACATAATAACAATGCTTGATGTTATTTACAACTTTATCATTGTTTATTGGATATAATATTATGTTCTAAATACATTCGACGTATCGCAGCAGCTTTTCATGCTGAGAACACGCGAAACTTAATATTTCCTTATATCCTTAGAAAAGCATTTTTGCTTGAAGAAAAATATGTTACTACTCAAACTTGTCAAAATAATATATCGAAACCCTGGCAACCCATTCTACCATCGACATATGAAATTCAAATATATCGGATGAGAAAATTAGGCTGTCAACAAAGAGTTCGAACATCATAAAATAAGGCGAGGTCGCCACATCACCCCCCCACGAAGACGAACATCCCCACCAAAAAGGGAGGCCGCCCGTAATCGGAAGGATGAACAAAATTGTCCCATAGTCATTCAGAATCAAACAAATCTGTGATGACCATAGAGGAAGTTGAAATTCGGGACGTCAGGTCAACCAAATTATACAAAATAACAATTTACATTAACTAAAACTCAAATTATCTCGGGACTAAGGATTCACAGATCCAAAACATCCCTAAATTTGACTCGACGTCCAGAACGCGTCGAAACGACAGGATCCAAGGCTAGTGGAGGAGACTCCTTCGAGGCAGGCAATGGAATTAAATTTCCGACCGGAGGAACAGGCACCGTGAGAGGTACGTCCAATGGGTTGCTGCCTGGTTGCACTGAGGTCGATACATGATCATCCTCAGCCTCGAGATGTGCTGGTTTAACTCTGTCCACGCTTACCTCCTGCCTTTTTCCCCCCACATCAATCGTGACGGTTTTTGCCCCTCTACTGAGGACCTTATATGGTCCAGTATAGGGTGGTTGAAGAGAAAGTCGGACCGTATCGTCACGTAAAAACACGTGCGTAGTGGTCGACATTTCTTTAAAAGTGAAAACTGAAGGAGACGAATGCCGAGACGCAGGAATTGGTCGAAGATCTGCCACAACCTTACGTAGCTGTGCCAAAAAATCATGCGCACTACTATCACTGGTTGGCAAGGATGGTACCACGAAATCCCCTGGAAGTCTCAAAGGCTCTCCATATAATAACTCGGCAGCAGAACATTTCAAGTCTTCCTTGAGTGCTGTTCTAATACCTAGCAGAACCAGCGGTAAGGCTTTACTCCATGTCTCTGCATGGCACATTAAAGCAGCCTTAAGCTGTCTGTGTAAACGTTCTACCATCCCATTAGCTTGCGGATGATAACTGGTTGTCCTAATTCGCTTAGTTGCGCAAAACTGTAACAACTCATTAAACAAGGTAGACTCAAACTGTCTGCCTTGGTCAGTAGTGACAACGAGTGGTACACCAAATCGCGAAATCCACCCGTTGACAAAGGTATTTGCTACCTCTTCAGCAGTGATACATGACATCGGCCATGCCTCTGCCCACCTCGTAAATCTATCGACTGCGGTGAGGCAGTACGTAAAACCGTTTGAATGCGGCATCGGTCCGATTATGTCTAAATGTACCTGCTGAAAACGAGAACTTGTGCTGGCAAAATTGCCTAACGGAGATGAAGCATGCCTGGTAATTTTGCTACGCTGGCATGAGACACAACAACGTGCCCAAGACATACAATCTTTCCTAAGTAACGGCCAGATGTAACGATCTGCGACCAGGCGTGCGCTTGTGCGCGCGCTAGGGTGGCCGAGATTGTGCAATCTGAGAAATACAGGCCGTCGAAAGGATGCGGGTAAATACGGTCTCGGTTTCCCCGTTGATACATCGCATGTTACAGAAATATCCGTTCCTGGAATAGGAACAGATTCTAATTTCAAAGAAGAATCTGCTCGCAACGTAATAAGTTCCTCGTCCACCTTCTGAGCTTCAGCCAGAGCAGCGTAGTCGTCTGTAAGAGAAATTGCCTCTATGCGCGACATCGCATCTGCCACTACATTGTCGTCGCCTTTAACGTACACGAAATCAGTGGTAAATTGGCTAATGAAACTCAACTGGTTTAATTGAACCGGTGGTAACTTTTCTCTTCGCTGTTTAAACGCGAAAATTAGAGGTTTGTGATCCGTAAATATGGTCACATGTTGCGCTTCCAAGAAATGTCTGAAATGCTGAACACTCTCGTAAACAGCTAGAAGTTCCCTATAATAAGCGGGCCACTCCTTCTGCTTTCTGTTAATTTTTTACTGAAAAAGGCTAAGGGATGCCAACTCTCATTCTCGCTCTTACGTTGTTGTAAACACGAGCCTACATGAGTACCTGACGCGTCGGTAAATAAACCTAACTGCGCGTTACTATCAGGGTGTGACAACAAGGTAACTGTTGTGAGGCTATCCCTACAAGCTATGTAGTCTTTTTCTAAGGCATCCGTCCAAGGGAATGGTTGTGTACCTTTCCCTTGAGTGGATGAAATCGCATCAACCAGAGGTGCCTGATATTTCGCTGCACCGGGTAAAAATCTGCGGTAGAAATTTAACATTCCTAAAAAACGTCGCATTCCCTGGACAGTTTTAGGAGGCGGGAACTCTGCGAGCGCTTGTATTCGCTCGTTAGGCGGCTTTGTGCCTTCTGCATTGATCTGATAACCTAAAAAGGTAACCTCAGATGTACCAAAAACGCACTTTGCCGGGTTAATAACAACACCGAACTGTCGTAACCTACCGAACAGTATTTTGAGGTGTTCCGCATGACTCGGCTTATCCATAGAATGTACCAGGATGTCATCAACGTATGCGTAACAGAAATCGAGGCCTCGCACGACTTCATCGATAAATCGTTGAAAAGTCTGACCTGCATTTCGTAAGCCGAATGTCATGTAGGGAAATTCGAATAACCCGAACGGTGTTATAATCGCAGTTTTGCAAATATCCCCTTTAAACACGGGAATTTGATTGTAAGCTTTAACCAAATCTACGGTCGTAAATACCGTTGACTTAGCTAAGTTGCTAGCAAAATCACCGATATGCCTAACCGGATATCTATCCGGGATAGTTCGCGCGTTTAATATCCGGTAATCGCCACACGGACGCCAGGTTGAATCCTTTTTAGAAACTAGGTGCAAGGGTGATGACCAAGGACTATCCGAAGGCCTAGCTGTACCAGCTCGAACCATTGCGTCGAACTCTTGCTGCGCCACACGAAGTTTATCGGGGGCCAGCCGTCGTGGTCTGCACGAAATAGGTGGTCCCTCTGTTGTTTCGATGTGGTGCCTAGTCGAATGTCTGACTACCCTATCAATACCTGGTGGGCGCGTAATATCGGGCAAATCTGAAAGCAAATCCGTATAACTGTTACTCGGGAGTACGATGGCCCTAACACTGGACTGCGCAACGTTTGCTGCAGTTGCTACAACGTTCAGTTTGGTAACCCCATCGATTATCCGTTGTCGACGGCAGTCGGGTAACAAATTATAGTGGCTCAAAAAGTCTGAGCCAATAATTGGAGTGCTAACATCCGCGATTACAAAGTTCCAAGTGAACTCTCTTCTTAAACCGAAGTCTAAATGAAGAGTGGTTGTGCCGTAGGTTTTAATAGATGACTGGTTTGCGGCAAACAACTCGAACCCGCTCTCCCCTAAACGACCCTTTATTAAGCGTCGCGGGAAACAGCAGATATCCGAACCTGTATCTACTAAAAAAAATATTTTAGTTGCACGATCACTAACGAACAACCTACGACTTTTAAATCCGCGGTCGCTCATAGTTGCTACCGACCGCGGTATGCGTTGCCCAGATTGTGCTGCCTTCCAATTGCAGGGCTGAACGCACTTCGAAGCCCTACCGGCAAAACGATTATGGTACCAGCACAAATTCTGATTTTTAACACGCGACCTACTATTATTATTATTACGACTTCGGCCGCGATTTTGTTTGTTACAGGAATGATTCTTATTAAGCGACCGGACATCTTGAGAACTACTATCCATGGCCGATGCAACCATCCCTGCCAGCGTGGAAACCTGGCTTCTTACTTCGTCCAACTCCGAAATCTTGGAAGGTTTGGACGGTTCGGCTGTACGCACACTGCAAGACTGCGACGGATCTTGCGATATAATTTCAAATAAGCGATCCGCTAATTGTGCCGTCATATTTAATTCTTGCAATGGCTGCGCCTCTAAAAAAATTTGGATTTGCAGAGGAAGTTGTCTAAGCCAAATCGATTTGAGAACCTCCTCCGGAAAATTTTTATCCGCGAGCGTCCTTAAATGCCGTAAAAACGAGGACGGCTCCCTATCCCCGATTGTCTCGCCACCTAATAACTGTCTGATGTTTTCCTCATGCGATTGCGAGAAACTCGAGACAATCGCTTGTTTTAACTTGGTGTACGGGGAAACGGCAGGGGGTCGAATAATCAATGCTTCGACCTCCCTGGTGCAACTAATATCTAAGTGTGCCACGGCATAAGAAAATTTTGTTACTTCCTGAGTGATTTTATTAATAACGAATTGCGACTCAAGACTGGCAAACCACAGGGCAGGCCTGTCCTTACAAAAAACAGGTGTACGAATACTCACCCGGCCGACGCATACTTGCCCATCCTGACTATCATTCGATGCCTCGAAAAACGCCTCCCTTTCTGCAGTCGGTCCCGACGGACGAGCCTCTTGTCCCGTCATCGTCGACGCCTTTCAATCCAACTGCACGTCCGGGAAGTAAAATACTTCCAGAAGGTACCAATCTGAAAATTTTCAAAGCACAGAAAACAATTGCACAATGACAACAGGGAAAAAAAAACAAAGGAAATTAATTTTTATTCCTTTCTAGGTTTTACAAGGCTGTTCTGGGCTAGAATGATCGTGATGCGGCGATCTACACCTATAGGCATAGCCTAACTACGATATAGAAAAACAAAAATTCTAAAAACACATAATTAAGTTCGCCACATAAAAGGAATGCGCCGGCAGCGTCCGCTTAAAAAAAATAAACAGGGACCTCGGAATGTCGTTTGCGACAATCCGGGACAGGAACTGACGAATTTGGGTACCTTGACACTTTCACACACTTAAAGAGGTAAGACGACGGAATCTTCTAGGCTCCTGTCGTCTAGTTGCAGCTCTGCACTGTTCAGCACTCCGTCGCTGGTCACCAATTTGGGACCTCCAGGAAATCCCAATTACTTTATGTGTGCCAACCCTATCTACTGTTACTTAAATATTGAGACAGGAATGGGATGGCACTTGCAGTTCCGGCGTTTTACGGCTGAGGCGTAAGAGCCGGGGAAGAACAGAGAAGGGTCCTCTTCTAGATTAATAGGAAGGTCTGGGTACTTATCTTTTAGTGCGCGGTCCTTTACGCAGAAGTGGACCGAGTATATTTCATTTGCTCAGGAAATACATAATAACAATGCTTGATGTTATTTACAACTTTATCATTGTTTATTGGATATAATATTATGTTCTAAATACATTCGACGTATCGCAGCAGCTTTTCATGCTGAGAACACGCGAAACTTAATATTTCCTTATATCCTTAGAAAAGCATTTTTGCTTGAAGAAAAATATGTTACTACTCAAACTTGTCAAAATAATATATCGAAACCCTGGCAACCAATTCTACCATCGACATATGAAATTCAAATATATCGGATGAGAAAATTAGGCTGTCAACAACGAGTTCGAACATCATAAAATAAGGCGAGGTCGCCACAAACTTATCTGTATCGTAGACGGTTAGGTCGGATGACCGAAACCGTATAGGGCGCTCTGGTGTGTCACTTCACTAAAACACCATAAATTTTATATTCTTATTATTTATTTCAGTGAAAGAAACTGAAACAAAAACGGAGCCCTGGACTCTTTACAGTCCAGGTACTCTTTCACTTCTTCTAACACTTATTTGCTTTAAATCGCTGCGTGGCCTAATCAATTTACAGATTAGGCTCACGGTATTTTACTTTTTTTATTAGGAAATCACATGAACTATCACCAACTTTGGTGAGGAAAAAAATGTGTACTGAATAAAAATGGACGTCAAATTTCTTGACGACAATTCTATCATCGACATATGAAAATGTTCAAATCAGTCAGTATATATTATGTTACTCTTTGTTCAAATCTGTCAATGATGAGAAAAACCTAGAAAAACAAACCATAGTCAAAGAGTTTGAACGTCATACAAATAAGGCAAGGTCGCCACATCTTCATTCCTAAACTTGAACCACAAAAGAAAGAGACAAACTCCGTTCAAGGTCGGTCTCATGTGGGCCGGTTTTGCGGTTCAGTACACAGTTAAGTTTGATATAGTATACAAGGTCTTTGTGTTTGAGTTTTGGTGGGAACGTGGAAAAGTGTGTGTGATCTCATTGTATTTTTTCCTAAAACTTGTGTTCTTCCGCGTGTTAATATGTAATAAATGTGGATGATTAACCATTAAGTGCCGGTGAATGTGTGCGAGTGTAGGGAAACAGCACAATGTTGAAAAAAATGCTATTTGCGTTCTCACCAAAATTCCACTGAAAATCTTCAGTAAACACCACATCCTTACTGAAGGTATGACTTGAAAAATTTCAATACTTGACACTGGCTAAAGACACTAATCGTGTGGAGCCATAAAGAAACTTAAAAAAAAAAAAAAGGTCTTTGTATCTACGCCACCATTGTATTATCCCGTGGAGGGAAAATTAATTACAGTGCCACAAGTATAACTTGGCGGTGGTGGTTTTTGGAACTAATTCTTTTAATTGAAACTGTGAGTTTGACGTTTGAGAGATTAACGCGACATTATTGTTGATAAATCTGCTACATTAAAATAGTTCAATAATGCCAAAAGTAATTAAATGTGGTTTAAGAGAAACTGTTATCAAAGTACAAAGTAAAAGCACAGTGGCGCACAGGCACGCCAAGTTATACTTGCTGGACTGTATCCATCTACGTATTCTCCATTTCTCCACGTAGAGAGAGACGGCAATACTCTTAATATCTACGATTTTCTACGTATTCGCTGCGGTAATCTGACATGCTGACATCACACAGATCTAATTTGACAGTCGGACTAATATACAGTTATCTGTGTTTGACAGTGACATCTCTCATCTCTCTGTAGTCTCTGTCTGTTTGTGATTTTGTTGTGTAGTGTGAAAAGAAAATGAATGAGGAAATGTAAAATAAATAGAAAAGAGAAAGTTTTACCATCCAAATATTTCGAAGTGCAAATAAACTACTGATTTAATTAATTAATATTCTTCCAGCTATGGAGGAGGATAAATTTGCACTAGTTGAGAAAATTATTAAAGACATCAATAATGTTATGTCGAAAAACGCTGAGTTGTAAATATTTATAATACCGATTTTGGCATGAATTCAAATACAAAATGCGTTTATATGTGTCGCTATTTACGCTTTATTTCATTATTTTACAGGTGCGCATTCGATATTGTACCAGTTGACAGTAATTTTAGAAATAAATCGCCTGTTCTACATTTGGAAAATTGTCTCGGTTTGGAGTCTTGGTGTGTGAAACACGTTTATATGTATTGCTACAACGAAGTAATGGACAAGCTCTTGGTTAAATCGAAGCGAAAACATCCAAATCCTAAATCTTTATCACTAAACTATGAAAGACTCTCTGGGTTACTGAATATATCAATCTTGCTAAATCCAGAATTAACTTCATTTTGGAATAAAAAACGGGATATAGTCCTGAAACACCTGGCAACGAAAACTTCGGAACTTCAATTCTCAAAAATAGTTTTGTCTAGGAAGCCAAAATGCAATGACGCATTTGCATACAGAAGATGGCTGCTTGAAAGAATATTACAAGGTAATTTAAATTTATAAAATTGCTACTGCTGCATATTGCTTTCAGAATCATTATTCTTCAGCATTTTTATCATAATATGAAAGAGAGTGAGGAGATTGTGTTGATCAAAATGTTTATATTTTTCAGAGGAAACAATTGAAACGAATATTTTAGAGAATCTCATTAATGAAGAGTTGTATATATGTGAACAAGCATCAGACCGTAGTCCAAACAACTACCACAGTTGGAACCATAGAATGTGGATTGTAAATATAGTAAAGAATCTTAAAAGATCGTTTGATACAGATTTTCTACTAATAAAAGAATATGGATTTTCTGAACGATGGGTAGCAAAACATGTGTCAGACTTTAGTTGCTTCCACTATCGACAATTTTGCATTAAAAACATTCTGACTATAGACACCACTAGTTGGAAAACATTTGAGAGCTCAGTTGATGCAAATCTACGGAAAAGCTTGGCCCACATTCTAGCTACTAACTTTCCCAAAGATGTAACTGTATGTGCAACAGAAGAAAAACTTTTATCATATTCAGAGGATAATTTAGTCAATTTACTGATAGGTTACGTCAACAAGAGTTGTAATTGCTCGACAAATAATATAATAGTATCACATATAATAGAAATTTTATTTTACGAGTTAGCATTAAATAGTGAATTGCTGATGTTTTATAAGTTTCATGAGACATTATGGTATCATAGGCGATTTATTGTGCATGAAATAATTCACATTATGTATGATTATTTTGGGTTGGTGCGGCAGAATGGTGCTCTAGTCAAAAATTCATGTAGGAAATGTAACAAAGATGATTTAAGGCAGAAGCAAGCGAAGATTGTCAGGTATGATTGTAACCGTGTTTATTCTAGTGTTCTGTTTAATGTGCTCTGTAGTCATGAAAAGCAATTTACTGATGAGAGAAGAAGTGATGGTGATAATTATGCTGATAGACACATCAAGTATCTGAAGTTTGTAGAAGGTCTCAATAATGTAATTTAAACAGAACTGCTTGGTGGTATGGTGGTACGACCGTGATATTGTCCGCTTGCCCAGCTACCACCCTCAAGTTAGAAAATCTGTCACCAATCATCTAATGTATTCCGGCAGCTATCCTTGAGAGCCAGTTCCTATTCTAGGCCTAGCATGCCTCCATCCTCGACCACATCATCACTTACCAACAAGTGAGATAGTGGTAAAATGCTAGCCTATTTATGATATAAAAAAATTTAACAGGTTTGATGGAAAACTAATGCCAAATTATGTCTTGAGAAAGAGATCATTCTTTACAATAAGAGCCATTTTTACCAGTCTCTGATATATATGCCTGTTAACTGACAAATTTTTGATAACGCTTTTGAGGTGTTATATCAGATCATTATTTGAAAGAAAGTTTCAGATAGTCAAAAAAGTCAAAAACTATTTATAGTTATTACATATTGTCATATAAAAGTTGTAATTCATCTGACACATAAGTGGCTGATTGGCATATAAGGCATTGGTAAAACTGGCCCTAAGTATGATGTTTTTACAGCCAAAACTATTGTTGTGGTACTGACACAGGGTCTTATTGCAAATTTTAATGTCATGAAACTAATCACCACTTAAAACAGATGTGACTCGTTTCTCATTTTATATTATCTATAATTATCAAATATAAAGACAATATAAATATAAGGGCCAGTTTCACCAGTACCTGATAAAGTATTTCCGGGAACTAACATATATGACTACCAGCGATCCACCCCGGATTTGCACAGGTAGAGCATATTTTATATGCCTACATTTGTTGCATCAAGTATGAATTAACGTCTTCAACAAACATCATATTTCAAACAATTTACACAACATTTTCATGAATGATATACCTAAAAACCTTGGTATCCTCATGAATTACACTGTCTATTGATGAAAACGGCATATAAATTCGTTTAGTAATTTTTTAGTTTATCACGAACAGACAGACAGAAGCGGTGGGTGACTTTGTTTTATAATAAAAAGTGATGACTAATGTATATAATGTCATATAAAAGTTATCAAAAATCTGCCAGATAAGTCCCTAATAGGCTTATCAGGAACCAGTGAACTGCCCCAATATGTTACATTCATAAGTAAAGGTTGGGTTAAAAGTTTTGGCAGAAACGTGGAAAAGTGTGTGTGATCTCACTGTATTTTTTCCTAAAACTTGTGTTTTTCTGCAAGTTAATGTGTAATAAATGTGGATTATAAACCATTAAGTGCCAGTAAATGAGTGCGAGTGTAGGGAAATACCACAATGTTGAAAAACATGCTATTTTCGTTCTCACCAAAATTCCACTGAAAATCTTCAGTAAACACCACATCTGAATTGACAAATCATCAATTACTGAAGGTATGACTTAGACTAGACTTTTACTTGAAAACTGACTGTGACTTTGACCCATCTCTACGACATAAATTCATAAAAACTTGAAGAATTTAAATACTTGACACTGGCTAAATACACTAATCGTGTGGAGCCATAGTAAAACTTAAGTAAAGGTTGTAAAATGTAATATGTTACAACATTTTTTTTGTTTTTTTTTTGGGGTTTACTCTACTTGGACAAATAATGTAAAATGCTAATTTTAAATGCACATGTCACTATCACCACAGTATATGTATGAATGAAAAATCGTTGAAATATTTATTGTAAATTATTATTTTATTTTGGTAGCAGTTTCGTAGAAGTATTTATCTCATTACTCATATTATATGTAAGTATATTTTCTAAATTTCTACCTAATTATGCCTAGGCACTGCAGCATCTAACTAGCTAAAAAATAACACCAAGAAAATAGTTGGTGCTGTATAAAATTATTTACTAGGTACTGAGGTATTAATATTTTACCCCAATAATGAATAATAAATGAACATGGTAAACCTTTATTAAAAGCAACTAATATCCACAAAATATAACAATATATCTTTATTTATTGTAAGATGTGAGGAAGTATGTATGACATTGTTCTAATAGTGTTTTTGAGATGTATTCGAAAATTTCGAAATCAATCAGTGTTTTCACCTTTTTACAAAATTTTGTAAATATCCAAAACCTACCTAAAAAAATATTAAAAGTAGCATGTAGCTATACATTTTCCAATATACCTGTGTATCCCAGATAATAATTTAATTGTGTAATAAAAATATAAAATTATGTCTTAAATATAGATTATATATATATTTTAAATGTATAGTTTTCAATTCATTTTAAATGTAATTATTTTAACATTAAAATTAACTTGATTCTTGTTTAATTGTAAATTATGTATTTTCTAAATTGTATGTGCATTTTCTTTTATAAGTCCTATATCATTTGATTATAAGAAAGACATTTTATATTCCAATAAATGTTATTACCTCTGTTAAACAGTGTATTCATTTTTATACGATTGCGGTAAAGCCGAAGAGAACGGTTATGTGTTTGCCCTTTATGTATGTAACTATCTATATGCAAGTGGCTGTTTTTGTTCTTGTCCCACCTTTGTATGTGGTAGCGCAAGCTTGTACTTGCGCTTGCGTTACTCAATATTAGTTTAATGTAGTGTTTTTGATTAGTTTAATTCTTAAATGTACAACTCAGCCCTTGACATGTTCGTACTCTCCACTCCATCCGTAGGTTGTCTGGTAGAGATCGCTTTAAGCGATAAGACCGCCCATTGTACTAGTTTTAGAACCTTTATATTGTTATCTTTATATTTTGTACAATAAAGAGTTGTCATTCATTCATTCATTCATTCATTCATTCATTCATTCAATACTCGAATCATTTATTGCTTCATATGTACATCGAATTATACAGGTGTTAGGTATAGGTATAAACGGCAACATATCGCACTACCCATGGAAGAATGGCGCAAACACACTTGCGTCATATTTTTTTTATTTCATCATTGGATAGAGGAAAGGCTGAATACTCAATTTTTTTCAAATTTATATTCCAGTAAATTACGGAGTAATTTGAATTTAAAAAATTAATAAGAAAATAGTTTTTTTATAAATTCCCTATTAATATGATGTAAGATTTGTTACTCTTACCACATTTGCAGAGTTTCCTTGTAGTATTAGCTTAATTAATCTTACTTAATCATTATACGTATTCCTAAAAAACTTTTGTTGCGCAAATGATCTTACATACTTTTTCCACGTGATATGTTACAGCTATATGTGCGTATATACATTTACGCCTTTATTTCACGTTACTTTTAGAAGAAAAGTATCAGTAAGCATGATTAAGCAGTTATTCTATGCAGTATTTTCTTGTCTTTTATTCGTAAATGAAGTAACTGATGTCTTCCATGCAGGCTGAACAGGTACCTATCCCTAGCCAGGGATGAACTCGCCCTTTGTCAATGAAACAAAAAAGGTTACGAATTCAGTGGTATATATTGAACACTCTCTTTGTATTGTAAAGTAAACGCCAGAGGTACGAAAACTCAAAAGAATTCGCCTATGTAAAAAATACATAAAATCAACACTATTTACCGGAGAATCTTGATAGCGCGATCCAGGAAAATGCATTGAGCGACATTAGCACATCTAGTTCGTTACAGCGGTACTAATATGTCATTCGTCTACGCGAGACGTAAGAAAGGTGCAACTTTTGCATTGTACATAACACAGGCATAGGGATATTTCTTGGCATAACTATGATTAAGTGTGATAAAACTATATCATTTTTTGCAAATAACGTAATATACTTACTTTTTCTATGCTTGGTTAGCAGTATAAAATATAAGTGATGCAAAATATTTCATTTCCTTTCCGATAACTCTGTCAATATAAGTCATTTATATATATCGAAGATCCATAGCATAGTAAGTGTTCGGAGAATAGAACAGCGAGAGCTGCTCCAGCACACTCTTCCACACACGAGAGCGCGACATACTCGTACACGCGACTACGCAACGCCGCAAAGCCAATGCTTTGTGGCACGTACCATTCACGACTTGAAGACCCCTAGATTATACTTATCGGGAAACACAGACACTGGCAAATAATTTCATTTATTGGTAGTACCTATGATAAAAGATGAAGCATAACGCTTGGTGCGAGGAGATGGACCACATAGCGGTGGCGCACATCTAGTGCGGTCTGGTCGAAGAAGAGGCAGGGTGGTATTACTTTGCACAATCGGATGGCATAGGTATTCTCCAAAATGCGCCCGATAGGAAACATGGAACTTTCTATTGTTTTACTTAATTTTTAATTTATATCAGGCGCACCATGCTTTATGCTATAATTTAGTTCTTCTCCAAACAAAGGTTGTCTGTAATTGGTAGAACCATCTATAAAGTGCGAACAGTACGTGATCGGACTTGTGTTTGAGATAAATTAAGCAACTGTTTCGGAGTGAAGTACTTTTTTTATATCTCATAGGATAGCGTTTGCCCACTATCTCACCTGTAAGTAAGTGATGATGCGGTCGAAGATGGTAAGCACGCTAGGCCTAGAAAGGGAACTGGCTAAGGATAGCTGCCGGAACACATTAGATGTTTGGCGACAGATTTTCTAACTTGAGGGTGGTAGCTGGCCAGGTGGACACTAGATAGTGTCCTACCATGGGGGTTTGTTGGTTTGTTAACGATGTTTTTCCTTCCTTTACCAGAGGGCCACAGTGGAAAGCGCACATACATTTTTCCATAGAAAAATCCACTGGTGCACGGCGCGGATCGAACTCGGTACCTCTGGCATCAAAGCCGACCGTTCTCCCGATAACGCCACCGGGCCCTAAAAACTACTGCCTCAGCTTGGCCATAAAACTAAGCTTTTTCGACGCCAATTGTACTGTGTGTACTCGTTTTTTTCATCATATAGACAAGAATTTGATCACTGAAATAAAGATGGTGCACACGCTATGCCTCAAAGACTAAAGGCTGAAGAAAAAGGCTGTGTGCTGTCGGAACACTGTAAGATTAAGGCGGCGAATTTTCTCTTTGATGGTGGCAAGCTACTTTTTGATAGCAAGTCAATCGGAACATCGATATAATATATGCTCCTACCACCTGTCATGTAAGAGCCAAGGTTAAGAGATGGTGTCAGTAAAATTCCAAGAAGCGCAGGTGGTTTGCCATGTGTACGGAAACATTTCAAATAGTTTTTTTTAGCTTGGCAGAAAATTGAACTAGAACCTAGAACTTAGCTGCATTGAACTTGACCAGATTGGCATCGCCCCAATCGAAGACAGCCTTTAAGGACAAGTTTATGCGCTTGATTATATGAAATTGAATTTGTGCCACACTAGACTGTGCACTGGACGTATAGCTCTCTACAACGGTGCTGTCGTCTGCATTCCCAATGATACCGACCATTTAGCAAGTCGTTAATATGCAGCAGGATAAGAGAGGCAGGAAGCAATGATCGCTGAAGGATACCAGTTGGTTAGAAGAGCAGCCATCAATGATTACTCTGAACTGTCGTTCAGAGTAAGTCAGAAAAACACAAAACTCAGACATACAACCAGTGGCAGTCCGTAGGATGGATGGATGGAATTGCTTATAAGATCCCCCCACTTTCGGTGAAACCCATGTTTTCGGTCACTGACAAAGTTCTATGTATGCAAGGACCCAGTTGTTCAGTAAAGGTTTCATAGCCTTGCAGAGTATTAACGTGTCTAAAAGTTGGCAAGGTCAGCAAGACTGCCTTTTTGGGCGCAGGTTGATCGTTGGCAAGCTTCCAAGTTATTGACACTAGACCACATGTAGACACATAGAAAGGCGAAAGAAACATATTAATACAAAAGCGAGCAGGCACACAGGTCCTCAGGATGATGGATGGAATACCATCCGGGCTACTGGCTTTGTTCACGTCTACATTTTGCAGTGTTTTTTCAACCGTAGCCTGACGGATAGGTATATCTGACATTTGTTTCACGCATCCAAGAAGACGAGGAAGTGTCTCACGGGCAGTTTCAAGAAGTAAAGACTCCGTAAACAGAGAAGCAATCAAATTCGCTTTCTCTTTGGTGGTATGAGCTAGCGCCCCATCGAGTTTCAGCAGCGGAAGAAGTGAGGGCCGACAAAAGATTGAGTCAACTTATAAATCAAAGCTATGTGGTCAAATCAAGCCACCCGTAAAGCATTCTTGCAGAATTAGGCAGGCAGCGTTGTTAAAGGCTTTCTTCCTTGCTGACACATTTTTGGCTTTGTGGTTTCGAGCGTCAACCCAGTGCAAGTTAACTGTATGCTTCGGCGCTGCAGTACGGCCACATTTAACCCCGAACCAAGACTAAGCTTTGCTTTATATCACAACTTCGGGAAATGAAATATAGTTTTTCATTCCCTGAAGCAGCAAATTCGTCACAGCGTCTTTACAAACCATAAGGTCATCGGAAGAAAAGCATACGGGCCGCTTAAGGGTAAATGCAAGGAACGACCGCTACTCATCCCAATATGCTGGCTGTTATCGCCTCACGTCGAGTACCTCTTAATCAAAGGTTGGGCGGAGAGTAAACTTCATCCGATAGTGGTTGGAACAACCTAGCGGTGATCATACTGACACTGAGTAGCAGTCTGGACCCCTTGCCAGCAGAAGGTCCAAGCAATTGGCTGTATGGCCGTCTCCTGATCCCCATTGTGCGGGCAAAAGACATAGGTGTAGAGAAGTTTTTCTAAGCCTGTGTATATCAGTATCTGAAGCATAGATTGCGAGGGTCTTTAATGTTTTGGAAATGTTGATACCAGATGTCGTCCCGCACACGTAAACGTTAATTTGTAAACTGTTTGGTGTGTTTGTCATAAACGTATTATGCATAAGAAATAACGAATTTTAATGAAATTGGAATAGAGATAATCAAGTATTAGAGATATTTAAGTAACACAAACTGCACACAGGCTTATATCCACACAAGTGGAAGCATATGGCGTATCTTCAGTTATGTTATTAAATATACGCAGGTTGTTTTACGTATTTACCACATACGTCTTTTAAAGTAAAGTTTTCGCCACAGAATAAGTAAATAATAACTGACACAACTTTTTTTGTTATTTTTATCCCACTTAATAACAACACTTCGCAAGTTACTATAATTTTTTAAAATATTTTCTCATGGAAGAAAACAACATAATTGTTTACGTACTAATTTTATGTAAAAAAACGGGCGTAACTCGAATTAAAAGTACGAAGTTCGCCTAATTTCCATAGCATTAATGCGGTAAATTTAGATGTTTCTCAATTTCATATTTTCATTCCATATATTAATGGAGTAACCACCTAATATTAGATTTTTGCAAAATCCAGAGTTTATTTAAAAAAATAAAGTATATAGGTATCTGTATGAAAATGTTTGCTACCATGTTGCTGAAGACACTAACTGTCTAGGACTTCTCATTTCTTCACAAATCAGTTTTTTGACGCTCCTGAAAACTCGGTGTTTTCATCTTACGCCATTTTTCTATGGGTAGTGCGATAGTGCGACTCGCGACAGGACTTAGCCAGCGGACCGATTGCGATTTCTTAATATTTATAAAAGAAATTTACATACATACATCCATTTTAATAATAATATATTATGAGTTATACTGTCATTTATTTGTAGTATAATTTATTTAATTTTACCGACTATTTTTTTATTTTTTATTTTTGAATCTTAATTTTACTTTGCTATTTGGTTAACTGTTAATTTGTCTTTTAAGAACTCGTCTAGGGTGTAGTATGCCTTTTCGATTATTAGTAATTGTTTTAGATGAGTTACCAAACGACCAATTTACCAGGGTTACCAAACTATATGCATCAATTTATATGCATGTGACTGTTTTTGTTCTTGTCTCACTTGCGCATGGGCTACCAAATTATATATAAATTAGCCTAACTAAAGTACTTTAGGCTCACTAGGAAAGGAAATTTAGAGTAATTTCATCCTAGAGTTGCTATTACTTAGCTAACATTTTTAAACCCTTTTTATCGTCGGACACGAAAATCATCCTATGAATCCCATTATAAACCTTTTAAAGTGTGTAATAATTAAGATAGTTTACAAACTAAAACAACCGACTTCCATGCCGAGCGAGTCAGTGTCAGCCAGGCTATTCTGTAAGCTAGTTTACGCATCTCGCAAGCGCAATCCGCGGTGAGTCGTACTACGAAATTCAAATCCTAACACGATTGTAATACGGTTGAATTTCGTAACACGAAATTCAAATCTCATTGCGAAGTTCGCTTCCGAGATTAGCTTACAGAATAGCCCTACAGTACCTAGCAAGTTTGAGACATTTATCGTCATATCTCTGGAGATTTCGATGAAATGTGTCTCATTGTGACCACTTTTGAAGTATAACCCTTTCGAACTGAACAATATTTTTTTAATCGGTTCATAATTAGCGAAAATATTGATGAACATACATTAAATAATTAAGATTAGAATTAGAATTAGAAGTTTAAAAACTAAAACAACCGACTTCCATGCCCCGCGTCAATTTCAAGTCAATTTCAGTAGCAAGTTTGAGACGTTTATCGTCATATCTCTGGAGATACTTATCAAATACCGATTAAAAAAAGAATCATTCGATCGGTTCCCAATTGGCGAAGTAATCGCGTAACATTACACACAAAAAAAAAGAAAAAAAAATCAGTCGAATTGAGAACCTCCTTCTTAGGAAGTCGGTTGAAAAATAATTTAAGATCGTTTACAAAACGAAATAAACAGGCCAAGTGCAAGTCGGACTCGCACTCGTAGGGTTCCGTACAACACTACAATATTTTATAAGATCGAGCAAAAAATACAACTATAATTTTTCTCCAGCAAAAAATAATAATTAACAAAGGTGTTAGGGATCGACATTTCAATATAACGCCATCTATGGGACGTTTACCTAACTAAGCGTTCATAGATGGCGTGAAATGCCGAAAAAAACTCGTTTCTTGTATGGGGACCCTCTATTATCTTTAATTTTATTCTGTTTTTAGTATTTGTTGTTATAGCGGCAACAAAAATACATCATCTGTGAAAATTTCAACTGTCTAACTATCACGGTTCATGAGATACAGCCTGGAGACAGACGGACAGACGGACAGACAGACAGACAGACAGACAGCGGAGTCTCAGTAATAGGGTTCCGTTGGTACCCTTTGGGTATGGAACCCTAAAAACCGACTTCACATGCCGCGATAGTCAAAGTAGCCAGTAGTTATAAGCACGTCATCAATGTATACAAATTTGCTTATATTGCTTATCTCCATATCTCCGGAGATAATTGTCAGATCTCGATAAAATTTGAATGGGATCAAACGGGAGGCATAATCTCTTAAACAATTTTTTTTCAAATCGGTTAAGATTTGAAGGAGTTCTGAGGTAACAGACAAAAAAATAACTGGCCAAGTGCAATTCGGACTCGCACTCGTAGGGTTCCGTAACACAGTTATATATTCCATTACTATGATGTTTCGCAACTACAAAATTAACTTTGTTTTTCATAGTGTTTGTATGAAAAACAAAGTTATCTTTGCGGTCGCCATATCTCTAAAACTGCTGACTGTATCTCGTTCAAACCAATTTTCGTTGTTAGTTTTTATTGAGATCTACAGCATATATTTTTTTTAGATTTTTCACTCCCATACTTTAAAAGTTAGAGGGGGGGGGGGGGGGGGGGGGACACACATTTTACCACTTTAGACGCGCCTATCTTTCAAATGATTGACTTTGAGAAAAAATGATTTTAACAACCTCAATGTCATTTTTAAAGACCTATCCATAGACACCCCACACGTATAGGTTAGAAGAAAAAAAAATTTTTTGTTTCAGTTTCATGTATGGGATGGCCCCCCTTAAACTTTTATATTTTTTATTTTTGTATATAAATCGGAAAGCGGTTTACAGAATACATCTACTTACCAAGTTTCAATTCTGTAGTCCTAACAGTTTCGGAATAAAATGGCTGTGACATACGGACGGACAGACAGACAGACAGACAGACAGACAGACAGACATGACGAATCTTTATAGATTCGTCATGTCTGTTTCGTTTCGTTTGCCATTCGGCTACGGAACCCTAAAAACAACGGGTTGCACTCCGGGAGCGCCGGCAGAAGCGAAAACGAGAACATTAACGTTGTGCATTTCGATCAGGTTACGTGTCCTGACGCGAGCTTAACATTTTTTACCCATCCCAAAAACACCTCTCTTCCCCTGTCTTACGAATTTTCGATCAGGTCACGTGTCCTGTCGCGAGGACCTGACGCGAGTTTAATATTTTTTACCCATCTCAAAAAGTTAAAGAAAGCGGCTAAAGACATTTTCACTTAAAAAAAATACAGTCGTATTGAGAACCTCCTCCTTTTTTGTGAAGTCGGTTAAAAATACATGCAGACGAACATAGAACCTCCTCCTTTTTGGAAATCGGTTAAAAACAAACATCACGAGATTTTCCCTTCCACCCACGCGTTCTTGTCAACCATATCACTATGCTGACTATGATCTCCTATTATTTTAACGTAGGTAACCTTTTGTTTTTATTTCGTACCGAACCCTAGTTTGCCTAAACCAACATTAAATAGGTAATGTTATAGTTTTAGGTCCATCGGCACTCGTGTCAGTGGAAGTCAAGTCGGAAAATCCAGTTCTATGGTGTTATTATTTTCAAAGTTGGAAAATCTGTCGCCAAATATCTGTGCTCCGGCAGCAGTCATTGAGAGCCAGTTTCCATTCTAGGCCTAGCCTGCTACCATCCTTAACCGCATCATCACTTACCAGCAGGTGAGATAGTGGTCAAACGCTAGCCTAAACGATATAAAAATAGTACCTACTGCCTACTAGGAAGAAGAACCTGATTAAGTAACTAAAAGTTTTACTTAGGTCACAGACGAGTATTATATCTACTTGTCTGTGCTTAGATTTAGACACGAGTTAGGCAATTAGGTAACTACCTAATTGCCTAACTCGTTTCATACCTATTGAATATATATTATTATTAACTAATAATAATATATATTCAATAGGTATGAGAGTCGGATCATTCTAGGCCTAACAGGCTCACCATCTTCGACCATCGAGATAGTGGTCAAGCGCTAACCAAGACATCAAAAAAATCTCAGCTGTATTAGATGTATGAATGCTGCATTAGACGTAACTGTCTGTCTACAGTCCCAGTCTAAGATAATGATAGGTGTATACCTATATTTATATATCTACTAGCTGTGCCCAGCGGTTTTACCCGCGTACACATCGTTCTTGTAGGAATATTGGGATAAAAATCCTATGTGTTATTCTAGGTACTAGGCTATCTACCTACATACCAAATTTTAGCTCAACCGGTTCAGTAGATTTTGCGTGAAAGAGTAACAAACATCCATACTTGTAAACCTTCTTCTTAAATCACTCTATCTATTGCTCAAAACTGCATTAAAATCCGTTGCGTAGTTTAAAAGATAGATACCTACATAGGTAGAAACACTTTATTGGACACCTTATTACCTAAACATACTCGTACAGAGCGCGATTTGTCGCGCATCGTACGTTGCAAATATTTTATTTATAAAAGCCCAAAGCCTTATATATCGTGACTTTTGTCTAGGAACGTAAAATAAGATCTTTAAGAATTCTCAAGAAAAATCTATAAGCAGTTCTATCACATTGTACTAATGTTGATACTGTAGTGGGTTAAAATACAATAACTCAAATGAAACACCAACTATTCAACTAACAATGAGAGCCAAAGACGGTGCCTCAAATCATCATCAAATGTTAATAAATTTCCGCAAATCTGCTAAATCTATAGGTCTGTGCCTAAAATCTCACATGTTGCTCGTAATTATCATGTAGCAACATAACAGGTGCATACGCATTACGCATCAGCAGAGCCGATGTGGGTCAGGAGGCTTGTATCGCCTGCCACCTATAAATTCTAACTAATAACAAAACGGTTCAACTGCCTCGCCCTTATAATGTAAATTCGACTTAATAGCAGAGATGATTAGGTTGAAGTTCGAAATGAGGGTAGCTATGAATTATTCGATGAGGGTACTTGCGTCCCGGTGACGTCACAGCGTTGTCGCGCACTCCCGATCGATATTTCGAATTCGGCTCGGCCGTTCCCGCGCTCTGTCGGGCACCGATCGCGGCCACGTGCGCGTTACGTAATGATGGGCACAACTCATTGACAAAGATTTATTTGTGTAAGTCTTGTAGCTCAACAAGCGGTGGCGTGTGCTGGACAAAGGCCATAAAACAGTTAGCCTCTTGCTGATAGCATGTATACGTTTTATACCTTCTGTCGAGACCAATCCAATAAGCTGTAGAGTAGGACGTGCTTAACGTTTATATCTATAAATAGGTAGCGTTAGCGTTTTATTTTATGAGCACTGCTTATGTAGGATTTTATGTTTCGAGGTTTATCTGGGGTACCTACTATTTCAAAGCTTTAACATTTAAACAGCTAAGATTTGAAGTACCTATACAATAATATCGTTTAAAAACTAAAAAAGAACCGACTTCAATGCCGCACTATTCATTTTCAGTACCAATTTTGAGATGTTTATCTCAATATCTCTGGAGATACTTATCAGACCTCGATAAAATTACCATGGTACCACACTTGAATATCTCCTTTCGAACAAAAAAAGAATCATCAAAATCGGTTCATAAACGACGACGTTATCTGCGAACAAACATAAAAAAAAAAAATATATATATATATACGGTCGAATTGAGAAACCTCCTCCTTTTTTTGAAGTCGCTTAAATTACTAGTTTCTATGAAAACTGTGTCAAAGTCTTATGGATTAAGTTGTTGGTACGGTACTTTTCCAAGTTTGTCCCTAGAGTTGAATCCAAGTTAATCTATATTCGATCAAGTTTCAACTTGATAAGCTCCCTGATTCCCTGAATTTGACAACAGAGCCGTTTTGGTGAAAACCGATAGGTGCGTGGTATCGTTAAAGTTTAGTGAACCGATAACTTTGTGATATTAAGCCGAGGAGCAGTTATATTTTCGAGTTTGAAAGAAAATAACAGAGCATTGGAGACTGATAAACCGTTGTCATGCGAATAGTAGATACTGTATAAAGTAGGTAGAGATAGATGTAAGGAGACTTCGTATAATATAGGTACTCGTATGTAGAGTCGCGAATGCTTTGTCAGTCCAAAATTCGAAGACACTACATTTCTATTGAGAATGTATGATATTTGCACCAATGTTAAAGTATTGACCAACATTCGTAAGATTCGTAAACAGCAAGAGAATTTTATACATATAACTTAAGTATTGTGATTATAAATTACCGACAATTATACTCACTTATGATTGTTCTCGACTATCTCGACCTAATTTATAATCATGATCTAAACTCACGATAACTATAAATCTAAAACTTAAGTATTATGTAACATAAAATTCGCCATTAGATTTATTCGTCCAAATAACAAGAACCCTTTAGACAAGCTTTCTCATTTCAGAGCGTATTTATACTTTTTTATTCAGTGGTTGTCTTTGATAAGAAATGCAGTCATTTTCTTTACAATATACAAAGTAATATGAAACTAGAAATCTATCTATAGTTAGATTCTGCAAATCTTCTGGATATATTGTACCCATGAGTCAGTATTAAAACCGCAAATCTGACTAAGCATTGCACACGGATACATTTGAAATTGTATGGAACTTTGCTTAAGTAATGCAAAGCTAAGGAACCTACCGCAATAAAAATCAGAAAACTATGATAAAATTACATACAAAGTATACCACAAAGTATAATTACTTAAATATTTACTTAATATTAATACTTAATACTTTAATATTATAATAATATATTGTTAAAATTTTAAAGCTGACATGTACAATTAATTTAAAAAAAAAAAGATAAAATGACAAGACAAGCCCCATAGAGTTTCTTGGTGTTTCTTCTCTGATGGGAGTATTTCCGAAACACCGGTAGATTCAACAGCCATTCAGTTTTCCCCTTTTGTCCGCAGATTTTCTTTCTAGGCTTGCCATTTTTATTTTTACTTAAACAATATTATGCAGCTGACAGACGGACTATCAGTTCCATTTGGATCATGATATGTACTGTGATCGGTATGCGTTTCTCTATGTTGTGTTTCACTATTTCACTTTTTTATTTTTTTTATATAAAAATTGTCTGAAGTACTGAAACACACAGTTACATGTATGGTTGGTTTTAACCTACTTAAATTTTTTTTAAATATTCTGACGTAAACGATTGGATGACAGCTGAATGGTTCATTACTTTTTTTTTCTAATTCAAAGCGTTAAATTCTGCTTTTGCTATGTTTACTTGATAATTGGTTATGATTTATTTTATGATTTATGATTTTGACGTGTATATGTGCGTATATTTATACTGCCTACATACTGAATAAATGCTTTGATTCTTGATTGATTTATTGTTCATCCTATACGTGGTCTTTGGGTGGGATTTGAAGTAGTTCTATTTTTAGGCTTCAGACATGGCTTTATAAACTATCTACCAGTTCGCACCTAGGTACCAGTTTGGAAGATGGGGTCGGAACGTAGCATACATTGAGTGATAGTCAAATGTACTTATTGCACGAACGTTTACTGTTTAAAGGCTCGCACAAAACATTTCGTGTCACAAGTAGGTATGATTGAATGATGACGATAGCATAGTTTATTGCCAGAGCAACATAATTATTATTATTTTAAGCAAGCGGCAGCTCTCGCAGTTGCGGGACACCAGCTCGGGAGCCGAGTTAGCTCGTATTAACGCCGCCACTAAGCCGGAGTCCGGCGCCTGGCTGCATACCCTGCCTTCTCCACACTTGGGCACGCTCCTGGACGACGACTCCCTCTGAGTGGCCACGGCTCTTCGTCTCGGATGCTCTGTATGCGAGCCTCACGCTTGCATCTGTGGGGCGACGGTTGACCTCGACACCACGCCATCAACGACATGACACGGCAGAGGTGCCATGCGTTCTGGAGCCGCCAGGGTTGTCGCGTTTGGACGGCAAACGGCCAGACGGTCTCACGCTGATTCCTTGGCAGAGAGGGCGCTGCCTCGTATGGGACGCTACGTGCGTGAGCACGTTTTCAGCCTGCCACCTCCCCGCCACTCAGCAGTTAGCGGGGGTAGGAGCAGAGGCGGCTGCCCGTAGTAAGCACCTCAAGTACGCCTCATCATCATCATTATCAGCCGGTATCAGTCCACTGCTGGACGTAGGCCTCTCCCAAGACACGCCACTGAGCCCGGTCTTCGGCTCTTTGTTTCCAGTCACTGCCCACCGCTTTGCGAATGTCGTCGCTCCACCTAGTCACAGGGCGTCCTACTCTACGTTTGCCGATTCGCGGTCTCCACTCTAGAACCAGTCTGCCCCAACGGTTATCGGTCCTACGGCAGATATGACCAGCCCACTGCCACTTCAGTTTGCTAATCCGCTGAGCTATGTCGATCACTTTAGTTCTCTGGCGAATTACTTCGTTCCGGATTCGATCCCGCAGAGAAACACCGAGCATAGCTCTCTCCATAGCTCGCTGAGCGACTTTAAACTGGTGGACTAGTCGAACCGTGAGTGTCCACGTCTCGGCTCCGTATGTCATGACAGGTAGGACGCACTGATTAAAGACTTTTGTCTCCTAGTCCTCAAGTACGCCTAGTGACAGCTTATCATTTCGTCCCTTTTGCCGTCGAAACAGCGGGACTATGGTGTTTAGAGGCCAAGAAGTTCGTCCAGGAGTTGGGGCGCCGCCTTTTTTTCGCCAAATTTCCCTAGCCGTGCAACGCGGCAATGCAGCAAGCTTACTGGGAACGTTTGGGCAGGGTTCGGCTCGTGGCAGACATAATCATGTCAACCAACACAATATAGATTAAGACGTACTACGTGTGTAGTACGTTTACGTACGTAACTATATAATTAATGTTTGTAATGTTTATGCTGTATTTAGAATTAGTTTGATATGAATAAAAAAAAAATCAATTACGAGACGTTGCCAGGCCCTGCGTGTGATGATTTCTTAATCGCCGCCAAACGAAACCTATTATTTTATTACATAGTGTTAGAATATTTCCAATTACCCTCACGCTGCGACTGGGCTCGATAGTATAAAAGCGGACAGCGAGCGGGTATCAGGCTTCAGACTTCGTGTGGCCGTCGTACGGTTCGGACGTCGTGGTTATGTTGTTAGCTTAGACAAATTATGTAATTGTTATTATGTTGAGGTTCTGTGGCATTATATAGCTGTGGGTATTGTGATAGTGTTTATTGTTATTATGTTGAGGTTCTGTGGTATTATATAGCTGTGGGTATTGTGATAGTGTTTATTTTTTTAGCCTTTTTCACTTCTGGTCTCTAAGAATAGTATAATATTAAAGTTACCCTGCTCCGCCACTTTGTTAGTAATTGCACTGAAATGTAAGACACTAGCGGTAATTTCGATGTGAGATCACTTACGTTTATACGTAAGTATCAACGTAATACAACTACGATGCTTACTTTCATTCTTTTTCAGACTATTTTACAAACATACACAATAGTCTATTGAGTAATCTGACCCTTCTGATCTCCTCAAACCAAAATATATAATTTATGACTTCGTACTTTCTTGTTTTTGGTCAACGTAGGCAGAAGCGTCAGGCCTGTGCAATAAAGAGTGCACAGGAATTTATTCTTTTAGGTACCGACCCGCAAGTGTGTGCGATAGTACAATCTCATCTCATATTATTTTCTACTTTATTACAAGCAAAATTTTATCTTAGTCCTCATCGTCACCAAACATCAGGTGAAATCGTCTAAACATATGTTCGTAAAACTCACATAGGATAGGTTAAACTTAAAGTTACGTATACTTACATTTTCGACCAATAACTGTTCATATATTTTTAGAAAATACTTTTCCTTCTTCAACGAGCAAGCGACAAACCCAGCCCTAATAGAAGCAACACTAACGTAGGTACAGGCTATTGACCGAGCTGTACAAACGGCAGAAATTCAAATGAGTTACGTGCAGTTCCGCGTAATGTACTGGATTTACAACTGAAGTGAACATTTCGTAATGGATGAGACGAGAATGTCTTTTTTATCCGTCACGTTAAAGGAGAATTTTATGAACTTCGAGTTGACATTGACTCATCTTGACTGACTAATTTTGGCTGACTTAGATTTACTGAATGCTTTCTAATAATTTATTATAAGTAATGTATGTTACGTACGTATATATGTATAGTAATGTACGTACTTATCACAAACTCCGGTATTTTTTGACCAATTTCGATGTTTTTATTCGACACTGAAAAATGTATATCTGCAAAGTCCTGTACAAATATTATCAAGATCTGAAAGGATCTTGAGAGTAACACGAGTAAATGAGCGAAACACGTTGACGATTAGGGTCAGTTCACACCGCGATGCGACGCGACGTGACGATGCTTCTGGTACAGCGCGGCGCAGCCTGAAGCCAAGAAATTAACTCAATAAAATGTTATTATTGTTTATATACCGGCTATAATTCACGTACCTTTAGTCGAATTTTCTCGACCTAGGTTTCGAACGAGTCCGTCGCTCTTCCTCGGGAGTGAATCTTGAACCTAGGTTGAGAAAATTCGACTAAAGGTACGTGAATTACAGCCGGTATATAAACAATAATAAAGTTACAATTTCACGATAATGTTAAAATATCAATGAAATGCGTATCTTTTTTTGTAGTATATAAAGTTCTTTTTTGTATCACGCTCTTAAAAAGTGCGCGCCGCGTCGGCTCGCGTCGCGTCGCGTCGTATAAAAATAGGAAATCAGTCGTTCAACATTTTACATCAGTACTTTTTAAAGTTAAACGAAATTATATAGCCCCAGCCTGTTAGTAAAGTTGCTCTATGAGTTGTTTAAATGTTTAGTTAAGAATATTAGAGAAGATTCTTATAGTTTTAATAAAGTCTTCAAGTAAGTAGTCCTTACAGAGACGTGTTTTATTTAAATAAGCAGAGCCACCTTTGTTCCTATTATAAAACAGTATTGGTACATCACAGAATACGGCATAGTGGTGACGCCCGACGTGATATGAAGTCGCAGCCTTCTGATTCGACCTTTATTCTATTCTAGCCTCAGTTGACGATCTCTCTTATATGAGTACTATTTCAAATCTATTATTCTTCTATTCAAAGTGGGTTGTTCTTTTAATAACAGAAAATATTAAGAAAGATGACAAGAAGCTTAAATAGAATAAAAACGCAAAAAATCTAGGAAAACACGACTGTAGCTTTATAAAATATCTGCTTAGCTTCCGAAGCGAACACGGAAGCTTCGTATTGCTGGATTCACTGCTACGTGCAATGAATAGTTAACAACTTGCACTCTGTCGGGATCTGATTAAAGTCTTTTCTCTGTGTAATTCGAGATACTTTTAGCCTATCTTCTTTCTATTTATACCAAAGTAGATGAGTATTTAGATGACTATTTATACCATGTCATGATGTATGAATGTTCAGATTTGTTGCGGTACGAGCATTAGATACGCGACATACAACAAGACATTTTTGAGGTAAATTGGTTATTGAATATGTGTTTTCTGGCAGCCGTAGATCGCTGACACCTACTAGCCAGTTTTTGAAGATTTGATGCTACTTACGGGTACGGTTTTGCTAATCTTGTTACTAAAAAAAACTATACTGATGACTGCACATACTGGCTCACTAATTCATTAAAATTTAAAATGTGTTGATATTCAAAGTATATACCTAAATGCATTTAAATTCCATTAGAAAATAAAGTGGAATAAAAGGACTGAACGATGAAATTATAGTGAGCGGAAAATAAATATATTTTCCGGAGGCCTTTCTATTTATCGCACAAGCACGTGATATAAAAGTTCGTTGCTACGCCGTGCCGTAGCTCGTAGCAGCAACGAAATTACGACAAGGAACTACTACGTCAATTTTTGCAATATCATAGTTTTGAAATCGAAGTTAGACGCATTGTTGACTTGCGTTCAAATGTTTGTAGGCGGAAGTACGAGGGCGGAAACAGACTTAATGTCTGTTGTAATGAGCCTACATTGTATATGTAATTATTGTTTTTTGGTCTGTTACGTGTGCTGATATCGTTATTATTGAATAGTTAGTTATCTAAAATAAAATCTAACATAAAATCATACTGCGTAATTAGTTCATTTCTATTTGTAAGCAGCTAAAGCTATCGTTTAATAAGTGAAGTTTTGAAAAGTGAATTAAATTGGTTAATATAAAAATACATTTGCAATAATCTAGTAAGTTTCCATAGACGTCAATCTTAAGTGGCTATGATCAGGTAACGAGCAATGGTAGCACCGGGTAGGACTAGGGCAGTGCAATAATTGCATCAAGTTTAGCCGGACCCGATCAATGTGAGGGTATTTACCTCGGCGGCGAAAATAATCCGGGTAACGGTGATGTCAGAAGGTTCTTCAGAACGCATGCGCGGCGCGCGCTCACAGCCATCGGCCTCTGAAATTTCACCAAAGCGTCTCTCGTCTTGTTCCTGCAAGGGTGAGTCGGGTCGGTGAAACAAGGATGAAAGAGCGGGCTCGAGTTGTGGTAGTAGAGTCGAGGTCGCAGTCGTGAGCCGGGCGGCAGTCGGTCGCCGGCCGCGCGAGAAGCCGGGCGCGCGTGTGCAGATATGGCGCCCCGCGGCGGCCGGTGAGGCGGCGGCCCCGCCGACCGCCCCGGGTCGACGGGCCAGCCCAGACGGATGTCCCATCATGTCCTTGCTCAGCGTCACAGGTAGTGTAGTGATAGTGCACGCCTTTGTGTTAAGTACCAGTTACGCAGTCATTTGTGGTCGTTATGGACGCCTATTGAATGTGCTCAGGTATTTGGTCAGGCTCGAGAAGGCTTCGGAGTCAAAAGTTGTATAGAAAGATGCCAGAGAGCTTTTATGACTTACATTAGCCGCTCGGTGAAAGCGTAGTCATATTTGTACGAGCTGTCACCGATATTAAGAGGTTTGATTTATCAATTTTGATAAGGTCTACATACATGTACGTTTGTTTTGCGTGGGCTAGCATTCTAGCGTGTTTCTGCCTACATGCCAAGCTCTAATAAAGTACTGAAACAAAGGTCAACTACGGCCATTCGCAACGCGCTCTACGATTCCGAGTTGAATTGATTCTTTAATAGTCACGTAACCTTACCTATTTTCGTAGCTACTTTATGGCACACGTGTATCCAAAAAGCCAATTGTATAACTATATGTATATAATATATAGACAGTATTAATATATGAATTACATTTGCATATGTATCACTGAGTGAAAACCCACGTATGTTGACTCATACTAAGTATATTTAATTCTGCTTCTATTACTATAAATATTGTGAATTACATAGAGAAACATCGAGTTTGTTTTACCGTCATGAATCCAGAGGGCCGATCTTAAATCCAGATATGTCAGAGGTTAGCCCAGCTATAAATATGTCATATATACCCTCTCTGTATAATAAATCAAGGTAGTTCTTACGGAGATTTATCTTTTAACCCGCTTTATGCATACAGCTATGAACTAAGCCTGGTAAAACATATTTTATGCTTAAATTATGAATACTAATGTCAAATCCCTTTATGTGCCCTCTATTGGTTTCTTTCTTTTTAGAGGAGATATCATTTATAGGTATAAATAATAATAAATTTACATAACATTTTTTGAATTAAGTATAAAAATATTCTGGTGCTTGAAGACTTATTACCATTTAATAATATCTAATATGATCTTACAGTGCTACTGCTACTTTTTAAGGCAGAACAAAATACACTTATATGTAGTAAAATACGCTTAGTCAAAGTATGTATATACATACATATTATTACCTTCGTACTTATTTCAACTACGTCGAGACATGCACATTTACCGTAACATTTGCGTGATTGAATAACAAACCGACAAACAACTTATATTTGTATTCATGCAATATTTCTGTTTTCGCACAAACAGAACTGTCGAAGAGGCAATAAGTCTTATAGAATTTCTTCGATATCAAGGCTGTGTTCAAATGAACTTCAAATAAGCTGCTGACTATAAGCTAGCTTAATAATTTGATTAAAGATTTTGATTAAAACGCATATTGGCTTGAATATAGAGTCTAGGTACATAACTACATAACCTACAATATAATTTCTTCTTAACATTTTAAAATAAAACAGAAAATTATTTTATACTCTCACGATGAGTCAGTCTCATAACGAAATAGCAGCGGTCCTTATGTAAAATAGGTGTTCGATCTGTAAATAATTAAAAAATAAATGTCGAACTAACATAGAAAGAACTACAAGTAAACTAACTAAAGTACGGCGGCCAAATCGCAGCGTCCTGCGTGCGCGATTTAGGCGGCGATCAGATAGCGCAGTAGTATTTGTACCGACTGGTTCACACCAAACGCAATCTACGGCGATCAGAAAATGATTGAAAATCAGATCGCAGACGCGCACGCGGACGCAGGACGCTGAGGTGTGGTCGTACCTTTAGTCTTAGTTTAGTACGTGATTATTCGTTTGAGCAAGAATTTTTCTTATATTTTGTTAGTAAACGCCCTATTTGGACAGTTAGAATGAAACGTTACTTTTTTATGACAAATTGATAAATTGCTTTTATACTTGGTCGCTTACCGTTCGTTTTGTGTGAACTTAACTCAAAGTTGGGACTAACAAGCTGTTCCAAAGTTTATAAACAGAGTTTTGGTAAAGTTCTACCGGTGCCGCTCAATATCTAACTCGGAACGACAAGAATGCAATATGTGCAGGCGAGGAAACAGATTTGCGATTAGGAACTTTGTGATTAGGAAGAGAGAAAGTAGAGGTTTTACCGTTTAGATGAATATCAGTGGTTGTCGCGATCATGCTGCGTAAATCCCTGAGGAAGGACATGCATGAAACCTCGGTCGAGACATTCGACATCAAATAGTAGTAAGTATAATAGTCAGTATTTTGATAATCAAGATAATACTTCTGATTAGTAAGTGTCGGTGTAGTTGCAGTATTCATTAATTGATCGCGTTACTGTGCTGGAGCTTAGCATATTAGGCGTCAAATTAACAGGTTGCGTTTGAAACACTGAACTACGCTCCAAACATTACGCAAATTGTAGACGTTGCTAGAAATGCTTTGTTTTTTTTTTATGCGTAGACTGCCCAAGATTAGGGAATATGAGGTTATATTATAAACGAGATTTTATATTTATTTGAAACCAATTCAGTCAATAACATAGTCCATACTGTATGTATCTGTAGTAAACACTATACACCTACACAACAAAATGCCTCAAAATTTAACACGCTGTTTTTTCTACACAAACTATCTTCCTCATCCTAAATTTCCAGTTCCCTAATTAAGCAGAAATTACAGGTGTGTAAACTTGTTTAGAGGAGACAAGTCGCCAACTGCCATACATATACCTACAATAAAGGTGTTTATATACTATCAGTGTTTCGCCCCATTTCATGCGTTGAATGCGGATATAGGTCGTAGCTTGACCCTTACAAGATGACGTTGCTTTAGTAGAACATAGTTTATAACACTATTTTACTAAGAAATAGGTTACGTAGTATCATAAAATTAATGTACTTGTGTATAGTAGGGGTAGTATAGTTATGCGTAGTTTAGTGGTTTATGTCGTATTTATGTAAATTTTACGTACAGGCATAATTTTCATCAGGTTTCAATCGGATTTACATAAAATGTATATGGAACCTCTTTACACTAACACATTTTTTTAACAAAAAATGAAAATATTTGGTCGACGTTGCCGGAGAGGAGATATTATAACATGAGTAAAGAAGTCTTTACTCATGTGATATTATTAGGAATTATTTTCGTAGAGCGCTCCACCGGTAGCACTCGTAGAAGTCGTAGCGTGGCGTAGCTTGTCGTAGCATAGTCAGTAGCGATATTGAGCAAAACAAAAAATGTAGTGCGTATAATAGATATTATTTTACCGACATTACATTTAAAATAAATAGAACCTCGTCATCGATGAAAGTCATTGAAAAGCAATAAATGTAGTTTCATAATTTAATCTCTTGTAACGATGTGATGGCACCACCTAGGTCGTGATCGTCAATTTTTGTGTATATAAGTATATCGAGTGAGTCTTAACAGTTTCAGGTATCCCGTCGTATGGGAGAGTATGAGCACAATATCTTGTCGATCTAGTTTTATAGTCTACATATTTATCATGACATTGGACATGAACTAATCACCTTGCCATTCCACCTACGCTTACTTGTATATGACAGTCCCTTTTTAGGGTTCCGTAGCCGAATGGTGAAAAACGGAACCCTTATAGATTCGCCATGTCTGTCTGTCTGTCTGTCTGTCTGTCTGTCCGTATGTCACAGCCATTTTATTCCGAAACTATTAGGACTACAGAATTGAAACATGGTAGGTAGATGTATTATGTGAACCGCTTTCCGATTTTTATACAAAACTAAAAAATATAAAAGTTTAAGGGGGGCATCCCATACATGGAACTGTAACAAAAAAAATGTTTTTCGTCAAACCTATACGTGTAGGGTATTTATGGATAGGTCTTTAAAATGACATTGAGGTTCCTAAAATCATTTTATCTCAAAGTCAATCATTTCAAAGATAGGCGCGTCTAAAGTGGTAAAATGTGTGTCCCCCCCCCTCTAACTTCTAAAGTAAGGGAGTGAAAAATCTGGAAAAAATATATTCTGTAGATCTCAATAAAAACTTTCAACGAAAATTAGTTTGAACGAGATACAGTCAGCAGTTGTTGAGATATAGCGACCGCAAGTATAACTTTGTTTTTCATACAAACACTATGAAAAACAAAGTTATAGAATACTCTACTGTGTTACGGAACCCTACGAGTGCGAGTCCGACTTGCACTTGGCCAGTTTTTACTCAATTATATCGTGAAAGACTTATGTCATCCACCTCAACAAGCAGTATAGTTCAATATATACAGCAATCCTAGAAAAATGAAAAAAAAAATGGTAGAATCCATGTTTCCAGCTATGTTTCCGGTAGGAGGAGCCACGGAAAAAGCACTCTCCGTCTTTCCTGTGCTTCTTCGTGAGAAAGATAATACATCCTAATAGATTCACCATATAGAGTTTTATAAGAGAAGGCTCTACCAAAGGTTTCCCTTGCGTCTTGGCCTACTTCGCAGGGAACTTTTAAATTGTACTTAAAGGTTATATTCTATAAGGTTCTTTAATATATTGTTGGTTTTATTGCTAACTAGCTAACTAGGAGGCTTTATGATGTTGCTTGCGGCGCATTGTCTGCCTGGCTAACATTGTTTTTATAGTAAATTACCTATATAGGTTCAATCCTTGATTTTTGCCAGATATTGTAATACGCTTCTTTTATACATCAGTAAGCAGTGTAAGCCAGTATCTCACCTGCAACGAAGATATCTAAGATGTTATCTTGCTAGACTGGACAAAGAATAGGCATGGTAGTGAGAAGAGGCGCCGAACGACTGACTTAGTCATAGACATAATATAAAAGGATGGTGCACTGCAGATGTTTTGACAAATTCAATTTAATCCGTATACTTTAACAATAAGGTTGTAATTGCTTTGTAGAAAAAACGGCCCAATTGAGAGACACCAGGGTGGGATTGTGTCCTTGTCTAACAACCTGCTAGTGCTATATATGTTCTATACTATATGTATGGTATATATATAAGTTGTTCATACAAAAGAAAGGGACAAACTCCGTTCAAGGTCGGTCTCATGGGGGCCGGTGTACGCGATCAAGTTTAATATGTAGCAGGTTTGTGGACTTAGTCGAGCCACGGTCGCTGACGGCCTTTTGGCGTATGGGTTAGATGGCTTGACTTCAAATCGGAAGGTTAACGGTTTACTCACCACCATCAAGGAGAAAATCTACTGCCATAACCTTACGATGTTCTGGTAGCACAACCCTTGAAAGTCAGATCATTCTAGGCCTAGCGTATTTACCATCCTCGACCACATCATCGCTTCCTACCAGGCCAGATAGTGGTCCAATGCTAGCCTATCAGATATAAAATAAAACATATAGTCATCGAGTTACATGTAAACCAGAGGCGCTCATCATATACTGACTTACGTGCCGAGCGGCGCGCGATCGGGCGTGAGGAGTACTTAAGCTTAACTAAGCGAGATGTAGATTCAGCACTACTTTTTATTTGAACGTAGAGCTAGTTCGCGACGCATCATCTGATACGTAGTACATATACATCGATGAATAAAGCACAACTATCCTAACCAGTTCTTCAAATGATATACATTTTTTGATGGTCAAGGTAGGCTATTATAACTATGATAAACAGAAAGAAAACTCTAAAAACAAATGTATATAGTGCCTACATTTTATTAGTTTCATAAACGAGTTACGACCGTGTATTCTTCGCTTAATGAGTTTTCGTTGGCTATTATGATTTCAGTTGGAGGGATTCATAAATGAATAAATGCCGAAGGGCAAGGCATATTGGATTTTGAAGAAGGTTTTGGGGGAAAGATTGTTTTTATGAAATGTTTATTAGTTTGTGATTAGTTAACACTAAGTGAATTTATTTTGGAAGCAATGAAATAATGTTAACCTCTTTTCACATACTCGTACCAAAGATGATATAATATTAGGTCAGCTGCAAACTCATAGCTCCTTTGAATTCTAATGAATTTACTGCGGTGAATTCAAGAATTATATAATACAGAACAGTAAAAACAGTATTGACTGGACTAGTTACAGTTTCACCAATCCCAGACTCTGATTTATATTTTTTAGTGATATTCTTTTTTATGATAAAGGTAGCAAACGAGCAATTGCTCACCCAAATATTTGTGATTTGCAAATACCTATCGTAAAACCTAGTTGCTGTTTAAAATATTTTTTCTTATCCATAAAGATTTCCAGTTATTGTTGCAAAAAGTAAATAATAAGTTCCTCAAAATAATAAATGAATACCTTTACATGTGACATTTTCCAATCTGTACATAGGCTCGATACAGGTGCTCGGATTTATGGTCGTGACCTTTGCCTGAGAAAAACCTTGAGGACACGTTATAGCGTTATAGGAGGGAACGCTATAAAACAATATTTTTATACCGTCGTGGCTGGTGTTACCTACATCGGTCAGGATCGGTTCCAGTTAGATATTTTATGTAATCAAATAAAAGAATAGAAGCAATAGCCCAGCCCGGTATGGTTATGAGAAGAAATGAAGACCACGAGACTAGAAAACCAATGGACATATGAATGAACTAAGGAGGCAGAGGAAGACCGATGTAAGTGTGGATGGACTGTGCGGTGAAAGATATGGTTGTAAAATGAGTGGATACGGTAATGACAACAGATATACTAAAATTTAACAGCATAATATGTTGCACCTACCTCTATTTTAGTGGGATAAGGTCTCAGACCAAATAAGAAGCCAAGACGGAGCCCCACCGAACAACGCACTGAGGTCGATAAAACTACGCCTCACCGTGTACATACTCAGTTACACGCACACACATATAATGAAACTAGTACGCCTTACCTTGTCAGTGTCACGCTAAAATTCGTCTTTAAAAAAAAAAATGCCGAATTGTGTTGTGAAAAGGTATAAAAACCAATCTTCGAGAAATAAAAAATAAATAATAGTTTAAAAAAACTAAAAAAATACGCTTTTATAGAAAATCCAACTAAAAAATAGAAAATAAATTTTAATAAATTTGAATTAAAAATAGTGTAAGAAAAAATGATTTTATTGTAAAAAAAAAAAGCGTGGGGTGCATGGTATCAATAGTTCCAAATATTTTATGAACAGATATAGACAGACTAGAAGGGTTATTTTGATAATATCCCGAAAAGCACCCCACGCTTTTTTTACAATAAAATCATTTTTTCTTACACTATTTTTAATTCAAATTTATTAAAATTTATTTTCTATTTTTTAGTTGGATTTTCTATAAAAGCGTATTTTTTTAGTTTTTTTAAACTATTATTTATTTTTCATTTTTTAGTCGATTTTTTTTTAATTTTTTTTTATTTATTTATTTATTGTCATCGGTCCTTAATAAGTATGCCAAATTTCGAGTTAATCCGACGTTTTGAAGGGGGTTAAAATCATGTTCAAAGATTCCGTTACATACTAACATACAAACATACATACGTCTGAAGCTAATAAAAGCGTATTAAAAAGCAGGATGGAATCACAATGAATACGTAAGTAAACATATAAATTTGCACGGCAACACTCACTTACTTACTTAGTGCACACACGCTAACGAAACCGACTTCACGTCATTGCTGACAGCGCTCCGTCTTGACTTTTTATTTGGTCTGAGGATAAGGGTAAGAAGATGATGATTCAACAATTCGTAATAAAATGGGCGTAAAATTAGATACATTTTATGAGATCTGATGAATATATCCAGAGATATGAAGATAAACACCTCAAACTTGCTACAAAACATAACTTGCGCGGCATGTGAAGTTAGTTTTTAGTTCTATAAACCACCTTTTTCTTTTCAAATGAGTACTGATGCCATTGACACCACAAAGCTTATCTAGCTTATCAATAACCTATCAATCAATAAAACATACAACCAACATAAATACTGTATTTTATAGCCTATAACATTTATATTGACCTAATTCTAAAACTTGTTTGTTGTGGGCGAACCGTTAATTACTTCTTGGAAGTTAGCCGAACTAGCTTCTTGTCGGCATATTTCTTTTATTCATTGAAAGTCTGATATTCCGACACTACGGAAGTAGTTAAGTTTAATGATACATGCTTACTGTAATAATCAATGCCTTGTAATAACATCCGTAGAAAATATCGCGTCTGATATTTTTAACAGTTATTTAGATATTTTAAACATTTTCTATTGTTATTGTACACAATGTTGTGCAGCGGCAAGCGATACGATGCAATGCAGTGTGACAGTCTAATTTTAACAGGTACATCTTTCTCAAAAGATACTGGCGGTAGCATTTTCAGAACTTATATTCGTTAAACTCTTTGTTTAAACGGACAGTTGCGTTAAGGTTATTTAATATTATAGCGTCACGTCGCATCAAGTTACCGCGGTAATTGCTCCCATAGGACAAAGAGTAATAAATTGTAGTGATGTCCAGTAAAATTACAGGCTATGTTATACTTGACTTCTTTAAGTGTGAAGTTAATAGGCGCAGTGCAATAATGTGCAGAATTCTGACAATTCCAGAATTTTGCATTACACTGAATCTGTTATAGGTAGACGTTATCACTTACCAGGCGAGCGTCGTGCTCGTCATGTTACCTCATAGGTATCATAAAACAGGAACTTGTATGATAAAAAATAAGCTAAGTCTCTCTTTCAGGATGTCCAATGTGTTAAGTCGCTAGTCGTTATTGACTGTCATTTGGAAAGTGAAACTAAACTGTATGTTTTACAGGTTGTCGCTATTAACTGTAAATATACACAATTCAATACAGTTCCTGGTAATTAGCCAACTGGTTCCTTTACTTGTAGTTAGAGAAAGAAAGCTTCAATACTATGATTATATTATACGTTAATCCTAGAGCTACTCATGATTTATCAGATAAATTGCCAATACTGCCTTGGTAAGAAAATTCCAGTTTTGGTATCGATCCCGTAAATGCCTCATTTCGCGTGCTCTACTAACATCGTAGCTAAGATTTATTAGAAATCGATAAGAGGATTATGCAATAAGAAGTACATTTATACTTGGCCTGAATAGTCAATATGATCAACAAATCTAAATAATATTACAAAAAGGCAACATTCGATTTTTCGTTATTTTTTTTTTACAATTTAACTCAAAAACTACTAAACCGATTTCAAAAGTTCTTTTACTAATGGAAAACAACATTATCAGCGAATAACAAGCTATATTTTATCCCCGTATTTTCATGAGTACGGGAACTACGCGGGTAAAACCGCAAGGCGCTGTTAGTCTTCAATAAAACAGAAGACGCAATTGGTGTAATAATTTGCTATAAAGTATATTCTATGCCATCCTATTACAGTGTAACTCAGTACTGTTTTTGTCGACTGTCTGGTCTGAAACAATGCTCCAATTTTTTGTTCATATTCGATGTAATGTGTCAAACTCACGAAAAATAATAAATGAATAATTGCTATACATACCATCTAATCATGAACAGGTACTAGAGCATCCGATTAGATCAGATGAGTTAAAATACTACTAGATTCTGTCATATCATCTCATGTAGTAGGTAGTTGCAATACAATGGTGCATATAGCACCATTATATTGTAACTCATAGGAATCACAGATGGGTGTAAAAGATCGTCGAGCGCTTGTTGTTGGCGACGTCGCATCCATCCTAGCATGGGTGTTCGTTAACGTGACGTCATGGTAGGAGCACATTATATCGACTTTCCGCCTGATTTGCTACCAAAAAGTAGCTAAACACTATCAAGCAGAAAATTTGCCGCCATAACCTTACGGTGTTTTGGCAGCATACAACCCTTGAGAGTCGGAGTACTTTAGGCCTAGCGTGTTCACCATATTCGACCATATCATCGCTTACCACCAAGCGAAATAGTGATCAAACGCTAGCCTATAAGATATAAAAAAGTATAAATGTAGAAACGACGGTTACGGAAACCAAGGCTTAGGCTACCACTAGTATCTGATTATTCGCTTATCTACTTCGTTCATCATATTTGAAGAAAAAACCCAGGACTTATCTTCGTATTATTTTAATAAGCTTTTGTCTGTTATTAGGGAGCGAAATAAAATATTCATAAAGGCGAATGATGAAACTAAGGCCTTTTGGTGAAAGTGAGAGGTTTATTTTAGAATGTGCTGCGAATATTAGAAAGAAAGAAGAAAGAAAGAAAGAAGGCTTTGTATGCCTTTTGTATTCTTTCTTTCTTTCTTTCGAATATTAAACATAGGTCTCTAGCTTGTAGTCATACTGCTAAAAGAAATTATTTACTGGTACTTTCTGATTGTTACTGTTAAAACATATTTTACCCCCAAGTAACTCCAAGCTGCTGTTTCACAATCCGTTAAAGATTCGATAGCGTTGATTCAAGGTACCGACACACCGCAGCGTCCTGCGTGCGCGATCTAGGCAGCGATCAGATAGCGCAGTAGTATTTGTACCGACTTGTTCACACCAAACGCGATAAGATAACAATTGAAAATTACCAAGATCGCTTCCGCAGATCGCAGGACACCGTGGTGCGGCCGTACCTTTGGACTGAAACGCTCGCTTTCCTTGTTAAATAACATATTATTAATGCGAACTCAGTATCCTTATTTGTGACCGTTTCACGGTCATGCAGCTAGGCTGATTTGGCTGAAATGTTGTGCACACAAATAAACAATAGGGAATAATAGAAAATTGGACACGTTAGACGAGATTAAAGCCACGGGTCATGTTTAGTTAATGAATAAACGGGACTTAATTATATAACGAAACTTGTTTTTAAATAGTAATGTTTTTTTGATTGACGGGCAAAGTAGGCAGTAAAAATTACAAGGCGTGTGAGACTGGACTTTTAAATTTTTGTTTCAGAGTGGGGAGCAAAACAAACGGATGTAGTGTCGTGCAAAATGTTGTCCATTAAAATGTTGTGTGTTACATATACAATATCACTATATTAAATGACAAGACTCATCGCTTAACATCAGGCAATTTTTTTGCTTGTCCTGTTACCATCATACATCATAACACATAACATAACATCATAAAAAATCCTACATGCGTCTTAGCAGTTATAATATAAACAGACTGACGATACCAATCTCGCCGAGTACTACGTTTAGTAACGATACTTTTTCCTTTCATTAATCGTGGTACGTAATAGTACCAGTTACGGGCCTCTACGATATCTGGCACGATCTAATCTCTGCATTCAACCCGCAAATGCTGAAAACTTTACGCCAAGTTGATTTTTATGTTTTGTCAAAAAGTTGCATTCGCATTTTATCGTAGTTGACTATATATGCATATAGGTGATCTATACAACAATACAATACAATACAATACAATACAAAAACTCTTTATTGATCACCAAAGAAATTACAAATTGTACATACTATGTGATGAAAGACAGTAGAATAATAAGGCAATACAATCGGCGGTCTTATTGCATAAAGCAATTTCTTCCAGACAACCTTGGCATGGAAAAGAAGAATACAAACAAAAATTGGGGATAGCGTACAATACAAATTAATGATGTCAGAAAAAATATATATAATAATAATACACAAAATTGACTACTAAATTTATAGTATATTAAGATATAATACATAAAAATACCCTGCATATATATAATAATGTTCCCAAATATATTAATATAAATACATATATATGTATATATAATATTAAATACACATATAAACATAAACATAAATTTATTTCCAAAAGCAAGAAACAGTTTTGTACAGTTTTAGCTTATAAGTAAACCAGGTATGTACGCTGATTCACACACTAGGACAGTCCTGTGTTGTGTGAAACAGTCTCTTCCTACGAGTACAGTTAAAATATTACATTTAAAGAGAAACGATAAATAATACAAAACAAAAACAAACATTAAGGCATGCAGTAGGTATTGTAAAATCTAAAGCAAACATATTATCAATTCATTTAACAGTCAGAAGTAAATTTTAATTTAGTAAACAATCCCTAACTAGAAAAATGTAAGCGGGTAGGCAATTACGGGTAGGTAGTAAACTTTTAATAACTGAGTGCTAGTGTATGTGTTACTATGACCGTAGTAAAGGTAGGGGACGTCGTTATGCAGTAAGTAGTTAGTGCTGTAGAATTAATATTGTAGTAGGTATATAATATTATTTTAGTTCATAAATTAAACAGTTATGTTAGGTAGAACTTAGGAGACAAAAAGTCATTTTATTATGTTGTTTTGTTAAATACATAGGTAATATATGTATTGTATCGGTGATCAAGATGGTGAAGAGAGTTAGTACTTAGTAGTTGCATTCTAATAGGTATTAATATTTGATTATGTACATATTTTTGTCAAGTCTTCTAATTGTATATAACTATGTATATAATATAAATATAGGTATGTTGTATTTTATATAGTGTAGTTGTTAATTGGTGACAGGATAGGAAGTCAATATTAATGTTTGGGGACCTGCTTCCCCGTAGCAAATGACAGAATTTGCTTCACTAGATTTATGCAAATAGCTATTTATTGTTTGAGAAAAGGTTAGTTAGAGGCACTTTTTTAAGCTATTCGTGAAACTAATGAAGAATAAAATGAAGTCTTGCGTTATATCAGTCTTTCATTATCTGTTTGGGAGCAGGTCCCCTATCGTTATCTATCTACACGGAGAAGCTTCTCAGTCTCCTCGTATCCCAATGACATAAGCCAAGTAGTAACTATCCGTTTACAAGTGAACCGAGTAGTATGAACTAAATTGGTTAGTCTGTCTAGGTATTTATATATAAAGGCACCCTTGTAAGAATATGCGCGTTGAGCAAAGTTAGAGTTTGTTTTAGGAATATTCCTGTTGTTTCTTCGAGAAGTGCGTTTAGAGTCGGTTAGTGTAAGAAGTGCTGTTTTGTGAAAACGGAGAATCAGTGATAAAACATAGAGCTGCCGGACACGAAGGCATTTAGTTTGTTCATAGAGACTGTCTGTCGAGTATCTGTAGGGTTTGCGATACGCTACTTTTAGTAGTGATCGTTGTGCCCTTTCCACTCTTAAAAATTGTGTCTTAGATGCGGATCCCCAGCAAACAATACAGTAGTTTAAAATGGATTGGCATAAAGCGAGGTAGATGGTTTTCACAGTATCAGGATCAGCTACTCGTCCAAGTTTTTTGAAAATGTGTCATTTTACGAAGGCGAGCACAAACTTTAGTAATTTGGGCTTCCCAATTCAGGTGGTGATCTATTTCAACGCCAAGATATTTCACACTGTTGACACTCTGTAATTCAGGACAGCTTTGGCATATTTGTATTTGCCTATGATCAGTGGAACATGAATGCAACAAAAGTTTGAATGGGTCTGGTTTAGAGCGTTGTGTTATTCGGAAAGCTAAATATTTAGTTTTACTGGCATTTATTGTGAGAAGGTTACACTGTAACCAGTTCACAATATCACACATTCCCTTTTGAGCCACATCAACGACCCTTTCCCAAGAACTTGCATGAAAAATAAGAGCTGTATCATCGGCAAATGTAAAGATACTGGCCTGCTTTATATTAAGTTGGCATAAGTCGTTGATGTAGACCAGAAAAAGAGTAGGTCCTAGGACTGAGCCTTGGGGAACTCCAAAAGAAAGCGAAGCATAGTCACTGTAGTTGTTGTCAACTCGTACTCTTTGTTTCCTTTCATATAAATACGAGCGAAACCATTCAAGTGGAGTACCACGGATTCCCAGGAGCTCCAGTTTACGCAAAAGTATTGGCCAAGACACGGTATCAAATGCCTTGGCCAAATCTAGGAAAACACCTAAACATTTTTGCCCTGAGTCAAGGTTTTCAGTTACGCAATCAACTAGAGCTACAACCGCATCTTCTGTAGATTTATTTGTCCTGAAACCAAATTGATTGTCAGCCAGTAGTTTTTGTTTCTCTAAAAATCCAAGTAGGCGTATATTCACTATCTTTTCTAACACTTTCGATAGCACTGGTAAGAGAGATATAGGACGATAGTTCGAAACCGATTTTTTATTACCAGACTTATGTATTGGGCAGACGTTTGCGATTTTGAAGCAGTTAGGAACTTTACCTGAATACATGCTAAGGTTGCAAACATGAGCTATTGGTAGGGCAAGAATGTACTGTGATTGTTTTAAAATATTGTTGCTGATTCCATCATTTCCAGTGGCTGACGATGTTTTAAGGTTTGATATAATTTTGATAATTTCGGGCGCATCTGTAGGGGATAAAAATAAAGATTGGGTAGGTGTAGTTTTAACAAAAGTACATCTAGCTAGTTCAGATTCAGACTTTTTCATATTTTTCAAGGTGGTATTTGCTAGGTCATGCCCAATGGAACAGAAAAAGTTGTTTACAGAGTTTAGGGCTTCAATTTTATTTGTTTTTATTTTCAGTAAATCGCCAGAATCAGATTTCGTCGTACTAAAATTGCAGATGCCTTTTACAGTATGCCAAAGTTTTTTGCTATTATACTTATTTATTTTAATTTGATGGGCTTCATGTGCATTTTTGTTAGACTGAAGCAGGAAATTACAATGATTTCGAAACTTTTTGTACTTTTCTTGTATATGTAAATTTTTGGGAGACTTTTTTGCCTTCAGGTGCATTGCGTCTCTTTTCCGAATGCTGTTTACCAGTTTTGTTGTCATCCATGGCCTAATACAAACATCTGGACTTCTTTGATTAACTGGACTTCTATGTGTATTGATGGCAAGGCTGATGTGTTCGATAAGCATGTTGGCAGCGATTTCAACATCTGTTTCATTATATAGTGAATTCCAATCTCCTTTGCCTAGTGACGTTAGTACACCTTGAAAGTCAATTTTTTCGATGATTTTGGAGTTAAATGATGGTTTAGCAAGTTTACTGTCCATACCAACAATCACAGTGTCGTGGTCTGTTACATCAGAGTCACATACAATGACACGGCAACCTCTATTTGTGTTTATTAAAGCATGGTCAAGACAATTTTGACCTCTGGTTGGTAGCATATGCCCTGTGATGTAACCATAGTGTGATGTAAGTTCAATATAATCAATCGATTTAGGATCTGTAGTATTAGGCTTAATATCAATATTTAAGTCGCCAACAAGGATGGAAGATTCACTTTTTATTTGTGAAAGTACGTTTTGTAAGGAGTTTATAAACCTAGCGGTATTCCTGATTGAGGGGGTACGATATATCGAGATAACAGATAAAATTGTTCCAATATTGATTAGCAGACAGTTTGCGTCTTCAAACAAAGGTTCCTGCACCTCGACATTAATATATGTTTTAGAAAATACAACTAGGCCATCATTCTGGTTTAAATAGTTTTTAGAGTAGTTGCAATTGTAATAAGGCAAGTTTATTGGGCTAAAAGAGTCATCTATCCAGCATTCGGTTAGAATTATAATATCCGGAAGAAATTGTAACCGTTTCAAAAATACCAGAAACTGATCAAAATTCTTTCTAATACTGCGAATATTTTGTGATACAATGGTAATTTGGTTAGAACAGTCTCCTAATATATTCAGGCAGTCTTCAGCAGTTTTTACCCTAGTATTTTCAATGAAAGACGTATTGTCAATAGTATTTATGAGGTCCGTTCTATCCATAATACATAAATGGAAATACTAAAATGTGCATAACAATAATTGAGCTTTCATTTAGTTTTAAGTGTATGAAATAATTTCTTCTCACATTAATAAGACCAATCATACTATGAATGGTGCAGTTTTGCATAAACCCAAAGTTCTGATTCGCCACTAATGATAACAACATCTTTTCTAAGAAAGACAGAAGTAGGGATACAAGGTAATTAATAGCAGTGCGTAGATAACGACACCTGTCGCTGGCGGTTTTAACAGAGATATACATTTTATAATATAGTTTAACTTTGTCCGATAATAAGTTTAGAAATGTGTTAGTTAGGATCGTGATATCGCGTATACCATGATACAAGTTAGTGAAAATTAGTTCTATTTGTATTGATAGTGGATTAAGTACTGGTGTAAAACGAGTGTAATATAAGTGCATAATATGTGTATTCATAGTGAAATATGTGGGTATGAGAGTGAAGGTGTTTTTTAGTAAACTATGGGATTGTTTTGTTCTGGTAGGTATTAAATAAGTATTTATAAATCGTAACATCAGTAGAATAATAGGTATTGTATATAGTCAGTTAGCTTTCGATGCTGATTTAAGGTTCTCCAATTGAGCTTCATTCTTAATTTGAATATACGGTGCCCCTTCCTGCTTGCGTAGGTATACTTTGCCGTTCGATGTCCAGCAGTGCGCATATGACTCTGTCTTGGCGATATCTCGGGCCAGAAAATGAAGGCGTCGTGTTCTGGCAGTTAGCCGTTCAGACACATAAATAGGTACTTTGCTATCAGTGAGTCCGAGTTGCTTTGAGCTGAGCTGATCTCCTAGGCGGCTTTTGTTATACTTTTTAGTAGCATACAAAAAGTCTGATTTCACAAACGTGTTCTGGAATTCGACTATCATCGTTGAGACTTTTGAGTCAGCCTTACTGGGTAGGCGAAAAATGTCGCGAATATCGGCCCGCGTGACTGGAACGCTTAGGTTCTTCGAAATATTCTCCACCATAGTGAGCAGGTGAGTTCGTGGCTCCTTTGGTATTTTCGGCAAATTTCTAATTTCCACACAAGTTTTGATCGAGTTTCGCTCAACGTTATCTATTTGTATGTATACATAACCATATATATTAAATCACAGTAGTGTTGCAGTTTTAACATGTTTGGAACAAGTAATGGGCTTTTACCATGGATTTAAAGATAACCAGCGATTTGGCATGTCTAATCTCCACTGGTAGCGCGTTCCATAAATGGACCGCTTGCACAGTAAAAGATTTTTCATAAGCAAGTGAGGAATGGATAGGGGTTAAAAGTTGTAAAGTTTCAGCGGATCTCAAGGAAAACGGATTTGAAAGGTGAAGGAACGTGAAACGTTCCTTAAGGTAGGAAGGGGTAGACGGGATAAATAGAATAGAGTATAGAAGAGAAAGGACGTGACTATTCCGGCGAAGACGAATAGGTAACCATTTCAGCTTTTTACGGAATTCTGAAATGTGGTCATACTTGCGTAATCCAAATATGAACCGTATACAAAGGTTCTGCAGTCTCTCAAGCTTACTAAGCTGTTCCTCGGTTAAATCCAAATAGCAGGTGTCAGCATAATCTAGTATAGGAAGCAAAAGGGATTGCGCAAGCGCAGTTTTGGTGGAAATTGGAAGAAGATTACGTAATCGTCGTAACGAACCTGCAGATGCGAAAATCTTACGACTAACTTCAGCTATTTGGGGTGCCCAAGAAAATGTCCTATCAAAGAGTATCCCAAGGTTTTTGACTGTATCGCTGATAGGTATATGTGTTCCGTCGAATATTACCTGAGGCGGAACCAGTCAATCTTGGATATCATCCTGGAACCGCCGATGACTATCAATTGTGTTTTCACCGGATTCACACTTATGCCGTACCATTTACTCCATTTGAGAACACAATCTAGGTCAGAATTTGTCTGTGTGATGGCATCTGATAGCTGAGAGAGTGGTACTTGTCTGTAAATTTGCAAATCATCTGCATAAAGGTGGTAGGAAGTAAAAAGCTGTTGAGAGATAGAGTTTATGAAAATAGCGAAAAGAAGAGGAGATAGAACGCCGCCCTGAGGGACACCCGCAGTCGTGTCACACCAAGATGAAAAGGATTCATCAATGCGGACACGCTGCAGACGTCCATACAGGTAAGTACGAAACCAGTCAATTACTGAAGGAGATATGTTAAGAGAGCGGAGAATTGCCAGTAAAATGAGCAACACATTAGAGCATAGCCGTAATAGGCGACGCTGCAAGAAAGATATTATTGGTTTAAGTTGTAATGTCTATTTCGGATCAAGCGTGCTATGAACATGTAGTAAATGCAATAGATGATTTACGATATATACTGTTTTATAGAAAGACTATATTTTTGAGACGCCACTGCTACATGGACTCCAGTCGACTTTATTGTTTGAACTTAATGGCCCAATTTATATTTGAGTTCTAACTAGGAAGTGTATTATTATGTGTAGTTTGGTATTTCGTAGGTATTTCTGCAACGGATTCGGTTTCACCTGAAATATTCAAAATTAGGCTCATCAGCTAGAAAAGAGCTTATAAACTTCAAACTGCTGACGGACTTTCTTGAAACAAAGCTAAGAACACTCTTGATTAAGTGAACTATCATACGTAAAAAAAAAAAACAAAACACAGATACACACACGTGAAACTTATAACACCCATCTTTTTGTGTCGGGGGTAAAAAATATTGATCAAAACTCCAACCACGACAAATCTGCTAATATTATTTCAAGAGTGTGCTAGAGTTCTGGATATCTTGGCTGCAGCATCAGACCGAAAAAGTCCATAATCTTGCATAGTTATGCAGCATACATATGTGTTTATAGTTTTAGGGCACACATATGTTCGAAAGTAAAGTAAATACCCATTATGCGTCTCGGATCCATACCGCAGCTAACAAAGAGCTGATGAACTTAAACGACTGAACCGATTTTAATAAAACATGTCTAAGAACGACCGCTAGAAAACTGGCTTTCAAATAAAAAAAACGCATCTAAATCGGTTCACCCGTTTAATAGTTACGGTGCCTTAGACAGACACACAAACATGCACACACACACACGCACACACAAAAACAGACATGGTGGTCAAACTTATAACACTCCATTTTGCGTCAGGGGTTAAAAAAGTACCTTATCTTGGATAAGAATCCGCTGCCAACGTATCTACCAGACTATAATACAGTGCTTGCGTGTACCAGTTTGAGAGAGTGTCACCTACATGTGGGAGCATAAGCCTACATCGACATACGAGTTGGATACAACGGCTGCGCAGACCGAGATAAAAGCGGTCGCGAATGTAAAATGTTAATTAGGTAAACCCAGGATTAGGTATATTTTAATGCTGAAGTAACAGAGGTGGAACGTATTGTTACAAATACGGCTCAGTAAAATATTCATCTGTAAAATAAATAAACAGAATGTTCAGATCGATTAATGTTCAGCCATTTTGGAACACGTGTTTCGTTTAGCAATACGGATGTGACTGAATTAAAAGATCTGGCACTTTGTTTTTTAATCGGTATACTTAAACGCATTGAACATTTTAAATTGCTTATCAGTAAAATAATTTACTGATTGCAGTTACTAATCTCAACATTGTTGCCAAGTAAAACAAAATTTTAAACTTAATTATATATGAAATTATAGCCCCTTTGTACTTGACCTTTCGCCTTAAAAATGAGCTCCATATATTTGTCGGAAGTACAGGGGTTCCTTTTTGTAAATTCTTTAGGGATTGATCTTCTTAGAGGGGGTGTTTCAAACTTACTAATGTAGTCTGAAACAAGGAGCAACCTTCTTTGCGTATATCTTACATTTCTTTTGTAGCTTATCTGAATCATAACTTTTAGTTAGTTCACTGTAACGTGCTCGTAAATCCTAGAAAGGGATACTTTATTTCTATAACATGACATATATAGGTACTATATATCTGCTAGGAGAATATTTTATCTGTTTGAGAGTCTAAAAGGGCCGGTCAAACTTATAAAAAGTTATTCTTGTAGTTGATTCTTAGGAGTACTCGCAAGGGAGTCATATTTTATACCTGAAAAAAGTTTTTGCGAGGCTTTCATATTACGAACATTAGCTTATCACATATTTTGATGTAGATAACCGTTATCCATTTCTTTGCTAAATTGAGTGCAAAAACGTGTACTTTTTGCGTCCTATATGACTAGATGGGCCATGCATGGGCTATGCTCGCATGACTTACTGAATTTGTTGCTATGGTTAAGTTTACTAATTACTGTTTGTATTTGAAACAATTAACTTCTGAACAGTGAATTTGTGATTCTGATATCTACCTACTTCTCAATAAACATATTTTTAAACCAAGCATACTGATAAAATATACAAAAATATTAACAACTAACTACCTACTACGTAAGTACATGTTCACCGCACCTGCCTTCTAACGTTTGCTGTTATCGAAGTCAAACTCTACAAATAATTTTATCCTTTAGATATTTTCTCACTTTTTTCTCGTATTGTGTTATAATCGATATCACACAAATGTGGACACAGTCAGTGATCGATTAAAATTGACTAAGATCCAAAAAGATCCGTCATTTTATATAATCGATCCATATTTCTATGCGACGTTAACACATATCATACAGTCTTTCGGCAAACGAATGAAGCCGCAGTAATATATATTCGTCAAAGTATAATTCAGACAGCACTCGTTTAGAATTCCAAGAAGCTATCATATTTCCCCCGGGCACGCATCGCCGATATGTGAGCACGGTCGTGACTCTACATCGGGTGTCCGAAACTATTGGCTTTGATTTTCTACTTCTGAATACACTCACAATGGTACTAAATAGCATTATTCATAAGTGCTTTATTATTATTTTAATAATACAGTAGATTTGTATTAATAATACAGTAGTTGAGTTCGATTAATACATATAACAGTAGTACACTCAGTAAAATGTTTGCAAAGATTGTTGCAAAAAAGACACTATCGAGAACTAAAATGCATTTTTCATCATTTACTAAGAAGATATAACGCCTCGTGTCTTTAGTGTCCTTAATCTCTTATGAACTGTACCCCAACTCAGGTGTACTTCTCGAAGTATGTCAAGATGGACCATTTTTAATCGTGGCACCAGCGTCACTGGCGCACTTTGTGGGATTCTAAGGGTCAGTTTCCATACAAGCTAGGCTAAGCGTAGCGAGAAAGACATATGCCGTACGTCGTGCCACAGGTCAACTATCTATACTCTATAGGGTCGTAAACATTTATAACCAAAAACTTGTTCACAACCAAGAAGTTTGTTCTCAGTGAAATTTTTACGGGCAGCAATGTGCGAAAAGGTAATCAAGAAATCATTAATATAATATTTTAATTAAATTAATTATTTTACGAGTAGTAAATATATGACCGCAAAATATGGATTAATAGTTATAAGGCGCGACGAAATTATATTTGTTGTGGATATATCTCTGCCTGGCTGCGCTCTGCCTATATAGTGGATACTTACCTTAATGGAAAAAACGTACTCACTATTGACTTAGAGTTCGTTTCGCTAGAATTAACTCGTAATTTTTCCAAGGTTTTTCTTACTGACTTATTGTTTATGTACACATTCATATGTAGGTGTCTATTTATTTGAGTACTAGAAGTGCCCCGCGGCTTCGCCCGCGTTAAAAACTCCTTTTATTTACTTAAAACTTTTCTTTTTTAAAATACCGTTTCTAGCATTTAAGACAACAAATATGAATTAGCCAAATCGGTTCACCCCTTTTCATGTTATCGCGTGACTAAGGCAAATCGGCATTCATATTTATAAAACCCGAAAAACCAGAATTTTCAAATTTTGTTCCCTAAACCCACATACATACATAGCCCCATTTTTAAAAAATCCTACAACACGTATTACGTATTTATTTACAGAAGTACTTATGTGTAAAGTTTCGAATAAAACAGACTATCCCATCTTGTTTTGCCATACAAACTTTGAATCCCCGTTCCGTATCCGGGAGGAATTTTGTGAAAATCCTTTCTGAGCGGATACCTACGTCATAATAACTATCTGCATTCTAAATTTCAGCGCAATCCAAAACAATATTGATTTTAAGTATTTGTTACCCCAGTTCACCCTCTTTGGGGTGGAATTTCGAAAAACCCTGAGACATTATTTTATTATTTATTTACTTAAGTACTTGTGTGATGTTTCGAATAGAAAAGACTATCTAATCTTGTTTCTCCATACCTCCATTGAACCCCCGTATCATCCCCTTCAGGAGTGAATTATGGATTTTTTTTTCTCACAAGACAGTAAAGTCGTAATAACTGTCTGCATGTCAAATTTCAGCGCAATCTGAAACAATATTCATTTTCACACTTTGTTACCCCATTTCACCATTTTAGGGGTGAAATTTTTTAAAAGCCTGAAATACGTATTTACTTATATTTTTACTGGAGCACTTGTATGAAGTTTCGAATAGAAAAGACTATCTAATCTTGTTTTTCCATACAAACTTTGAACCCCCGTATCATCCCCTTCAGGGGTGAATTATGGATTTTTTTTTCTCACAAGACAGTAAAGTCGTAATAACTGTCTGCATGTCAAATTTCAGCGCAATCTGAAACAATATTAATTTTCACACTTTGTTACCCCATTTCACAATTTTAGGGGTGAAATTTTTTAAAAGCCTGAAATACGTATTTACTTATATTTTTACTGGAGCACTTGTATGAAGTTTCGAATGGAAAATACTATCTAATATTGTTTCTTCATACCAACTTAGAACCCCCGTTTCATCCCCTTCAGGGGTGAATTTTGGAAAATCTTTTCTCAGAGGGAACTAACGTCGTAATAACTATTTGCATGCCAAATTTCAGCGCAATCCGTAACAATATTGATTTTCAGACTTTTTTACCCCGTTTTACTCTTTTAGGGGTGGAATTTTGAAAATGCCTGAAACACGTATTTACTTATTTTTTTACTGAAGCACTTGTGTGAGGTTTCGAATAGAAAAGACTATCTAATCTTGCTTCTCCATACAAACTTTGAACCCCCATTTCATCCCCTTAAGGGGTGAATTTTGGAAAATCCTTTCTTAGTACACCCTTACGTACTAAGACAAATATACTTTCCAAATTTCAAGTCTCTACGACGAGCGGTTAAGGCTGTGCGTTGTCTGTCAGTCAGTCAGTATGTCAGGACAAAGATTCTTATAGTATTACATTAGTAGTCTGCTTTGCACAAAAATAATTACGTAATGAGGCTTTATGCTAAAAGCATTTTCTACCTATTTGTCGCTCAAATAAATGCGCAGCAATATCTTGCTGTTTACGACAAGATTTGATTGTATTAATTTGTATCTATATGGAACATAGAAAAATAACTATTTTACTTTATTATTTCGACCATTCTCTGTAAATGTGTACGGAATCTCTGGTGTCCAAAACCTGATCTGCATGAAATTCGCAAATATAATACTTTACCAAGCGTTTTTAGAGATTGTTACACACTATCCAACATTTCATCGTACCGACGGGCACATGCCCAGGTGCTGTGACCAACTAAGCCACGGTACATGGGATCGTATCGTGGCTTAGTTGGTCGATACGACGAAATTAATGGAACTGATTCAAATTTCGTCGTTTCGATAGGACCATACAGTGGCATCAGTTTTTAAACAGTCTTAATTATTTTTCAATACCATGTCTTAACATCAAATAATCTCAACGATAACTGTTTTGTAGTAACCAAGTTCATAACATACAAACCTGCTTTAATATAATACTCGTTACATTGTTAAATATCTCTGTAATATTATAACTAAAAAAAAAAACATCACAAAACAAGTTATAAGCATCAAAGAAAATCACGTTCCGCCCGATGCTAAATAAAGTAAACCTTTGCTTTTTAAAAGGCCACATTATAACAGTTGCGCCTACTTCGCAATTAGCAACCTACGACAAGTTTTGCTTAGAATAAATAAATAAATTTAATTACTCTACATCATTTATTACATTATGAGATAATAGTGAGGTAATATGCTCGAATGCTAAAATAAAATGAGTTTCCGAACTATGAAAGCTAAACATCGTATACTATACGGTAATCAATTTATATATCAGTCAGTAAGCTATGTACCGCGGACGTAACAATAGCAGACATATGTCAGTTACAATTTATATGTCAGTTAGTAATTATATACAAAACATTCAAAAGTTTTTGGTATTAATTCTGTGAAACTTGTATTCAAAACTTATATTCGTAAAATTTTCTGTGAACAAACCATGTTTTACGTGTTCTTTTATTTACCAAGTAACTACAAAATACTAACATAGTTCTGTATTTGCTAAGATTTCCAAGACAAATTATATAATTTGCTATGGAAAAAAACATAATTATAAAGATACAGATAATAACGTATTTAATATTATCTATATATTACGAGTATATAGTTGAAAGAACTTACCTAAGTGAATTTCAACTCGTATTATACGAGATGTTACATCCGAAGAGATTTAAATTAACCATGTAGTCCGTCTTTCGTTGTTTCGCATCGTCACACTGTTTAAAGCACATAAAATAAAAATTAAACATTATTTACTCGTTCAATACTCACACACCAGCCAACATCTCGACTGTGTACCTTCATTTGTTTTAGAGTAGTAGATCAGTCTGCATTCTGCAACACTTGGGCATTAAGTTGTATATTGACAACAATTTGACAACAGGATATACAACGGGTGGGTGGTAGTTGCAGAATGAAAGCACCTTACATATTGTTTATTGACTCAGTGATTGGTCAAAATCAAATTTGATGATTACTCGATGCATGTATGTATGTACAAATAGTCAAATAGTTTTATTTTCCTATATTAGTAAGGACATAAATAAATCATTAGGTTTACACATAAGAAGAAAATCAAAATATTCAGCAATAGCTGACTTTCGGGATGTAAAATCGGCCGTTATACGTTACCCATACATTTTGTAAAGAATATTACAATGACAGTTGTTCTTTTGATGACGTCAAAAGACAATTAAAGTAGAAGTAGAACCATGAGGCGTACTATCACAGGATAAATAAAAGTTCTATGTACGGTGAAAATAAAAACTTTCACATTCTGCTGCAAGGCTGTAACATAGAGTCAGTATTATATAGATAATTCAAAATAAATATTTGCGCTAAAATAAGAAATATCGCAGATAACATCTGCATACTCTAACTTTTTTATAGCATCAATACATTTGAAATGCTGTAATACATCAAATATTACACAATATTGTCACGCCTGCATGCAGGCTGAATACTTCAATTTACAGTCTAGTCTATGATCTTTTTAGTTTAAAATAGTATTCCGGCAAATTTAATGATCGATTTGATATGTTGACATGGCAAGCATGTTCTCCAATGTATTTTGTCAAGGTAATAAATCTAATATATAAAATTCTCGTGTCACAGTTTTCGTTGCCATACTCCTCCGAAACGGCTTGACCGATTTTGATGAAATTTTTTGTGCTTATCCGGTATCTATGAGAATCGGCCAACATCTATTTTTCATCCCCCTAAATTTTAGGGGTATTCCACCCCTAAATTTTTATTTATATTTTTTAGACAACATTTTTAATTTCTATTTTTTTATGATACAACATACAAAAATACATACAATCCTCAATTTTCACCCTTCTACAATCAACCCTTATTTTTTAATAGCCATTTATTTATATGGCAAAACAACGTTTGCCGGGTCAGCTAGTAGTTTTATATAATAATCAACAAAAAATACTCATAGAGTATTGATCAATGATCGAAGAATAATTATTTAATTCGCAAGTGATTGATATTTGTAAACTGAAATATAACTCCTAATTTACAATTGATTTACACAGCCAGTTTAATAATTAGTACAAAATCATATAATTATGATTTCTTTTGACCAATAACTGTTTTTATATAAAAACAAATCTATTTTAACAAATTTTATTTGACGCTGATTTACCAACATACCTTTTTAAATCTTCTTACTATAATAGAATAATCTAATAAAGCAAAGGTTAAAAAATACAATCCATTGTTATTACTAGTAGACTGTAAATAATTATCGTCATTAATGTCTTGGTAGATACCGTAGATACATACATATTTTATAACGATAAGTAGTTACCGAGGTATTTATATAGTGCAAGCTAGAATAAGGTTATGCTACTTTGGATTTGTGAATTAATTTAAAATAAACCGTGGTTGTGAATACGTATCTGGCCCAGGCTTGTCCAGTGATACAATATGGAATATAGAATGTGCCATATTATTATTACTTAAAGACTTTACGGAACTCGATTATCGATATTTCTAAATAGAGAAGTACAATCATTAATCAGCATGCATGAGAATTCCAATTAGGAAAACATAGTTGATCTGGTGCCCTGTGATACAGTACGTACTTCAGGCGCTAGCTTATCTATTGATCGCATTAAAGTTTACAACTATCGCGTAGTTAGTTACTTAATTTAACTTCAAAATAAACCTCATATTAGGCATTATTTCCAACATAAATTGACATTTATGTGAAGATGAATAAATTTTGTTACTATTATTATTATTTATCTTCATTCACACATCATAATTATTATCTATGCGCAGTTTAAGGTATATTTTAAATATTCCTACGGTAGGACAAAAGGTGGTTTGGTAACTCGGATCTGAATTTAAACACAGTTACTAACGTTGAGTTTGTGTTTATGTAATTATTACACATTGGGTATTCCTCTCAAGTCTTAAAAATTTGTGGTGGTAATAGGTACATATTTACATTTTGTATTCCAAATTATTCTTATCATATCATAAAACCCTTGATCACACATACATGTTTACTTACTGCTTTTTACAAGATTTGTACCTTGAGTTTACGCACAAAATATTAAAAAGGGTAACAATAGCGTAGGTAAAGATACCCTTTTCTCAAAATCGGAATAATTACTGACTTCATTACCTTAGCAAAGTCAGGGTAGTGGTAGAGCGCTTGAGGCCGTACAAGCTATTTATCCACATCATACAATTATTTTATTGTTACATATTGTATTAAGATATTGTCATTGTAATAAATGCCTTTTTGGAAACATATCTGACGTAGTACATTTTTTAGAATGTTAATGTATAAGGGTATGTATTGCCATAATTAAATCAGGCAACATAAATAGGCAACCTTGATGTCAATTGTGGCCATGTAAAATTACTAAAATGTAATTAATAATTATACTGCAAAGATAAACATATATTTTATGTTCAAATAGGGCGCGACACTAAACTGTATGCTTATATAAGCTCCATTGCTTTTGTGAGATAAATAATTTATAACGTTTTACACAAACTAATCATGTAGCGCAAAATAAGGTAATTGATTTTGAGGTTAACTGAAGAGCCCTTTTACGTTCAACTGCAATTAAAATGTAATAGTTTTGCCATGTATTTTTGATGCATGTAGGTATTATAATGCATAGTTATATTAATCTGATATTTATCACTAAAAATTGTGACCTTGAACAAAATCTATAATAATTTCCATAGACGACGAGAGCGACGGATTCGCTCGAAACCTAGGTCGAGAAAATTCGACAAAGGTACGTGAATTACAGCCGGTATATAACATTAATAAGATTTTTATCGATTTTAATACCAGGACCCAGATTGATACTGTCTAAGTCCATAAATATGCTGCTATTTCATACGATTTTTTAATTACGTTTGTATGGATAAGACGTTGTATGCTGGTCTCTTAAGCCTGAGAGCCTGTGAGCTTGGTCACGCGCTGCCATTCAGCCACGGTAATTATTTAACATGGGTTAAATGGAACAATATTCCGTTGTACAAAAAAGTTTGACGGTCATTTTATGACCTCTACAAACAAAACAAAAAATACAAACCATGTTACTGGATCAAAAGTTATCGGCTTTAATTACCGACGTATACTACTCACGCGTGAGTACCTCGAATATATGTCGCGCTGCTTATTCGCAGGCGGCTTGTAGTTCTTCCTCGCTGTCGTTGACGGCAGCTGCTTCAGATTGTTCATTGGCGATTGGTCAATCGCATGTTGTTTTCGTGTGACATCGTAGGCGACGTTGAAAGTTTGGTCGCAATCGAATGTTTATATGCTACATATTCCTCTTAAGGATGTTAAGTTTGATAAAAATAGCCTGTATCAAGACTTTTGAGTGTAAGTCTGTGTATAAGTCAACTAGGTCAGTGATGCCAGGATTTACCTGAGTTTGTGGTGGCCCTTTATGGCAATAGCAAAGGAAAAAATATCAATAAGATGATGCATTCTATTCTCACCCGACTGAGGCGAAGCAAAAGGGTGGATTATGTTTCTCACCAGTATGTGTGTATTTCGTAGTACAATCTATTTAAATCTTACCCCAACGTTCAGAGATCACTGTAGGTATTTACAACCTACTAATGAGCAAATTTCTTGGCCGCTTTAAATATATAATTGCAAGATCTCATTTGGCACGGCTGAAGAAGTTAGGTGACTCGAGCGCTGAATCCTCGACCAAGAGTTTAGCAGGGTTAGAGCCATAGTCGAGGTCTTTACCGAAATCGTATCGCATACACAGGTGATATAGGTACTATACAGTATCTAGACATATCTGGTGGAATTATGTTGTACCTTATGTTGTAGCCTTTCTTTTACATAATGGCTTTCAAATATTATGTTTCTTTGAAGTGTTACACACTTAATATTTTTGCAAAGCACCGGAACATGTTATTCCGGAGGTTGCGGGTTCAAGTCCCGTTGGTACGATGAAATTTTGGATTGTGTTTAACAATAATGGCTTTCCCTATGTACATACGACACAGAAAGTACTTTCTGGGGTAGCATCGCGTACTACCACATTAAGAAAGTTTAAAAACAGATGAGCACTTTATTGCATACTAGACAAAACTTTTATCTTAGAATTTATACAACAATGGGCATGTCTTATCACTTAGAGCAATCTCTGCTAGACAATCTTTAGATAGTCAGGAACTAGATTAAAAAATGCGGTCGGTTGCAAATCATATATCTGTTAAGAGGTTTATGACAAATACTGGTTGATAAACTTACTCACCTATAATCCCGGTATGACATATGGTAGCAAAATGTTTGGCAATTATTATTGCGTATCTTCATGCTCGAACACCAAGGATCTGTGGTTAAGATCTGTAGAATCCAATAAGTCCCGTGTAGATATATGCGACACAGGCGGTAGTTACTTTCTGAGTAGTATCGCGTACCACTACATTAACAAAGTATAAAATTAATTCCTGGATGATATCGCGTAGCATCACTTTGGGAATTATTTTTGTTTATTGTCGGGATAATATCACGTATTACCACGTTAAGACAATAAGTAATAAGCTTCACCACATTTTTTCTTCTTAAAATGTGGGTAGATGTTGTTCAGAGCGGAATATTTTTCTGCGCATCCTAAAAACCGGTGAAATTCTCGTCTGATAACGTCGTAATTAGTACTTTGAGGCTTTCGTTTACCCATATTTAGGTATGGGTGTACAAACACTTCACTAAACTTATGAACATACTTTTAAAATTTAATATCATAAAATTACTATCAAACTGACATCTGGACGATGCTACACACGAAACACGAATGAAGGTACACAGTCGAGATGTTGGCTGGTGTGTGAATATTGAACGAGTAAATAATGTTTTTATTTTTATTTTATGTGCTTTAAACAGTGTGACGATGCGAAACAACGAAAGACGGACTACATGGTTAATTTAAATCTCGAGGATGTAACATAGAAGTATAATTATATATTTTACCACTTGAGAACGAAGTTATTGTTATAGACTAATTCGCAGTTTATTATAATTAATTATTCTATGCTATTCAATCACTTAGATAACTTAAGTACGCGCACTGTAGCTAAAGTATTGACTTAAATTAATTGAATGATAAAAGATTGGAAATATCCAATTTAACTTCTGATTTAAAACGAAGATAGGAGGAATTTTCATGTCAAAAGTTTTTGCAATTTCACCGATAAAGGTACGGACACACCGCGTCGTCCTGCGTCCTGCGTGCGCGATCTCAGTACATTTCAATTGTTTTCGCGATCAGAAAACAATTGAAATGTACTGAGATCGCGCACGCAGGCCGCAGGACGCCGTGGTGTGTGCGTACCTTAAGTGGATTCGTTACATTCCATCGATGTTGTGATAAAGAGTTGATATAATATTTTAAGCCTATTTTACGACTTCATAAAAGGAGGAGATTCGCAATTCGGATGTTTATTTTGTATTGTATGTTTGGGCATAAATCCGTCACGTTTAAACAGATTTGCCAAAATAATTTTTTGTTTGAACAGTTTTTTTTTTAGTTTTCGTTATAGTGTCATATAATATTCATAAAGATCTGATGAGAAGTCTCTAGAGATATGGAGATATACATCTTAAACTTGGTACTGAAAAAACTTTTTTAAGTCCTGTAGAAAAAAAATCTTTCAACTTTTGCGTTTTTGAAATTTCCGAATTATTGAATTATTGCAATTTCCGAACATACATAAAAAAAAGAAGAGTTTTTGTTTATCTCTCTACACTTGTGACCATCAAACCAATCAGCATTTATACAGCAGGAATGTTCATGGGAACAAGCTTGTTATCTTAAAATAATATTTAAGAACCTAAATGTTAAACTGTATTCTTGCTTATGATTATACTTGATTATGATTATGATTATATTATTAATGTATCAAGCCCATACTGTCATATTCACCTTAGTTGATGTAAGTGTAAAATCCGTTGACCCATTTGGCTTTGAAATGAAACGTACGGGACAAAAAGAATGGTTAAGGAGAGCGGAATACGAATTGCTGAGTCAACACCACTATATTATTCCAACGAGGTATTGGAATATTATGAGTTTTAACCTTAATAATACAGGCTATTTCTACTGGGTTACTTACGTTTTGGATTGATATTGTGAAAATTATGTTTGACACTCTAACGGTTGCTTTTTACTTGATCTTTTCGGATTTTGTTCAACAAAAGACCTAATATCACGGTGAAACGCAATGGAGAAAATGTGAACTGTTTCGTAGCTCGCTTTTTACTGTAGCACTCGTAGCACATCTCATATCGTAGCATGTTGTAGCATGGTGTATCTTAGCCAGTGGATATAATGGAATGGATTAATATGTTATATACTCTTATAAAGTGGAGATCGCATTGATAATAATTTGCCAATGTTTGATTTCAAACAGAGTATTCGTTATTCTAAGCAAAAAATGTATTTTTCATCCCAACTATTCGAAAAGTGATGGTTTGTTCCTCGATAAGTGCGCGCAAAATAGGTCTTTTAGGTCCTAGGGCGGGAAATTATTTTTTAATTTTTGCTTATGACTTTTCTTTTATAGTGCCTTTTCTAAGGAGGTTCACTAATCATATTGTACGGGAAATGTTTACTGTCCTATTAAATAGAAAGCGCGCGGCGCTAATTAAGATAAAAAAAAATGCCGCAACGTCATATAGACGGGGAAACAAATTAAAAAAAATAAGCGCGCAAAGTGGCCCTATACACATATCTTGTAGTGGCCAAGATGAAGAAAAATAAACTGGCCAAGTGCAAGTCGGACTCGCACTCGTAGGGTTCCGTAACACAGTTAAGTATTCCATAACTATGATTTTTCGCAACTACAAAATTAACTTTGTTTTTCATAGAGTTTGTATGAAAAACAGTGATTTTAGGAACCTCAATGTTATTTTTGAAGACCTCCATAAAAACCCCCACACGTATAGGTTTGAAGAAAAATTTTTTTTTTGTTTCAGTTCCATGTATGGGATGCTTCCCCTTAAACTTTTATATTTTTTATTTTTGTATAAATATAGGAAAGCGGTTCACAGAATACATCTACCTACCAAGTTTCAATTCTGTAGTCCAAACAGTTTCGGAATAAAATGGCTGTGACATACGGACGGACAGACAGACAGACAGACAGACAGACAGACATGACGAATCTATAAGGGTTCCGTTTCTTGCCATTCGGCTACCGAACCCTAAAAAAGCGCTAGAATTATTGGCATTTTTAGTCTATCGTCACAGACTGTCATAATAACACATTTAACCATAGAGTAGGAAATACATATAGACATGAAGGTGCAGCGATCCATTTGCTTGTATGGATATAACTTTAAAATAAACTGGCCAAGTACAAGTCGGACTTGCACTCGTAGGGTTCCGTAACACAGTTAAGTATTCCATAACTATGCTTTTTCGCAACTACAAAATTAACTTTGTTTTTCATAGTATTTGTATGTATATTTCATAGTATAAGTATTTGTATAACAAAGTTATCTTTGCGGTCTCCATATCTCTAAAACTGCTGACTATATCTCGTTCAAACCAATTTTCGTTGTTAGTTTTTATTGAGATCTACAGCATATATTTTTTTTAGATTTTTCACTCGGGGGGACACACATTTTACCACTTTGGACGCGCCTATCTTTCAAATGATTGACTTTGAGAAAAAATGATTTTAGGAACCTCAATGTCATTTTTGAAGACCTATCCATAGTACTCCACACGTATAGTTTTGAAGAAAAATTTTTTTTTGTTTCAGTTCCATGTATGGGATGATGGATCCCCTTAAACTGTTATATTTTTTATTTTTGTATAAAAATCGGAAAGCGGTTCACAGAATACATCTACCTACCAAGTTTCGATTCTGTAGTCTTAACAGTTTCGGAATAAAATGGCTGTGACATACGGACGGACAGACAGACACACAGACAGACATGACGAATCTATAAGGGTTCCGTTTTTTGCCATTCGGCTACGGAACCCTAAAAAGTGCCTAGAAGTCATAATGGAACCTAAAATGACTGCCATTGATTATTCATTGGTCCATCGATAACCTGATTGACACAATCCTACACAATGGACCAATGGACAATTAATGGCATTCGTTTCAAGTACTCTAGAATCCTTTGCTTCGCTCTGGATTCAAAATAGCGGCCTCTAAGAAACGTACTATATTGCACCCTTGTTATACAATCTACTATTAAATAGGTTTTAATTTAACATTAAGGTAGATTCTTATTCTGAGATTCGGCAGAGTATGCTGTACATCTCTGGTCTATCAAATTAATTCCATGACAAATGAATGACTAATTGGTCTGTGATCCGCAACACAGTCCGAGAATACTCAAAGGAATTTTAATGAAAAGGTTGGTTGTGTGGGAGTTTTAGCAGCATTGCTTGTATTGGCGGATAAATATAAATCCAAATTTATCCAAGTAATATTACCTACTTAATCAATAAATATTTGTTATAAAGATCCTGGCTTGGATATCTATCCAAATATCAATAGATAGGTAACAAAGTAAAGGTACGGACACACCGCAGCGTGGTGCGTGCGCGATCTAGGCGGCGATCAGATAGCGTAGAAGTATTTGTACCGACTGGCTCACACCAAACGCGATCAGAAAACAATTGAAAAGTACGGAGATCGCGCCCGCAGATCGCAGGACGCCGCGGTGTGGCCGTACCTTAAATTATGCTTTACGTTAACAGAAAGATGATGGTCTGATATGAAACTGTACCTCTGCAACAAAAATAAGTGTACTAGATAACTTCTTGAGCCCCATTGGCGTAAAGGATATATGGCTTAACTTCTAAGCGAGAGGTCACCAGTTCAAACACTAGCACGGGTGTTCGTCCACAGGTGCTAGCAATTTTTTTAATTTTTTTAAATAAAATATTACTCGCAATGTCGGTTGCACATTACTAGTATTCTTGTTAACCCCTCCAACTAAGCTAAATATGCTTGTGTCTGAAGTGGGTTCACGTCAATAGTGCAATGGGTGTGGTGGGGTTCGAACTCACGACCTCTCGATCGCCAGTCCGACACCCTACCCATTGGACTATTGCCGCCTTAATTATATTAATATTATGTAGATGTTTGGTGGGACATGTGTAAATTTATGATATATGTGGTAAGCTACTTTTTGGTAGCAAGTCAAGCGGAACATCAATACAATGAATACTACCTGTAGAAATCTCAATAAAATCTTAAAGTCGTATAATAAAAATAAAATCAAGAGTAAGTATAGGGTTTATACATACGTTTCAGTTTACAAGTAACAAAATTAAAATGTTAATAAACACCCACGACAATGTCCTTTAGAAAATAGCGTCATAACATCTATCTAAGAACCACCACTGATTAATTACGAACCGTTTAAAGACAAAATCGAACTATTTTTAGAGAAAAATGGCAACATAGATTTGCACAAACAAATGTTTATTGCAGCGCCCCCTGGTGAGTTGACAACGTAACACCTATTTAAGAACATGCACTAATCAAACACGACACGAACCCATAACTGAAAACTGCATCAAAATCGGACTAGTCATTTCGAAGAAATATGGCAACATCGATTTGCACCAACAAATTATTACTACGATGACAACTCACCATGGGGCGCCCCCTGGTGAGTTGTCACCGTAACACACAATTACACCCGAATCCATAACTGAAAACTGCATCAAAATCGGACTAGTAGTTTTGGAGTAAAATGGCAACATGGATTTGCACACACAAACAAACAAACAAACATCCTCTCACCCCAAACGCATATACAGTCTCCGTTCCGTCGTGGGTAAAAACTCACACAGGAATTTATAAACAAACAAACGAACAAAGAAGAAAAATGCAAGCCAAGTGGAAGTAGAATTCTGCTTTACAATTACTCGTACCTCCAATGACCGATACAGCAAATCGCAATTAGTTTGCTATTTTTTTCTAAAACTTACTTCGTGAGTGTTTGTCAGCCTTTTTCTGTAGTCCTATAGTATCTTTAAGTACGTTTTATAGTGCCAATAAATACCTCCATCGTAACACTGCGGGCATGGTAGATCGATAGCGTCATATCGGCCTCTTGGCTTACGCTAATAGTCCGAACGTGACTCGGCAAAGGGAACTGGGAAACTAAAGTAGGTAATTTTTACGTAGCTCCTTGGGATAGGAACGATCTAGTTTACTCCAGATCCCGTTACAAACTGCAGACAATTTACCCTCAAAGAACACGCTGAGCGCAGAAATGACTTAACTAATATTAATAAGCTTCTAACATTGATATTGGACCGAAATATTGTTTAATTTTCTTTTTGGTAAAAGATAATTTTACTTAGGGTTATATTTAAGAGACTTTTATTTGATAAATGCCACAAGATTTTGATAAATTTCTCGCGAAAACATACTGACATTTCATAATAAATTCGTAATAAAAAACGTAGGCAAAAACATATATACAATATAAAAAACATATAAAATACTGGTATTTAAGCCAGTACAATAATATCACAGGCATTATAATTATGATATCAATGTACACCTACGTAGAAGACCCACATCATACATAATTGGTGTGTATTTATATCAACAAATTTTCCCTTTCCTGTGAAAAGAAACAGCCGCTCCATGTTCAGCGTCTATTTTCACGGTACGTTGCTCAAACCGACCATCTCCTCAATACAATACGACGTTTATTAAACGTGCTTGAACAAATTGTTTTCCTGAAATATGATTGTATGCCATCTCTCTTTATTATTGAATGCAAATTAAGTTTGAAGAGTTTTGATATACTCGTACCTACTACTACTTCTAAGTGTATTGTCGAAAATTGTATGATTATCACTTTGAATGAATGAATGTATTTGTTAGAATTTAAGTAAATTCACAGTTGGTATACAGTTCATCATTATCAGCCTGTATTAGTCCACTGATGGACATAGGCCTCTTCTATAGCACGTCACTGAACTCGATCTTCGTCTGTTATTTTCCAAGCATTACCTTGCGGCAACGGTAAACATTTATACTAATATATTAGTAAGTAGTATTCAACAGGTACAACATTTGGTCACGCATATTTTTACAAAGCTTTTATTTAAAAAAAACAATTAAATGAAAAAATCAATTTATTTCAAGTATCCTTAGACATTAGTATTCAATATTTTAGGCATAATATATGCGTCAGAATTGCAATATTATATTCATAAATTTTACCTGGGTGGGATAAAATGAAGGAGCTCGAAGATCAAAAGTCTTACACTAATGGGTTATACTTATTCGTATTAGTTTGACTATGGACATGATTAAAATAATCGTTTGTAATATAATTAAATAACCCATCTGATGCTACAAGATTATACAGCTTAGTAAGTACTTAAGTACTAATACTTAGCTGAGTATTGCTCGTACTTCAGGTCATAACAAGAAATTCCTGCAATTAGTATAAATATAGCTCGGTAGTTAGGAATTCTGTCACGTCTTGTACAAATAGCGAGTCACATCTGTACAGGAGCTCTGATATTAAAAGTGATGGTCTAGTTTTCTTCTGTGCCTTCGCATTACTTCGTGACCTTTTTGTTTATTTTATAACTTATTATTTGATGATAACTTTCTACTTATTCATTTCATCATATTTCAGTTATTCCTTCTTTGCCTTCCTCATTTAAATATACCTATTAAATTAATTTACCCACTTGTGATGTAGTCGTTAACAAGGCTTATATCGTCTGATGGATTCTGTCTCAGCACAATGGCTAGCTTTTCACTATAAATCTCTATATAAAATGTCCGTAAAATATATATGTTCAGTCTTAACATGCTAACATGCATATGCATAGCAGCTAGCTATGCATGCTAGCATGCATAATGCATCAGCTAATTTCTGTCCACTGCTGGACATAGCCTCTCCTATGGCACGCCACTGAGCTCGATCTTCAGCTATTCGTTTCCAACCGCTGCCAGCCAGCGGTCTTGTTATTTGCTAACAATTGTGTTTTTATGCCGTTATCATTTTGTCCACTAACTTCACTGTTATTTTTTCAAATCTCCTCTAGCCATGCTACGACAACTACGGGTTACATACGCCACCCGTAGCATGACAACGCTTAACTATCATGCTTGCGTAGTACTATAATAATTAACAGTAGATGCTGCACTAAAGGTACGGCCACACCGCGGCGTCCCGCGATCTGTAGGCGCGATTGCAGTACTTTTTAATTGTTTTCTGATAGCGTTTAGTGTGAACCAGTTGGTACAAATACTACTGCACTATATGATCGCCACCTAGATCATGGACGCAAAATGCTGCGGTGTGTCTGTACCTTAATACGAATGGTAACCGACATAGCTTGTTTAAAAATGTAAAATAAAAAACATATAAAAAACAATTTATGGCAAAAAAACACAAAAGTCATTTTAAAAGCTTGAAGGGTGGTAATAATGCCCTAAGATTGGAATTTATAATTAAGCAAAATTACAGAAAAACAACAAAATGTTCTGCAAAAAGTAGCTGTCACTCACTGACTTTATTTGCGATTTAACAAGCTAATTATTGTATTCAAAATTAATAAAAACCTTGCATTACTAACCCAGTTATTTTTAAATCAATTTCACATTGTTAGGGCGGCAATGTGAGGACACAACAATAATGAAGTACTGCTTCAAAATATACACAGTAAGAGCAATCATGTAAATACGTATTAAGTATATCCTAGTCATAAATTAATGTTGAGGAAATTTAAAATTATACATTGCAAGATCATATATATATTAGCGTGTGAGGTTAGTGTAAATTGTGGGTATACGTGGTCGCAGGACTCAAATAAATAAAATAACTAGCACAGGAAGTAAAAACCAGGAAGCTTCTGACAGCTAAATTGAAATTAAAACCTATGTTTTTTTTGTTTTTGCAGACAAAAATCATAAAGTATCATCATAAATTACATAACCGAGACGTTGACACATAGATACAAGGTAGGATAATAGAGACAATTAAAAAAAAGTCACTGTTAAATTCTACGAATATCTATAAAAATAAAACAGATAAAAAACTGTAAAAAATGTATATAATGCGTTTTTGTTGGTGGTAAAAACTGCCTCTTTCCTTAACTCAACTTTTCAGAATAAATGATTATTCTTGAATATCTGATTGGTTACTATATCTCCTGGTAGTGATGATGAGGTTTTTTCCTTAATGGTGGTAAGTGGAACATCGACGTAATGCTCCTAGCATTTGTAGAAATATATAATTTGGTTTGAAAAAATAATATTATTGTAAAACTTGCATGTGGTTATTAATGTGCGCCTGTTCATACTGTCTATATTTATATAGTATCCATTGGGTCGTATATAATTACCCGGGTACTATTATGGAGTCTAGTGGAATGACCTTGTGATGAAATGGCTGCACTCAAGCATGCGTTAATAATGTTAACACACTATAAAATGTATAATTACAGGGCCTAAACCGTTATATGATTTTGTATTGGTGACAGACGATCCTAATGTAGAAACGTGCTTGTTTGGGTGTAGATAACTACAGTGCAATAATGTGCTGAACTGACCCTACCCTTGTACATATTGTGGTATAATCTGCTCTTTGGGTCCAATTGACAAAACTCGAAACTCAAAAAGTGATTGTACCACCCCAGATGGACTAGCAGAAGTTCTACTAAAAATTGATTCTTTAACCCTTGACCAACTATACAAAAGGAAGATGAATGTTGCTTTCGTTGTGTTACCTCACAAGTCCGGCAGCCGTTAATCACTTTTTTTTGTTAGATATGATATGACCGCAGGGTTGTTCCATTATTGTTTTATTATTATCATGTGGCACTGCAGGTTTTGGACCAAAACACATCGAAACACTTACTGAAATTTTAATTTTTGCAGCATATGAAGTTGGTCACTTATTTATATAATATATTTTATTATTTTTAAATCAATCAATATATAAAACAAAAAAATGTTTATGTCCTATGTCCTTTATAGACTTTGACAATCAATGTGCCTCGAACCGGAAAGAAGTATTTAGACATTAGAAAGGCAATAAATAATGCAAAGATTGTTCTATTATACCACTAATGCCCGGTTCTATAAAATACAAACGGATTGTTTAGCTTATGATCGGTTAAATTTGACACAAGAATGTTTATGTCTCGTGTCAAATTTAACCGATCGTAAGCAAAACGATCGGTTTGTATGTTATAGGAACCGGGCATATAACAATACATTAATCACATTTGGTCCATTCAAAAAGTTTATTTTCGACTTAGCCCATACAAACATTTTGTTAAATTTTTAAATGTTCCTTTTCTTTAACCAAATAAACTAAATTTATTTCTTTTTTTAAGCGTAGTAGCACATGCCTGGTTTCCGCTAGTTAGTGTTTTAATATGACTACGTAATATTTATTGATTAGTATACTAAACCTTGCAAATAAATAACAACCTTGCTCGACTTTCAATTGCCACAATTTATTTAATATTGCTCGCCAAGTGTTTTTTGAGCAGAGATCTAAAAATGTATAAGAGGCTGAATCAAATATTTTATGCTCCCGAGGAAAGCAAAGTTTCAGGCAAGTTAAGAAGTGATCAAACACTTCGTATAAACTTACTGAACACATAAAATGAAAAAAAAACAATAAATGCTTATTTATGTTATCGAGAGTACTACGACAGTTCTAATGCTACGGACTTGCTACATATTTTTTTGTCTACTATCTATGCGCGTGCTACGAGGCGCTACGGTTAACAGCATAGTTGTTTATAATGTATTGCATGTTACTCGTATATTTGACACGAAACGTGGGTTATTTTGATTATTTTTTAACTTCTTAACGGAATTTCAAAAAGGAGGATCAATTTAAATAAATACATTTTTCTGACATTTCACAAACATCTGATGATTATCTTTAGAGATATGGGTATAGGTATATATATACCTCAAACTGCCTACTGAAAATAACTCACGTGGCATCGGTTAATTAGGTTTTTAAACGGTATCAATTTTTATATACATATTTTACTACTACGTTAAAATACTAAAATACTTGCAGATTCATACCCTAAATTAACTATACATATTACCCGAAAATATTAATGTATTATAATCAAAACAATTTTATAAAGTAGAAACTTTCAACCAATCATAGATATGAATCCCAGATATGACATAGCCTGAATGTTTGATGCGAGGTTTCTGATACACACTGTAACTACCTTCTATTTCTCGAACAAATACCTGGTATTATTAATGGATGTGTTTTATTCATATAGAAGTTATGGACGACTATTAATTACTTTAAATACGATGATTTATAGATGAGAAGACAGCTGGGGCCTTATTCAGTATGACCATTTTAAAGTCTTACCGTGCCGTGTTACGATATCTCCACGATATGGTATTATCTATGCCAATTAAAACGCGGTAGGATAAGGTTATGAGCGCGTTTTGAGCTGTCAAAATATCGTGACATATGAGGACGTGTAACGCGGACGTTTTGTATAATTTACCTATTGTGTGGCATACAGAATACAATTTTTCAATAACGTAACGTGGTGCGTTAAGGAACGCGTTATCTCATTAGTCATACTGAATAAGGCCCCTGAGCTTTCTTTGTTTGAAAAAGACGTGGTATATTTGTTACGCAACAATTGTAAAAGTGTATACAAAAAATGTATTTAGAACACAATGCGGTAACTACAGATATGAATAAGCAGTGCGATATCACTCGTCGGATCTGAAATCTATAACGATTTCATCCGAGTAATTTACTTGTAAATAATTATTACAGATGGCACTAGGCTACCAATTTACAATTAGTTAAAATGCAATCCATTAGTTTCGTCGTATCGATAGAATCGTACCATATATATATATATATATATCGCAGCTGAGTAGTATTGGTATCTTTGTACTAGTAAGGCCGATAGAACACCTCCGCTGCGAAACCGTAACAGTGGAACCGCAGTAATTTCGCCATGTTCTATCAGTTGTACGAGACGCGAAACACTAGTGAAACTGCCTGTTCTAACGCAAAGATTTGACTATAATTCTATCTCTTTCCCCGTGCGGTTTCGTCAATTTACTCCGACGCCAGCCACACCTCCGCTATTGTTTTGCGGTGCCGCGTTGATTTCGCGCCTATTTGTCAAAATCGACAAAATGCCTGGGATTGGGAATTAGTTCCGTCACAGTTCCGCTACAGTTCCGCAATTCAAACTACACTTGATCGCGGCGGAATTTATTCAGCGGTTTTGCTAGTCGTGCTTTGCAGCGGAGGTGTGCTACGGACGTACAAAAACATTATCTCACATACTAAAATAACAAACTTTTGTAATTATAACAGTATGCGCCTGTTTCCTGAAAACGTCTTCGATAGTCTATTAGGAACTTAGCTCCCAGACTAACTACAACTTTTGTATACATGTGAGATACATGTGATACATGTGGTACATGTGAAATAACTATACAACACTTTATCAGAAACCTGCTCTAACGGTCAGTTTCAAAATTAGTGATTGAAACGATATGAGACGAGAAAAATGAATTATATTTGTAGATTTAGCTGTTAGTTGATGTTTGCTGAGCCTTTTGATTAATGATAGGAAGTCCGAAAAAAGGCCTGTATAAACTGAACTTTGAATACGCCATTCACGACAAAAATGTCTGTTGTCCTATAGTAGAGGGGAGGCAATCGACCTTGCGGCAGGGTCATGGTCGGTTGCGTCCAGTTGCGTCATCATGCCGTGTATGAGTTACTTTATTTTGATGCCACACGTGCTTCACCGTCTTTTGATATGCTGTCATCAGAATTTTTTTAAACGGCTGAACGGATTTTCTAGAATTAAAGCTAAGAACACTCTCGATTAAGTCACCTATTAAACAAACAAAAAAATCATAATTGGTTTATAATCATCCGTTTGCGAGCTACGATGGCATAGACAGACAGACAACCACATACACAGATGCAAAGACACAAAGACACATGTAAAACTTACAACACTCCATTTTTTGTCAGGGGTTATAAAATCTAATTGCTTAACGGTTGCTGGATCAATCACCTATCAATCAAAAGAAAAAACTAGATTAAAATTGGTTCATCCGTTTGATAGCTACAATGCTACAAACACACATATTACAGATACACATATACACACGTCAACTTATAACACCCCTCTTGTTGTGTCGGGGGTTAAAATGCTTGTAAAAAATTGTGCTTATTTTGACGCAGTCTACAAAGAATCACTAAACGTAGACAGCGATATTTATGTCAAGCAAGAGTTCTCTGCTCGTAACCATAAAAGGATTTCAATAAAACGACATTGTTTAAAAGTATTTGTGTCCTTCTAATATCATTATATCGATTGTGTGTTTATCGTTGAAGTGTTGATAATGCACCGGCTCATGTGAGTGGTTTATTATTCAGCCAATAAAATGCCACTTAATATAACTTCGTTATGAGTTCGTTAATATTGCTACATGTAATCTAGAATAAGTGAATGACTAGTACTTAAGAGCAGTCGGTGTTTGTTTAATTAACTGACTTTAAAAAAGGAGGGGGTTTCTCAAATCGACCGTATATATTTTTTTATCTTAATATTAGCTGTGCTATGCGGCTTCGCGTTCAAAGTATCCTTTCTCATAGTACTGGCTATCTCTGTGCAAATTTTCTACTAAATAAAAAATAAATCGGTCTAGCCGTTTGACTGTGAAGAACTCACAAACGGGCAAATTAACGAACTTACAATATTACTGTGGCATTAATTTATGATATTTGTATTGATTGGTGTAGATGTTGATATTCATATTGGTATTGAACTATTGATTAGTTGTGCCTCACAGTTTTGCCTGCGCAATAAAAACTATCTATCATATACATTAAAAGTAGGGGTAAAAAGTGTCCTAGTATTATTAGTGTTATTTGCGGGATATATACAACGTTTTTCGTTTAATATAAGTTTAAGATTCTGATATTTAGGCGCTTTTAAGGTACGGCCACACCGTAGCGTCCTGCGTGTGCGATTGAGGCGGTCAAATAGCGCAGTAGTATTTGTACCGACTGGTTCACACCAAACGCGATCTACGACGATCAGAAAACGATTGAAAATCGGATCGCGAACGCGCACGCGGACGCAGGACGATGTTCATGTAAGATAGAAAGTTGTATACGATACATTTACAAACTTATCATATCTGTTAATAATAGATGGCTGTTTGTCATCTAGGCAAGATGTCGCCGGTATAAATCCTAGCACGGAGTTTCGTCTACAGGCGAGATAATGGTAAAATACTAGCTTAAATAAAAAATGAATGTTCTGCCAGACTTGCAACCAGAAAGTAGCTTAGCACCATCAAGGAGAAAATTTGCCGACATAATCTAACTGTGTTTCGGCAACAAACAGCCCTTGAGAGTCAGAGTTTTACAGGCCTAGCGTGTTCACCGTCTTCGACCACAACACAAGATATTTAAAAAAAAATTGTACGTTCGTCGAATGGTAATAATCGTTTGCATTATGATAACTTCCCGTCCATATTGATGACATATTCATATTTATTTATTCATTGCGAATACAGGTCAAAGTGGTCTTAAAATAAATAAAATAGTACTTCTGTATCCTACCACATGATATGCATTTAAAAAAATATAATTACAAATAGTGAGTACATCATTACGTTCATACAAATAGTAATTTGTATGAACGTAATGATGTACTCAAATTTTGTAATTCTGAATTACATTCTAATTCTCTGAATTTTTAGTAAAAAATTCAAAAACAAATTTTAAAATTGATAAAATAGTAACCAATTTCCTAAATGACCAACTTTACACTCATAATTATTTTTGCCATTAATAATACCATAGTGCCAAATAAAATTAAGTCATCAAATGTCAAACGTCAACGATTCATGAGAAGTCAGCTAGGCTTAATTGATAACTTATAGTAGAGCACTCTTTAAGCAGAGCACTTTGCCACTACGCGTGGCATCAGTTTCTAGTTCCGTCAAAAACATAGGAAGCTGGATATTTATCTTATCCTGACTTGACATAAGTTAGAGCTAGAACCACATCCTATCTTAAAGAAACCAAAGTTAATAACTTGCTAGCTAACTAAGGATAGCTCATTATTCTAGCTTGAAATACAAGGCTTTCGTATCTTGGGCTCAACTGTCAAGCCATAAAATCGAAAAGACGTAATTGATTCCTTCGCTGAAAATATAAGAGTAACTTAACGATCGCCTTAGAAATAACTAATTGGTTTCAAAAGATAAATGGATTTTTCCTTCCAGGTATAAGAATATAATTCAATAGAAACGGCATCAAAAGAATAATTTTAAGGAGAAAATTGTTTTGAAATGTATTTACTTTGATGTAGATTCCAAACTCGTTTTACTTTGGGTGTCGTAAATTTAAGCGAAGGGTAATCATCTTATTATCTTTCTTGCAGCAGCTTAATGCTGTTTGGTCATATTTAGACATATAGTAATGTATTTTTTACTGTATCTTATAGGCTATTTTGACCAGTATCTTGCTTAGTGGTAAACGAAGTTGTGGTCGATGGTCAACACGCTAGGCTTAGAATAGTCAGACTCAGGTGGTAAGCTACATTTTGGTAGCAAGTCAGGTGGAATATCTATATAATTTGCTCCTATGCTATATCCAGGCTAATATGATTCGTTTTGACTAGTTCAATAGATTGGGCTTAGTAACGAGAGTCTAATTAAAATTGAATTTAAAAATGTGAAATGAAAATAAAAATTAACTTCTGGCTAAAAATATACTTAAGCATATTTTTTAATTCAAGCGTTTTTTATAAGTTTTTTTTTAAATTACTATGGAGTCCTTTAATAATACCAAGCGATCGAATAAAACTGCCACAATATTTTATAAGATTTGATTATTATTTATCACGTACATTGTAAATGTACTAATGTCTAATAATGAAAAATATAATAAAATCAACAACGCACAACAAGAATATAAAATTATTATAAATTGTATATGTATATGTCGAATCTAGTCAACTCTAGGAAACGGAAAGGTGCGCCAACGACTAGTTAGCGAGTACCGGCAACTTCACTGCGGTGCGCTTTGACAGAGTCGTGACGTTCGCTAGGGCGAGAGCAGCTATATAACGGAGCAGCTCTTTCAGTTGCGCTCACTTCATTATAGATTCTGCAACAGTCTGCAAGTCTGCATTTGCAGCTTGACGCGATAATATCACGGAACTGTCCCTCCGGTTCGTATTCGGTGTGCCTATATTTGTGATTACCTAAATAACAGTACAAGTATTTCGTGATTCGTCTACACTTATGGTGTTTGTGTAAAGTAAATGTAAACCTAGTATCCTCGAAGTTATTGTTTTACGCGGCTACAATAAAGCGTGTTTAAGTAAAATTACCTTTTATGTGACTTTGATCTGTGAGTACCTTGCAATAAATAGTATTTGAAGAAATCTTGTCTCATTTGAATGATACCTAGTATACGCTCACACACACTATGTTGAACGAAAATATAGGCCTAGGTCCCGACTTCGCGTTGACAAATATATTATTTATACAATGCATAAATAATTATACATAAAAATAAAAAAATAAATAAAATGATTAATATTATTTATAAAATAGGCCTGTGTCCAGATAAAGCTACACCATACGCAAAGCGGTGGGTAGTGACTGGAAGAGCCAAAAATCGGGCTCAGAGACCTACGTCCAGCCGAAGACTGACACCGGCTGATGATGTTCCATACAGTAATTTCATCAATAATAAACTGAAATTTGTCAAATTATGATAAGGTGTTTAGAAAGGAACAGATGAACATAATAATATGCATTACGGTCAACGACACAACGCTCCCGTAGTCAGGTAATAAGAATTATTACATTCAATCTTTTGCCAAAACGTTTTGTTACAAAAAAAGTGTAGTTCACTTTATTCATAAGAGTTTTTAAGATACTGTTTGAATTGCATTTCAATTAAGTTATAATGTATATATTCAGGAATAATCATATTAAAAAAACGTCGAAAACAATTGATTTGTTAATATCATATTGGTGCAAGTTTGTTTATGCATTGTTCTAACTTAGTGCCTTGGTAATGGCAATCTTGAACTCAAACATGACAAACATGAAAAAACAACACATCATTTCTAAAAGCAGTGAGGATATAATATTTTAGAATGGGTTCTGTCAATCATAATTCTTCAGGGCTAACGATGAATAAATTTTATATAATGGGTTTTCTTCGAGTAAAGTGTGTATTTACGACAAAATATCGATTGAACTTTACTTGTAAGTTTATAAACCGACGGAAAAAAACGGAGGAGGTTATCAAATCGACGCGTATATATTTTTTTATTTTTTTTTATGTATGTAATCACGCATAACTTTTTACAGAGTAGTCTGATTTCGATAATTCTTTTTTATTGGAAAGGCGCGCCGTTTTGCATAAATCAACAAAATAATGGATGAAAGTAACATTATTTTGATGATACGAGTATCATTTCATCAATGTATGTCAACAAACACTGGAAAAAACAATTACTTAGGTATACATACTTACATTAGTTTGAGAACTTAGTTATTATGTTAAGTTAAAAATTCAAAACAATTACAAAAATATATACTTAGGTATACTAACAGTAGTTTAAGAACTTCGTTATAAAGGTTAAATAAAAAAGTTTACTTATTTTTTGCTTTTCAGTTTTTTCGGCGGTTTAATTTTTTGTGAAAAAGTTTTATTTACAAATATTGTATTTCGTGGCTTTATTTTTAAAATTATATTTGTATTTTAAATATCATCGCTACTTTTAATAAGCAGTGTTAATAAAGGGAGAAGTAATTTCAATCTGTAATGGTTATTTCACTATTTTCGTAGATATTTGTACCAATGAATAAAAGTTTAATCTTCAAGAGGCCCACGTATCCATTTTTGTTGGCCCGTTGCCATTAACCGCCCATATTACGAAAACTTCCTGAGCTGCAGCTGTTTCTACATTGAACCTCAACAACCTAAGTTTAAGGGCTAAAATGCTTTGAAAGTTTAAACGCGTTTCAAACAACGGGTGCTATTCTTTTACGTTCAAGAATCTTTGTACATTTTCATAACTTATTTGATAGAATAAATTAAAATACAAATGCGGTAATCACAAAATTAGGCACTATCGCCTTCATTTGTGCATATCCACCTTAAGGAAGCACAACTGTAGGCAATAGTACGTAAGTGAGATTGGTAGGTTTTTATTTATCTTCCTTTTTATTATTATCCATTGTTAATAAAGTATCTAAAAGGGCGATATATAAATAAATAAACTGGCCAAGTGCAAGTCAGACTCGCACTCGTAGGGTTCCGTACCACACTACAGTATTTCATAAGATCGAGCAAAAAATACCACTATAATTTTTTGCCAGCAAAAAATAATAATTAATAAACATTTTACTTCTTATAACGCCATCTAACGTCTAACAAAGGTGTTAGAGATCGACATTTCAATATAACGCCACCTATGGGACGTATACCTAACTAAGCGTTAATAGATGGCGTGAAATGCCGAAAAAAACACGTTTCTTGTATGGGGACCCTCTATTCTTTTTAACTTTATTCTGTTTTTAGTATTTGTTGTTATAGCGGCCACAGAAATACATCATCTGTGAAAATTTCAAGTCTAACTCTCACGGTTCATGAGATACAGCCTGGTGACAGACGGACAGACAGACAGACAGACAGACAGACAGACCCATTTTACCCTTCGGGTACGGAACCCTAAAAAACATGTCTTCTTAATAAGACACTGATGTAAAAATTATACAAAACTTAGCAATATTAAAATATTGATGTATAACAAAAATGACAAAATCTTCAGCCTATTTTAGTCCTAGCATGTTCACCATCTATTGGCGATTAGGGCATACCCCTCCCAAAGATGGAAAGTCACACACAATGCCAAGGCAGTGACTTGAAAAGAAGAGCCGAAGGTCGGGCTCAGTGGCGTATCTAGGGAGAGACCTACGTCCAGCAGTGGACTGACACGGCTGATGATGATGATGTTCACAATCTTTGATAGTGGTTAAATATTAGCCTAAAAAAAATGAAAAATAACGAACCCATTTCACATGCTGCGTAAGTCGTTTTCAGTAGCAATTCTGAGAAGTTTATTTCAATATATCTGAGGATACTCATCAGATCTGATTAAAATGTTGCAAGATGATAAAAAGTGAATTTTTATATTTATTTCAATAATTGAATATAGCCTAAGCCAGAAAAAATAATCATCAAAATCGGTTGACGGTTGACAGTAGAGAAATCGAGTACAATAGAAAGCAAGAAGAAGAAAAATCATTCATTCAACCGTCTTAAAGTTTCATATGAAATAAAACAAAAACGAATACAATGTGTGAATTAATCATTGACCCCCTACACTGATTTTTAGAATGGCTTGAGAGCGGGAGTACGACTAACACCTATAACGATAATGTAAATAATTAAGATCTAAAAACTAAAAAAAAATATGCATATTAAATAAATAAATAAAAAAAACAACAAAAGTATACACTACACCTAAATATGTGTAGTATATATACACAACAGTAACAACAACATAAAACATACGAATTGCAAACCTCCTACTTTTTGACATTAGGTTATTAAGTTTTTCGATCACATATCTTTATTAGCGACAATCCGTGATAAACAAGGTAATAAACGACACTACTATTGGCATTTCTCCAGCCGCCATTTTGTTATTTTCGAGTTTCCATATTCATCGAATCAACATAATAATATTTATTTATTTGTAACCTCTATATCTGGTTCGTTGGACTAGAACGATGTACATAATTTTTAATTTTAACTGTACCGTTCAAATCCAAATCTATCAAATCTTTCAAGCTGAAACCAATCATACATATTCATAAAATTCTAATGAAATCTGTTGGATGGTTTTGGAGATTAGTATGAATGATCATAGTTACACGATATTGTTATATATTTTTTTAATCGACTTCCAAAAAGAAGGAGGTTCTCAATTAGTCTGTATGTTTTTTTTGTGTGTGTATGTTACGCGATTACTCCGGCAATTGTGAACCGATTCGAATGATTCTTTTTGTAATTGGTAGTGTACGTTTTCGAAGTAGTCCCATTGTAATTTCATCGAGATCTGATAAGTATCTCCAGAGATATGACGATAAACGTCTCAAACTTGCTACTGAAATTGACTCGCGGGGCATTGAAGTCGGTTGTTTTAGTTTTTAAACTATCTTAATTATATTTATATCTTTTTTTTTTTTATTTGGGTGAGGCTAGCGTTTGACAACAATTAAACCTGTTAGTAAGTGATGATGCGGTCTAGGATGGTAGCACGCTAGGCCTAAAATGGGGACTGGTTCTCAAGTAGAGCAGTCGAAACACATAAGATGTTTGGCGACAGATTTTTTCTAACTTGAGGGTGGTAGCTGGCCAGACGCACATTGGATAGTGTCCTACTACCATGCAAGTATCGGGGTTTTCTTACCGGTGTTTTTGCTTCACCGGATGGCCACTGTTAAAAGCGCACATACATTTTTCGATAGAAAAAATTCATTGCTGCACGCTGGGGATCGAACTCGGTACCTCTGGCGTGAAAGTCGACCATTCTCCCACTACTAGGCCCTCAAAGGCCCTAAAAAAGTTACTGTATTCCTCTCTGTTTTTTACAGAAAACATTAATCATATTCATATAAGCATTTCAATACAACAGAGATTATACTTACTAGGATAAATGAAATACCTTCCAGGCCCCGATGGCACACACTCAGAACTTTTGTGCGCAAGACGAGAAAACTTCATTAATTACATCAACGAGGGCCTGTTTAATTAATCTTTCTATCTCGCTATCAAATCAGACTTAATTTATCTTGTATTTGTTAAAAAAAGCTCTTTGTTTAACTAGTTGGAGTGCAATTTGGGCGATTAGAATTATTTTTTACTTTTTACCGTGTTTTTTTAGTGTAATTAACGTAATAAATAGCGCCTTGTTGTTATCGGCTTCTGTTTTGTGCCTTTGGTACGTATTTAGGCTGATTCAACAAGATGAGTCGGTATGGGTAAGTATGTAGCTATCAGACAAATCGAATCTGACAACGCTCCACACGTACCTATAAATCAAAATCATATGTTTGTCAGAACACATCATTTTAAATTATTACCATAAAGGCTATGTTTATGTCTGTGTTCTGTCTATTTAAAGGCTCTGTGCACTTCCTCGCATGTCTCTTTTAAGGTACGACTACACCGCGGCGTCCTGCGTGCGCGATCTAGGTGGCGATTAGATAGCACAGTAATATTTGAACAGACTCGTTCACACCAAACGCGATCTACGGCGATCAGAAAACAATATAAATTTAGATCGCGATCGCGCACGCGGACCTAGGACACCGCGGTGTGGTCTCAAGTATTTTCATTTGGTATTACTCATTATCTGTCTGTCTCCTTTTCTTGTAAGTTTAGACCAGTCACAATGCTCGTTTGTTTGTTTGTTTGTAAATACTTTACTTTAAGGAGGACTTAATGCTAAAAGCATTTTCTATCAGTCATCCAGCAGCAGTGGGGAACATTTTGATTCGTGCTTACATGTATACATTAGTAGAACAAAGAGATGGTTTTACCTATTAAAATAATAATAATAAAATTCTTCTTAAGTAAGCTAACTTAAGTCTTTATATGAATGACATATTAATGGTCGGTTTCCGAGGTCGGTTGATTGCGAGTTTATCTACTCAGTTGTACCGTTATTATATAGATAAACTCTCAATAAATGTACTCAGAAACCGGCCATGAGTGTTTGCTTTAGTATTCAAAAATATTTTATAACGGCATCAATTAGGTTATTTAATTTTAAGTAAAAATAACGTCCTTAGGCTGGTTTAGTGAGATATAATGACTGACTTTTCTAAATAAATATGCCATTTCTATGCTACGTAGTCGTGCTTTTGCAATCGTAGTTTTAACAACCGGTAGGCACGCGAGGTTATAAGTTATTTTTAGGTTGTTATTTTTTTATTTCTTTCTCATATTTTTGTTTGTTTTATGTAGATGCCTATAAATACACTATTTTAAGGAAAAATACTGCAAGATAGACAGAAATAGAGAAAACTAAGCCACAAATAATGATATTTGATAATGATTTTATGATAATTGAATAATTAAATGATATAAAGTTTGCCATATGATCGACGATCTTCATGGTCTTAACGGAAAAAGTTTTAGAACACGCTATATAATATGATAATAAACTATATACTACCTTTCCACAACTGGTACCTAATAGTTTTTATTAAGTATTAGATATTTCACCTATGTTCAGTCACACACAAAATCTTCATTGGTTTACTTTTCAACTGACTTCCAAAATGAGGGAGGTTTTCAATTCATCTGTATGTTTTTTTGTTTTTGTTTTTTGTGTATCTTACGCGATTACTCCATCAATTGTGAACCGATTCGAATTATTCTTTTTGTAATCGGTAGGTTACTTTTTCAAGGTTCCATTGTAATTTCATTGAGATTTGATAAGTATCTCCAGAGATAGAGATATTGAAATTGACTCGCGGGGAATTGAAGTCGGTTGTTTTAGTTTTTAATCTTTCTTAATTATTTTGAATAAATAAGGAACATTTATTGGATCACTCACAGGGATCATTCGTGTGTCTCACCCTCTTTCACAGCCGATTTGTTTCTTCGAATGTAGATTCTACATTCGAAAAAGCAAGTCGGCTAAGATTGTAGTATCTGGCCCGAATGAATTGAATTTGGTATTGTGTTTATGTTTTCAAAACAAGGACATATAACGTTAACATTGCTTACCACCAGCCGTGGTCTTGAAATCAGAATGTATGAAGTAAACATGTTATTTCAGCAGCCATGTTAAAAATAATATACATTGTAGTTTTTTTTAATATTCATTCATCATACGGGATCCTCTCCATGCAAGCTCTCACTTGTCTGATATTTTTTAATTGTCGAAGTTAATGTATAGTGTTTAATCGAAGTCAATGTATAGTGTTTAATAATTATTAGACACTATTTAGTTGTAACTTATCATAGGGTTTTCTATCTATTATTAAACAGTATTTTTTGTAAAATAACTTGAAGAAAACTGTCCAAATTTAAATTAGTCCAACCATAGTTGCTTGCTGAGAATAACAACACAAACACACAAAAATACACAGAAAAACTTATTGAATGTCTCAGAAAGTTTAATTTCTGTTGAAACTATATAGAGTTCAGATTTAAATATCTGAGATAAATATATGATATCTGTGGAGGTGAGGCTAGAGTTTAAGAAAATAAAATGTTATTGCCTATTTTCCTTGTACAGCTAAGTAAATTTAATTAACCTGTAAATACTTATGAATATTTATAGGAGGCTAAAAATATAACAATAATTTTAATTGGTATTATACCAATTAAAATACCACGTCATAAAAATGTAAGTTAGAATATTGATTGAATTTAAAATTCAATCCCGGCCATCTTTGGTCCGCCTAATTTTGTATCGTTGCATAAATTATGAGGTCTGTCTAGTTTAAACCATTGTTTTAGGCAGACCCAGCGTACATAAATAGAATAGATTTTTATATCTGGACTCAGGTTTTGTAAATCTTAAAAATAATGTATGACTGATGAATATAGCGTAGTTTAGCTGTTTGGGCGTTCGTAGCCGATTATAAAAATCAAACTTCGATTGGATTATAAAATTTCGATTGGATCGTGAGTTTACCTTGAGATTGGAGATCATTTGACTGTGAGTATAAAAAATAAAAAGTCAATTTTGACTGAATTTCATATTATTGAAATGAATTTTATAGTATCAGATGTTGTCAAAAAGTTTTCTAGGAAAACTGCTAAGATACGGTACATTCTCACGTTCATTGGAATATCCGTGTCTTTATTTCCGACATGATGACATGATACGAATTAATTAATATATATATTCGTAGGTGGCATGCCTATATAACCAAGGTATGTAGTGACGCTTAAATGAACGGTCTTATCATGGAGAAAAGAAATCTATTTCAAAATGGCATTTCAAAAAAGTGGTCTGAGGTGGGTTTTTACAATTGTCATGATTTCTTATTTTTATAAGTTAAATTTACTTATGTTGATGTATTTTAATAATAATTAATAATGAATTGTGCTCATTTGACTTATGTTTTGTGAAACTGCCATTGGAAACGTTTTGACTCACACTGTCAGTGTCAATCGATGGTGCCAACCTGCCAAATTTAAAACTACCGCAAATGAGAATTGTCTGTGGCCTCTAAGCATGGATGCCAACCTTAAAAAGAAAACAAAAAAGTTAACGCGGTAGAGAGTTGGCAGTCGGGCTTCAGTTCGGTCTTGGCGTTTAAAACTAGTATGTCGTTGTTATAAAAGTACCTCTAAATTCTCGACATTGATTGTATAGTTTGTGATGTACCGACATTGGTCGGATGTATATTATACGAAGTTTGCGCCTATTACACGATGTTTCAATTGGAAGAAGGTGTTTTTCTTACACAATGATGCATTCAACTGAGCGCTACCAAGATTCAGTTGACACATTGTATTCAGTAGACACATTTTTGTTTTGTTCTAGTACAACAATCGTAGACTGTGTCAGCCATCAGGCTGTCTATGAACTCTGAGAAGAAGAACTCTCAGAAGTAATTATTGCCTTTACTCAATATCTAAGGCTGACAATTGTAATTTGGTGTTGCACATGTCTTTTCCAAAAATGCTAAATTATCGCGATGTCAGGCGTTAGATCAATTTTCTTGGCGTAAAATAACTCTGCATCAGAAATTGCCACAGAACGCTCCTTATGGTACGGCCACACCGCGGCGCGGGCGCGATCTCAGTACTTTTCAATTGCTTTTTGATCGCGTATAGTGTGAACCATTCGGTGCAAAATACTACTGCGCTATCTGATCGCCGCCTAGATCGCGCAAGCAGAACGCTGCGGTGTGTCCGTAAGTAACCTTAAGAGTGTCATATAGAAATAAAATTGGGTAAGTATTCGTCGACTGATTGTTTTTAGTAGTTTCAGAATAAGTATGCAATTTCGATAAGAAATTCGAGGGTTGTCTTGCTGCGGGTTTTTCACATAGGAAAAGTCCGCAGCATTTTAAAATAAAGAAATTATTTGAAAGTTACCTTGTGCTATCCACGTCCCTGTAAAAGCCTGAAACTATACGAGTATTAAAGGCGTCACACAGCGTAGGTGTCGACGCTCGCTCCGTTTCGTTGCAAGCGCTCTTGCCCCGCACCTATATTTTATTATAGTTACTATTCATAGTGATTCCACATAGTTCAATGTCAAGTTCCTTACAAATCCTTGCACTATTCATGCTAAAAATGTGACGCCAAACTGGAAAATTATACGAATCCTGTCTGCATATTGTGGAACATGTATAATTTTTAGGCTAACAAGGGTTTTGCGTTCCTTTTTAGGGTTCCGTAGCCGAATGGCAAAAAACGGAACCCTTATAGATTCGCCATGTCTGTCTGTCTGTCTGTCCGTCCGTATGTCACAGCCATTTTATTCCGAAACTGTTAGGACTACAGAATTGAAACTTGGTAGGTAGATGTATTCTGTGAACCGCTTTCCGATTTTTATACAAAAATAAAAAATATAGAAGTTTAAGGGGGGGCATCCCATACATAGAACTGAAACAAAAAAAAAATTTTTTTCAAACCTATACGTGTATGGATATGTCTTTAAAAATGACATTGAGGTTCCTAAAATCATTTTTTCTCAGAGTCAATCATTTGAAAGATAGGCATCTAAAGGCGTAATAGGCGTCTAAAGTGGTAAAATGTGTGTCCCCCCCCTCTAACTTTTAAAGTATGGGAGTGAAAAATCTAAAAAAAATATATGCTGTAGATCTCAATAAAAACTAACAACGAAAATTGGTTTGAACGAGATACAGTCAGCAGTTTTAGAGATATGGCTACCGCAAAGATAACTGTGTTTTTCAAACAAACACTATGAAAAACAAAGTTAATTTTGTAGTTGCGAAAAATCATAGTTATAGAATACTTAACTGTGTTACGGAACCCTACGAGTGCGAGTACGACTTGCACTTGGCCAGTTTATTTTCTGTGTTTCATAGGATATATTAATTACAGCCGTCATCACTAACCATTGTTCGAATGTCTTACTTGTACTGTTAGTTTATACATAAAGTAGTCAAAACTAACCTTCTAATAATGTGATACGTTCTCTACATTTAACTATAAATATTTGCACGCCTGTCTGCAGGCTGGGTACACTGGTACATATTATAATTAATAAAATATTTTGTACTGTATTCTCGCAAATAAAGGATTTGATTTGATCTATAATCTAAAGAATGTATAAAATTATTAGATGGTTATTTTACAAAACAACAGATAACAGATATTATCCGTTTTTAAGCAAGCATTGCTAAAACTAAAATACACGGCGGCATGGCCGACGGTAATAGCATCAACATTGTTTAAAATTGGATGAGACAATTTCATTAGGCAGGTCGCGTTGGTTAGGTTAACATAGGTTTATTTTATTTTGTTACAATATACGGTCAGCATACATAAAGTTATATCTAAAACATGCATCAATACTCGTATTTCATTAATACCTACTCATGTGATTATTCGGTAGTTTATGTGGCATAACAGTTAGTTTCTAATTTAATTAATATTACATATAGGTAACTTATGAAACAATTATATGGTACCTACGAGTATATAGACAACATTTGAACGAGGGCGAAATCTCGGCGTTCTACTAATTAGGGAATATTAACAATAAAACAAATGTTTACTTTAATTGTATGAGTATTGAGTAATCTATTTTATTATAATAACTAAGTATCATGTTTTAGGAACTTTTAATGAAAAATCATACGAAACTCGACTGCGGATGAATGCTTATACTTAGCTCATAGAAAAAACAAATAATACCTTAGAAACCCTTTTTTAAAAAACAAGCTTTTATATACTCTAGGACCAGACAACTAGTTAAGACTAATCCAACGAGCCTAAATACGACGGGATTATTTTGTGAAGTTCCTATGGATTGTATTGTAGGTGAGTTGGTGCAGCACCACTCACGTTTCCCAGGAGGCGCGGGTTCGAATCCTGGCGATACGATGAAATTTTAGATTTAATATAACAAAACTATTAAGTGTCATCATTATCACCATCATAATCAGCCGGTATCGGTCCACTGCTGGACAAAGGCCTCTCCCAAGTCATGCCACTGAGCCCGATCTTCGGCTCTTTGTTTCCAGTCACTGCCTACGGCTTTGTGAATGTCGTCGCTCCACCTGATCAGGGCGTTCTACGCTACGTTTACCGATTCGCGGTCTCCACTCTATAACCAGTCTACCCCAACGGTTATCGGTCCTACGGTAGATATAACCAGCCCACTGCCACTTCAGTTTTCTAATCCGTTGAGCTATGTCGATCACTTCAGTGCTCTGGCGAATTACTTCGTTCCGGATTCGATCCCGCAGAGAAACACCGAGCATAGCTATTTCCATAGCTCGCTGAACAACTTTAAATGGTGGTGGACCAGTCGAACCGTGAGTGTCCACGTCTCGGCTCCGTATGTCATGACGGATAGGATGCACTGATGAAAGACTTTTGTCTTTAGGCACTGTGGTATATGCTACGAAAAGAGTCGACGGAGTTTTCCAAATGCTACCCAGTCCCGCTGAATTCTCCTTTGGATTTCCTCTTAGAAGTTATGTTTGCCTAGTTGGAGCATCTGCCGTAGGTAAACATACTGCACAAAAATTCGAGAGGGATCCCATCTACAGAATCGGTTCCGGAACAACGTGCTCGTTGTACATGACTTTGGTTTTATCCAATTTCATCCGGAGACCGATGCGACGAGAAGAATCAGCTAGGCCTTTCAACATCTTTTATAAGTCCTTTAGCGTTTCTGCCATAATAACGATATCATCTGCGAATCGTAAGTGAGAGATGTACTTGCCATTGATGTTAATCCCACAATTTTTCCAGTCCAGCGTCTTAAATGTATCCATATCCTCCAAGGCGCTAGTGAACAGTTTAGGGTATATGACGTTCCCCTGTCTTACTCCTCGACGCAGGTGGATATGTTTAGTGCGGTGGTTCTGTACTTGTACACTCATCGTTGTGGCATTATACAGACATCTGCCATCACTTCGATACATCGCCAGTCAACGTAGCAACGCTGCAAGGACTCTAGAACAGACCAGGTTTCGATTGAGTCGAAGGCTTTCTCATAGTCCACAAATGCTAAGCACAGCTACACTAACACTAATCTGCCACACCGTGTGGATGTGGTCCATGGTGCCGCAACCGCTTCGAAACCCGGCCCGTTCTTGAGGTTGGAACTCGTCGAGTCTTCGCGCAAGACGGTTCGTGATGACCCTTGAAAACAGCTTGTAGACATGGCTTAGAAGCGAAATGAGGCGGTAGTTTTGTCTCCTTTTTTGAAAAACAAAACCACCATGCTCCTGTTTCATGCCTGTGGAGTTCTCCCAGTGAAGAGAACATAATTGAAGAGCTGTTGCAGCTGGCTTACAGTTGGGGATCTTCCAGCTTTTAGAAGCTCCATTGTGATTCCGTCTTCACCTGGGGCTTTTCATTTTTGAGCTGTTTAAGGGCCATCACATCACGATTTCATCGCGGCTGTCTTTCAACAGGTCTTCTGTGAAGTGGCGGTTTAAGGTGGCTCTACAATCTTCAGTATCGGGTACGGGCCTTGAAGCATGCTATGTGTAGAGTTTGCCGTAGAAGTCTTCAACTTCCGACGGAATCTCCGACTTGGATGCGACTACGTTCCCCGTTGACGTTGTCAGCTTTGTGAGGTGACTTATACCCAGAGGCTGGGCAAACACTTTGGACCCCTGATTCCGCTCAATTGATTCTTTAATCAAGAGCATTTTAGAGGATCGGAGGTCGCGTCGTACCAGCTTCTTAATGGTTTTGTTGCGCACCTGGTTAATTGACAAAGCTGACAATGGGTCTGTTCGTCTCTCTTCCATTAGTCGAAGTGTTTCTGGTGAAAGTTGGAACTTTTTACCCGTACGCTTGCTCTCGCAAAACTTCATCCCTCATCCCTGAGGATTTTCACCACTTCTTCGAGTTTCTGGTTTACGTCATCTGTGGTTTCCAAGGCAGCTAATTGATTTTCCAATTTTAATTGGAAGGTTTCGGACCCAACAACGGTTTGAAGTAGGTTCGGTCGGAGCGTAGACTTCATCAATCGGGATTTTTTGGCTTTGAAGTCGATTTTCAGAAAGCTTCGTAAAAGTCGGTGATCACTTCCTGTATTGAACCTACTGATCACTGAGACGTCTCTGAATTTGCTCCGTTTGTCCGTTATTATGAAGTCATTCTCATTTTTAGTGACAGTGTCGGGGCTTTGCCACGTCCACTTTTTTCGGGGCAGTTTCTTGAAGAAAGAATTCATCAAGAAAAGCCCCTCTTGCTCGAGAAAGTTGACAAGCATTTGTCCCCTGTGATTCCTACTGCCAAATCCGTATGGTCCAATTGTCGATTGACTGCAGATCTGTACTCCCACGTTGGCGTTAAAGTCTCCCATGACAACGTTGTAGTGAGCCTTAGAAGTGGTATGTAAGACTCTAGAGATGTCTTCATACATGCTCTCCACCTCATCATCCAAGTGTGTCGAGGTCAGTGTAAACCTGGATAACCTTGAGGCTGTACCTCTCAGTTAACTTAAGTATGAGGTACGCTACCCTGGTCGACACACTGGAGATTTCTACAACATTGTCACTGAGAACCTGGTTGACAAGAAACCCGACGCCGCCTTGGGATGGCTGGTCTCCTTCTCTCTAATATATAAGATGGCCCTATTTTAGAGTTATGGTGTCCTCTCCCTGTTTTTGGACTTCACATAACCCCAGAATGTGCCATCTTATGTGTCTCAGCTCCTCCTCCAGCTGCGCCAAATGATCATCCACCGAATCGTGCGTCCATTGTATGTTGCGAGGGTCAGTTTGTTTTGGCGGCCTACCGTAGCCTGGGGATTCTTAGCACCCCCTGCCCTGCCGTTACCGTGACTGCCGCTGTAGTCAGGAATAGCAGGGCGGCTGTGAACTGGGGGCCGCGGCTTGTTGTGACCTTCCATCTTCATTCATCCCTTGAGTGTGATATGCCCTAATCGCCACGCTGGGCTGGCGATAGCAGGACGTAGCTTCTCGCACCGGTGACGCTGCTGCCCGTCACCGGCCTGTAGTATTTATAGCATATATATAGAAATGGTTATACCGCCATTTGTCAGTCGCCAGAGACTCGTTCCTTTGTCAGCAAGATGCACCACGGGCAGGTGAGGTTGGCTGGGAGCACTTAGATGGTATATGTGCTCCTTTACATCCCATTTATATCCCATTAAGTGTGTAAATACACTTATTATTTATCTAAATATAATTACAGTACAGTCAAATGAAAATAATATATTAATGATATTTAAATTCGTTATATATTATTATATTGGTATTACAAATATAAACTTATGTACTGGCACTACTGGCTAATATACAATAATTGAATAAGGCGATATACTCATTGATTTCAACGATCTACCTATATGTTTTCCATATACACTACTATATGTATATAGAGATAAATCGGTCCTATAAGTCGATCAATATTATGTCAGTGTGAGTAAATATATTTTTCTATTAATAGTTTAATGCCACCTCATTCTATACCTATCAGCATTTAATAACAAAATTAACCTAAACCCTTTCTGCCTAAGGTTCAATATTGAGTACCTGTTAAGTAAAGTAGCGTATAAAATGTACATTATTTTGCGATAAAAGGGAAACGATCATTCGAAAGGTTCCTCCTCGAAAACCTTTCTTAATGCGATTCTGAAGTGTATTGATTTAAGTAAGGAGCTTATGTACTTTGCTATAAAGCAATATTAAAGTCACTAAGTTAAGATAGATTGTATCATATAGGAGAAGAGAATTGTACAAAAATGAACCTGAAGTATTTAAAAAAAATATATAGGCTAGCGTTTGGCCATTATCAAATCTCACCTGTTGGGAAGTGATGTTGACTAATAAGTACTGAAACAGGGGTGCATGTATAAATAAATAAATAAAATAAATAAATCCATTTATTTCCTCTCACAAACTTGTAAAATTAGGTATAACTAAGGTATATATAACAAGGTAGGTACAATATGTAAAGAACTTAGAAGGTAAAATAAATTATACTTTGTGAGAGACTGGTGCCTGCTGTCGGTTTTGCGGAACTTATATTGCAGGTCACCAGTGCACTCCCGTGGTATAAATACTATATTATCAAAGTCCGTAACGAGTCCAGATAAATAACTCAATGGTGAAAGCAATGAATTTCTCTATTACTAATTAACATATTAGTATTTTTTTACCTTTACCTTTACCTTTAGCCAGACAAACAGACGGGCAACAAAGATATCCCTTAAGGGTTCCTTTTACCTTTTTAACCAACTTCAAAAAAAGGAGGAGGTTTCTCAATTCGACCGTGTATATATATATATATATATATTTTTTATGTTTGTTCGGAGATAACTTCGTCGTTTATGCACCGATTTTGATTATTCTTTTTTTGTTCGAAAGGAGATATTCCAAGTGTGGTACCATGGTAATTTTATCGAGGTCTAATAAGTATCTCCAGAGATATTGAGATAAACATCTCAAAATTGGTACTGAAAATGAACATTGAAGTTGGTTCTTTTTTAGTTTTTAAACGATATTATGAGGTACATAGTCCTAAAAGCAATTATTTACGTTTCGTGGGACCGGTGGGAATACTATATCTAGAAATACTGTCAAGCAATTACATACCCTCACTTGTACTATTATTTATTCTGGCTATCACTAGAAAGTGTCAGCTTAACATATCATACTATAACTACTTACTTACATACCCAATTTAATAAAAAAAATTAATAAACACACAATTTAGTATAACATGCACTTACAAATTTACATTACTCACCACACTTACGTACCTTCACACACCAGTCATAAAAAACACTCAGTCTCACACAAAAATTACTACTATAAAAGAACTTACTCCGAACGATATGATTGTTCATTACGTTTAAGCGGATTATATTCTCACAAGCTGCATATCATGAAATATATATAGTATTATATAATTATAGTTAACTCATCATAGCTATAAATTATACTCTTAGTAAAGTAAAAATAAATATCTTGTAGGTATGTATAATTAATATTTAATATTTAATGCTTAGGCTAGTAAAATCAGCCTAACCAAAAGTAAACATTGTTTTGTCTATGCGCCTAACGTATACTACAATGTTTTGCAAATGAAACGAACATTAACAGAAGACGAACGTATATTGTATTTAGTCTCACTAATAGGAGTAATAGCTGAGTGCGAGAGGAAAAGAAACACTATCCGCCGAGACACAGTTTTTTAACTAGTTCGGAGGGTAGGGCGATCCAGAATCGAGTACAAGCTTACCTTAAAATTATATCTACCCTTACTGATTAGCAGTTTACGTATTAAACTCTGTTATTATCCTAAGTATCACATTAAGTAGTTAGTTGAATAGTAATACTACACCTAGTTATAGTAAGGACGTTGGTGTTATTTAAGCTAAGTTACTGTAATTACTGTAATAATAATAATAAATAATAATGTATACTAAATAAATAGTATAGTATAGGTATGTAGAAGTGACTTTTGACATGGATAAGTGTATATTTTCTGTCTGTGTATTCATTAAGTATCTTGAACTTGACCGGTAAAGAAGAAATATGATTTGATTCAACTGTCTAAGTATTTTAACCGACTTCACAAAAAAGGAGGAGGTTCTCAATTCGTCTGTATGTTTTTTTTCTTTCTTTTTTTGTGTGTGTATGTTACGCGATTACTCCGTCAATTGTGAACCGATTCGAATGGTTCTTTTTAAAATCGGTAGGGTACATTTTCGAGGTGATCCCATTGTAATTTAATCGAGACCTGATAAGTATCTCATTGAAGTCGGTTGTTTTAGTTTTTAAACTATCTTAATTATTGATTATGTAGTTTGAACTTCCAATGAGGCATTTAAGTCTCCATCTCCATAATTCTAACTAATCATCATTTTATAATATTTTTTATGATATGAGGTAATAACAGGAAAACAAAACACTCGCTTGATAGTAAACGATGCTTATAACAGAAAATATGGTATGTGAAACTGGAACGCGATTGACAGAATATTACGCATGACTGCACTGCAATTTTTGTTACCTTTATATGACCAGAAGTTGTGTCATGCCCTGTAATTTCAATAGAATATATTACGAAAATGCTTTCAAAATAATTCAAAATATGGTTTGTTATATACAACAATACAAGCAACAAGTAACAAAATTAAAATTTTGAATAAATACCCACGACAATTTCCTTTAGAAAATTAACGTCATAACATCTATCTAAGAACCACCACTGATTAATTACGAAACATTTATAGACAAAATTGAACTAGTTTTGGAAAAAAATGGCAACTTGGATTTGCACAAACAGATGTTTACTGCAGCGCCCCCTGGTGAGTTGACACCGTAACACTTATTTAAGAACATGCACCAATCAATCACGAACCCATAACTGAAAACTGCATTAAAATCGGACTAGTCGTTTTGAAGAAAAATGGCAACATCGATTTGCACCAACAAATGATTACTGCAGCGCCCCCTGGTGAGTTGTCACCGTAACACCTATCTAAAAACATGCAACAATTACACCCAAACCCATAACTGAAAACGGCATCAAAATCGAACTAGTAGTTTTGGAGAAAAATGGCAACATGGAGTTGCACACACAAACAAACATCCTCTCACCCCAAACGCATATACAGAAAAAAAAACAAACAAAAGTAATGAGCCATTCAGCTTTCATCAAAACGTCGTACGTGACACTAAAAAAATGTTTGATGCCTCCGGTTAATGTAGGGTTGCCAACCGTAGTATTACGTGCACCCCCAATGCACGTTTCAGTACTTCAGACAATTTTTATTAAAAATCCTCCGTCATTTAGCGCGAGTACTGGCCGGGCCATGGTAAAGCCATGTTAAATGTTAAAGCCCCAGAAAGTACATACACGTTTTTGAGCAATGCAATGATAAAATACATTCGTATCTCTAAGAAAACCCCATAGAAAACTTTCTTGACCGTAAATAAAACTCAAATCAAAAGTAATTTAGTTATCTTAACCGCTATTATTTTGCTTTGAAGTTCATGAAATGCACTATCATCATGAACTACCAAATTACAGCTTTCTTGTACAAACGGTCTTTTAGCAAAACCTCGGACAGACGGACAGAGAGACAGACAGACGGACATGACGAAACTATAAGGGTTCCTTGTCAGGGCTACGGAACCCTAAAAAGCATAACTTAATGTTTTGAAATAAAAAAAAAAACAAAAGTAATGAGCCATTCAGCTTTCATCCAAACGTCGAACTTCACACTTAAACAAATTGTAGTAAGACCAGTAAGACTAAATAAACTGGCCAAGTGCAAGTCGGACTCGCACTAGTAGAGTTCTGTACCACACTACAGTATTTTATAAGATCGGGCAAAAAATACCACTATCATTTTTCGCTACCAAAAAATAATAATTAATAAACATTTTATTTCTTATAACGCCATCTAACGTCTAAAAGAGGAGTTAGGGATCGACATTTCAATATAACGCCATCTATGAGACGTTTACCTAACTAAGCGTTCGTAGATGGCGTGAAATGCCGAAAAAACACGTTTCTTGTATGGGGACCCTCTATTATTTTTAACTTTATTCTGTTTTTAGTATTTGTTGTTATAGCGGCAACAGAAATACATCATCTGTGAAAATTTCAACTGTCTAACTATCACGGTTCATGAGATACAGCCGGACAGACAGACGGACAGACAGACAGACAGACAGACAGACAGACAGACAGACAGACGGACAGCGGAGTCTTAGTAATAGGGTCCGTTTTACCCTTGTACGGGTACGGAACCCTAAAAACAAGCACAGATATAAAAATGTAAGAATACATCATTGTGATTTAGGGCACAAAGGGATCGAGGCGACACCACTAGGGTACGGAAACGAAACGAACTTTTTTTCTACCAGTGAACTGTATTTTATCTTAAAAGAACTTATTGTAAATAGAACCAATGACGCAACCCAATATTTGTAAAAAATATCCCGTGATTTCGTCAACTGTTTTCCTTGATTGAAAGTACTTAGAGGCTTTCATAGTTATTAGTAAAGTCACGTTGCGATTGAGCATTGTGAATATAAACTACTCAAGAAAAAATTGTTGCAATTTGTTTACGAAACTAAATTGACGTAATCAACGTTACAAGCTGGTTGAAATGATGCATTTTGCTTTGCTGTTGGAGAGTCTGCTTTTTTTTCCCACCAATATGTATTACGGATGTAAAAGTTTGTGAGTTAGCATGTTTGTTATTTTTTCAAACTGAAACGAGATTTAGATAGGGTTTTATATACCCTCAATTACCATTGGCCACTTTTAAGGTCACGAACACACCGCGGCGTCCTGCGATCTGCGGGCGCGATCTCAGTACTTTTCAATTGTTTTCTGATCGCGTTTAGTGTGAACCAGTCGGTACAAATACTACTGCGCTATCTGATCGCCGCCGCGCCGCATAGATCGCGCACGCAGAACGCTGCGGTATGTCCGTACCTTTAACCTCAAAAATTTATGAATAACAGCGCGGGTGCGCATCTTGTATAATACGAGTATACATTGAAAATTGCGAGGAATACGGCTTAAAAAGCGGATCAAACTTACTATTTATTGAAGCATCGTAAATAGCTTGTATAAAGATGCGTTCTTTTATCCACTGTCAAATCTAAAGAAATACATAAGTCTAAAGATGCCGTGCTCTGACCTTTAATTAACAACAAACCAATGATAAGCCAGATGGCTTATCATATAACTAATAATAACTGATTTTAGCCCAGGGTCTAAAAGCAGCAAAAAGCCGTCTTCCCACGAGTCATTTTTTTACAGTTGCAAGTTTGAAATGTTTATCTCTATATCTCTTGAGATACTCATCAGATCTCGATAATTTATAAAGTGAGACCAAACAGGAAGGTGAGACGACGGAGACTCCTTTTTTTTGAAAATACTATAAAATATTGTGATAAATAGCGTGGATAATCAAAATCAGAAAATCATAGTTTTTCTGTACTAGTATATTTAATGATTTTTTTTATAGTCTTCATACATCGTTCGAGTTGCTCTCCATATCGAAATCAAGCGAGATCAAGGTGCCTTACCACCAGAGATGTGCTAGGAAAATGAACGCAGCAAGGATGTGTAGCGAGGCAGTGAACATTTGTTGGTGTTTCTAACAAAGATGTGCGAGGAAAATGAGCGTAGTGAGGATGTATCGTCATTTATAACCGTGTTTGTAAGAGTCTATTGTGTAACCCGACTTAAGAGTGTATTTGTGTGGAAAACATTGTGGGCTATAAATAAATGTTAAGTAGGTCTTTTCGTGTTCATTCAAGGCATTTTAATCCTGTTTAAGGTAAGTACTTCGCGCTTTAGAAGCCTTAGTCGCTGCTTATCGCTTTAAAAATACTTTGTTACTCGAAAGTATTAATAAAATACTATCAAGGACTAAGAGATTTGTTATTCCAATTCTTGTAGAATATACCGCTGAATCTGTCTGCTAATATTTTATTTTATTTCTTGGCTTTTACATAATTTTACCTACATCTCCACCTCTTCTATACAAATAATAAATACAAATACATATACATACAAGCACTATTATTGCCAATTACAGAAATAAATATAAATTAAATTACTTATATATTATATATCATACAAATATATTTGGCAATAGGAACAAATTAAGGTAATAATTAAATACTGTTTGTATGGATTTAACAAAATTTGGTTTTTTAATGTATTCGCGATAGTCCGGATAAGTTTATTGGGTAAAGAATATTTAAAAAAATGACCAACAATTGATTGTTCCGTAGAAAAACCAAGATATTTTTTCTATGAAATTTACTAAAATTAAGGGTCAGCTAGTTGAGGGTATATTATTTAAAAAACTGATTTGAAATGAAAAAAAAATTAAATACACAACAAAAACAGATTTTTATAAATAGTACATGTTGTAGCTAAGTAGCACACAACACACACAACTTGTAGCTAAGAAACATACCACCAAAACTATTTGCAGTCAGAATCTCTCATACAGTTTTTCTTAACATATTTATCAATCTTTTATCATCCCGTAACTGAAATATTACGTTTCTTTAAGTTTTATCTACATATAAAATAATGAAGATAGTTTAAAAACTAAAACAACCGACTTCAATGCCCCGCGAGTCAATTTCAGTAGCAAGTTTGAGATGTTTATCGTCATATCTCTAGGGATACCTATCAGATCTTGATGAAAATAATTACAATGGGACCACCTACACAATCATTCGAATCAGTTCACAATTGATGGAGTAATCGCGTAACATACACACAAAAAAAAAAGAAAAAAAAACATAGACGAATTGACCTCTTTCTTTTTGGAAGTCGGTTGAAAAATGCATAATTGGTTGAAACGCTATCCAGAAGTTTCGTCGCTTCCGTGAGAGTCGTCCATAGCTAAATTGGTTACAGTACTTGGGTGTGTTGCCCAAGAAGCGCAGGTTCAAGTCCTGCTGAACGCCGAAGTTTTGACTATTGACGAGTAAATTAAATATTTTAAATTATTGTGATAACAACTGAATGTTGCGCTTAATAGGTAAACATAAGGTTAATCGCTTCAAACATTGCGTGGCTAACGGCTATTAATAAGAACAATACACGACCAAACCAGTACATTACTAATAATTTGTAATATTTATCTATGTGGAAATCGGAGTAGGCATAATTCATTTGATGTCGATATTATTTATCATAACGCCCATATCCATGTTGTTGTTATGAGTAACTAATTAAGTATCCTTTTTTAAAAAATATGGTAGAATATAGTTCGGTTTCCCAATAATCTCCGACTCCTGAAGCAACAATTACATTATAATCATAAATCTTCATTCATAAATCATAAATCTTTGAGTGTATAATATATATATGGAATTAATAAATGAATCTTAATCAACAATTTTACTAGTTTCGAACTCGGTAATAATAATTTGAGATCGTTTAAAAAACTGAAAGAACCTACTTCAAATGCCGCGCTGATGTATTGATCGAGATTTTGACAACATTTATATGGGATCAACCTTGCAGCTATTACAAAAAAATTAGAAACAAAAAACAACGGGTTGCACTCCGGGAGTGCCGGCAGAAGTGAAAACTTGAACATTAACGTTGTGCATTTGGTCTACTCTCTCTCCGTCTTCTGAAATTTCGATCAGGTTACGTGTCCTGACGCGAGTTTAACATTTTTTTACCTTACCAAAAAAAGTTTCTATTCTCCCTCCGTCTTACGAATTTTCGATCACGTCACGTGTCCTGACGCGAGGTCCTGACGCGAGTTTACCATTTTTTACCCATCCCAAAAAGTTCACAACGCCGCTAAAGAAGTTTTCACTTAAAAAATATCATCAAATTCAAAATAAAAATAAAGTCAATCCACAAGATCAGCCTTCGATAGTAAATATCACAGGATTTAACGTATAAATATTCTGTAAATTGGATAACAATAAATCAATGTAAAAGGTATAATATACCATAAGTGCAGTTTTCTATTTTATATGTATTCGTATTGTTATACTCGTACTCCTTTTACATGACTATAAAAACATTTGAAATGGCACTGTTTTCATTCCATTTAATTCAAATTCAAGTTATTACAACGTAAAAATTTATTTATATTCAAGTGTATTCTAAACATAATGATCTACGTTTTCCTCGAAGCGCTAAGCATCCATTTGACTTGGAAATGTCCTTATTAAGCGCTTATAACCAGCATTTGTAAGTACTAGTCGATAAATATGTTAACAGCTTCTAAAGAAGCGTGGAATTTAATATTAAGTAGATTGGAAGTGAAAGAGAATTAAGTTTGCTATGGTGTAAACTGAATTCAACTTGTACATGAGAAAACATTTTTCATCATTTAGATGTAACATTTAATGAAGGTTCCGTCGTTTAATGTTCACGTGTCTTTGAATCGACTTCCGATACAACAAATTAACATGTGTGAAAAATCACATGATTATGTATTAAATCAGCAGAGACTATCCACACTATAGTATTCAGTAATCATGATTAATCCCATCAGATTGAAATATTTTTCTGGACGTGGAATTGGAAATAATTTCTAAACATAATGCTCTATAACCAATCATGATAATATAATAAGGATAAATATGTGCTTGGCTGAATCCATGCGTAATCCTCGGTTTTTTTAAATATCTTAAAGGCTAGCGTTTGAACACTATCTCACCTGTTGGTAAGTGATGCTGCGTGATTGGCTACTCTAATCCAACTCTACACAGCTTGCCTTTCTGTACAAATATCATTACTCCACCATGTTCTGACATGCGTCTCGCCACGCTGGGCTTGCCGATCCTAGGTCTCCACCCGAGAACAGGTTTACCTCAACGGTTTTTGGTTCTTGCATATAGCGTTATATAACTAACCGTTTAGGTGAAGGCAATATCCATTCCGAAGTTAGAGACAATAATAGTCAGACTATTAGAATGTCATCCGTATCCTTTTTAGTCACAAAACTGTCTTCACTGATGGTAAGCCTCGGCTGTAGCTTTTACCATCGAAGAAAGAGAAATTTGCTTATATGCTGTACTGTCAGTTTGAACACATGAGTAAAGAAACGGATTCTGTAGCTTGCCGCAAATCAAGCGTGTAATTAAAAAAAATATTATATTAAACATTTAGAAAATAAAATAGGTTTCGTTTTCCTTAACTCGGATGATTCCTTTTATTGCAAGATAAACCTCCAGGCAGCTAGAGGCCATTATAGTACAGGAGCTTATTCAAATTCGTGGCAACAGTTGCTTTTTGCCGGCGATTCTGTTTCGCCCGTTACTTTATCCGGATTCTCGAACATAATAGGCAGGGAGATAGTGGTGGCTTTAATGACTAAAGCAAGTTTGATTACAATTAGAATTATAATAGTAAATACCTCGGAATACGTTGAATTACCAATAACTCTGTATATTTACCTTTATGTTACCTTTAGAGCGTTCCTGTATTTCATAATATAATGGTAATTCCCGAATAACACGTCCAGGTGATCTGCCAATTATGCCACTAATTTCGTCGTATCCGTATCGATGGATTGAACCGTGGCTTAATTGGCAGAGTGCGGGTGCGGGTTCGAGTCCCGTCGGTACGATGAATATTTGGATTGTGTTTAACAATTTATAATAGTAATTATGGTAATTAGGGCGGTAAAGAGATATTTACCAAACACTTGTTGTAATAGACGATTATCACAAAATACAGGAACACTCTAAAGGTTTACTATTAAATGTTTACTAGAATTTAATAAAAAAATTGTCATGTTTATTGGTCTTGAAGTGAAGACCGCAAATCAGCAAATGTAGTATAAATCGACAAACACAGATTGGTGGACAGTTACTAGAAGATCGAGATCAGTGGCGTCTGGCGTGCTTTTCCCCGTATACAAAATTAACACTATGAGATCTCATAGTTCTCGCGAACGCATAGGGCCATTCAAACCAAAACATTATTGTCATTATTTATGTCAAATCCACCGCTATGCGTTTGTCACAATATTTATGAATACGACAGTTAAATGCTCTGCGGTGAACAAATGCAGGCTGATTATGATGACGATGAATCATAAAAGCAATTTCGCTAGCTAATAGCATAGTTAATAGCAATGATTTTAGTGTAGTTCTCTAAAATTGAGATCGCTATTAATATGATTATGAAGATCTTTTAAACAACTAAAAAACCGAATTCACATTTCACGCTTGTAATTTGCAGTAGCAAGTTTGAGGTATATATCTCTATATCTCAGGAGGTACTAGTTTTTATAAATTGTCCAGTGGAATTAAACGCAAGTATATCCCCACAAACATTTAATCAATGTTCCATATCGTTTAATAAATTACTGAGTTATGAGGATATACAAGACATAAAAAGAAATCGGTTTAAAAATTAGGTTTTGCGTTAAAAACAAGCTCAATTTTATTTCCTCTAAAGAATGAAATCGCAAACGACTGTACTTTTTCAATGTACCAGCAAAAACTTTAGCGCCAATCAGTTGCACCTGCAGCAAAGTGCAACCAAGAGTAATTAAGATGTTCTCGTAATTGCGCTCTCCAGTAGATCTTAATCTATTCTGGATTCTCGAGTGTTTCTTGCCTCCACTTTTGGTTAATAAACTCTGGGCGGAGTTTAATGACGTAACTAATTGTTCCGCGTTTGGGTTTTAATGTCTTCCTAATTTGTTGTTTAAATAAGATAGAATAATGGAATTTAATTAATTATTTCCTCCTGCCTCTAAAATTTTAACAACTACAAAATAATTTATTAACTCTGTAAACATGTTTGCGATTATCCACTCTAAATTACATCTCTGCCTATTAACTAGTGGAAAATGTTAGTACTTTACCTGAATGTAACAATGACTACTAGTATGGAATTTTTTAACAACGTAGGTAATAATTTCGAATAGGTATATTTGGATTTTTAAAAGATATATTGTATTGGTAACATATTATAATTAATTATGAAATTGTACGTTGAGGTACTTAACAACTGCCAAATTATTAAAAGCGCACCATTATTACCATACGCAAAGCCTGCGTTTATCTCTGATCTCTTTCTGAGAGCCGAGTTAGCGTAAAGATTAGATGAATTGACTTCTAAGCGTGAGGTCACTAGTTCAATTCCTAGCATGGGTGTTCCTCCTCAGGTGGTAGGAGTACATCATATCAAGGTTCCACCTGACTTGCTATCAAAAGGAAGCTTGCTACCATCAAGGATAAAATCTGCCACCATAACCTTACTGTGACCCGGCAGCATACAGACCTTCAGAGTAAGATCTATAGTAATAATCGCACATTTCGCGATATTTTTTTTTAAACTACGGCAATCTTTACAATGACATATAGGCTGTCTAAGTAACTAAGAAATACATTCATTAATGACGTCTAGTCTACAAATTACAGAAAATACTATCAAAAAAGATCAATAAGATAAATAAGATAAATAAATATCAGAAGAATAATATAAATTGGCATTGATTAATCTTAAACACAGATTCGCAGAAGCAGATATTAAAACACGCAGAAGGTCGAGCATTAACAATTTTATTTTAACGATGTCCCTAACAACGTTGGCAGGAGAAATATTTGACATTCCTCTTTATATTCAAACTTCAGTGGAACAAATTTACATACCTTACACTCTGCTCGGTGCTCTGCCTTTGTGACCGTTGCGGTAATTTTTATTTAGAAACATGCGACGGAAAATTCCGAAATGTTTTGAGCGTTATTTTTAGGATGTTTCATGTTGCTTGATGTTTCAATATTAGTAACGTTTAAACTTTTTCTGGGTTCCGTTCCCAAAGTGTACCAATGGGGCCCTATTAATTTAGCATCCTATGGTACTTTAACTCACTTCTAGTGAGACATTGTAGTGACTGAGCATTATTATTTTGTACAGGTTTGTCTGTCACAGACACAAGCTTGCTTAAGTTAGCGTAAACTACTGGAAAAACATACAGGAGGCAAGTTTTGGACATATGTTTCACATAGGATACATGCATATGACATACTTGTACAAGTTTGCAATTTTTGTTATCTATCCAAATGCTTACATAAAAATCATTAGATCGTCAAGAGGAATATTATTGTAACTTTCATAGTTTTCTCTTTAGTAAATGCTATAATAATAAATTTCATCATTGCTAGTCAATTTAATATAAAAATGTAATGAAAATGCATAGAAATAGTAAGTAACATAATCCATGTCTATTACATAAATTCGTAAAATCAATCACAGTATAGGTTAAAATAAAATATTTTTTTTCGTCGTGGCTTGATTGGCAGAGCACCTGGACATGTTATCCAGGGGGTTGCGGGTTCAAGTCCCGTCGGTACGATGAAATTTTGGATTATGTTTAACAATTTACAAATATATTTTTATTATAAAACGATCTAAGTGTAATGTGTCTTATGGTGGTCTTATGTTACAAGCTTTTATTTAACTTGCAATGTATGTATGTATGTATGTTCGGGTGGAATCTTGCAAGCTAAATTTGGGGCTTCCCGATCTCCGATTGGACTCAAAATTGGTATACTTATGTGTATTCGGTGAAGGTCTTGAGGAACAGAAGTATAATAGTACCTAATCCGTAAAACGGGCAGTGCCTCAAGATTTTAAGAATGTAGGTAAAAGTATCTACACGCCAAATACTTCATCATCATTATCAGCCTGTATTAGTCCACTGCTGGACATAGGCTTCTCCTATGGCACGCCGAATACTTACTAACATTTATTTTTAACCGACTTCAAAAAAAGGAGGAGGTTTCTCAATTCGACCGTATATATATATATATATATATATATATATATATATATATATATATATATATATAATGTTTGTTCGGGGATAACTTCGTCATTTATGCACCGATTTTGATTATTATTTTTTTGTTCGAAAGGAGATATCCCAAGTGTGGTACCATGGTAATTTTATCGAGGTCTAATAAGTATCTCCAGAGATATTGAGATAAACATCTCAAAATTGGTACTGAAAATGAACATTGAAGTCGGTTCTTTTTTAGTTTTTAAACGATATTATTATTTTTTTTGTTCATTTTCCCACACAAAAAATTGTTAAAAAAAATATTTTTTACTCTGAATTTATTTTAAAACTAGGAAACAACAGTTTTTCCATTTGGGGCGTCCAATATATTGCAGTTTATGTAGGTTTCCAAACAATAACGATATAGTAGAGTAGGCCCAAACTAAGCTAGGTCTTTCCGATTCAGCATCTCTGTTATGCTAAAGTTTTTACTATCGTCGGCGGGGGCCGTTTTCAATGAGCTAACTTCCAAACGGGAGATAAGGTTGGGTGCTGGGTGCCCCTTGATAAATTGATACTGATTGCGGGGTTAAAGTTTTTACATTATAGAACCGTCCCGCTGAGATTAGCTGTTTCTATTTTGACGGGTTAAATAATGATACTGCGTAGCTGAATTAGTTAATGTTTTCCTTATTTTAAGGAAAAGTCCAATCGTACTTAATTGATTTTGAAAAGGAGAATTATTCCTTACAGACAGACGATATAGTAATTCACCGGTTCCCCGTACAAAAATGACGAACAGCCGTTGCAGACTACGCAAGAAACTTACGGATCAAACAATCTCTTTGAGTTTACCACCTAGTTTTACAGGTTCTACATAATTAATTATTAGTTGTCTTTTCATCCGTCAAAACTAAAGAATACACTTTTTGATTCTAAATTACATAGTAATAAATATAATAAGTACTGTATGCTTATTTTTTTCAAATGTACAAGATTTCTTAATTACACATTTCATATTAATTAACAATAAAGTATTAAGGCAACTTTTTGGTCCCGACACTATGTATACAGGGTGTGGCGTAAACAGTAGTCAAGACTGATCAGAAAATCAAAATTTGTGTTCAGTAAAAGTATCATGGTTTTGGAGTAATTAACCATTTCAAAATATTTTAATTTGTGGTCATGCCATTGAAAAGAGTCACCATAAGGGAGTAATTATTATGAAATTTTGAAAATGGTCAATAACTCCAAAACCATGATACTTCTACTGAACACAAATTTTGATTTTCTGATCAGTCATGAAGCCCTCCACCCACAGGTGACGGCTTGGGTACTTTTTACGCCACAACCTATATATTACGCTCTATATCTCATCTCATATACGCTCTTTGCGCCTGATATCACGGAACGTTAAATTTAAAATCTGCTCCATAACGACCGCAAATCATTTTGTAGACTGTTTTTAGTAATAGGTGAAGTGCCCATATCGATTATGCTACTATTTTCGTACTTGTCGTGTCGCACGCAAACAGTGCTATGATGTATGAATGTGGAAAAAGCATTTTTTGCCCACTTTAAGGCTATGAAGCGTAAATAATTTTCAGTCGTTAAAAAGCTGTTGGTCGTATGTTTTATACCTGATTCGATTTGAGGCATTTGAATATGCATGTTATTATTTTATTTCTACAAAGGTGTTATTGAATCTTAGTTTTAAAGTTTAAAACGCCTGATTTTAAAAAAAAAAAATTATTTTAACAATTTACTATTTCAACATTATTACTTTTATAACGGGAAACTTGCGCCAAGTACTAACTATTGTGTTTTCTTTATTACAGTAAAAAAGGCGCGCTATGTTGGTATCCAAGGTAAGTTACCATTTTATACACACATCCCACAAATAATAGTATATTACGATACGTGTGACTTAAGTAGTCAATTGCAATAATAGACTACTTAAGTCACGGGTATCGTATATTATGTTATAGCTGTCAGTGTGACATAAACCCGCACTTTACGCTTGCTACGCTTTTCCGTTAAATAGAAGATATATTACACGGCGTGAAGTTGGCACCCGAGCGCAGCGAGGGTGCTAAACGTCGTGCAATAATCGACTAATTAAGTCACGGAAAAGCGGGCGTAAAGTGCGGGTTTAGGTCACACTGTGCTATTAAACAAATTTATCTACAGTTGCAGAATAGATCTTTTCATGTTTGATTCCCATTTATTTCAAAAAAATTGACAATCAAATTCAAAACAAATAAAGAAACTCAAACACCAACCAACTTACCTTAGACAAACAATACTTTCTGTCCACACAATACAAAACTGAAACCTGACTCGTGTTCTGAGCTCTTTCTTTCATTGTCACTCATTTACACTTCCCGCGTCTGAATGTAAATTAGGTCTTACTTTATGCTAATAAGTTTTATTTTCCTTCGCAGGAACACAATTTAACACGTATGTGACACTCAAGCTGCAGAATGTCAAGTCGACGACGGTGACAGTGAAGGGTCCCACCCCATGTTGGGAGCAAGATTTTCTCTTGTGAGTATTTTTATTCTGCTCTTATACTCGTATCTTCAAGGTGAGGTAGCCCCTAAATAGACTTTGGTGGAAACGCTTTGTGTGACGTGTCCGTTAAATACGGAGCGATATCATGATATTGAAGATAACTGACACCTTGGTGATATTGAACGGAATAATATCTCTGTTACTTTTTCGTGGTAAATATTTGATAGAGAATATTGTAACAATATCTCATGGGTCAATAACATTCTGTTTTTTTTTATAGGCGTTGATGGATTAAACTCGAGGCATTTTTAATAAAAAAGTAAACTGTAGACTGGATAGTGGCAGATATGATCAATTATAAAAGCAGATAGTACTAGTGGTAACTAAAATACTAGAAGTAGGAGTAATAGTACTAGTCAGGCTTATTTTATAATATTTAGATTAAATTATATTTTATGATTGGCTGCTATCTTGTCTATGGAATGGAATACGCCAGTCACCAATTATGCTCTATTTCATATTTTTAGGTGGGCGGGCTGCTTTGTAACTATTATGAGCGTATTACTTAGCAAAATGATATATAATCATAATCATAATCATAATCATTTATTCATATAACAAAATACACGTCAGTTGCAAAAATAATTAAAAAATCAGAAATAAAATTATAATATTAATAAATTGAATAAAAATTCATAGAAAATAAAAAAATACAAAATATAATTTAATTCTTATTAGAATTTATAAAATCGTTGTACGAATAAAAGGCCTGGGCGATAAGCCAGTTCTTCAACCTGACTTTAAATGAAGAAAGGCTCGGTGCTTCCGTCACATTGTCAGGTAGTCGGTTGTATATTTATATACTTTATACTATTACTATATACTATTGTTATGTAATTACTCTGTTTAAGTACTCTTCTGTATATAAACGGCAAACGTTATTGACTGACTGATCTATCATCACACAGCTCAACCACTAAACGGATTGCGCTGAAATATGGCATGCAGATAGTTATTATAACGTTGGTATCTGCTAAGAAAGGATCTTCCAAAATTTACCCCTTAAGGGGATGAAACGGGGGTTCTAAGTTTGTATGGAAAAACAAGGTAAGATAGTCCTTTTTATTAGAAACTTCACACAAGTACTTCTGTAAACAAGTAAGTAAATAGGTGTTTCAGACTTTTTTGAAATTTTAATTTTTACCCCTAAGAGGGTGAAATGGGGTAACAAAATCTGAAAATGAATATGGTTTTTAGGTTTTATAAAAATGAATCCCTATTTCCCTTGATCATGCCATAACTTGAAAACGGGTAGACTGATTTGGATAATTACTTTTTTGGTGTGTTTTTAAGAAAGAAAAGTTTTTAGAAGTAGAAAGAAATGAAAGAAATTTTTAACGCGTGCTAAGCCGCGGGGCACTTCTAGTTTGATAATAAAGTTGGTCGTAAGGTTGTGATATCTTTGATGAAAGCTAATTGCTACTTTTACTTTAAATTTTTTTTCTAGTTTTTAACGATTGTAAAATATGTATTGGGAATATAAAATTTATCTAACGAAAAGTCACGTAATTTCTACACAGTACAAAAAGATTTATTAGTATGTATCGAGGAGAAAATATAAAAGTTTATCATATTCTATTGCTATGCGTTCAGCGTTGCATTCGTGATTTCGCTCAACGAATGAAGTGTGAAATAGACTTCCACCGGAAGCAGGTATATCTAAGCATAGATGATGACGCAAGTACTACGTAGATTTGACGAACGAAACATCGATAGCTACGATAAGACTATACAAATGCTGAATTGGCTATAATATGTTTGCAATGATTACGATGTTAAAATTATTTATTTTAAAATGGATATGTTTTTTTTAAATACACTAACTGCACCCCACGGCTTTGCCTGCGTTAAATCCTAGTTATAAAGATTCCTCTTGAATTGCTCTATCTATCCGTTGCGTAGTTTTAAGATCTAAGCGTACAGACAGCACAGAGTAGCAGACACAGAGTGACTTTGTTTTATACTATGTTAAGATAAAACTTATAATATTAGATTACCAGGATAAAGAAAACTCTCACTTAAAAATACTATTAAACTATAGTAATACGTGAGAAGTTATTGGCTCCTGAGATACAACTACGCTAATTCGAGAGCCTAGGAATTTATATAGTAGTACAATGTCATTATGTCCATAAAGTAATTTTATATCTTTACCCACGACGGAACGGAGACTGTGACTGTGTGACTGGAAACTGACGCTGCAGTAATCATTTGGTGCAAATCGTTGTTGCCATTTCCGACAAAAGACTAGTCCGATTTTAATGCAGTTTTCAGTTATGAGTTCGTGTTTGATTGGTTCTTAAATAGGTGTTATGGTGTCAACTCACCAGGGGGCGCTGCAGTAAACATTTGTTTGTGCAAATCCATGTTGCCATTTTTCTCCAAAACTAGTTCGATTTTGTCTCTAAACGGTTCGTAATTAATCAGTGGTGGTTCTTAGATAGATGTTGTGACGTTAATTTTCTAAAGGACATTGTCGTGGGTGTTTATTCAAAATTTTAATTTTGTTGCTTGTGTATTTATATGTGTCTGATCTGATTATAACGGGTACAGTGTCACGGAAAACTTTGTATAGCCTTTTGTAAGCATTATAAGTGCGTAGCCCTAGTGAATCTGAGTACCAATACAAAGCTATTTGGTTTAATGGTAGAATATGAATGTATAAGATGTAAAACTTTTTATTATAAATAAATAAAAAAAAAAAAAAAAAAAAAAAGTGCCATCTATAGTAGTAGGTGTAACGAAACGGAGCGCTTAGCTACATGTATAGAGGAAGTGGAACCTAGATGATAAAAACACAATAAACTTTAACATACTTGTATTGGGTTCAAAACACTTCCACAGAATACTTAATTTAAACTCTATACTGAACGTTCTTAAATCTTCAGGCCCATACTTCTTTGTGAAGAGTTCTTCTCTCTGGTGAGAGTCCCCGTCGTTTACAATCATTCCAGTAGTATTACAGTGAATACTGCAACAGTTTGCTGGAACATTATCGATTATAGCGGCTATTGGCAAGCAGTTATAGCACAGCCCTCCATAGTTTTGTTGTTCCGTCGTTTACAATCATCGTGCCTTGTATATTCACCACAAATCATACGTGTCGCCTCTAATTCCAGCAAATACCTAACTCATAAATTAGTGAAAACTTCCCCGGACTTGGTGCAGAGTCCTGAACCGGCTTCGTATTTTCGGGTCGGCATCCTTTTATTTTTTTATTTTTTCAGTATAATTTCGTACGTTTGCTTGTAGCCCAACATATTCATGCTTGTTGACTGTCTGATTTTTCCCCGTCATTTCCTAAATTCAATATTTAAAAGTTGTAACGTAACGGAATGTCACGTAACGGAGCGCCTGGAGGAGGCCTACCTCTCATTACGTGGATCAAGGGAACCTAGACAAGCGAAACTACAAAAGACGGGTTATAACAGTTATATTCCTATAGATTCTACCATACTCTACGATACTTATCTTAAATAAAACTTAGAGTTTATCACTGCTCTTCTACAAAAATCCTCTGTATAGACCTTGTGACGTATATCAATTCATTAGCCAAAGTCTGCATCTTAGCTTGTCGCAGCTCCTCCCGTATGAACATCATTTCTGGACGTAGCTGTTGTTGAGCCTTCGGACCTATGCCGATGGTCAGTTGAGGGTCTATACCCGCTAGCTGCTGGTCGAATCTGGCTCCCACATCGGCTGCCAGGACGCCAGCATCTATAATCATTATATCGTATTCTTTGTTCACGTTGAATTATTTTTCTCCTTTTTGGATCATTTTCATTACATTTCTTTGTTCAGACTGACTTCTCCATGTAATCCGTCATAGTTTTTCGTTTTTCAATTTTTAAAACGATCCGTCATAAGAAACATAAATTCTTTTAATACAAAAGAGTATGATATATGAAAAATGTATGAGGTGATTTTAGATATAATGCCACAAAGTATTCTAAATATAAAAGAAACATTTATCAAAAACATTTAGATATCGAATATGAATGGAGGTAATTCAAGAAAGATACACTACATAGGTTACACGCATCATTCCTCACTGCCACGCAAATCTTGGTAGCGGTTTTCATACAGCAGTGGACGGACACCGGCTGACTAAGATGACACGCATCATAGTGCATGTCACTACGCTACGCAAATTACCCTGAAACCCAAGTCTTACATGCAACAATTCTGCACAGCGATTGCCACACGATTAGGACACAGGATACTTTTCATTGTGGGTGAAGCCGCGGACGCAGCTAATGATTAAATTACTGACGGAGCAGTGGCAACATCGCAGGCGGTCTTGTGTAGACGTAGGCTACCTATATGAAAGTGAATAAAAGTTTTAAGACAGATTGGATTTTTTTAATCGCACCTGGAGGGAAAGTACTCTTAATACTGGAGAAAGCAAATATTACTGAAAACAAACATTATTTTATTTATAAAAATTAACAAATCTGTATTCAAAGCACGAAATGCTACGGAATGCTACGGAATGCTGCAATCTCTACGAGTGCTACTTGTAGGGGCTCTATATGTTCTCATTATTTTCACTGTAAAATAAAGGTCTTGTAGAAAGAGAGTTCAAACCTAAGTATTATATCTTTTCCCAGTCCAAACTCCACAAAAGTCCTAAGATTTTTCTTTAGAAATCATGGAAGGAGGCGGTACATACGTCGCGGCGCGATTAGGAAGATAAATGAAGAGGCGATGTTCTATAAAAAAGATGACACGCGTCAAAGACATACCTCAAGCACGTACTTTACTTGCCAGGGTCATGCGAAAATATATGGCAGTCTTTTGTTTAGGCTGTCATAAATGAAAACATATTTTTTGCATTTTATACTGACTGCTATGTAGTTTAGAGTAATCTCTGTATAAACGTTTAGTATTCATAGTTTATTTCGCATTTTGCGGCAAGTTATTGGTTACACTTTTAGTTAAGTTAGTTTAGTTAAGTAAACATTTCCTTAAGTAAATTAGGTACACACAATACTGTTAGGTATTACAGCACGAAATGTGAAATTTATTCATCTTTCAACGATCTTCTAACAAAGCCTGTCAAGATTGTTTACATTGACTGACAAAAACATCCAAATCAGATACAGTTTCCATATCCTGCCGTCAAACAAAATCTGATTGAAAAACAAACAAACCATTTAACTTATGCCTCCCCCTTATTCAGCTGTCGAATGAAATTCATTCTCGCCGTCTAGCGATATTAATTATATTGCTTTTACACGCCAGATAAAAAGTGTGTACAAAAAGTCTATTTTATTGGTAAAAATGGTAAATTTGGACAGATAACTTTAGGTGGTAGTAATTTGTACTTGTCTGTGCTATAAAATTAAAATCGCTGGAACTCGAATTCTTTTATAATGTAACTCGTGTACTCGTGTACCATTTATTTAAAATACTATACGACATTATTAGTTGTAATGTAATGTAGTTGTAATTTATAATGCGTGATTAAAACATTTAAATATCAATTATCTTAAAGTTCTAGGCTCCTGGCACAGTGAGACATTGTCGACTTTGACACCAAAGGTAGTGGGTTTAAATCCCCGCCATGCAATAATGGTTTTATCGAAAAATGTATGTCCGCATTTTACAGTCCCATTGGTGAAGGAAAAACATTATTGAGAAACCCCCGGCGTGATGGTAGGACACTGTCTAGTGTCCGCCTGGCCAGCTACTTACTACCTTCAAGTTAAAAAATGTGATGCCAAACATCTAATGTGTTCCGGCAGCTGTCCTTGAGAGCCAGTTCACAGTCTAGGCCTATTGTTCTACGATCCTTGATCACATCACTTACCAACAGATGAGATAGTGGTCAAACGCTTGCCTATACAACATAAAAAAGCGGCATACATAAAACTATTGCCAGCTTCCACTATACACATTAACATTATCCACAGCTGAGCGAATATTTTAATGTAAATAAAATTATAGCAGTGAAAAATTGAGGTATCTAACCTCAATGCAGTAACTAAAAAACATGTAGCTACTTTTACAACCGCGACTAATCGAAAACTTGTGAAGATATAAAAAGATAGTTCAAATGATATCAGTCGCAATTCACAATCGATTGGATTCAACAACAGAGAGTCAGTGCACAGAGCATATTCTAATAAGGAAATACTTCTTTATTTTTAAAGCAATGGAAAGCAGTAGGTTGCCATAGAAACATTTCATAGAACTAGGTATTTCCACCAGACCCTGATCATAAAACATGATCTTTACAGTCCCACCATCGATCGGCTGTGTCATAGATTGTTATCAACGTGCAAGTTATTATGAATTCGCGATAGTGCAACACGATTTCAATTTAGCAAATGAGCCTTTGCTTGGCACAAGCATATTGAATATTGATTTTTGAGGTAAACTTGACATTTATGGCATGTGAATCCGAGGTAATGAGCACATAGTGTTGTTATGGTAGTTGCTGAATCTATTGTGTGTTTGTCTATTATTTTACGCTTTCCATAATAGACCAAGCGATGCGAAGGTCTCCGTTTCAGCTAAGATCAAAATGTTTCCATATGCCTGGATGTCTGTTCACCTCTAAAGGTCGCATTTCTCAACCGATTCTCGTGAAATTTTGTAAGCAGGTTCGATAATTATATGGATATTTTTGTCAATACAGGGTTTGAACATTTTCAGTTGAAAATATCACAAAACATCATAAATCGCAATTTTGAAAAATGTTCGTAAATGTCACAAAACTCTTTTGTTACCTTACTTTTTTTGTTTGAACAACTTTTGCATCCGATAAACTTCAAGGGGTTGGGGATGTAGTCATTCGGTTTTTAACTACGCAAAGACAGACTCGCGAGGTCTACAGTTCAGTTCTAGACTCAGCTAGCCTGAACAATATCATTAAGGTTGGATATCCCTCGGAAATGACCTAGGCCCGTTAGTGCAAAAAGCTAGTGAGAACTACAGAACATATTCACGCCTCTACGTTAGCGTCAAAGTGTGTGAAGAATGTTTATTCGTACAAGCGATCACCGCCGCGCTATCAGAGCAACCGATGTCAGCCTTTAAGGAAATATAACTCAAAAGTGCAAAATAAGTCAAAGCTTTAGAAGATCATATAATGTAGATCGGCACTGGAAGCAAAGTTGATAAATTATTATACCAATTACGTTTTCTTATACATCCACATTATTACACATACATCCACATACATTATAGAGGGCCCGGTGGCGTAAGAACGGTCGGTTTTGATGCTAGACGTAACGAGTTCAATCCCCGTCCTACACCAATGGATTTTTCTATCGAAAAATGTATGTGTGCAGTGGCCCTCAGGTGAAGGAAAAAAATCGTTAAGAAACCAACAACCCGCCGCATGGTGGTAGAACACTATTTAGTGTCCGCCTGTCCGGCTACCACCCTCAAAACCTCACCCGGCCAAAACATCTAATGTGTTCCGGCAGCTGTTCTTGAGAGCCAGTTCCCATTCTAGGCCTAGCGTGGCTATTATCGTCGATAGCATCATCACTTACCTACAGGTGAGATAGTGGCCAAATGCTAGCTTATAAGATATACAAAAAATAATAATCCAAAAGCTCTCTTTCTGCATGTACGGAAAATGGTTTCAAATTGCAAGTCACTTTTAATCTGATATAGGTAAGTCAAACTTGGGGGATTTTTTAAATAATCTGTTAGGCTAGCGATTGACCACTATTGCTGCCGCCTGGTGGTAAACGATGATGTGGTCGAGTATGGTGAACACACTAGGCCTAGAAAGGTCTGACTCTCAAGGGTTGTGCTGCCGGAGCACCGAAAGGTTTTGGATGCTTATTTTCTCCTTGGTGGTGGTAGCTACTTTTTGGTAGTAAGTCAAGCGGCATACAGATAAACAGTCACAGATAAGTAGATATACAGACACAGATGGTGTAGTTTTAATAAGACTAAGTCCACCTAAGCCACCTAAGCAAAACAGTTAATTAAGGCAATAAGCTAAATAGAAAGTTCTTTATTCAGAATAGCTGATGTGATGGTACGAGTACATAGTTTAAAATATGCAACTTAATTATAAAAAGACAATGGTTGTACCTTTGGTGACCGCTATATCCTGCACTAGGTCTAATAAGCCTGTATTGCAGGTTACAGTGTCTCTCCTGTGGTCAGTGCCATTCATCACTACCATTATTTTCGATAAGTAGTATTTTCTTAATTTAAATAAACTACTTAGTCCTATAAACATAAGTCGACAGTATAATTTGTGTCTACCATTAACAACACGAGAGAAATAGTGGCTCCTAAGGAACAGAAACTTGTTTATCTTGCTTTAAAATCTGTTCTCCATGGCTTCTCTAATAGCAGTTTCTGTGTAAAATTTATGTTATGAAATAATTTCCATTTCTAAACCAAGGCCGGAATGTACACTCAATTAAAATGTCTAAGAAGCATTTTTCATCCGCCAGCTCTAATTAAATTTAAGTAGAAAATTAGGATGAAAAATTACGACCACAAGGGTTTCAATTTGGGAAAGCGTCTCAACGCGTTGCCAAGTGGGAATTCGGCTTTTTTGTTATAAACTCAGCCTTTGTGCAGTTTAGGAACTTGTACAGTCCTTGTTGTTCTACACTAGTAGTGTGTGTGTTAAGTTTTGGGCATTACTTTGATTGGCATTGTGTGTTTGCTATTTTTATAAAGGCCCATTAGAAATCTTAGAGAGAGGGACGGACTGCGGCGTCTCAGTAATAGGGTCCCGTTGGCACCCTTTGGGCAAAGATATCTAAAAAGCAATACGATACAAATACAAAATTTATTTTTTGACATATTGACATTACACAATGTGATATGAATCCATAGGCTTCCGAACATATTTGTGTTCACGTCTAATTTATTTATTGCTAACTATGTAACCAATAATTTTAATTTTTAGTATTAAATGAATAACATATTTAAATATAATTTGATATTTGATTTAATCTGCCTTTTGAGGTTTATACTCTAGGGCCGTGGGGACCAGGTGCACACGGCATTTTAAAAGTCTCTCCGCACGTCTGGTTGAAACGACACGGGACCAAAATGCTGGCATGTATTTAGCTCAGAGACTAAGCATCGACATTCATCGGGGGAATACAGCCAGCATTTTGGGAACTTTACCTACTGGTAGTGGTGTGGTAGACAAAATTTTAGTTTTTATTGATTTTGATTGGGTTTATTTGTTTGTTTATAGTAAGGGGGTTTTAAAAATATTTTAATGTATAACTATTATGTAAATAACTTCTGTAAATATATTTTAAATATAATATGTACATAATAAGGAATACAATATAATACACAAATTGAGTACCACTTCTTTGTATGAAGTCGGTTTAAAAAGTCTTTTATCACTTCAAAATAAAGTGATGCCTTTCTAAAATTAGCTCCAGCAATAGGCAGTTAATGTCATAATGGCCCATGAGCCCGTTGTTTGAGTATGAATGCTGCAATTAGTACCAAAGGAGGCTCGGTTCTCGAGCCAAATCGTCGCACGGTCTTTGCTCGGATTCGCTGTGATTCTATTTAAATGTTCTTACTTTATTGCCCGTATAAGGTATTTTTATGTTAGTGATCTGTTTTCGAACTCAGTGACTTTTATTGTAGTTAGTAATTTTATTCAAGGATGAAAGTTTCGCGACCATGTGTAAAATCAAATTAAACCATACCAATATAATAAATGCGAATATATAGTTAATGCGAAAGTCAGTTTGTTAGAACGGAAAAATACCTGTATAGATTCGGCAAAAATGTTGCACAAAGTAACACGTAGTGGATTGATACATGAAGGAAGAGTGAATCTCACAACACAGGGCTTCCTAGTGTGAGATTCAAAGCGCATAAGCTTTGTTTTAGTATATAAGCAATTACGAAACTCTGTTTTAATGTGCTAAAGTGCAAATAAAAAATATAAAATATAATACATCATAGAGCACCTGGACATGTTATCCGGGGGTCGGTTTCGAGTCTCGTCGGTACGATGAAATTTTGGATAGTGTGTTACAGTCTTCTGTACCATAATTTAAACGCCGTGGCGTCGGGTCTGGCGCGGTGGATACTGTTCTCTTGTGTGTTGCTTTAGTGTCAGACTTAGCCAGCTTATTTAATATATATATCTATACATATCATTCAGGCCGCTAGTTTATTATATATATATATATATATATATATATATCATTCAGGCCGCTTGTTGAAAGTAAAGAGGCAAGGCTGTTGATTGCACGGCTAATTAAGCTAGTTGGCTGCAACATTTACATAGTTTAAATAAAACAAGTCGCTTCCCGCTGTCTGTCCCTCCATCTGTACGCTTAGATCATTTAAACAACACAACGGATGATAATGTAGTTTTCAGCAATATATAGAACCATTCAAGAGGAAGGATTATAACTTTTATACGCAGGCAAAGCCACGGGGCGCAGTAGACCGATATAAAAAAAGTTTTAAGGAATTCATGTGCTCTGTAAACATTACCGTGGAGACACTTAGTTACTTTGTCGTTCACATATTATATACCGCAAAAGCAAAACTTTATAGACGTAAACGAAAATAATTTAACGTAGAAGCTGTAGACCTCATAAATGTTGACAAAACAGCTGACATATAAAAAGACGCACCCATATTGAGCAACAAATATCTATATAGACTATCAATGGATCCACACGCCGTGGAATTCGTACAAAATTGTTTCCGCTGCGTCAAAATTTGTTTGTTTTGATAAGTTTGGGGGCGGCGTGACGTTGAATCGCCCGTTGACGCCCCTTCTGTTAGCGTCATAATTAAACGGCACTGCTAATGTGTGACATCGTCGATCAGGCGAACGTAATCTTATATTTGCTACTCTATAAGTCTATTTAGACCGCTTGAACATTGAATAAATTGCGATTTTTTTTTCTGACTTGTAGAGATGAAATGCTATAATAGAATATTAGTCTTATATATCAATCTATATATTTAAAATATGTTTTAAAAAACAAAGTGATAATTGCAGAAACTGATATGCGTTTAAAACACCTCAACTCGATGACAATTTCTTTGTGTCTGTTATGAAATATTTTGACTGGTTTTTGGTACTTACTTTGACACAGTTTAACGATGACTTGCCAGAGGTAGACAAAATTGAGATGATTCTTTAACAAGCTAAAAACGGAAAAGCCTTTGGAGATAATGGTATTATTACCATTGAGCTTTTGAATGCAGATAAACTGAAAAGCTGAAGTCAGTATAGGCCGGCCACGTTAACCACAGAATCAAAAAAATCTCTGGGGTAAACTAGTGTTTAAGTGACCGCGAATTTCTAGACGTAGCGTAAAATGCCCTCAAATTAGTTGGGGTGATGATATTCGCAAAGTGACCAGCAAGAGCTAGATGAGATAGGCCGATGATCGCACCCAGTGGCTTACAATTGGAGAGCCTTTTTCAAAAATATTTGTAGTTCATTGAATAGATCAACGAGGCAAAACCTTTTTATTAGTATCTTAGTTTTCCAAAAACCAAGTGTACCACGTCCTTCTACAAGGCCATATATCCATAACTAACCAAGCCATACCAAGGCCATAACCAAGTGAAATTGCGTTCAAGAATCTGGCTCAAAAGAATATTCTATGTTGACTTAATTCGATCAATAAATAATAGATTTGAGAAGTCTGTCAGCTAATCACACGGACGTTGTTACAAAGCTTTAGCCTAAGGCAGAGAGTGTAGGGAGCTCATAATCGCCAAGCTTTTACTGCTTACGAAGAATGAGCTTGCTAAGCTTGATTTGTTTACACCCCAAGGGACGGGGTACGAGAGATTTATGTGCTTTCTGTGAAACTATAAGGCTGGATGTTTTATTTTGTAACTTAAGGTCGATCGTTTGTGATTTTTTTTGACATAAGCTAGAAACGACTAGAAATGTCCTTTTTATTTAATGCGTAAGTGATTATGATCTATATTCAGTTAAAATCTTTTTTGGTGGCTGGCTTTAAACGTACTTACGAGTTAATCAACCGAATCAGTAATAAGTTGGAACAACATCATTTTTTTTTCGGACAAATCAAAAGTAACATCCACGGGAAAGCTTGGCATATCATTCTAAAATGCTAGCTAAATAGTACCTAGATGACCGGGATTTGCTTGGTATTTATTTTTTCATTGCCTAAAAAGATGGATAAAACGACGTTTTCTAAAAATAAAACTAGCTAGCTAGAAAAGCTAGATCGATTTTTCGTCCCCAAAAACCCCCTGCATACTAAATTTCATGAAAATTCATCGGAACCGTTTTCGAGATTCAGATTATATATACATATACAAGAATTGCTCGTTATAAGGTATTAGATTACAAGCATGAAATAGTGACTTTTGGCAAGAAAATATTTCGTCAAAAAATCTTAATTGCCCAGCGCTCTTGACTGAATACCTATATGTTTATAAAATTTTATATATACGTATGAACGAACAGCTATTTTTGCTTTCCCACCCTACTACGACGTGTGAAAACGCAACTTCAACGTTCATTCGACCAATAGTTACAAAGTTGCCGCACGGTTTTATGTCGTAGGGATGTGATTTTACGGGATGTTTGTGTGGCGACCATTCCGGCTGCGGAACGTATTTGTAGGCTACGGCTCTGGCATTGACGTAGCGAATTGAAAGATATTGTTTACCGAGTTCCGCTCAGGCCATTTTCGATTGTTAATAAAAATTTTGCGCTAGCAGGAAGTACAATTGCAAAAACTGTAATGTTTTAAAGTTGGTAGAGACGTAATCAAAGATCAAAATATAATGTTTGATCTTTAATTGTTATTTCATAAACAAAAGGTATACCAGTGGTAACCTGTTCTGGTGGTTCTACGAGAAGGTATTTTCTTGGTCATAGTCCTAAAACCTTTATTTCCCTACACGTGGTCTCAGCCTGATGTTAAATGAATGTGTGTAATAGTGGTAGGCTTTGACTAGGGTTCCAAAGACTTGCCACCAATCGGTTTATTAAGTACCAGCATGCAGTGTAAGAGTCAGTTAGTTTGTTAGTTATCCAGCGCCTCGTCTCACTGCCATTTTCAATATTGAAACGCGATTAATTTATAGAACGCGTCGTTACTTAACATCAGATGAGATAGTGATTAAGTGCTTGTCTGCCCAACATGAAATAAGCTACAGACATTTACAATACAAAAACTCTTTGATGGTTACCATAAATACAAAAATAATATATACAGTAGCTTAAACCAATATAAATTGATTAGTTAAACTTATCGCTTAAAGTAATCTCTTCCAGACAACCTTTGCGCTTATATATACTGACTTACTATAATTCTGTATACTGACGGAGGTATTTTTCTAGCGAAGTAATTTGCATTGCATAAACTTATTTAAAACTTCTTTTACAAAATATTTTTTACAGTATATTAATACTTATAGGTTCTTACACTAAACCCCACATAACAATATTATCCTACTAATATTATAAAGGCGGAAGTTTGAGTGTATGTTTGTTACTTCTTTACGCTAAAACTACTCAGCCGATTGAGCTGATTCGATATGTAGATAGCCTAGACCCCGGAATAACAAATAGGATACGTTTTGTACCGATATTCCCACGGGAACGATGTAGTACGTGGGTAAAACCGCGGGGCACAGCTAGTTATTAATATAAAACTTACAATATTACATAATTATTATACACTTATTATATATTAAACAATATAAATTCGTACATAATGAACAATATATATTATTTAATTCTACCTCTGTATATATGGTAGTGTGATAAATACCTACATACTCTAAAATAAAATTTTAATGATGTTGACTCAATAAAAACAGTAGGCACTAAGTAATGAGGTCACGAAGTATGGCCTCAATTTTTTATTCTTTAATTTAGCTTGTAAAAAGCGTTAATATTTTATTATTAACCGACTTCACAAAAAAGGAGGAGGTTCTCAATTCGTCTGTATGTTTTTTTTTGTGTGTATGTTTTTAATTCATCAATTTAGTCTCAGTGTCGTCTTATAATTACAGACAAGCATGGTTATGTCGACTGTACCACACTAAACATCAGGTGAAAGAGTGGTGAAATGTTTGTGTGGCTGATATATAAAAAAATAATGTTGGGTATTTTTATTCCTGCATTGTATAGACAGCACGCTCTCCTAAATACATACGAAATCGAGCCTTGGACGTTACACACAACTCGATTTAGCGTTAATTTCTTCCTTATGCGTATTAGATATGGAATGAGCTTCCGGCTTCCGTTTCCCAGGAGAGGGAATGTAGAGTTGAAAAGGGGCGTTATAAGAATTTTCACAGGATAACTACAAGACGGTGATCATAACGGCTGCTAATCAGGTGGTTGTTTAATATATAGTTAACTATATACGTTAACTGTGAAAAATCTATTTATTTAACACAGATACAGTTTGGTAGTAACAGCAGTTGGTTTGGGTATATATATTAACTATACTTAGTATGTAAGTAAAAGTAAAATAAAAGTAAAAAAGCCTTTATTCAACTACACCATCATACATATTACATAATTCACTGTTTTTGTATATTTCTCTCATCTCTCATGATATAAAAACATTCATTCATTTAACTTCGTAAAAAGTAGTTTTTATTAATATACTTTTAATTGTCCATGTATAGTTAAATTTTAAGTCAAGCCGGTTTCTTAATGTCAATGTATTATTTATTGTAAAGGTCATATTTCCTATTATTACTTGGTCATCATGTTGTTATTTGGTCAGGTATAATTGTCGCCTCTTTGGCGTAGGCCTCCCCCAGGCTTGCCCATTTTTTTCTGTCTCTTGCAATCCTCATCCACTCTTGTCCATGTCTTTGTATAAATATGTCTTCCCATCGTCTATTTGGCCTTCCTCTTTTTCGTTTGACTTAGTATGTATGGCCTTAAAAATCTAAGTTTAATTTACAGAAACAATTGGTCCAAACCTTAGGCAAATCGATTTATGGTTTAATTTATTATGACTCTGACCTTTAGTGTACTGATATATTAATTGATAAACAAGCTTCGTTGTGCACCAAAAACCATGATAATATTCAAACGTAGCAGCATAAGCGGTCTTATTGTTGTTGAAACAATAAGCCCGCTGGAAGACGTTGGTCTCGAATTTCCGTAAAGAAATGAAAGAATATACATTAAATATGACATAATTACACTGGAAAGTGATTTACAGCAAATAGGAGCTTACTGATCTTTATTATTCTTACAACAATATATATTATCTATATATTTATTTATGTTGATAACTAAGCTGGAGTTTTAAAAATGCAATGCCTTTGCAAATTACTAGCAATGTGGGTTGCTCATTACTAATAGTCTTTTTAACCCCTCTAACTAAGCGAAATATGATTGCGTCTGGAGTAACGTAAATAGTGCAATGGGTGGGAATCAAACTCACGACCTCTCGATCGCCAGGCCGACACCTTAGCCATTGGGCTATTGCCGCTTGGTTTTGAAGCACGATTGAATTGAAAATATTAATAGGTGGTGGTAAACATTAACAATAATTGCGAAGTAATACTATTTTTATGGATCCATCTATTGGCAAGATCTCACGATGTGTTTATATCCCGCACGGAGACACACCAGCCCGCACGGGGAACAGTGGGATCCTGATTTGTGCGAGTAAAGCCGGGTATCCACTTAGGCTCGCTGTGGTTTGCGAACACTTCGCGCTCCGCGAACCTGAACATCTACAGTGTACACAACGTAGGCTGCAACGTCTGCGCTCCAGTCGGATCGCTATATGTTTGCAAACATTGTGAGCTCACAAACAACTCACAAACACCGCGTAGTGCCACGCTCGCTTCCACGAACACACTGCGCTCCCCTTTGTGTTCGCGCAAAAAACCGCTTCCAGAGCGCTCCGCCGTTAACCGATCGCGCTCCAGTTGCGCTCCGCGAACACGACGTATCCACTAGGTTTGGTTTGCGGAGCGGACGCGTTCGCGAACCACGGCGAAACTAAGTGGATACCCGGCTTTATATAACAACTAAGTATATAGTAACCTCGGATTGGTCTGTACCGTGCACGGTCGTGCGTGGTTGTCGGCCGTGTGCGATATTATGCATCGCCGCGGGAACTCGCCATTAGTGGGCCCATAAAAATAGTGTTACCCCGCTTTATCAGGAGATGAAAAACTACAGAAAAAAATGTAATAAGTTGTAATTGTTGCAGTGAGATCAACGACGTCAACCTGGGCCTATTGGTGGAGGTGTGGAACAAGGGGGTCATCTGGGACAAAGCGCTGGGGTACCACTACCTGCCTCTCACTTCCGTCGCCTACAACGAGGTCAGTACTTCTCTTAGCTTTTTTATATCAGCTTGACCTCTATCTCGTTTGGTAGTAAGCGATGATGTAGTCGAAGATGGTGAAAACGCTAGCGGCAGATTTTCTTCTTGATGATGGGGTAAGCTACTTTTGTGGTAGCAAGTGAGACGGAACATCGATATGCTCTTACCACCTTATGCAATGCTTGATGCTTGATGAACGAATTATGATTTGGTATACTGGTATGTGTGTAATGTGGCAGTTTTTATTGCTTATTTTCTTATTATCACATACAAAATGTATGGGAAAAGTATTACGTGCGGAGTGGTATAAAATGCTAATCCGATGAGATGAACGTTTATTTCCACTGAACACTAGGTTAGCACAATGTTCCACAGTAGTTGTCCAATTCGTCTTGAACTGAGGTCGTTGGTAATTCACAATCACTTAGTTCACTGTTCGCAATTCACAAACACTGGTTCACTGATCACACTTTACAAATCACCTCGTCGTTATCCGCGCTTAGATGTTTACAATGTCGCTTCCAAAGAATGACTGCCTTAACGTTGTCTGTTGCCTTATATAGGACCAAAATATTACCAACTAGAACATTCCAGAATCCATTAGAAACAGAACTATACAAAAATAACAATAGGCAATTCAAAATAACAAACAATATCACGACTTTCCATTGAAATATCGGATGTTATTAACTTTTACCATACATGCAAAGTTAGTCTCTAACAACTTAATAATAAGGTTCAATCTTATACTTAACTACAAAACTAGGTACGTTGACTTAGGTCGACATTCCAGGAAGTTTACTTTTATAACGATCGGATGTTTTATGGCCCCCAATTAGTCTATTTTTCCCACGGCTATTATTGTTTTCTCGAAGTTTCTGTTAGACCGGCATAACAGCATAAAGTGATAAAGTGTAAGCGTTCATGGAAATTCATACGTAGTAAGTTCAAATGAAATGATTTCTTTATCATTAATAATATTATTGGGTATCGTGAATCTAATAAAAATTATTTAATTTTAAAAATTAAATAACATTAGGTACACACACGAAATGAGGATATTTCGTTAAATTTCATGGCCCAAAAATCTATTTTTATCTTCATCGTGCATACCACAATGCTTTTGTTAAACTTTTAATCATAATAAAAATAATAGCACTAGGAATACTTTTATACAAACCATGCTTTGGTCCGCAGTTTCCTACGTAATAGTGCTTTGTGAAATTAAGAACGATTTCTATGAAAATTAACTACCTTTGTCGGGCTACCGTGCAGAAAAACAGAATTCTTTTAGTTTTACCGTATGGGTTAGAAAGTTGGTGAGTTAAAATTTCAACCTGATAGGAAAATATATTAACTTTGCATTTTTACGACCAAAGTTGAAGATGTATTTTAGTACCGATGTTTAACTATAAAATTGAGTTACTGCTACGTTTAGCACGCGAGAAAGTCAGAGGTTAGAGTCGCAGTCTACGAAAAACTGAAGAAATATTATAAGTAGTAATATTCTACCTGATCTAGTAATCTTTCATGTAAATTTACCAATGCAAGACAACGTAGTTCGATTAACTCTTATTCATTTTTCCAAACTTTAATTTAGCTTGCCCCATTTGTTTTTTGGGTCACATATAGTAATTGAAATTTAACCTACTTCCCGGTATTTTATTAAGCTGACATTTTGCAAACGTAATGTTAATTGGATGACAATGCAATGTTATCATACCGTCGAGCTGGTCTGATGATGGTGACGGAAGGTGGGCAAAGGAATTCCTAAACTACACTTGATAAGCCCGTCGTGTTTGGGATCGTTGGATTTGTTCTGACTTACTCTGATCATAGATTATGTAATAAAAACTTATTTTTAAAAACCTTTTAAATATAACTTGTTTGTTGATATAATGTTATAGGAATGGGAATTCCCAAAGTTACATGTACAACGAAAAAAGCATTGTTATTCAAAACAAGACCCGTTGAACCTTCATCAATTCTGATAAAACTCACTGGAAACATTATTAACGGGCGTACCCGCACAAAATTAACTCCATTTACGTTGTTCGAGTTGAAATTGCACGTAATTGTTGCTGAAGTGGTCATCATGCATCCTTAATTGATCAGATTACCGTTGAAATATTCATGGGACGTCGACGATTTGTTAGTAAGGCCTAGTTTATAACGGTATTTAGTTGTAAGGACAGTTTGCTGTACGCTCGCTTGGACGATTCGAATACAGCATGCTTTTCTTGTAGTCTTGTAGCGTGTGATTAATACAGATGTATGATCATGAATAAGGGCATATTTAGCCACTGCGTAGATATAGTAATATCAGTTAGCAACTGTCAGCTTATTTTAAATTTCCTCGTAGCAGCGGTAACAGATTGCTTACGACGGGACGGAGAAGGTCAAGATGTTTAGGTTTAAACCTTGTTTGTGTCTGCAATATACGAATGATCTTATTTATCTCCAAAATGGCAGAACAGATTTAGTTCCGGTTTTCTTGAAAATTAAAAAAGTAGTTGTTAAGACTCTTTTCAGAGAACGCTGTCGAGGGTGTGTCAATAAATTGTGTACAATACACGTTGCAATAACATTAATAAACAAACTAGTTACTCTAAGCATTGAAATTTAAAATACATATGCCAAAACGTCAAATTCACTACACGGTAATTATGTATTAAATGTGCCAAAACGTCAAATTCATTACGCGGTGAGTGCGGTTTGACTATTATTTAGGTACTTGTACAAAAAAAAGGTACAAAACTGCGTTTACAACAGACGTAAATTTTTCGAAATCGCTCAACATGTTTTTTCGGACACTTGTTATTTATCGAAATAATTTTTATAGCTTACAAATATTTATAATAAAACATTTTATTAATAGTTTGTCACTGAAAATCAGGGAAAAATTGAAAATTATGAGTGAGTGAGTGAGAGCATTATATCAATATTCCACGTGACTTGCTATATAAAAGTAGCTTGCCACCATCAAGGAGAAAATCAGCCGCCATAACCATACGGTGTTCTGACAGCACAACAGCCCTTGAGAGTCAACGTATTCGAAACCTCGCGTGTTTACCATCTGCAACCACATCACGCTTACCACCAGGCGATATAGTACTCAAACTAGCATAAGATATTAAAATAATACTTAAATTAAAAATTTAAAACCACCCCCAACTGATCTAAGTATAATCTGCTCATTGAGACCATTCCAATGAGCCCAAACACGAAATATCTGCTGTAAGTTTGTAAGAAGTTGAGTATTCTGCAGATTCCAGGCGATGTCCAGCATCACGTCAATGCTATCATGTTCTTCATCATCAGCCCGTGTCAGTCCACTGCTGGACGTAGGCGTCTCCCAAGATGCGCCACTGAGCCCGATCGTCGCCTCTTCTCTTCCAGTCATCCATCATGTTCTTACAATATGGTTTTACTGTCCGGTAATAGATTTTTCACAAAGCGGTGCAAAAATAGATAGTTCTAATTCATACATTTTTGTATAATTACGGTCTCGTACATTCGCCTCAAATTGTAGTCCAGAGCAATCTTAACCAAAACTTGAAATTTACTTCACTCGGGTAAAACAGACATGTACGAGTATGTATACTAAACATGACCATGAACAACTATTTATCTCTTGCAGTTCACAGTAAAAGCACTGCACCTCTACAAAGTTGGTAATAATAGTGAGGGGACTACGGATGACGCATTGTATACGACACAAAAGAGGAGTGTCCTACACTTCCACATATTGCGTATTATATCCTCATAGTGGTGACTACGATACAACGTAACTAGGACTATGATGTGGGAATATTGTTATAATAACCGCATCGGTTTCCTTTGTTAGGTATCTTGAAAACGATCGAGTTGGGGACGGGATAAATATAACAATGTAGGTAGCCCGTTGTACTTTACTTACCGTGTTTGATTGAACATTGAAAAGAAGATACTTTAGTTTTTAACGACATGGGCTTAAAATATGATTGCATTTTGGATTGGGCTAAAGAATTTCAGCTGTATCTAAACAATTTTCGGTAATTAAATCAATTTTGTTTTATATCACGATAATCCTACTAATGTTATAAGGGGCGAAAGTTTGAGTGTATGTTTCTTACTTCTTTACGCTAAAACTACTGAACCGATTGAGCAGACATTTGGTATGTAGATAGACCCTGGCCACTAGTTCAAACGGTTGAACTAGTAGGAATGACCCGGAATAACATATAGGGTACTTTTTATTTCGATATTATTCCCGGAACGATGTCTACGCGGGTAAAACCGCAGGGCACAGCTACGAGTACAAACGAACGCGTTAAAATATTTTTTAAACAACAACATTATCATGTGTTATGAAAAATACGAATCATAGCAATACAAACCAGCCGAAATTGGACTGTCCTACCATCTTTCATTACGGAGTTCCAGTCCCCAAAGCCCAGCTCCATCATCAGATCAGCTCAATGATACAATCATATTATATTGTCACCAATCTTTATTTATTTTATTTTTTATTTTAGAAAGCTACGAGCTCGTAATTAGTAACGTGGGTCGCACATTACTAGTAACTTGTTAACTCCTCCAACTAAGCTAAATACTTGTGCCTGGAGTGGCTTCACGTCAATAGTGCAATGGGTGGGGATTGAACTCCCAACCTCTCGACCGCCAGGCCGACGCTTTAGCCATTGGTCTATTGCCGCTATTAAATCTTACAAAGGTATGCCAAACTTCAGCTTTATTGGATACCAGCAAGTGACTGAAAAAATGGTTTGCTTATTTTGACGGATAACTTACGAACGTTGCAAGTCAAATAAAGCTTGTAAATCCAGCGCATCATCTATGTTGCCATCATGAAATACCAAAAAGCCACTATATTTCCGACTAATGTAGCACGTAGTTTAGGTGAGAAGATCAGACGGCCAAATACGAGGATATTATAAAAAATTGCGGGGATACGACAAAACACCGGTTGCAGACAAATTTCGACGGGTTTCATCTCAGTATTCCAAATAGTCATGATAATTTTTATCAAACAATCATATGGAATAGCTTGAAAAACAATCTCTATAACATGAACAGTAGGGGTTAATATTCAAAATCATATTTGATTAATTCAGCTCTACGCATCGACGTCCTAGACTTTACGTGTGCTCGAGCCTTAACAATTTTTAATTGCTCTGTGGAAGCACAACTCCGGTCACAAAAGGAAACCAGATTGAACGATTTCATATTACTTTCGTTTTATTTTACCACACGTCAATGCAGGCTTAGTAAAAGAAAAATCACTGTTTATCAGTTATTGGAGACGTTTGTTGTAGTTTTTTGGTGCTGTGTGCATATGAATTCAATGCATTTACAAATTATAGTAAGTTTCATCCGCTTTAAAGTTGGTTGTGTTAAAATGCGTGTAATTTTTTGTCTAGGATGCAAAACTAATATTTCTTTTTATGTGATGATACTATGTCTAGTTCCACTTTACATGCTATTCCAGTATGTATGCGAAAGTCATTTTGATGATTTGGTGAATGGCTGATGTTGATTTTTTTTAATAATACCTAAAAGTACGGACACACCGCAGCGTCCTGCGTGCACGATCTAGGCGGCGATCAGATAGCGCAGTAGTATTTGTACCGACTGGTTCACAGCAAACGCGATCAGAAAAAAATTGAAAAGTACTGAGATCGCGCCGCAGATCGCAGGACGCCGCGGTGTATCCGTACCCTAAGATAGTTGAGAAATAATAGCAATTTTTTTGTAATATCTTATAGGCTAGCGTTTGACCACTATCTCACCTGCTGGTAAGTGATGATGCGGTTCAAGATGGTAAGCATGCTAGGCCTGGAGTTGGAACTGGCTCTCAGGGATAGCTGCCGGAACATATTAGATGTTTGGCGATAGATTTTCTAACTTGAGCGTGGTAGCTGGCCAGGCGGACACTAGATAGTGTCCTACCACCATGCGGGGTTGTTGGTTTCTTAACGATGTTTTTCCTTCACCGGAGGGCCACTGTAAAAAACGCACATCAATTTTTCGATAGAACAATTCATTGGTGCACGGCCGGGATTGAACTCGGCATCAAATCCGACTGTTCTCCCACTTACACCACCGGGCCCTCAATTATTCCAAGTTTATTTTTTTATCATAGCACGTTTCAGAATTGTCTACATGGTTCAAACCAGGACAAGCTACTAGTTTTGATATAATTTCAGCATTGTTGAAGTCTACAATACAGTAGCAAGTTTGAGATAACTCATAAGATCGTGTATCAGTTTATTAAAATAGTCACCCTTTAGTTATATGAATATAGATATACGGAAAACAGTTAAAAACTAGCTTTAACTTATGTCGTTCTAAAAAAAGTAAAGAATGTTATTGCATGGTCTTAGGTATTACAATATAATATTCACATTATCTTAATTGAAGACTGGGGATAAAAAAAAAAATTAAATCGTTAGTAATTTGTAATTCGAATAAACGTATCGGTATGACTCACGTAATAAAGTCGCACATCGCCATCGACTTTCGACCTTATTGTGTGAATCATACAGTCTTTAGTTAAAATTCGTAATTGTTTGTTTCAAGGAGTGTGGTGGTGGTGGCGGAAGGTGGGTGGAACTCGAGGCCCAGCTGATGATGCGTGGTGGTGCTGTGGTCGGAACCACAGGTGCCACCGGCCATGCTTTGCTCCTCGACTGCAGATTCGAACCGCCTTTCGGTAAGTACCTATGTCTCTAAGCAGAACTATCTGACCGTTATTACTTCGTCTATTTTATCGTCATCTTTAAAAGAAAATCACGCATTAGATCAGGACTCCAATTTTAAATTAGCGAACCAAATGCTGAGCTAATGCACTGCGCGCTGTTGTGATTGGCTTACAGACTACGAAAGCTTTTAATATCATGATTATAAGCTACCGACTATTATCACTAGTCTCTCTCTCACTACTGATTATCGGATCACTTTCTACCGCTTTTGTTTCCTTGTGACGTTTGTGTTGTGAAAGCTTTTGTGGAAATGTATGAGGAAACAAAAACGATTTGTTATGATTTTTGTTAAATGCATGAAGCATAATTAAAGGATAATTATTACCTACCTACAAGGATCGTTGTCGACTGTCTCGATTTCGTGCCTGTCCGATGAACTTCCTCGGGAGTTTACGTAGCAAGTTCGTGAAGACCACTCACTTTCAATATAGTTTTAGTTGTATGGGGCGCGCTCGTAGTTGGGAACACGCCCGCTGATAGGGCTGATCTCGGAGACTGCTGTTGATCTACAGGCCAGGGCGCCGACTCGGTGCGAATGTAGGACTTCGGGGTAGTAAATAAAAGTTGCTTCTTCATATAAATCGTGTTCTAATTCCGGCCACAATATACAATGGTTGAGATTACTTGAGATACATAAAATGTCACGCGCGAGAGATAGTGCCGGCGAGCAGATGTGCCGAGTCAAGCCGAGTGTTGGCGGAAGAAGTGTAGACAATATATTAGCTTATTATCTAAGTTACATTTTATGCCGTATAGTGGCGCTGTGTGCCATCAAATATCATGGGCAAGGTAGTGAGTGTTGCCCATTGCAATAAAATATAAAGTTAACATGTAATGTTGCGATGCCCGTTGTGCGCTATGTGGCGCCACATAGTCAAGTAAGGTGCGAGTGGCTTTCTATATATATAGCGATGCAGACTTATATCTGAGCCTAGGTATACAGTTTACTTAGGTATATCTAGATTTAAGCATAGACTCGAGTACACTAGTGACTACATTATAGGTCACTGAGAACTAAGCTATTAGCATACGCTCGTGTGTCACAGACAATTGTATGAGAGATATTCAGCGATATAAAATAATTTCTGTTTTATTTTCTACTTTCTTGTAGTTTTAAGTATTCGATACTTAACTTAACTTACTATATACATACATACTGACCCGAATACATAATTTAGCAAACAGACACTCAAACCTGGAGTAACAAAAAGAAAGTTCGCGATTAAATTCGATACAGTAAAATATTATAATAGTTTAAATTACCCTTAGGTTATAATAATATACGTTTATTGATAGGGATTGAGGCGTTAATATACAAGGTGGTTTTAAACGGACCACAAGACCATTACTGATACAGTAAAACGTAAAACCTATCCATTTATTTACTAAAATGTTGAGTTGTATTTATAAAAATATGCAGTCAGCATAAAATTACCAATCGGTGGTACATAAATATTTTATCACTACCACAACAATAAATGTTACCGCCTTCCCAATTATACGATCCCTTTCTTCTTTAATGTATAGTTGCAATGTGAACAATAGGTAAAGAAATCTGTCGAACTTACCCTACCAATGGAAAATGGCCAGGAAGTTTATTTCCAATGCTGGCCGACTTTCCCCTTCTCCTAAAAATTCCCTTTCGGTCATTGAGAATATTCCCATGGCGTGTATAAAAAGCCGCATCAATCGATACAAGGACTATAAGGAAAACTGCCGTTTGGCACAGGACTCAAGTGTGCCGAAATGGCGCCAGTCTGCCCAGTAGTGTTCGCCATGCTTGCCAACTGGTGCGTCCTAGATAGCCTTAGAAATGGGAAGTCTTTACTATGGATCGAGGTTCTTTGAACTTGATGTGATCAATTGGTCTGAGGTTTTTATTGCTGATAGAACTTAAACTAATGAACTAAACTGTAATATAACTGAAGCTTGAATAACGAAGCTTATTCATGTCATTCAATAACGATGCGGTCGTTCAAAATATTTATCACTAGCTGTTACCCGCGGCTTCGCCCGCGTTATTTGAGTCTTTATGACCTTTGAGGTCAAGATCGATGATCTCTTAGGCTTTAAGTCAGCATAGATGACCCTAAAGTCGAACTCAATATCCTCTTTTGTTAAAGTCATTAATCATTTTGGTTAGGTATACGAAGTTGTGCTGTTTAAATGTTTGACTCAACACAAAAGTTCCTGAAACATTTCATACAAAGAAAATAAGGTGAAGCGCTCGCGCAGCGAGTGCTATAATTGCGCGAGCGAAAATTTTTTATGACCCTGCTAGTTTTACGGCCTAATAATCAACTCACTATAGATGACTCTTAGGTCGAACTGGATATCGTCTATTGTTAAAGTTACTAATAATTACTTGGTAAACCTAACCAAGGTTTACCTCGCTTCGCTCGCGCAGTAATAACGCTTTATAGCGTATAATAATACGCTATAAAGCGTTACCACTGCGCGAGCGAAGCGAGCGCGAAAAATTTTGACGACTTTTTATGACCCTGACAGTTTTTATGACCTACTAAGTTAACACCGATGACATTGAGGTTAAACTTGATATCCACTTATTTTAAAGTTAATAATCATTATGATCATTGAAGGTTGTACTGTTTTAAATTGTGACTCGTTTTGATACATGCAATAAAATACAAAAGTTGCTGAAATATTACCTACAAAGTAGATAAAACAAATGCTTGCGCGAGCGCAGCGAGCGATATCACTGCGCGAGCGAATCAAGCGCGAAAAATTTTACGACTTTTTATGACTCTTACAGTTATTATGACCTACTAAGTTAACACCAACGGTCAGCACCAATGACTCTCAGATTAAACGTGATATCCACTCATTTTAAGGTTAATAATCATTATGATTATTGAAGATTGTACTGTTTCAATTTATGACTCATTTTGATGCATGTGGCTATTAAAATATAAAAGTTGCTTAAATATTTCCTACAAAGTAGATAAAACAAATAATTGCGCGAGCGAAGCGAGCGCGAAAATTTTTTACGACTTTTTATGGCCCTGACAGTTTTTATGACCTACTAAGTCAACACCGATGACATTATGGTTAAACTTGATATCCACTTATTTTAAGGTTAATAATCATTATGATTTTTGAAGTTTGTACTGTTTTAAATTATGACTCGTTTTGATGCATGTGGCTATTAAAATACAAAAGTTGCTGAAATATTACCTACAAAGTAGATAAAACAAAGGCTTGCGCGAGCGTAGCGATTGTTATCACTGCGCGAGCGAAGCGAACGCGAACATTTTTACGACTTTTAATGACCCTGACAGTTTTTATGACCTACTAAGTCAACACCGATGATATTGAGGTGGAACTTGATATCCACTTATTTTAAGGTTAATAATCATTATGATTATTGAAGGTTTTACTGTTTTAAATAATGACTCGTTTTGATGCATGTGGCTATTAAAATACAAAAGTTGCTGAAATATTACCTACAAAGTAAATAAAACAAATGCTTGCGCGAGCGTAGCGATTGCTATCACTGCGCGAACGAAGCGAACGCGAAAATTTTTACGACTTTTTATGACCCTGACAGTTTTTATGACCTACTAAGTCAACACCGATGATATTGAGGTGGAACTTGATATCCACTTATTTAAAGGTTAATAATCATTATGATTATTGAAGGTTTTACTGTTTTAAATTATGACTCGCTTTGATGCATGTGGCTATTAAAATACAAAAGTTGCTGAAATATTTCCTACAAAGTAGATAAAACAAATGCTTGCGCGAGCGTAGCGAGCGCTATCACTGCGCGAGCCAAGCTAGTGCGAAAAAATTTACGACTTTTTATGACCCTGACAGTTTTATGACCTACTAAGTCAACACCGATGATATTAAGGTTAAACTTGATACCCACTTATTTTAAGGTTAATAATAATAATAATCATTATGATTATTGAAGGTTGTACTGTTGTAAATTATGACTCGTTTTGATGCATGTGGCTATTAAAATACAAAAGTTGTTGAAATATTACCTACAAAGTAGATAAAACAAATGCTTGCGCGAGCGCAGCGAGCACTATCACTGCACGAGCGAAGCGAGCGCGAAAAATTCACGACTTTTATGACCCTGACAGTTTTTATGACCTACTAAGTCAGCACCAATGACACTCAGATTAAACTTGATATCCACTTATTTTAAAGTTAATCATTATTATGATTATTGAAAGTTGTAATGTTTCAATTTATGACTCGTTTTGATGCATGTGGTTATTTATGTACAAAAGTTGCTGAAATCTTACATACAAAGTAAATAAAACAAATGTTTGCGTGAGCGCAGCGAGCGCTATCGCGAAAAATTTTACGACTTTTTATGACCCTGACAGTTTTTATGACCTAATAAGTCAACACCGATTACCCTAAGGTTAAATGTGGCTGTTAAAACGCGAAAGTTTCTGAAATACTTCCCACAAAGCAGATAAACACGTTGGGCAAGCAAAGCCAGTGCGTAAATTTTGATGACTACTAATGACCCTGAAAATGTTATGGCCTAATTAAGACACTAATTAAGTCATTATAGACGAACTTAAGGTCAAATTTTTATGATTATGTTAATTCTATATAAGTTTACAAAAAATATAGGCACCTACACTTAACTGTCGAAAAAAGTATTCTTTGCCCTTTTATGCCCTATTAAATGTCTTTGTACAAAATGTCATGTGAATCGGTCAAGCCTTTTGGCCGAAAGAGGCCACACATTTATAAAATTCAATAATATAAAACTGACAACTGGACTCGATTGTAAAAAAAGTAACCTTTGTGCTCGGATAATAGATTCTACTCTTGGTCTATGTCTTATTGACTGTCTCTGTACAATTTTTGCTCAATCGGTCAACTCGTTTAGCCGAGAAGAGGGTCACACGTTTAAAAAATTCAATAAAAAGTGTTACCCAGACTCAACCGCTAAAAAAAATATCCTTTGTCGTTCTATGCCCTATTAACTGTATTTGTACAAAATTTGAGCTGAATAGGTCAAAACGATTGCCGGTAAGAGGCCACCACACATTATTCCAAAATAAAAATCTGGACACCCAAAATTGCCAGCCAAAAAAAAGTATCCTTTGTCTTATTGACTGTCTGTGTACAAAATTTCAGCTGAAATGTTTGACCCGTTTGACTGAGAGGAGGCCTCACATTTACAAAGTTCAATAATAAAAAATCTGGACACTTGGACTCAACTGCCAGAAAAAAAGTATCCTATGTGCTTCTATGCCATATGAGCTGTATATGTTGAAAATTTCGGCCGTATCGGTCAAGCCGTTTTGCTGATAAGAAGCCACATATGCACAAAATTCAATAAAAAAAAATCTGGTTACCCAGACTCGATAGCCAAAAAAAAGTATCCTATATCTTATTCTGCCCTATGAAATGTCTTTATACAACATGTCAGGAAAATTGGTCAAGCCGTTTATTCGAGAAGTGGTCTTATATTTACAAAATACAATTAAACATATTTGGGCCCCCTGACTCGATAGCCAGAAAAAAAGTATTCTATATCTTATTCGGCCCTATGAACTGTCTTTATACAACATATCAGGCAAATCGGTCAAGCCGTTTATTCGAGAAGAGGTCCTATATTTACAAAATTCAATTAAAAATATCTGGACCCCCTGACTCGACCGCCAGAAAAAAAGTATCCTATATCCTATTCTGCCCTATGAACTGTCTTTATACTACATTTCAGGCAAATCGGTCAAGCCGTTTATTCGAGAAGAAGTCTTATATTTACAAAATTCAATTAAAAATATTTGGACCCCCTGACTCGATAGCCAGAAAAAAAGTATTCTATATCCTATTCTGCCCTATGAACTGTCTTTACACAACATGTCAGGCAAATCGGTCGGTCGGCAAATCGGTAAAATTACCTTGGTACCACACTTGGGATATCTCCTTTCCAACAATAAAAGAATAATCAAAATCGGTTCATGTATAGTATCAGCTAAGAAAGGATTTTCTAAAATTCACCCCTTAATGGGATGAAACAGGGGTTCAAAGTTTCTATGGAGAAACAACATTAGATAGTCTTTTCTATTCGAAACTTCACACAAGTGCTTGAGTACATAAATAAGTAAACACGTGTTTTAGGTTTTTTCGAAATTCCACCCCTAAGAGGGTGAAATGGGGTAACAAAGTGTGAAAATCAATATTGTTTCGGATTGTGCTGAAATTTGGCATGCAGATAGTTATTACGACGATAATTCCCTCTGAGAAAGGATTTTCCAAAATTCACCCCTGAAGGGGATGAAACGGGGGTTCAAAGTATGTATGGAAAAACAAGGTGAGATAGTCTTTTCTATCCGAAACTTTACATAAGTGCTGCAGTAAAAAAATATGCAAATATGTGTTGCAGGTTTCTTTGAAATTCCCCCCCTAAGAGGGTGAAATGGGGTAACAAAGTGTGAAAATCAATATTGTATCGGATTGCTCTGAAATTTGGCATGCAGATAGTTATTACGACGATAGTTACCTCTGAGAAAGGATTTTTCAAAATTCACCCCTGAAAGGGATGAAATGGGGGTTCAAAGTTTGTTGGAGAAACAAGATTAGATAGTATTTTCTATTCGAAACTTCATACAAATGCATCAGTAAAAAAATAAGTAAATAAGTGTTCGATGTTTTTTTGAAATTCCACCCCTAAAAGGGTAAAATGGGGACAAAGTGTGAAAATCAATATTGTTTCAGATTCCGCTGAAATTGGGCATGCAGATAGTTATTACGACGTTAATTCCCTCTGAGAAAGGATTTTCCAAAATTCACCCCTGAAGGGGATGAATCGGGGGTTCAAAGTTTGTATAGAAAAACAATATTAGATAGTCTTTTATATTCGAAATTTAACACAAGTACTTAAGTAAGTAAATACGTGTTTCAGGCTTTTTCGAAATTCCACACCTACAAGGGTGAAGTGGGGTAACAAAGTCTGAAATCAATATTGTTTCGGATTGCGCTGAAATGGTATCCGCTAAGAAAGAATTTTTCAAAATACACTCATTAAGGGGATGAAGCGGGGTTCAAAGTTTGGATAGTCGTTTTATTCGACATTTCACACAAGTACTTCTGTAAATAAATAAGTAAATATGAGTTTCAGACTTTTTCAAAAATTTCACCCTAAGAGGATAAACTGGGGTAACAAAGTCTAAAAATCAATATTGTTTCGGAATGCACTGAAATTCAGAATGCAGATAGTTATTATGACGTAGGTATCCGCTCAGAAATGTTTTTCTGAAAATTCCTCCCGGATACGGAACGGGGATTCAAAGTTTGTATGGCGAAACAAGATGGGATAAAGTATGTGTTGTAGGATTTTTCGAAATGGGGTAGGTAACAAAGTCTGTAAATTTAGGTTTATAGGGTTTTATAAATATGAATCCAGAATAGCCTTAGTCACGAGATAACATGAAATAGGTGAATCGATTTGATGTGTTTAATGATAGAATCGTTTTTACAAAAGAAAAGTCTAAGTAAATAAAAGAAGGTTTTAACGCGGGCGAAGCCGCGGGACACTTCTAGTGAATAATATAGGTACACGATTCGTTCAGTCAGGTTTTAGTTTTTCGTATTGCAGTATCTTGTGTATCAACAGTTTTAATTACACATTTTGCTTATCAATATTTATTGGGGCCTAGCCAACAGACATTATTATTTTGAACAGTAAACAGGACAATTGACGTGCATTATCTATACTAATATTATAAAGAGAGAACATTTTTTTTTGTATTTTTGTATGTTTGTAATGATTTGGCTCAAAAACTACTGAACCGATTTAAAAAATTCTTTCACTAATACATAGAATGGACTTTCGGAATGAAAATAGGCTATATATTATCCCGTTTAAATCAAAGGTACATTCCTGGAGACCTAATTTGCAACCTAAGTCGGCAAAACAACGGTCGAAAAAACACGTTTCTTACGAACGCTGCTTAATTGAAAATAGGTAGAAGAATATTTTCTATGCAAGAGTTGTACAACTTAATAAGACCTACAAAAAAATCCGCGACAGCATATGTCTATCTCTTAAGGTTGACTCACAGTAACCATTTTAATCTTAAAATTTTTGTTAAAAAATATTACATAACTTCCAAGTCTATTTTCAAGTATATAGAATTTATCCTTATCCAAATAATTACGTTAATAAGCTTGGCCATATATTATAGATTAAAATTGTCCTTTACAGTATATAATTCAAATGAAAACTCTAGAAGATATCACGAATTTCACATACACGCATCGCAAAATTAATAAAATATTTGCAGTGAAACCACAGATTAGGTCATAGTTACTACGAAAATATTATTATAGGCTTAGCTATGCTGTAGATCCCCACCGATCACAATCAATTTTAAGTCAATATAGTATAATAATATGATCTATTGTATAAAATAATATTCATCTATATATATAACAATATAATATTTTAAACCACCCCGACTGATCTATGTATAATCTTTTCATTAAAAGCATTCCAATGACTCTAAACACGACATTTAAAATCGGAGCTGTAAGTTGGAGAGGATTTGAGTATTCTGTAGAGTCTAGGAGATGTCCCAGCATCAGGTCAATGTTCCATGTTCTTACAATATCGTTGAAGAAGAAGATTTTCGAATTGATCAGACCTATGAAAGTTGATTTCATAGCGCAATTAACTAGAAAAAAGCTCATACTTTTATAACGATTGAACGAATTTTCATGAATCAAAGCTAAGAAAACTCTCGATGAAGACATCTATCAAACAAAAAAAAAACTATCAATAATAAAAACAAAATCGGTTCATCCGAACAGACACCTGTCTGTAGCATCTTAGCACCTAACCGGACCAGATACACACGTTAAACGTATATTACCCCTACATTTTGCGTCGGGGAACGCGTAAGGTTACGGCGGCAGATGTTCACCTTTTTTTTTTTTATATATCTTATAGGCTAGCGTTTGACCACTATCCCACCTGTTGGTAAGTGATGATGCGGTCGAAGATGGTAAGCACGCTAGGCCTAGACTAGGGAACTGGCTCTCAAGGATAGCTGCCGGAACACATTAGATGTTTTTGGCGACAGATTTTCTAACTTGAGGGTGGTAGCTGGCCAGGCGGACACTAGATAGTGTCCTACCACCATGCGGGGGTTGTTGGTTTCTTAACGATGTTTTCCTTCACCGGAAGGCCACTGTGAGAAGCGCACATAAATTTTTCGATGGAAAAATCCATTGGTGCACGGTAAGGTTTGAATTCGGTACCACGGCATCAAAGCCGACCGTTCTCCCGATTACGCCACCGGGCCCGGGCTCCTTGGTGAGATTTAGTGATCCCACTACCACTGTACGAAAACTCATGATTCATGAATGCACATAAAACTTTCATAGGTAGGTATATAGCTAGGATTAGAACCAACGACCGTCGGGTCAGAATCAGGGTAACTATCCTTTACGCTAAAGGGCCGTCCAATATCACTACGTAAGTATTACAAAACAAATTCCATCACTGCGTCTGTCTGTCTGTTCGCAATAATCTCAATAGCTACTGAACGGATTATCATGCGGTTTTCACCAATAGCCAGAGTGTTTATGAGGAAGGTTTAGGTGCATAATTCGTTAAGGTTTTGTGTAAATTGGATGAAATATGACGATGGTTGTTAAATATGTTCATATTTTATATTCGATGCAACAAACTGATGCAAATTTTGTAGGCATATATGTTCTACCCGTGCGAAGCCGGGGCGGGCTGCTAGTCTAATACTATAAGAATCTTTGTCCTGACATACTGACTGACTGACTCACTGACAGACAACGCACAGCCTAAACCGCTGGTCGTAGAGACTTGAAATTTGGAGGGTATATTTGTCTTAGTACGTAGGTGTGTACTAAGAAATAATTTTTCAAAATTCACCCCTTAAGAGGATGAAATGGGGGTTCAAAGTTTGTATGGAGAAACAAGATTAGATAGTCTTTTCTATCCGAAACTTCACACAAGTGCTTCAGTACAAAAATAAGTAAATATGTGTTTCAGGTTTTTTTGAAATTCCACCCCTAAGAGGGTGAAATGGGGTAACAAAGTGTGAAAATCAATATTTTTCGGATTGTGCTAAAACTTTGCATGCAGATAATTATTACAACGTTAGTTACCTTTGAAAAAGGATTTTTCAAATTTCTATTGTTTTTTTTCTATTCAATAGAATAATTAATAAATTAATATTGTTTCGCATTGCGCTGAAATTTGGCATGCAGATAGGTATTTTGAGTTAGGTAACCGCTAAGAAAGAATTTTTCAAAATTTACTCTTCAAGGGGATGAAGCGAGGGTTTAAAGTTTGGATAGTCATTTTATTCGTCATTTCACCCAAGTACTTTTGTAAATAAATAAGTAAATACGAGTTTTAGACTTTTTCCAAATGCCCTTCTAAGTGGATAAACTGGGGGGTAACAATGTCTAAAAATCAATATTGTTTCGAATTGCGCTGAAGAAGCTTTAGAATGCAGATAGTTATTATGGTGTAGGTATCCGCTCAGAAAGGATTTTCTCAAAATTCCTCCCGCATACGGAACGGGGATTCAAAGTTTGTATGGCGAAACAAGATGAGATAAAGTACGTGTTGTAGGATTTTTCAAAATGGGGTAGGTAACAAAGTCTGAAAATTTGGGTGTTTCGTGTAAAATTAAAAAATTATCCCATTTATAATGAATCCCCCTTAGTCACGCGATAACATGAAAACGGGTGAACTGATTTGGCTAATTCTTATTTGATGTCTTTAATGATATAATAGTTTTTACAATAGAAAAGTTTTAAGTAAATAAAAGAAGTTTTTAACGCGGGCGAAGCCGCGGGGCACTTCTAGTAGATAATAATTGGAATACAAAACAAAATCATTTTACACCCCCCTGAGGGGTAGTTTTGAAAAAATGAAATACACGTGTCTCATTATTTGTTGAATAGATTATATGTACCGAGTTTTGAGTGAATCGGGCCAAGGAATACGTGGAAACAAACATTACTGAATTTTCTACGGCTTTTTCAAACAAAATCATTTTACACCCCCCCTTAGGGGTAGACTTGAAAAAATGAAAAACATGTGTCTCATTATTTGTTTTAAGATTTATTTGTACCGAGTTTTGAGTAAATCGGCCCAAGTAATAAAATTTTCCATAGAAACTTTATCACCCTATTTAACCCCTTTAGGGGATGATTTTCAAAAATAATATTAGCCTATGTCTTAAGTTAGAACCTACGCTATCTACGTTTTAAATTTCATCAAAATTGGTTTAGTGGTTATCGAGATACGTGGTAACAAACATTCACACACACACACACTTACTTTCGCATTTATAATATTAGTAGGAAGGAAGTAGGAAGTAGGATAGTAGGATTATTTTCTGTGAGTGTAAGACGACAGTGAGACGAAGTGCAGGATAGCAGACCTTAGTATTGTCCTATTGCTTAATTATCTTAATCTGTCTACTCAACTGGCTAAGGTCAACATCACAGCAGAACTCGGCAAGCCGTTTTGCCACAAGTTTTGGTTGTGTGAGTGGAGCAAGACATGGCCGAAGCCTAAATTATTTTTTGTTCATAGTTTAAGTCCTTATTCCTATAGGTGATCACTGGCTGCGTTAGCAATAACATTTTTAATTTTCTCTACGGAAGTTTATTCTGGAGAAATTAGAAACATTAAAATTGCAAAGGGCTTCATGTTTTGCGATTAATAAAGAATGAACGAGCCTATAGACTACGAATAAATGACCTATTTATTCGTAGCCTGTAGAGTAAGTACGACTTACATTTTTATAGAAAACTTCTTGGACTCCTTCAACAATAAGTCAACACTATACCGTCGCAAAATTCGGCCCGGCTGATCTGAAAAACTCCTTTATTTTATTTATGGATCCAAGGCTAGTTGCTCCTGGTGATGGTATTTTCTCTTGAGCAGACTATAGACGGCATTTCGGCGCCGTCTGGGCGGCAGCGGTCGTGGGCGGAATGCATAGATAGCCTCTTTTTAGATGCCGCAAGTAAAATAATTACCACATACCTATGTGCTAACGTTTTGTATTGCTTTGAAGCATGGTTTTAAATTGTATCATGATTGAGATGGGTAATCGCTTTTTAGTAGGTAAATAATTGAACCGAGTGTCAATGAATAAACCCTAAGGTATAGGGAATAGCAATAAAATTACTTAAGAGTCTCGAAGCACTGTTAAGTTTTAAGAATTTTTTGCGCCATCTCATAGTCTAAAGTTTAGACTATGGAATTTCAAGCAATGTTTTACTGTCGTTTAGACTCTAAACGACGTAAAAAAAATTGCTCAATCATCTTATTTAGATCTGATAGTGCGGCTTGATACTAAATTGTAAAAATTAAAGATGGAAACAACGCCATTCGAATAACCATTTGAACCAATGTACAAATGGTTAGTCGAATAGCCGCTAGTACGTGCGGTATAATGCGGAATTTACAAGCGAGGTAGTCTATGACCAATTGTATCCAAGGTCGCGTCATCTTCAATTGAATGAGCTTGTAGACGGATGGGCGCGAATCCGTTGAAGTTTGAAAGTAAAACCCTAAAAAAGTGATGGGTGTATTGAAGGGAGGCTTTGTATTACCTTGACGTTTCCATTTTTTGCTCAAGGTAAAGTTATGCTACTATCGGTTTTTCATTTTCTATAATTATATATCCATTATTTACTTTATTAGAGAATAAGATATGACATATGGATCATACAAGTTGGTTGATATTGTTAAAATACTACATTTGGTTAGGTAAACGACGGATAAAATATAACATTAATAATAGGCGATTGACGATGATGATATCCATTTTTTAATTTAATAGAGATTAAGATATACCATATGGATCATACGAGTTTGTTGATATTGAATACTATGTTTAGTGAGATAAACGATGGATAAAATAAAACATTAATAATAGGCGATTGATGATGATGATATCCATTCTTTGATTTAATAGAGATTATGATATACCATATAGATCATACAAGTTTGTTGATATTGAATACTATGTTTAGTTAGGTAACGACGGATAAAATAAAACATTAATAAATAGGTGATTGACGATGATGATATCTATTTTTTACTTTATTAGAGATTAAGATATACCATATGGATCATATAAGTTTGTTGAAATTAGTTAGGTAAACGACGGATAAAATAAAACATTGATAATAGGCGATTAACGATGATGATATCCATTTTTTACTTTAATAGAGATTAAGATATACCATCTGGATCATACAAGTTTGTTGAAATTAGTTAGGTAAACGATGGAGAAAATAAAACATTAATAATAGGCGATTGACGATGATGATATCCATTTTTTACTTTCATAGAGATTAAGATATACCATATGGATCACAGAAGTTTGTTGAAATTAGTTATGTAAACGACGGATAAAATAAAACAATAATAATAGGCATGTAGTCCGTCTTTAGTCCGTCTTTCGTTGTATCGCATCGTCACACTTTTTAATGCATATTAAATTAAAATAAAAACATTGTTCATTCGTTCAATACTCATTCACCAGCCAATATTTCGACTGTGTTCCTTGATTTGTTTTAGAGTAGTAGATCAGTCTGCATTCTGCAACACTTGGGTTTAAAGTTGTATTTATTGACAACAGGATATCCAACGGGTGGGTGGGAGTTTAAATCTCTTCGGATGTTACACCTCGTATAATCCCGGTTGAAATTCACTTAGGTAAGTTCTTTCAACCATATATTATACTTCGGTGTAACATCCTCAAGATTTAAATTAACCATGTAGATGTTTAGCGCCTGTTGCAGAATAAAAGCACTCCTCATATTATTTATTTACTCAGTAATTGATCAAAATTAAATTTTGATGATTACCTAATGCATGTGTGCATGCATAAATAGTTAGATTTTCCTTTATTAGTAAGGAATTAAAATCATAAAATCAATCATTAGGATTAGACACAAGAAAATAGAAAATATTGCACAATGGCTGACCTCCGGAATGTAAAATTGGTCGTTATACGTTACCCATACAATTTGAATAGAACAGTACAATGACAGTTGTTCTTTTGATGACGTTAATAGAGACCATCAATTGGCAGCAAAGTAGAACCACGAGGCGTACTATCACAGGATAAATAATAGTTCTATATACGGTGTAGATAAAAACGTTCACATACTGCTGCAAAGCTGTAACATAGAGTAAGTTTACATACACATTTAAAGATATTTAAGCCAAAATAAGGGATATCGCAGACAACGTCTGCATACTCAAACTTTCTATAGCATCAATAAATTTGAAATGCATTAATAAATAAAATGTAATATTATTCAATATTGTCACACTTGCACGCAGGCTGAGTACTTCAACTTACAATCTATCATAAGATCTTTAAGTGTGAAATTGTATTCTGGAAAATTAAATGATTAAATGTTTGACTTGATATATTAACATGGCAAGCATATTATCCAATTTATTTTGTCAAGGTAAATAGTTTTAAAAAATCAAGCGAAACATTATCATAGAGTATAAAACAATGATCTAAGAATAATCATTTAATTCGCAAGTGATTGATGTTTAGAAACTTAAATACACCCTTACAATCGATTATCACAGCCAGTTTAATAATTAGTATAAAATCATAAATTTATGATTTCTTTTTACTAATAAAAGACTTAGTTAAAAAATTCAATTTTTACGAATTTTATTCGACGCTGATTCATCTCATAATTTTTAAAATTTTAGTACTGCATTTGAATAATCTAATATAGCTGACAAAAAAAACTATCGATGGTTATGACTAGTTGACTAATTATATCATCATTAATGTCTTGGTAAATACCGTACATATCTACGTTTATAACGATTTGTAGCTACCGGGTTATAAATGCAAGTAAGGATAATGTTGTGCCTCAGTGGATTTGTGAAATAATATAAGAGGTTTTATAAATTATTTCAGAAAAAACATAGTTGTGAATACGTATTTGGCACAGGCTTATCCTGTGATACAATATGGAATATAGAATTTGCCATATTATTATTTTAAAAACTTTACAGAGCTCGATAATCGATATTTCTAAATTAAGAAGCACGATCATCAATCAACATGCATGAGAATTCCAATTAGACCTGTGATGACCTTTGGTGATCTGTGAATCACAGGCTGTGATGCAGTAAATACTTCTCCATAAAATTGATTGCATCAAAATTCTACAACTATCGCGTAGTTAGTTACTTCATTTAACTTTAAACGTCATATGTATTGGTTACAGCATAAAATAATATTTGTGAAGACACTTAAACGTTGTTGTTGTTATTATTATGATTATTTATCTCTATTCACACGTCATAATTAACGATGAATTGGCTATATTTTAATATTGCTGCGGCAAGGCAAGAAGTAGTTAATTTGGTAACTTAGTAACTCGTAAGTATATGAATTTATTCTCAGTTACTAATGTTGAGCTTGTGTTAATTTAATTATGACACATTGAGTGTAATCATCTCAAGACATAAACATTTGTGGAGGCAATGTATATTACATTTTCCATTCCAAATTATTCCTTAACATATCAAATCATTGATCACACAGACGTGTTTACTACTTACTTGCTGCTTTTTGCAAGTTTTGTTCTCTGAGTCTACGCACAAAATATTAAAAGGGGTGACAATAGTGTGTCCCTTTTTTTCATAATCGGAATAACTACTGACTTCATTAACGTAGCAAAATCAAGGTTGTACTGGAGCGCTTGAGGCCGTACATTAAGCTATTTAACCATACCATAATATTATGTATTGTTTCATATTGTACTATGATATTATCATTGTAACAAAAACCTTTTTGGAACCATATCTGACGTATTAGTTAGAACACATTATTTTACAATTTTCATGTATGAGTGTGTGTTGTCTAATTAAATCAGGCAACATAAATAGGCCTTCTAGAAGCCGATTATGGCTACGTAAAATTACTGCAACATTAACGGTAAGTATATCTTACAATTTATGTTAACAATAGGAAGCGACACTAAACTGTAAGCTTGTATACGCTCCATTGCTTTTGTGTGATAAATAATTTATAACGTTTAACACAAACTAACATGTTGCGCAGAACAAGGTGACTTTTCAGGTTAACGTTTAATCATTCACGTTCACCTACATTTGCAACCAAAATGTATTATTATTTTGCAATGTATTGTTGATGAGGGTAGGCATTATAATGCATAGTCAAAGATTATTAGTCTATTATTGCTCACTTAAATCTGTGTCCTTGGGCGAAAACTATAACGATTTCTGTCAATTTGAATATGAGGATGAATACTATCTAAATCCATAAATATGCTACAATGTTATACGATTTTTGTATTACGTTTGTATGGACAAGACGTTGTATGCCAGGACCTTTTTGGCATTTTAGGCCTTCTCAGCTTGGTTACGCGCTGCCATTCAGCCACGGTCATTTAGAAACAGGTGGATTAAATGGAACAATATTCCGTGGTACAAAATGTACTATAATCATTTACAAACGAATTACTGGGTCAAAAGTTATTGATATTAAATACCGGCGTGTTCTACTCACGCGTTCCCACGCGTGAGTAGAACACGCACCTCCAATCTTATTATTGTCATTAACGCTCGCTCTGCTTATTCGCAGGTGGCTCTTAGTTCTTCCGTGACGACGTTGTCGACAGCTGCATTATATTGTACTTTAGACGATTCGGCATTTGCAGATTAATGTTGTTTGACATCAGGGTCGAAAAATGAAAGGTTGGTCGCGCAGTCGTAGGTTTACTATTATATAAACGCACCTCAACCTCTTGAAGATGTTATGTTTGATAACAGTAGGCTGTATCAAGACTTAGTCATAAGACATAAGTCAACTAGGTCAGTGAAGCCAGGATATATAGTTTGTGGTTTTTCTAGCCCTTTGAGCCAATAGCAAAAAAAAAAATCACTAAGATGACTCATTCTTTTTTAACCTGACTAAGGTGAAGCAAAAGGGAGGATTATGTTTCTGGCCGGTTTATGTGTATTTAGTAGTTATACAATGTAGGTCTTACCCCAACGTTCAGAGATCTTTACCTTTCGTAGAAAGAAGGTCTTTACCAAAATCGTATCGCTTACACAGGCGATATAGGTACTATAACAGTATCTAGACTTATCTGGTTGAATTATTTTGTACCTTATGTTGTAGCCTTTCTTTTGCATAATGGCTTTCCCATGTACTATACGACACAGTACGAAGTACTTTCTAGGGTAGCATCGCGTACTACCACACTGAGAAACTATAAAAACACATGAACACTTTATTGCATACCAGACAAAATCTTTATCTTGAAAAAAATATAATAAGATTTATTTAACAATGGGCATGTCTTATCGCTTAGAGCAATATCTGGCAGTCAATCTTTGGGTAGACAGGAACTAGATTCATTATAATGTGGTCGGTTGCATACCATATAATCCGCTAAGAGGTTTAATGACATATACGGGTTCTTGTTCTTGTTCTTCTTCTTCTAATGGCTTTTAAACGTTTTACGTTTTTCTGCCAGTGTTAAAAGTAGATTAAATTAATTACTTACCTGTGATTCTGCTATGACATCATGGTAGCAACATTATCGGCAATTATTATTGCCTATCTTCATGCTCGGACACCGTAGTGGAGCAAGTTTCTGATCTCTGGTTAAGATCTGTAGAATCCAATAAGTCCCATGTAGATATAAGCGAAACAGGAGGTAGTTACTTTCTGAGTAGCATCGCGTACTACTACATTAAGAAAGTATTAAATAAATTCCGGGATGATATCTCGTAGCACCACTTTAAGGAATTATTTTTGTTTATTGTCGGGATAATATCACGTATTACCACGTTAAGACAATAAGTAATTTACTTCAACACATTTTTTCTTTTTAAAAATGTGGGTGTAGGTAGATTTTGCTCGAAGCGGTATATTTTTCTCCGCATCCCAAAAATCCGGCGAAATTTTCGTCTGATAACGTCGCAATCAGAACTTTCCAATCGTTTACCCATATTTAAGTATGAGAAACAAACACTAATTAACAAAACTTATAGCAAATACTTTTAAAACATTAAAATTGTAACAATTAAAATTGTGACATCTGGACGATGCTACACACAAAATACGAATGGAGGAACACAGTCGAAATATTGGCTGGTGAATGAGTATTGAACGAATGAACAATGTTTTTATTTTAATTTTATATGCTTTAAACAGTGTGACGATGTGATACAACGAAAGACGGACTAAAGACGGACTACATGGTTAATTTAAATCTTGAGGATGTTACACCGAAGTATAATACATAATAGTGATGCACATTAGCTAATATATTTTAAGGGTAACATATTTTAACCCCGACCTAAAAGAGGAGTTTTATACTTACAACATTGTATCTGAGTATCTGTCTGGTATTGTAGCTCCTAAACCTTCGAGCATTTACCAATTGAGATGTTAACGCAAGGCGTACCCCTCTGCTGGCCATATAGCCATTATTGGCCATATGAGCGTGCGTAACTACGCTGTATTTTTAATACTGTGTGCGTGTTTCAGCTAGTGTGCGGGATCGTTAAAGTGAGTGATTTGTGTGTGTGCAATGCGTGTTTACGTCGTCCTCCGTAAGTATCGGCAGAAAAAAATGTTTGCGGATTACAACGTTAACATCTCCATTGGTAAATGCTCGAAGTACTAAACGGATTAACCGTTTTTGATTTTTTTCTTGAGGTGACTTGATCAGGAGTTTTTTTAGTGATTCACACAGCCCTTGAGAATCAGAGTATTCTAAACCTAGCGTGTTTACCATCTTCAACTATATAATTGCTTACCACCGATGAGATAGTGGTCAAACGCTAGCCTGTAAGATGTAGTTCGTCTTTCGTTGTTTCGCATCGTCACACTGTTTAAAGCACATAAAATAAAAACATTATTGTAAGAATAAGATAATCTGTTCAGCCGTAAACCATTAACGCTTTTCTAGTTGGTGACAAACAGAAGTTGATAATACTCATTAAGAATTTTATTATCAGAAGAAGAATTTTTTATTTAGAATTTTTTTACATATGTGTCTACAAAGATGGCTTGTAGTCGAATTCCAACGTTGTTTACGTCATAAATAATGTTTAGGGCCAGTTCCACCGGTTCCTGATAATGCGTTAGATAGTTATAGTTATTTGACACATGGCGCCATATAAATGTTGTCAAAAATCTGTTAGATTTCTTCGTATTAGCGCTATCAGGAACCCGTGAAACTGTCCCTAAGTATATTATTATCTTATCTGTTTAAGGGCCAGTCTCACTGGTTCCTGATATCCCTATCAATAACTTATCTTACAGATTTTTGACAACTTTGTATGGCGTCGTATGTCAGGTAACTATCTGTCACTTTATCAGGCACCGATGAAACTGGCCCTAAGTCTTCTTTACAATAAAGAGCTTCTCAACTGTAGGGCTATTCTGTAAGCTATCTCGGAAGCGGAATCCGGAGATTTGATTTCGTATTACGAAATTCAACCGTATTACGAACGGGATACGATTGAATTTCGTAGAACGAAATTCGAATCTAACCGCGGATTCCGCTGTCGAGATAGCTTACAGAATAGCCTAGCTGTACCCTAATGACGGCTCCCATAAATACGCTGCTTCATACTACGCCACCTTGATCGCGCACGCAGGACGCTGCGGTGTGGCCGTACCTTCACTTATGATAGAAAGCGAGCGTCGTATATTGTGTAGGTACAGAAACTTAAGCTTTCACAGAGACAACGTAATTGCTTTTAGTCTTTCACTTAAGAATTCACTATTGTAGTTTAATGAAATTGTGTAGTTATATCTTTTAAAAATGTAGGCAGATTTCTATTTTTATGCATAGGTACCCGATATTTCTAATATGTGCTAATAAAAGATAATGCTATAAAATCCTGAACGGAATATATTTCTGATAAAACAATACCTTTTTAACCGACTTCACAAAAAAGGAGGAGGTTCTCAATTCGACTGTATTTTTGTTATGTTTGTTACCTCAGAACTCCGTCAAATCTTAAAACAATTGAAAAAATATTTCTTTGTTTGAGAGATTATGCCTTCCGTTTGGTCCCATTCAAATTTTTAGAGATCTGATAATCAGCTCCGGAGATATGGAGACAAACAACATAAACAAATTTGATACCTAGTCAAATTGGGGAGCACTCTAAAGACTTTTTAAAAACTAATTAAAATCAAAATTAAAATACGTGTTGCCGATCTAGAGGCTTTAATATTAATGAATTAAATCTAGTTACAATATCTCTTAGCTAAGCTTAAGTCTACTTACATCTCTTGGAATACTTGCTCAGCATTACAAGAAATGCATCAGCTTTTGCTGAGCAAGCTGTCTCAGTCTAACACTGAAGGGTGAGGGGTAACCATAACTCCTCCATCCCTAAGAGCGAAATTATCGGAATTATCGATTTGAGAAGTTTTCCGATAATTTTGCACAATTTTCATGATATTTAAACGATAAAAATGCAATAAAGTTACAATTAAACATATGATGACAAGGCCTAAGGTAATATAAAATAAAACACTGATTTTAGAGTCTGTTTCCCTGTCAATAGCACTATTCAATATTTCACTATTCTGTAACGCGTATGACATATGCTTCACTTCATCCAGGTTGACCGCGTGCATGTTAAGTGCGCGTGCACTTGATAGACTCACGTTACGCAGTGACGGTAGGTTAATCATAGGAATTGGAGTTAAGTAGTTCGTCTCAATGTAGGTACGATGTGAACGCATCCAAATTCCATGGATTTCTAACTTGCAGGGCTCGTCGAGAGTTACGAGATAGGATCCGAATACAGGGTGCTTACTTATTTCGTTGTTACACTGTTGAGTTATAGTTGTCCTTAGTCTTGTATATAGTATCCAGTTTGCAGGATCGACCTTTTGCATCTTAACCTCTTCAATGTTAATCTGATGTTGCAAACAACAGGTAAGATTGTTGCTAAAATTCATAAGTTGCTGCACACAAGTGACTCCAGGATTCATAGGTATCTCCTCATCAGTGCACAGGAACTGGTTTCTAGCGGCGAGAGAGCGACATGGTTTCGAGACCGGTAGGTATTTTATTCCTTTCGCCAAAAGGTAAGGGTACTTAGGAAATATGGATAGGGTTCTATTTTCGGTTTCATTGAATATAGGTAAGGAATATATTTTAAAATAATTATAGGTACTATTATCTGTAAGATGAATTTCCATAATGAACGTGACTCGGTTTCTCTTAACATATGATTTTACACAAATATTTTGTTCTAATTTTACCAAATTTTCTTCAGTAGGTGAATACATTAGGTTTTCAGAATTAGATATGAGTTTCAAATGAGTTAATAGCTCAGTAGAGTTTATAATAGACATATGTAATATAGAGTTCTTACTTAATGCTAGAGCGGTTTCAATTTCGCTTAGCCTAATGTAAATGGTACGAAAACTGCTTATAAGAATGTTAAATAAACCTAAAATGTATGTGGCATATACCCAATTGTCCTCCTTTGCAGCTAAATCTATTAACATTACTTCAATTCTTTTTAAACGATCATTAAACATTGCTGAATTATTAGTCATAGTTTCTGTAATATTTATAAAACTACTAAACATTTTGGAGACCAATGTAAGTTTCTTAGATATAATTGTTTGATCATATTTTAACTCAGTAGTCAATTTATCATATTTTAAAGCGTCAGCATGATCGAGGTTGCCTGTGATAATTTTAATTATAGAGCCCAGTGGATTAACCAGACCTCTCCTAAAGCGTTGTTGCGGAAAGAGTTGCCTATATTTATCTGTAGTTAAGTCACGTATGAACTCTGTATGCATTCTTATATTTAGAAATTCCTTATGATATGGCTTTTTCCAATCGATTAATTCGCTTAGTTGGTTTAAACTATTAACTATGTAATTTAAATCCTTATAAATCGTTTCTAAGTTTATGACCTTGATTATTGTCCAATGATCAACTTGAACATATGCTTGACCTTCCTTTATTGGTAGTATGCCTGGGTTTCCCTCAAGAGCCTGAAGATGAAGGGCCTGCGCCGGCATCCCTATCATGAGCAGAATGCACCACCTGTGGAGGGCGTTTAATGTTTATAATGGGCGCTTTTGTATTTCTTTCACCTATCTTGATCGGAACTATATTCCTTTCAACCTGATCTACTACTTCTGCTTTAGTATACCTTGGCTTGTCTTTACTTTTTCTTTTATTGACTCCTTTTACAAACACGGTTTTTCCTATTGGAAATTCCATTTCCACTTCACCACCTCTCTTTTCTCTAGCCTTTTCTTTGTTAATTGCCATCTTTTCAGCTAAGTGTTTGTATAAACATTTAGTACGCTTTTCATGATCTTTGACTAACTGTTGCATGTACATCTTTTCAAAATCTATATTGTAAGGACTATTTGTATCCGTGTGTCCAAAAACTATTTCGAACGGGGTTAAGCCGGTAACGGAATGTATGGTATGATTATAAGCCATGACCGAGTATGTCATGACTGAGGCCGCGTCTGTACACCTTTTTTCGTATTTCGCCAATCTATAAATTTCGGTAATAGTCGAATGGAAACGCTCTATAAGTCCCATCGAGTTGGGGTTGTTGATGGTGCCTATATGTAGTTCAATTTTGTGTAAGCTTAAGAACTCCTTCATCAACTCGTTATTAAATTCCATTCCTGGGTCTGAGCTTATCTTTTTTGGAATTCCGTAAAACGAAAAGTATTTCATAAGTGCTCTTATTACTTCAGGTGTTGATTTATTGGATACTTCAACAGCCTGTCCTAACTTGCTAAATGAGTCGATGAGCGTCAAATAATATTTACCTTCTATTGAAAAGAGATCGATAAATATCTCTTGAAACGGAGCATCTTGCGTCTGAGTCAATTGAATAACCGGTTTGATGGGCTTTCGATCATATTTCATTTTACTGCAAGCTTCGCACGCGTTAATAATCGCTGTAACCGTTTCTTGCATTTTATCCCAACAGTAACTTCTACGAAGCCTAGTTAAAGTTTCTTTAATGCCGCGATGACAAGTCTTACCCTCATGATACTTTAATACTATGGCCTTTTGTTCATGCTCTTCCTTCACGAATACTACACGTTTAGTACACTCATACAGTTGTACCATATCTTTCTTGAACAGCTGAATAACGATGTTACTAAATTGTCTACGGTGTTCGTCCTCTTCGAAATAAATAAAATATTTAATCTTTGGTCTAATGTATTTTTTTAGGAATTCTTTGATAAGTTCAGGGTTGTTTGTAGGTAGAAATGCTTCTAAAATTTTATGTCTATCTCGAGAAATGTCCTTGACATTCAACTCATTTCTGAACCATGAAAATACTAGTATTTGATTTGGTTTAGTGTCGATAGCCTCTTGCAAAATTGGTATCCCCGTGGATTCCATATCTATAGCTGAGTGAATAGTTTCGGATCTACTCCTTCCTGAAGCGGAAGGTATTACAGGTTTTTCAAAATCAGATATTCGTTCTGTATTTGAGAACGTTGACGCATCAGAAATAGACTCGTTCCCTGCGGAATCCGTACTGCTATCCGAGATAGTCACGGTTGCTATCTTGTAAGTATCGTCTTCGTGTGCTATCGGTTTTTTTGTTGTGATCTGTCCTATAGTTTTAACTACATCATTTAAATGTTCCTGAAGTCTCTGTTCCCTATCGTCTGCGTTAACCATCATCGAACTTCCTTCATCATCTGAATTTAAGGCGTTAATTTTTATTCTTGATAGAGCATCTGCGTTGGTGTTTTGCTTGCCATTTTTATAAATGATTTCGAAATCGAAATCCTGTAGGCGTAACCTCCAACGGGTAAGTTTACTGTTTGGATCTTTCAAGGAGTTAAGCCACGCTAAGGGGCGATGATCAGTATAAATGTAAAACTTTCGACCGTACAAATATGGTCTGAAATGTTTTGTTGCCCAGATGATTGCAAGTAATTCCCGTTCTATCGTGCTATAGCGTGTTTCGGTATCACTTAACGTACGGCTGGCGTACGCTATAGGTTTGTCGCTTCCTATTTGGCCTTGAGACAAGACGGCGCCTAAGGCTACATTTGAGGCGTCGGTAGTTAGCACGAATGGTTTTTCATAGTCGGGGTATTGTAACAATGGGGCGTTCGTCAAGAGTTCTTTGCATTTGTTGAAAGCGTCAATGTACTTTTGGTCAATAATAATTTTGTTTCTTTTCTTTAAACAAGATGTCAGTGGTTGCGTTATTCTGGCGAAGTCAGGTATGAATCGGCGATAATATCCTACTAGTCCAAGAAAGCTTTTGATGTCAGTTGTAGTTTTAGGTAATGGGAAATTCAGTACAGCATTAATTTTGTCATCGTTGGGTTTGAGTCCGTCTTTTGTAATAGTGTGACCTAGGTAAAGTACTTCCTTTCTTAAAAACTCGGATTTATCAAGTTGAACTTTCAGATTAGTTTGTCGGAGTCGGTCAAAAATTAGTCTTAGTTTCTGCAGGTGTTCGTCTAGGCTGGATGAAAATATTATGACGTCATCCAGATACACCATGCAGTGCAGTCCTTGTAGTCCTCTTAGTACATTGTCCATAGTGCGTTGAAAAGTTGCGGGTGCGGTCTTAAGTCCAAATGGCATTCTGAGGAACTCAAAATGACCATTTTGTGTACTAAAAGCTGTCTTTTGTCTGTCCTGTTTTTCGACTTCAATTTGGTGATAGCCACTGGCTAAATCTATCGTGCTGAAGTATGTACTTTTACCTAACTTGTCGAATAAGTCGTTAATGTTCGGTAAGGGATATTTGTCATCTATCGTTATGTCATTAAGTCGCCTGTAGTCAATTACCATACGAAATTTCACTTCACCGGATGCATCTGTCTTTTTAGGCACTAAGTGCACGGGTGCATTCCATGGAGAGTGTGATTCCTGTATGACGTTGTCTTGTAATAGTTTATGCACTTGGTTATTTATTTCATCGGCTTGTACCGGTGCTTGTCTGTAAGGTTTGACAAAAATCGGGTCTTCATTTTTCGTTCGAATTCTATGTTTAACTTGGTTGGTAAAACTGAGAGGCAGTTGGTCACAGTGAAAAATGTCCTTGTACTCTTGGCACAGTCTGTATATTTTGTTGTGTTCCTCGTCATTAGTATGGTCTAGTCGGAGTTTATTTAAATTTTCCTCAAGTAACTTGTCGGTCTGTATGTCTGTCGTATCTGTAGTAAAGTTTAAGTCACATTTAGTATTCAAATGTTTAGTTACCGCTATAGGTTGTGTTATGGTCAACGCTAGGCGTTTTTCTGAAGTATTCTGTACAACAGTTGAGGCGTATCCATTTATACAGTTTACTAACGCGCTTGGCGTGCGGATGCCAGGTCCAAACTCTATAAAATCAATTATAGCTTCTCCCGAATATTGGTCGGTAGGTAACTTCACGCGCTGTTCACAGCGTGGGTTTAACTCAATAACATAATCCAGATTGTTATTAACAATTGGAATGCAAGTGGTTTTTGTTTTTAACACCAGGTTCTTAAGGTCTATAATTGCATCCAACTGTTGTAAGAGGTCATTACCTATAAGTCCGTCATAACGAGAATCAACATCATACAAGTAAAACTTGTGGTACTCACTACTTTTGAATGTTGGTAGAAGTGGTATCACAATGACCTCGTTGTGTCTACTAGATGCGTGCGTACTGACAACTTCGAATGGTTCTTGCTGAATATTTTCTTTAAATATTTGGTAAGCTTTTTGAGGGCTCAAGAACGACCTTGTACTACCAGTATCTATCATCATTTTTGAGTTGATTTCGGGTATATAGATATAGGGTAATTTGAGATTAGGGTCACAATTTAACTCTATAATTTCTTGTTTTTGGTCGAGGCACGCATAGGAAAATTTTCAACTGCTTGACCTTGAGAAGAATCTGTTTGAGTTGGCATATACGTCATGTCTTCATTTTGTCCGTCATAAGCTGAAGCTGAAGGCATCGAGTTAGAGTCATCATAACTACCTAAGTCATAACCGTAAGCGTTGTTGTCGTATGCGTCATATTCGTAGTCGTCACAAGTATCCTGATCCTGATAACACTGTACTACGTCACCGTTATCATTCAAGGTTAGCTCGTTAAGTCTAAAACCTTGAGGTCTAGGCGGGGCTGTTCTCATCGTTACATCTGTCGATTGAAAGTTTGGTTTGTTAACCTGAGGAGGCCTGTAACCAAATTGCTGTGTTCCAAAATTTGGTTTATAACCGAATTGTTGCGGGTTGTTTCCGAATTGGGGGCGGTAGCCCTGTTGTGGCTGATAACCTAATTGCGGGCGGTAACCGAACTGTGGCGGTTGATAGCCTAGCTGAGGACGGTACCCGAAATTTTGTGGTTGACCTTGAGCCAATTGGGGCATCCTATATGGTCTTGGTTGAACACCAAAATTAAATTTGGGTGCCGCATTGTTATTAGCAAACGGAACCCCAAATCTAAACCCAGTGGGTTGCTGACTCGGCTGTGGATTACCACCAAACTTAAAACCTTGACCCTGAATTGCCGGTAATAAGGGTCGTTGCACACTACCACTACCAAAGATACGATTCCGCATGTTATACTGATCGTGGAAGTTTACTTCCTCCAGTACTGTACTAAGTGCATTCTCCAAGGTCGAAGTGGATTTAAGTCTCACTATCCTAACCATATTTTCAGGCAAATTGTATAAGAACACATTCAAGGACATGTTATTATATATTGCAATTTTAGCTCGTTTTAAATCCACATCATTTAATAGATTAACTTTTGAAATTAATAATGATCGAACAGATTGAATTCTGTTACAAAAATCTAAGTAACTTTCCCCGGATTTTATTTTTAATGATTCTAATTCAATACTAATACACTGTTCACTACGCGGATCTCCAAAGTGCTGTTCGAGCAGTTCTTTTAACTCGGACCAAGACGCAACATCATCACGCTCCGATAATAGCGCAGATGCGTTATCCGTGAGGCGACTAGTTATCGCATGATACACATATAAATTTTGAGCCTCATTGCCTCTATACCTGGTAATTACATACTCACTTTTTCGCAAAAATAGATTTAATTGTCTCTTATCTCCTCCAAATAAGGGGATCAGACGTAACATTTCATTCGGAATAGCTACGATTTCTTCTGCCATTTTTAGGTAGAGTAATTAGCAAGTCAGAGATTACACACAAGTAAATTCACACACAATAAAATATAGCGTAAAACACACACAAATATAATATAGACACAGCTTATAAAGTATATATATATACTTTATAAGCTGTTTGCTATATATATATACTTTATAAGCTATATAATAAACAATAATTAATTAATATACACAATTTTTGTAAAAGTTGTAGAAATTTAATAGAAATATTGTCTATTTAATACATTTATTTTATTCCTAACAAAAGTTTTATTCACCAGATTAGTAATTAAGATCTATATAGAGACCAAATTTTATGATTATACACTATTCTATAATTATTACAGATTAATAATTTTCTGTATTCTCTACATTACACTACTCTATGTTATATGTATCAGCTTACACTGATAAGAAGGCACGGTAGAGTTTAATACCGAGAAACCAGTCACGTTATAATGAGCGAAGATCTATCTCAATAATAACACAATATGAAAATGAAAAATATGGGAAGGAAAATTAGGATGGCGAAAATTTCACTCACCAACCGGTCGCTCCCATACTCAGCTCTCTTAGAGTCCCTTTGACGAATTTGTTTTGGTTCGAGGATTTGCCTTGCAGCTATTCGCGCCGTAATCACGGAAAAGGTAAATTTGGATACCTAAAATCACGAAAAGACGGCACAGCCTTTAATAGCAAATCCTACCGGCTGCGCCAGTCAAATTGGGGAGCACTCTAAAGACTTTTTAAAAACTAATTAAAATCAAAATTAAAATACGTGTTGCCGATCTAGAGGCTTTAATATTAATGAATTAAATCTAGTTACAATATCTCTTAGCTAAGCTTAAGTCTACTTACATCTCTTGGAATACTTGCTCAGCATTACAAGAAATGCATCAGCTTTTGCTGAGCAAGCTGTCTCAGTCTAACACTGAAGGGTGAGGGGTAACCATAACTACCTTGATGACATGATTATGGCTTGTGGATATTTTCACTATCGCGGCATGTAAATTCGTTTTTTTTTCGTTTTGTACGATCATAAATTATGTCTAATATGATCGCTAAACTAATTTAGACTTATATGCATATTTTGCACTTGAAACCCAATTTACGCATTAAAGTAAATTATGTGTAAACATTTACAGATCAAATTATTCATGCGATTCTAACCTTAACTACCTATGTATATATGCGGATATACTCTTAGGTATATTGCCAAAAGGGCACAAGTACCATCTAATCGATGCCTCAAAGATGGATGGTTACTCATTTACAGGTAACGTGAAATATAGCAAGGGTAAGGCGATATATGAGTCTTGATGTTCTTAACGACAAGGGGATTTGTGGTAGTTTCACACACTAATATCAGTAAAACCGATAGAGTACAAAGCAAACGTGATACGAAATGGAGAAATTAAAATTAACCATTGTTTACTTCTTTGTATTTGTGTGTAATGTGTTTGAAAATTGTTCTTTTTTAGGGTTCATTACCCAAAGGGTAAAACAGAACCCTATTACTAAGCCTCTGCTGTCCATCTGTCTGTCTGTCTGTCTGTCTGTCTGTCCGTCTGTCACCAGGCTGTATCTCATGGACCGTTATAGTTAGATAGTTGAAGTTTTCACAGGTGATGTGAGATACAAGAAACGTGTTTTTTTCGGCATTTCAATATAACGCCATCTATGAACGCTTAGTAAACGTCAGTAGATGGCGTTGTATTGAAATGCAGATCCGTATAACTTTCACGGCTGCACTATTCATTATTCTGTGGCCGCTGACTATTCATTATTCTGTGCCGCTGCCGATAACTTTCACTTAGATAGCATTAGATGTTACAGTGCCACAAGTATAACTTGGCGGTGGTGGTTTTTGGAACTAATTCTTTTAATTGAAACTGTGAGTTTGACGTTTGAGAGATTACCGCGACATTATTGTTGATAAATCTGCTACAGTAAAATAGTTCAACAATGCCAAAAGTAATTAAAAGTGGTTTAAGAGAAACTGTTATCAAAGTACAAAGTAAAAGCACAGTGGCGCACAGGCACGCCAAGTTATACTTGCCGGACTGTAGATAACGTTATAAGAAATAAGCACGCGGCTCATAACTCTGTTTTGATAAAATGTTTATAAATTATTATTTTTTGCTGGCGAAAAATGATAGTGGTATTTTTTGCTCGATCTTACCCAACCAACACACTGGTGGAAATAGCTGCTAATTTTATAGCTTTAAGTTGTATAGTAGCGGCTTAAGAGTTCAAGAAGCAGTTTTAAGTAGCATATTTGCTGCCACTAACGCCTGTAGCTCCAAAAGTAACTAAGAGTGGCAGAAATAGAATCTAATACCACTTTAGCCTTTATAACAGTTCATTCTAGAACTCATTTATTACTTACATCTTTAACAGAGAGTAACAAAGGGCATTTGGTTACTGAAAGCTGCTTAAGGGATTCTTTTGTAACTGTCACACGCCTCTTAACTGCATTAGACAGTTAATTTTAGCCTATAATTAAAGCAGCTGTATAAGAGTTCAAATAACCACTATTATTGTATATTCCACTGAAAGTTCTGGTGATAGAGGTAATAAATACTCTCATGGCAGCTTAAGATTCAAAAAGTTAATAAATATTACTAAAGCATATTTTCAAAGCATTATGCTTTAGTAATGGGCTCCCATTACTAATGCTCTCTTGAGTAGTATAATAGAGTAAACCTGCCCTGTTCGAATCGCTTTTCGATATACTTATAGCATAAAAATATCAAAATTTAAAAGAAAAGAAATGGTCGCCAACCGATGGAAATTAATAGATTAAATTGAAGAAGCGGTGGTTATCGCAGAAAAGTTCAGCGGGCTTATGAAAATATAAAAAAAAATAAACAGGCCTTGCGAGTCGGACTCGCACACGTAGGTAGGGTTTCGTAACACAGAACAATATTTGATAAGATTGAAGAAGAAATAATAAATAATGCAGATAAATCGTATCGAAGTAATAAAAAGTCAAATAAATATTCACTGCAATACATTCCATCATTTACAACATTTTTTTGAACTGCCTATCAATTCATCATACTGAACATATTAAAGAGCAAGTATAATATAGATCTAAGAACAGAATTGTTGTGTTTTCCTTGCGTTGAGAAATGTAAATTCGTAGTACAAACTACAAATAAGTCAAAAGTCAAGTTATAAGTTGAAGCATTTATTGGCAAATTAAATAATAAAATCTGCACTTAACACTTCAAGAAACATTAAATAGATCGTATCAATAATAATTATTCTAAATATTACAAAAACATAACTTTTAGTTAACCTTAGGAACTAATCAATTTTATGAATTTGAATCTTGTAGATAATCAACGTCACATCAATATAATCTAGATGGCACTTTGTTTTGGATTGTTAACAATTACGACTATGACGCATTTAATTTCTTCAATCACACGTTGCGGATCTCCAAACCAAATGAACATCAACCCAGCGTTAATCTGCAAAACATATCCATATTTGTACTTGTGCCTGCAAAAAGGAAGCTAGAGGAGCGAAATTGTAGCCCTTTTGATGATGACAACTACACAAAAGCTATAAAAATCACTAGGACCTGTATAAGAGTTAAAATTAGAGCTTTAACCCACATAGAGGACGTTTGGGATTGGGACCTGCGGGTTAAAGCTGCACCGCATTGACGCCATTATTTTTATAGTAAAAAAATATTTTCTTTCTTGCAACATTTAGAGATTACTCAATGTATTTCAGCAAAGTTATCTTAAATGTTATTCACACATACTAACGACATATTTGAAAATAACACACTGTCAATACATAATAGAAACAAATGTAACCTTGAAAAATAAAATGTTTTTTTTTTCCTATTTTAGTGATATTTTAAAAGCGCTTCAAAATTACTCAAAAAACGTCATCTACATGCACAGTAAACTTGGAAGCGTTTTTCGTCGCTGAAATAGCACAACCAGTAATGTATGTAATTAAAACTTTACAAATAATTATATTTTAGTAATGGCGCTGATGGCTGATTACTAAAATAAAAACGTTTCATTGTTTTTTACAAACACTCAAAATACTTAACTGATAGAATCTCATAAAGTACCTACATTAATTCGTAAACTTGTTCACAAAAGTAACGGCATAAGAGTGTTAGTGTGGCGTTATTCGTTGCAGCTCTTCATGCACCTTTGCGCCACTGTTGTGCAGTTGATATGGAACTATGAGCTGCATAAAATTGTGCCCAAAATAGCGCTGGAGTTGCTGCGTTAGGTCTGCAGCGCTTGGAGCGTAGCACCTAAGGGCATAATCGGATTGGTTCTAAAGCTTTTATGCAATCTTATGGACATGGACAATCTTATTTAGGTTAAGAATTTTAGAATAATTGTATTCAAAAGAGGGGAATAAAGAAAAAAAAGGAGAGAAAAGAAAAGAAAAAAAAAACTGGAACAGAAAACAAAAAACAAACAAAATAATTTAAATGGCTTTGTATGATGTTAAAATTAATTAGTATGTAGAAATATTTTGTACAATGTGTGTGTGAAACGGATCACAATGACCCGCTTCAAAAAAAAAAAACAATTAAACCGCGGAAGTAAAATGCAACGCCGAAAAAAGTCTCCGACCTGTGTTGGGGGAAAAAAGGGCGGAACAGAAAGCTTTTATGCAGCTAATGTGTGTTACTTGGGTATAAAATACTGTAGTGTGGTACGGAACCCTACGAGTGCGAGTCTGACTTGCACTTGGCTAGTTTATCTTATCTTATTGACGGTGCCGATCACTGTTTTATAAATTAACTGTATTGTAATTGTATGTATTTCTGTAAAAAAAATATCTTGTTAAATACGTCACGTGAAGGCATTCTATCTTTCCAAGTAACTGCTGGTTGTTATTTACCTTACATCACTCATATGCATGTACTTTATTACACTATATTATGTAATTGTATTTACATGTAATAATATATTTACTGTAGGTATATATATATATATCTAATCCTCGTCCTCTGCGTTCTCAACATAACCTTAAATTGAAGATACCAGAACACCCACATACGTCGCAACACTAATACAAATCAATTACCATGAAAGCTATTCATCTATGGAATGCACTCCCTGTCAACATCAGAGAAGCCCGAACTCCTCAAATATTTAAAAATATGGAAGCATTATAATTATAACACTATCGCAAATTGACTAGCTTCACTCTAAATATAATAATTATGTATTTGTAAATATATGTATTGTATATATATATATATATATATACATACATACAAATAACAAACATGCATTACCGCACGTCTGTCTGAAATATTGTCAATAAGCAATCACGAATAGCAAATAGCAATGTAAGGAGGGCGATGACCCTTATTAATTTGCGGTTTACCGTATCGACGGGATAATCAATTAAACATCAAATGATTGGCAGTTTAGCCCAGGAACATTTTGGCAAAATTACTTTCCTCTTATATATTTTTTAGGTAAATTATTCATTGTTATTAATATTTATTATCCTATTCCTGACAAAGACGATTCCAAATATACAAAAATCATAAAAATTGGTCCAGCCGTTCTTGAGTTATAAGTGTAGTAACTAACACGACTTTCTTTTATATATATAGATGTATATATATATATATATATATATTTATAATGTTATATGTATATACTAGCTGTGCCCGCGACTTCATCGGCGTGGAATAGTGTCTTTGGGTAGCATTAACAAATATGACACATACGTATCCCAACTACACCGCGCCGTACTACGCCACGCTAATCCCCTCTTCCCTCCTCCCCTCACATAATCTTCCCTTCCCCTTCCCCTCATTTCCACCTCATAAAACCTAGAGATGGCGCTAGCGTAGATTTTGATAGCTCTCCTTTAAATATTACCTAAATGTATGAGATCCTGCATTGCACAAACGATATTTCTCGCGACATTGAAACCGATGCACTTGCTTCGTTTAGATATCTCAAAAATTGATCTCGTTTAAATACGTTTTCTCTTTATAATATTAGTCTGGATGTATTTTAGTTGACCTCACGGTCAGCGGGCGCGGCAGCGGATGCTGCAGAAAACCTCAAACGGAGGAAATATGCTACCATTGGTGATGGATACAAATTTCTTCCGTTTGGGGTCGAAACAATGGGCCCATGTGGTCGAGATGCCCGAGGTTTTATTAAGGAGTTGTCTAGAGGCCTGATTGACATCACCCGTGACCAAAGAGCTGGCGCTTACCTCGGCCAACATAATTAGCCTAGCTATACAACGAGGTAACGTCGCTTGCATTTTGGGAACATTACCGGCAGGTAGCGACTTAGGTTCTTGCTTTTATTTATAGTATAGATATTATTATTGTAGTTTATATAATTTTGATATTGTCATTAGGTAATTATATTTTTAACACCGTTGCTCGTAAAGCTGATGTAATTCCACCGGTTTTAAATATGTACAGCGGGTCATAAAACACGCGTGTGTTACCAAAGCAAATAGTTAAGTTATAGTCCATACAAATTCCATAACAGTATTATTTGCCATTTCGCGCGCTGTTGCTATTCAAATTTCGAACTAATCGCCGCGCGGCGCCAGTCAGTAGGCAGCGCTAGCACGCTGTTAAAATGGCGGAAAAGCAACAGTGTGCATTCACAGATTCAGTTTATTTAAAATAAAAAAATCCGTTTATTTTGTAATTTAAAAACTTGGCTGCATGCTCTAACGTCTTTGCCAACATTTTCACGCAGCTACGGCAGAAAATAATCCTCGCGCCATTTTTCTCAAATTTTCTTTTCTTTGTACTTGTATTGTGAAAATTTAAATATGACAACTTTCAATAATGAAGAAGAGCCATATATTACTTCAACTCCACCGGATATACTAACAGAAGCGCGAACCGCATGCGACAGCTTCTGCCGTCAATATCCAACGACAGATACATAACCACGTATGAAAACATAATTAATAAAACATTAAATTAAAAAATCAAAAAACCCGACTGCGCAAAAAGTGAAGTGTTAAAAAAAGAACTGAAAAGAAAAAAAAACAAGTAAGTCTAGTAGTTTAGACTTCTGTTTAGGGATATCAAAAAACTATACCATTTAAATTCTTTCTCGGTCGATACACTCATAAAATAAATTATACATTGTTATATGGAATATAGAGACTTTAACAGTCGGGACACATTAATCCCCATTCGTTAAGCCATTAATGTGTCCCGACTGTTAAAGTCTCTACATTCCATATAACTAAGTATAATAAAAAAAAATATTTTTATTTTACACTTTTTAGTTAAGTAAAGGACGGCAAATTCCGTAATCTTCTCATTTCATTTAGAGAGTTGATGTCATGTGGATTATTGAGTAGTTTCCGGGGAGCTAAACTACTTATTACTAGTCCAACTAAAAATCTAACCCGGCTCAATGCTACATAGGCTTGACCTTTCGCAAAAATGCGTGAACTTAAGTCGACCACAGCTTTGTCCAAGGTAGTAACCTTGTAATTTATACTTTATACTTGTAAAACAGTCGGGAAGCTTATAAAATATCTTGCTTTTGCTATGTTTACTTTTCATCAATTATGATTTATTTTATGATTTGAGACGTGTATAAGTGCGTATATTAATACTACCAACTTACTGAATAAATGCTTTGACTTTGACTTTACCGCCATCGCATGTGTACCGGAACTGTGTATTTTCAGCTTAGAGCTGAGATGAATCAGGTTATGTTTGAACCTTGTTTTGTCTCCTCTAGGACCACCTCTTTTTCTAGAATAGAAATTGGTATATATACGTACCAATTTGCACATTTCAAATATATATATTGACGTTCGCGTTAATATTTTATTGTTTATGAAATGGGGCCAGCAGGATTCCAGTACTATTATATTTATTAATATGCTTACGCATTTTTTTGGCAAATATAAGGTTTTGTGCGTCTACACTACTAAGTATGTATTACAATGGGGGATTTAACAACAAATACTAAAAACAAAATAAAATTAAATATTAAAGGGGGTCTACATCACAGTGTGGTCTACATACAAGTAACGTGTAAACTAATAATAGATAGAGACTTGAAATCTTCACAAAATATGTATAACTATGACCGTTATTACAATTATGGAAAAAAGAACAAAAACCGAAATGCGTGAAATAGATAGGGTATTGCTTTTTAAGCTTACTTACTTTACAGTTGTACTATTAAACGACTATACCAAAAGGAAGAGGTTGTTTGTCCTCAGAACTCCATCAATTCTTAACCGATTTGGAAAATTCATTTTTTTTTTAGTTAATATGATTTTCGTTTGGTCTCATTGTAATTTTATTGAGATCTGATGAGTAACTTCAGAGATAAGCACCGCAAACTTGTTACTGAAAGTGACTAACGCGGCATGTAAAATCGTTTTTTTTTCGATTTGTACGATCATAAATTATTTGTTATAAATATATTTTGAATCTCCATTTTAAGACCTTTAATTCAAAACCCCACTCGACAGGTTTTGAAAAAAAAAATTTTTTTGAACCCCAAATTTTGGCGTCTGAAATCCGCCATTTTGAATTTTTCAATTTTGTATGTTTTCGTTGACACTCGCGCTAGCATGGCAAATCTATTGACGTGCCAATTATCAAAATCGGCCCACGCGTTTGTTCTCTAGTGTGCCACAAAGGAACAAACATACATACATATATAGACTGATAAACACATTACCTCTCCTTTGCGTCGCGCAGTCGGGTAAAAAACCAACTACAACTACGTATCATTTTAATAATTGTGATTTCACTAACTGTTTCAATAATTAGAAATGAACAAAATATAAAATGTTTTTTTTTTAAATTCTGAAATTCCGCCTCGCATGTTATAACCATCATAACGCACTAATATCGTAATGTACTATAAATATTTTTTTTCATAAGAACCATCTCCTGGTGATAAAAAACACGACAAAAAAAGAATTAGCGACATCGGTCCAGCCGTTTACGCATGATGCCGTGACCAAGGGCAATTGGGATTCATTTTTATATAATAACCGGCCAAGTGCGTGTCAGGCCACGCGCAGTGTAGGGTTCCGTAGTAGCCTGTTATTCAATGCAAATCTTTACCCGTTATAAACAAGCAACTAGGTACTCCGTCTTTGTCACTTTAAAGGATTTATTCAAAGGATTTTGTATTTGGTACAAAATTATCCAACACCCAAGAGGTATTAGCAACTCTTAAATCATATTAAAAGACCTATTCAACGATACCCAACACGATGGGGTAGACGATGAAAAAAAAATTCATCCCCACTTCTCATATAGGGGAGCTACCCTAAAAAAAATATTTTTCACAATTTTATTTCAGCACTTTGTCGGCGTAATATATATACATACCCCCACAAAATTACAGCTTTCTAGTATGAACGGTCTCTTGGCAAAACCTCGGACAGAAAGACAGACAGACAGACGGAACTATGGGTTCTTTGTCAGGACTACGGAACCCTAAAAAAGAAGATTTTGACTACATTTATATGTAGGTTTATGTGAAATAATATTATGTCTAAACATATTTCGTCAAAGGTATTGTTTGCTACCGACCGCTTATTTTTCAATACTAGCTCCTGTCCATCCAAAGCTTGTCTGGTAGAGATCGCTCTGAGCGATAAGACCGCCCATTGTCACACCTAATTAGTTTTTCTTTTTCTTAGATTATAATGTGTTGATTGGTATGCAATAAAGTATTCATCTATCTATCTATCTATCTATATATATTTTTATAAGATAGTTTTATGACCACCGCCACCCATTCTATTTTATTTTAATCATCTCCATGCATGGTTGTCTGGAAGATATCGATTTGAGCGATAAAACCGCCCATTGACACTTTTATTTTAAACAATGTTTTAGTTGTATGATTTTCGTGTACAATAAGGAGTATATCTATCTATCTTATAATTTTTTTACAGTAATTTAAACAGTAATATTTGGTTACAAAAATGTTATATGCCTTTATTTTAATACCACTAGAAAAACGCCAACAAAACCACATTGTTTTTGTAACAATATATATGATTTTTGGTGCCATTACCACAAGCCTGCTATTTGTATGACGGCACCAGCTGTTATCTTTTTCTGCCGTATTACTACGGAAAAGAGGTTTTGTTTTCTTTGATATAATGATACTGATATTGTTCGATGTTTGCAAGCATTTTGGTAGGCAATTGGAAAAAAAAACTCCATCATTGCTTTATATTCTACACCGCTTGTATGCGGAAGACATTGCGTTCGTGGACCATGTCGAGAGAACGTTGCCATACTTGCCGATTTCTTACCTTTCAACCGTCATTCCTTGGACCCTTTATCACTCCAAAGTACTGCCTGTTTTTAGTTTTAGTTTTAGTTGTATGATTTTCGTGTACAATAAGGAGTATATCTATCTATCTTATAATTTTTTTACAGTAATTTAAACAGTAATATTTGGTTAAAAAAATGTTATATGCCTTTATTTTAATACCACTAGAAAAACGCCAACAAAACCACATTGTTTTTGTAACAATATATATGATTTTTGGTGCCATTACCACAAGCCTGCTATTTGTATGACGGCACCAGCTGTTATCTTTTTCTGCCGTATTACTACGGAAAAGAGGTTTTGTTTTCTTTGATATAATGATACTGATATTGTTCGATGTTTGCAAGCATTTTGGTAGGCAATTGGAAAAAAAAACTCCATCATTGCTTTATATTCTGCACCGCTTGTATGCGGAAGACATTGCGTTCGTGGACCATGTCGAGAGAACGTTGCCATACTTGCCGATTTCTTACCTTTCAACCGTCATTCCTTGGACCCTTTATCACTCCAAAGTACTGCCTGTTTTTAGTTTTAGTTTTAGTTGTATGATTTTCGTGTACAATAAGGAGTATATCTATCTATCTTATAATTTTTTTACAGTAATTTAAACAGTAATATTTGGTTAAAAAAATGTTATATGCCTTTATTTTAATACCACTAGAAAAACGCCAACAAAACCACATTGTTTTTGTAACAATATATATGATTTTTGGTGCCATTACCACAAGCCTGCTATTTGTATGACGGCACCAGCTGTTATCTTTTTCTGCCGTATTACTACGGAAAAGAGGTTTTGTTTTCTTTGATATAATGATACTGATATTGTTCGATGTTTGCAAGCATTTTGGTAGGCAATTGGAAAAAAAACTCCATCATTGCTTTATATTCTACACCGCTTGTATGCGGAAGACATTGCGTTCGTGGACCATGTCGAGAGAACGTTGCCATACTTGCCGATTTCTTACCTTTCAACCGTCATTCCTTGGACCCTTTATCACTCCAAAGTACTGCCTGTTTTTAGTTTTAGTTTTAGTTGTATGATTTTCGTGTACAATAAGGAGTATATCTATCTATCTTATAATTTTTTTACAGTAATTTAAACAGTAATATTTGGTTAAAAAAATGTTATATGCCTTTATTTTAATACCACTAGAAAAACGCCAACAAAACCACATTGTTTTTGTAACAATATATATGATTTTTGGTGCCATTACCACAAGCCTGCTATTTGTATGACGGCACCAGCTGTTATCTTTTTCTGCCGTATTACTACGGAAAAGAGGTTTTGTTTTCTTTGATATAATGATACTGATATTGTTCGATGTTTGCAAGCATTTTGGTAGGCAATTGGAAAAAAAACTCCATCATTGCTTTATATTCTACACCGCTTGTATGCGGAAGACATTGCGTTCGTGGACCATGTCGAGAGAACGTTGCCATACTTGCCGATTTCTTACCTTTCAACCGTCATTCCTTGGACCCTTTATCACTCCAAAGTACTGCCTGTTTTTAAGTTAAATAATTGGCAGGAAACGAAGCCGCAATTTAGACATTGCCTGGATTGGACCTGTACTGCTGCCATATTGGCAGGCTAGTATACAAGGTTGGTTCTACATTACCTTCATATATATTCTATTCTATTCATATCTTGCAGGAGTCGAATATATGTTGTTCCTCATCTCACGGCACACCTCATGCAGCCCATTATTTCATCGAAGCAAAATTAATTAACCCCTGAAACTGTACGTGTACCGTTCAAATATAAACAAATTAATTTTGTAAGGTTCTAAGCTAAGTAATTGATTTCTATTCAACAGCTCTATTTTTCCGCTACCTAAATAATCTTTGTCGAACCGTTTTTACCTGCTGCTGTGTATCCTTCTGTGGCTTTCTCTAAGATGCGCCATTAGTTCCATTCCTGTGCATTTCACATTCATTGCATCCTGGACAATTATCTAATAGTCAGGCTCGTCATGCCTGGATGTTTCCGTGGTTTCACCTCCATAGTCTTATTACTCGTAACGTCTGTTGGACTTTACTTTATTTTTATCGGAACATCTTATTGGTGTACACGATGGATTAAAAAAAACTATTTATACGAGAGTTCGAAGAGTATGAATGGGAAAGATTTTACTACTCTCTCTTCCTTTTGCCCATGTTTCGGATGCATGTATATAAGCCACTATAAAATTATTCTATTGGTAGCTACTTATATCAATTTACCAGCAATAAATAATATATATCTCTTCTGGCAGTATTTCTTACTTAAAAACAAAATGCAGTTGAACAGGATACTCTATTAACTAGCTAGTTTCCGGTTTCACAAAGTTGGCTCCAGGGTACAATAAGATGTATTTTTTATTTTCTTGCCAAGTCCTGAGGGAACACAATTATAATCCCGGCAACCATCTTAGCTCTAAATTGGACTGCAGCTTCTTTTATAATGAAGGTAGGGTAGGAGCAGCGAGTGGTATTTCTTGTCATTTAAGTAAAGCTGCTTAAAGAATTATTTATTAATTGAATAGGTTGAAAATAATAATAAATCTGATGATATATTTTTCTCAATAATAAACATACATGTCGTAGGAACAAAAGTAAGTTTAGTTTCGTGTATTTTTTTCGGTGATATTTTTTTTACTCATTACATATCAACTTTGTTTATAGACCAAATTTGTATTAATTAATAAATATATTTTAATTGTTAGTCTAAGTAGATATAAAACAACTGTAAATAGTATGGATATTCATATTATATTAATATCCATGGTACATAGCGATATATTTAAAAGACACCTCTTGGTTATCAAAGCATAATAATATTAATCGTACAATCATACTTAATGTCATCAAAATAAAATACAAAAATAGATTTGCGATAAAATTCAAAGCGACAAGGGAATGGGTGTAGTCTAGATGTACATCAAAGAGACCTCCACGCCCAACTGAACACATTAATAACATGAGCTGCGGGCATATCGGTGCAACGGTTTTATAAGAGGAAAATAATGATGGATCTAGATCTAAAACTAAAGTTGTTTACACCGTGTAAACACTTGTTTTGCTACCACTACGCTTCTTTATCCGTAAAGGACGAAAAACTTCAGAAAACTACTTAACTTTAACTAGGAAAGAGAGAATAGAAAGGATATATTCTTATCATGTAGAGGTTACTACCAAGAAAATAGGACTTTGTTTTAATGTATACAGTTAAGAATAGAAGTATTTCATCTGATCCGTTTTCTCCTGTAGAAATAAAGAGAACACTGTGATTCAGCAAAAACCTTACACAAACTTTACGATTCGTATCAACTAATCATATTTTGGCGAGTGTGCACATTCAACTCTCTGAGCCTGCTACACGTAACGAGTACAATATCGTTATAGTATAATGATACTAGGCTTAGATCCTATATCATTATGCATTGCTGCCTTGAAGTATTTATTTTAGAGATAAGTTTTAGAGCAACCGCTTGCTACAAACAAATCATACCTTGATATCAGTTCGAGTCTACGTCGGTTATGTAACACTCCAATATTGACATTCAGGCACCGGTTTCATAGCTGTCCCGTCTCTAAGCAAGTTAAAATAAAATATCTTGGTCGTTCCCAAAGTTTAGCGATACAGCTTATAAGTATTCTGGGGGAAGAACGAAACGAGCACTTTAAGCAGTGCTTTTTAAATGTAAGAATAATTAATGTTCATAATTTATCAAGATGAAGTCCGGATTTTGGGTGGTGTTTGTTTGTTTTGATTACGCGTGAGTTTGTACATTGTTTGAATTATATATTTATAATAATATTTGACGCGACTGAATATGCAATAGAGAAGGAGAGCGATACACTAGTAATACTGAGCAATATTTAGAAGCAAATTCGTGTATGAAAACATAGCGCTTGGGAATTATTTCGACGTCGTATATTATACTTTGTAACAATTGTTATAGATAAGTATGTATCATTATGTTAGTTAATGTTTTAAAACTTTTTTTGTGAAATTTAGTCAACCACAAATATGTATTTTAAAAACTATATTAAATCCACGCAAGTGGGATTGCACCGATTGAAAACAAAGTGCTAAATTTCGAGCTTAGTGGCGAGGCAAAGGTGAGTGTTATGTCCAGCAGCGGAGTCGCTGGACATAGATAGGCATGATGATGAAATCTAATGAAAAATGCTTGAAATAAAAAGAAGTCTCCTCCAGCATGAGATCCTCATCACCAAGGAGAATCTATAGAACTAATCAAATTGACGAAATTATTTAGGTATATATATATATATATATATATATATATATATATATATACATAACTACTGAAGCATCCCATCACCTCCAGGCTCCGTCATCAGATCAGCACGAAGATCAAATTATAAAATTGTCATCTAAACTACTTAAGCATATACGTAAACTTACACTACATCTGGGTTTTAAGTTAAAGCCTCGTGATAAAGCAAAATTATTCAAAATGCTTAATTGCTACTCTTTCAGGCTTTCAGAGGCTTCCACTCGAAATCATGATTCGGGTTTATCGTATTATATTATTTTAGTGACGTTCTCATGTCAGGTACCTACGCTTTATACACATGAATTAGTTTATTAGGTTTTAAAATCTTTTTTGAACGTTTTAGAGATTCAAATACTTAGGAAACATAACGCTTCGTGCAAAGTTTTGGTGTATCTGTCGCAGGCAACTAGCTAAATTAGCCGTTCAACTTCAAGAAACGTAATATACCACTTGCTTCGTGAATAATTAATTACGTGAATATTTGAACTCTTTATTAATACATCGCATAGTAGGATAGAGGAAGTAGGTCTTGTGTCTATATTAGAATGTGTGATTATACAAGTGACTTTCCATTTTCTTCGCGAGAGGATCATACCTCTATTATTCTGAAGTATAGCTGATCTCTTGCGGCCTCAGAGGGCCGATGGAAATTAGGGTAGTTGGTTATTAGTCAGAAAGGCTGAGCCAGTAGCCCGTTTATTATATTCTAGTGACCTATAAATTATCTTTATAATTTGCGGTACATGGTAGAATCGAGGTCGCCGCATGTTAAGTGCATGTTTTTCCGGACTTCGAAGAAGGGTTATGATTATGACCGGTATGTATGTTCATATATTTTCAAGTAACTTCTCAAACCCTAATCATAATTAGTAGTATCTAAGGTATCGTTTGAAGCATCTTGATCGTGCGCTGGTCATAGGCGATGTCACATTAAATTGAATATGGCGCTCTTTAGAGGACAGTCATAAAACTACATTTTTTTAAATTATACCAAGCTGGCTATCTGTGAAAGGGCTTAATTAGCCAATTTTAAACATGTACATATTGTTAGCTGTTGTTATCTATCGCGAGATTTTTCATTAGTCGGGTTTTAGTTTTTAAACTATCGTGATCACTAATACGATCGAGGATACTTGAAAAGATCTTGCAAAGATGTGAAATAATGTAAATGAATAATGCTCAAAGTGTAACATATCAAAATACTCCACTATTCATAATTTATGTTGCGAATATTACACTACACTGAGCGATGAGATAGAAAGGCAGATGTAGGGCAACATATTTGGGCCATGATGCGTTTTAATTGTATGACTCTTATTAGGCCAAGCACAGAACGTTATTTTTATTGCTACGAGTCAATTATTTAATCCACTAATTTTATCAAACATTTTGCATAAAACGTCATCAACATTTGAAAACCAACAACAGCTAACTGCTGGACGTAGGCTTCTCCCAACGCACACCACTGATATGAACCGTACATAAACAAATCTAATATGTCATAACATCATATAATATGGCTATTGAAACGTTGAAAGAGAAGTATTTTAAACTCAACAGGTGATTTCCAAAGGTTTCCCTCAAGTGAAACTTTGCTGGCAGTAGCCAGTAGAAATGTCAGTTAACATTATGCAAGAGAGTTATCTACACGACTATGAAACTACTTCTACAAGCTTAGCTCTATTCATTTTATTGGAGACATAAAATATTTTGAAGATGTTCTCACCTCATGTCAGGCTGTGGTCTAAAATATAGTCGTACTTAGATGTAGAACACGTTCGTAAGATGAGACGCTAGGCCAATCTCTTTTCAAAGGTAGTAGTAGCATATTACATCGATGATACGCCTGATTTGCAACCAAAAAGTAGCTTACCACCATCAAGGAGAACTTCTACCGCCATTATCTTACGGCGTTCCGGCAGCACATAGCCCTTGAGAGTCAGAGTATTCTAGGTCTAGCATGTTCACCTATTTGACCACAACATCGTTTACCACCAGGCGAGATAGCGGTCAAACGCTAGCCTATGAGGTATATAATAAGATCGTTTAAAAAACTAAAAACAATCGACTTCAATGCCGCGCTATTAATTTTCAGTACCAATTTTGAGGTGTTATCTCCATATCTCTGGAGATACTCATCAGACCTTGATAAAATTACCATGGTACCACACTTGGGATATCTCTTTTGTAACAAAAAAAGAATAATCAAAATCGGTTCATAAACGACGAAGTTATCGGTGAACAAACATAAAAAAAAACATATATATGGTTGAATTGAGAAACCTCCTCCTTTTTTTGAAGTCGGTTAAAAATCTAATAGTATATAACACATAGTCTCTCAACGTCCTGAAACGGCTTAACAATAATAATTAGCTGTCGTTAAACATCATGTTGTAACTCGTCGAATCGAAGCCTATCACTAATGGTCACAGCACCACCCACCGTTGTTACGGATAAAAGAGTAGGGAAAGGGACGGAGTTATACATTATTATTCTATTTTACTTTCCCTGTATACGTATAAATACGTATACAATACGTTTCTTGTATGTAGCTGACAATTATCCTTCGCGAATATTAATATAATTGCGATCATAATACAATATATTTATTTGAATCTCAACAACACCACAATGTATTGTTTCCAGAGTTCTAGCCCCTACCATGAATATTTGGCCAAAATTGTGACAGGAATTTCAAGATTGAATTATAATTATCAAGTATGCCCGTAAGATTAACTAAAACCTTTATACTTGCCTTACACCGTAGACCTCTGCGGTTTCCATACCTGTGGGAATATGAGATCACATTGAATAATAAATAGCCACGGAATAATGCCGAGTATGTGACATAAGTTATGAAACACTTTAAGGCAGCATCTGCAAAGTCAGCTTTTTTTCAGTTTTAAATAAACTGGCCAAGTGCAAGTCGGACTCGCACTCGTAGGGTGCCGTAACACAGTTAAGTATACCATAACTATGATTTTTCGCAACCACAAAATTAACTTTGTTTTTCATAGTGTTTGTATAAAAAACAAAGTTATCTTTGCGGTCGCTATATCTCTAAAACTGCTGATTGTATCTCGTTCAAACCAATTTTCGTTGTTAGTTTTTATTGAGATCTACAGCATATATTTTTTTTAGATTTTTCACTCATACTTTAAAAGTTAGAGGGGGGGGGACACACATTTTACCACTTTAGACGCGCCTATCTTTCAAATGATTGACTTTGAGAAAAAATGATTTTAGAAACCTCAATGTCATTTTTAAAGACCTATCCACAGACACCCCACACGTATAGGTTTGAAGAAAAAATTTTTTTTTGTTTAATTTCCATGTATGGGATGACTTAAACTTTTATATTTTTTATTTTTGTATAAAAATCGGAAAGCGGTTTACAGAATACATCTACCTACCAAGTTTCAATTCTGTAGTACTAACAGTTTCGGAATAAAATGGCTGTGACATACGGACGGACAGACAGACAGACAGACATGACGAATCTATAAGGGTTCCGTTTTTTGCCATTCGGCTACGGAACCCTAAAAAGTTGCGTCTCGTCCTGGGCTCACAACATAAGGAAAATAATAGAGTCGCCTCAGGCTTCGAAAGACGTACATACATTCAGCAGACGGTCTCTCCTCAAATGTAAATATTTCATATTGCCTACTGTATTCCATTCTTCACAGTGTGTACGAGACTCGAATCTTTTGAAACTTAATTTTTATTTGTCCAGTTCTTTCGATTAATATCAAAGAAAGCCAAGCACGATGTCATTAGTTTTTACACTGTATGTTGAAAAAAATTCCCTTTTATGAAATAAACCGCATTGAACACAAACAAAGGCAACTTTGTTAACGATACTCGTTAAAAACTGAAGCTAAATAAAAATTACCTGGTTTCACGCATAGCAGACTAGAAAAACTCGCCTTACGAATCGCGTCTCTCAGCCACCGTCCAGGATAAACGGATCCACCACTTTGTAAAAATAGCTTTTATAATCCAGAGCAAAGAGTTCACTCTTCAATTCCTAGATGTCTAGTTAACTTGGTGGGCTGTTTACGACGAAACCGGGGCATCTTCCGAGCTGTTATGATGACCCCGGTTCTAATAATAAATTTGAAGTCAGTTCCACAACATAGTCCGTTGTCGTAATGTGTCTACGGCGTAGCTGCTGAGGCCGTTAAGAGCTACGGTGCTACAAACTCGCTATGAGTACGTATTGTTTGCTTTTATGATTATTACGAAATTATTGTTTGTAGTAGCTATAATGGATGTCCTAAATTGTATTGTTGAAGGTGCTTAAACCGATATTAGTAACCATTTCAATAGTACCTATAATTATATAATGCCAATGGTAGATCAAAATTATATTTTGTCTAATATGCTGCCATCCGTCACTCTACATCATATTCACTATCAGTATTATCGTTTATGATTACAAAAATAATGTAAACGTCTCACTTGCTACTGAAATTGACTCCCGGGGCATGGAAGTCGGTTGTTTTCGTTTTTAAACTATCTTAATTATCCACCATAAATTTCACGTCTCCTTCTTAATTGTTCTATGTTATAATAACTTTAAAAATAACTAAAGCACGAGTCATAACTCAACGAAAAAAAGCAAGCGGTGCACAATTTGACTAGTATTTTACTTTTTAGGGTTCCGTAGCCGAATGAAAATAAACGGAACCCTTATAGATTCGTGATGTCTGTTTGTATGTCTGTCTTCTACAATTTTTATACAAAAATAAAAATTAAGGGCACTACAATACAAATACATGGCACTGAAACTAAAAAAAATTATTTCATCAAACCTGTGCTGTCTGTCTATAGATAGGTCTTTAAAAATGATATTGAGGTTTTTAAAACCATTTTTCTCAAAGTCAATAATTTGAAAGATACACTTCTAAATTGGTAAAATGTGTGTCCCCACCTCTAACTTTTAAAGTAAGGGAGTGGAAAATCTAAAAACATATATGCTGTAGATCAAAATAAAACTTTCAATGAAAATTGCCTTGAATGAGATATAGTAGCAGGTTTTGAGATATAGCAACCGCAAATATAGCTTATATGTTTTTCATAATAACACTAAAAAAAAACAAATTTAATTTTTTGCAGGCGAAAAATTATATTTCATATAGATTGCGAGTCCGACTTGCGCTTGGCCAGTTTAATATTCAGTACAAAGCTTATGGTGTTTATAACTTTATTTATATCAGAAGAGGTTTATCTCGATAATGTTTACTAAAAGACTAACAATAAATCCTGCTCGTACAAAAAAAAAATGCTAAGTCAGTTGACAATTGCCTAAAAAAAATCAATATAACATAAAAAAAACATGCATTGAAAACTAATTGAAACTACTCGTTTTGGAAGTTGGTTTCAGAACTGGGTAAGTGTACCATGTTTTTTCAACAATAATGCAGTTTTAGTTTTCATCAAAATCGGGCCCGAGCCTCTTTGAGTATTTTATTCTTTGAGTATTTTTCGCTATTCCTCATAGTATCGGATTTGGCCATCCACGCCCACTTGAAAATTCACCCTGTATATTTAATCATATAAAAAGGATACCTTCCGTCAATGTTTTGATGGTATAATTTCTGTAAGATAAATATTTATCTAATTTTGCTAGCAATCATATACATTTATAAGTTATCAGTACGAGAATGTCCCAAAAAGAAGTTGATTACTAAACTCCCAAGATGTTTACAACATAATAAAATGTTTTCGTTGGAGATGTTTATTCCATTTAATATATGTTTTATTACTGTCCCAGTTGGAAAAGTTCCGTGATGTAACGAATGAGGATGAATGTATATGTCATAACTAGAAGTGCCCCGCGGCTTCGCCCGCGTTAAAAACTTCTTTTATTTACTTAAAACTTTTATTTTGTAAAAACCTCTCTATCATAAAAAACATCAAAGAAGTAAAAGACTAACGGAAATAGGGATTCATATTTATAAAACCCGAAAAACCATATTGATTTTCAGACTTTCTTACCAACCCCTTGCAAAAACAGTGCAGTGCGCGCTCGGTAACGGACGTGCCACGCTACACCGTACAGCTTAGACCAAGCCGTACAGAATTGCACAATTCTCGCATCGCGCGGCTTTAGCCGCCGCCTGCTATCGTGAAGCAATGAGTTCGGAACAACTTATTGCCAACGAGTGTCTGGCGTTTATACAACACGCCATCGACTCCTTTGACGAAGTTACCATCGTGCGAATTTGCAGCTCTAACTTCAACGAAGATGAGGTGAGCAGTGCCAAGAAGCTACTGTTTCAGACGCTCGGGAAGAGCCACCAGATGCCGTCCCGCCGAAGGGATGGCGGCGAGAAGAGTCTCCAGGACATAATCACCCTTCTGAAGGAGACCGATCCCGACGACGTGCCTGTTTTCGTCGCGAAGCGGTTAGATCGTGTTCCGCCTGTCACCTGGGAACATCTTGACTGCTGTAGGCTACTCAAGGATATCACAGCCCTTAAGACCACCGTGGCTGAGCTCGTGGTCAAGTTAGCAGCGTCCGAAAATATTATCGGGGAGCTACGTACAGAAGTGATGAAACTACAAAATACCGCTACAGTATGTAGGTCAACCGACGACGCGAACATCAACACGCGCCGCGGTGCGCAAAATGCATCCGTCGGCAGTTTCGAATCAGCGAATTTAAATACGTCACCGGTTGTCGACACGCCACCTGATGCCCCGCTCTCCGCCGCCCGCTCTTCCGCAGCAGCAGGGGGAAAGTTTAACGCAAATACGTCTACCCCTCGACGTACTTACGCCATCGCCACCGCCAGAGAGGGGGTTACGAGTCACCCTGAACCTCAAAAAAAGGCTGGCTCGTCCGTTCCTCCCAGGCTTGAGGACAATGGAAACGACGACGGCTTCAAAAAGGTTCAAAATAAGAAGAAGAAGAAGCCGTCAGTCCAGAACAAGTGTGGCACCGCACCGACTGGCCCGAACCACCTACTGCGTCCAGAGACACCGACGACGCTGCTGTACGTGTCTCGCGTGCACTACTCCATCACGGCAGAGGAGGTGGCGCAGTATGTGCTACTGAAGACCAAGCTGACGCTGAGGGTCGTGAAGCTGGAGTCACGTCACAACGTGAGCTTCAACTCCTTTGTGCTGCGGGTTCCGGCCCAGTCTCTCAACACGTTTATGGCTGAAGAATTCTGGCCGAAAGGTGTCAAGTTTCGCCGCTTTAGAGGTCGACTACCTGACACCAGAGATATACGTCGCACGTCGTAGTATTAACGTGTCTAATAAATACTAAATTTATATTATATCTATGTTAGTCTGTAAGGTATATGTTTCAATATGGGCCTATGTAACATCTATATTAGTTGCCTGAAATAAATGTATTTATTATTATATTATATAAAAATCCTGCAACACGTATTTACTTATTTATTTACAGAAGTACTTAAATAAATCTATAAGTTTATATATATCATTAAAAATAATAAGTAATATCCGGGGGGAAGTTTTAGAAAATCCTTTCTAAGCGGATACCTACGTCATAACAACTATCTGCATTCTAAATATCAGCGCAATCCGAAACAATATTGATTTTCAGACTTTGTTACCCTACTTCACCCTCATAGGGTGGTATTTTGAAAAAGCCTGAAACTCGTATTTACTTATTTATTTACAGAAGTACTTGTGTGAAATGTCGAATAAAATAACTATCCAAACATTCAGCCCCCGCTTCATCCCCTTAAAGAGTGAATTTTGGATAATCCTTTCTTAACAGGTACTAATACATAATTACTATCTGCAAGCCTAATTTCAGCGCAATCCAAAACAATATTGATTTCCACACTTTGTTACGCCATTTCACCCTCTCAGGGGTTGAATTTCAAAAAAGCGTGAAACAAGTTATTACTTATTTATTTACTGAAGTACTTGTGTGAAGTTTTGAATAGAAAATACTATCTAATCTTATTTCTCCATACAAACTTTGAACCCACATTTCATCCCCTTAAGGGATGAATTTTAAAAAATCATTTTTCAGAGGGAACTAACGTCGTGATAACTATATGCATGTCAAATTTTAGCGCAACCCGAAACGATATTGGTTTTCAGACTTTGTTACCCCATTTCACCTTTTTAGGGATTGAATTTTGAAAAAGCCAAGAAACACGTATTTACTCATTTTTTAACCCCAGACGCAAAAAGAAGGGGTGTTATAAGTTTGACGTGTGTATCTGTGTATCTATGTATCTGTGTGTCTGTCTGTGGCATCGTAGCGCCTAAACGGATAAACCGATTTTGATTTAGTTTTTTTTGTTTAATAGGTGTCTTCATCGAGAGTGTTCTTAGCTTTGTTTCATGAAAATCCGTTCAGCCATTTACATATTATCAGTTCTTTTTGGGTTGATGAGACTACGATAGAAACTTTTGTAGCCTTTTAACCGCGTACGTCAAAACTTTAAAATGGCTTCTGCGCACTACTTACCTGTCACACTGCTGCCGTCTTTTTAGCGTATTACGCTAGAAGATTTGACCAGTTTTACACTGGTCAAATCGAATGTATTAATTTGAAATTCAGTATCCTGTTACTGCAATTATATTGCAAGAATCTTTCAGTATTCACCTAGAATACTCAAAGGCAAGAATATAATATGGTAAACTTGATCTAATGCTGAGACAATACATCACCTTGAATCTGCAGAATTCTCTCAACTGAGGAGTCTGAGATGTTGTATTTAAGCTCATTGGAATGGTCTCAATGAACAAATTGTACATATACAAATCAGTCGGGGGTCGTTTTAAATTTTGAATTTAAGTATTACTTACTGAAGCACTTGTGTGAAGTTTCGAATAGAAAAGACTATCTAATCTTGTTTCTCAATACAAACTTTAAACCCTGTGAAGGCTGTGCGTTGTCTATCAGTCAGTCAGTCAGTATGTTAGGACAAAGATTCTTATAGTATTAGATAGATGATGTTCGTAATTGTTTTTCATAATAAAACTTTATTTTTGAAAAACTACGATTTAATGACGATAATGCCATTAATAATTATCATAAATGATTATTTTAATCGTGGCTTAAAGTAATGAAACCTGTAAAGATGTAATGATGTTTGTAAGGATGTCAATGTGTATGTATAAGGCAGTGACATTTTTGAAGTGAAAATTTGGTTAGGCGCGCAGAAAACTTTATTTTGTGGATACCCACAAAAATGAATGAGACTGAGCCGTACCGCTCGCCTATGTAACGCTCGTTCGGGTCACGTTCAGGTGAAGTTGTCTCGAGTAAGTTCCTAACAAATCCGAATTTTATTTCTATAATCTGTTATCATAGATTGTCAATTTATATCGTAACGTAAACTGTATTCAATTGTTAGGCCAGTGGCCTACTTGGTTTCACCGCCTACAAATAAAGTTTCAAATTGAACGTATTTAATCAACATTCAAACTGAATTTAAAATATTCTTGAAGTAACCAAGTAACGCAACATTTTCATTTAACTTGTACTGTACGTTTGACGTCAATGTATGATTCGAAGAAATAATAAACGGTAACTGGCTAACTTTTATGGTTTCTAGAAAACATTGTGCAATTTGTACTACTCTGCGTCATTTATCCGAAGATATAACGCAGTATAAGTAAATAAGTAATTCACAGACGTAAGAGACGTTAATTGACTAGATAATACTTACATTCAAAATTTAAAACCACCCCGAATGATTTTGTATAATTTGTTCATTAAGACCATTCCAATCTGCCCAAACTCATCTCTGCTGTAAGTTGGTGAGAAGTTGAGTATTCTGCTGATACCAGGATGTCCCAGCATCAGGTCAAAGCTCCATGTTCTCACAGTATCGTTGAAGTAAGAGGATACTGATTTGGAATTGATCAGACCTATGAAAGTCGATTTCATAGCGTCATCAACTAGAAAAAAGCTCATAATCTTAAAACGACTGCCAGGATTTTCATGAATCAAAGCTAAGAACACTCTCAATTAAGACACCAATTAAATAAATTAAAAAATCAAAATTTGTTCATTCGTTTAGGCGCTACGATACACAGATACACACGTCAAACTTGTAACACCCCTTCTTGTTGCGTCGAGGGTCGAAAAGGGAATTTAATTAGACTTACGCGATGTCGATTTAGTAATCGATATGTGTTTCGGCTTCTTGTGTAAGTCACTAAATCGAAATCGCAGAAAGATGAATCACAAATTACTATACTTACAGTTTTCTTACTTCCACACACAAACCACTTAAAACGTAAAGTACGAGGTGAAATAGTGTAAAACTACACCGCATAGAAAAAAATAAATGCAAAAATAGAGAGCCTACCCTGCAGGCAAAAAAGTGTACTTCAATTCAAAATTCAAAACTATCTCCAACCGATCTATTCATAATCTGTTCATTAAACCATTCCGATGAGCCCAAACTTGACATCTCTGCTATAAATTGGAGAGGAAGATTCCAGGAGATGTTTCAGCGTCAGGTCACCGCTACCAAGTGCTTACAATATCGTTGAAGTAATGTATACCGAATTTCGAATTGATCAGAACTACAAAAGTTGATTTCATGGCGTCATCATCCATAAAAACCTCATAGTATTAAAACGGCTGAACAGATTTTCATGAAACAAAGCTGCGAACACTCTCCATGGAAACATCTATCAATCAAACAAAAACTAAATCAAAATCAGTTAATCCGTTTGGGCGTTACGATGCCACAGACAGATAAACACATATACAGATACACACGTCAAAGTAATAAAATCCCTTTATTAAATTAATAAAATTCTTGCGTCGGGCCTAATGAGATTCCTATATACAATTATATAAAAAATAAAAACCGGCCAAGTCGAGTTAAACTCGCCAACCGAGGCTTCCGTATCAACGTTGGTATGTACCAATTTAGCTACAACTCTAAATTGTATCAGCGCTCATATAACTCAGAGGTCTACCTTAATTGGCGTAAACTATGTATGTAACACCCTTAAATATTCAACTTTTTTATTTTTGGATTTTTTCCTTAATTTGTGCTGTAAAACCTTGCTTCTTGCCAAATTTCATGATTCTAGGTCAACGGGATGTACCCTATAGTTTTTCGACCCAAAACCTATAGGGTACTTCCGGTTGACCTAGAATTGTCAATTTTGGTTAAAAGCAAGGTCTTACAGCACAAGTAAAGGAAAAATTCCGAAAAATAAAAAAAGTTGATAATTATGGTACATTTTGGTACTAAGAAGTTTTAGCGAAAATCTAAATTTGCCCATATCTTTTTATTGTGTAGACTCAAGACCTTTATTTTTATACACCCAATAGGGACTATAGACTTCAGTATCAGGTATAAATTTCAACTTGCTAGGTCCACCTATTCCTGAGAAAATCAGTGGTGACTCACGGACAGACAGACGGACAGACAGACGGACAGACAGACGGACAGACAGACGGATAGACAGACAGACAGACAGACAGACAGACAGACAGACAGACAGACAGATATACAGACGGACGACAAGAAAGTGATCTTATAAGGGTTCCTTTTTTACCTTTTGAGGTACGGAACCCTAAAAACAACGGGTTGCACTCCGGGAGTACCAGCAAAAGTGAAAACTTTAATATTATCGTTGTGCATTTGGTCTACTCTCCCTCCGTCTTACGAATTTTCGCTCAGGTCATGTGTCCTAACGCGAGTTTAACATTTTTTACCCATCCCAAAAAAGTTCACAACGCCGCTAAAGAAGTTTAAGTACACTTCAAATAAATTATAAGTAAAAAATATTTTTAAAAACAAGCTTTTATCTGGGACAATGAACTAAAATGTTAAAAATAAATTCTGGTAAGTATTTGGCGTGTAGGTACTTACCTATATTCTTAAAAGTTAGAAGAAAAATATGTTTTACTTATAATTTATTTTTAACTTTTTAGTAGGTTAGGTAGGTATAGACACCGACTACCTACCTACTACCTTAGTATTTAAGAGAAGGCATGATGTTTTAAAATATTCCACGGATATTTGTTCCTTTATAACAGAAATGCCATGGCCACATTACAGCTTCATCATCAGATCCTGGCTATCATTTAAGTGTAAGGTGCTCCTCAAGACGAATCATTTGAGCCCAAATTCACTGGGGTTACGTTATTTTATCACAGAAATGCCGTGGCCACCTTCCAGCTTCATCACCAGTCGCTAAATATAATCTAGGTGTAAAGTTCTCTTCAAGACGAATCAATCGAGCCCAAACTCGGTAGAGTTACGTTGATTTATCACAGAGATGCCGTGGCCACCTTCCAGCTTCATCATCAGACCCTGGATATCATCTAGGTGAAAAGTTATCTTCAAGACAAATCAATCGAGCCCAAACTCGGTAGGGTTATGTTGATTTATCACAGAGATGCCGTGGCCACCTTCCAGCTTCATCATCAGTCCCTGGATATCATCTAGGCGTAAAGTTCTGTTCAAGACAAATCAATCGAGCTCAAACTCGGTGGGGTTATGTTGTTTTATTACAGAGATGCCGTGGCCACCTTCCGTCTCCATCATCAGACCAGCTCCATGGTACCATATCATTGTATTGTCACCGAAGATACATAAGCACACCAAATTTGAGTTCAATCGGACATCGGGAAGTGGGTCTAATTTAGCTTCCAAGATTCCACCCGAACATACATAGTGACATACATACATACATACATACATACATACATTGCAAGTTAAATAAAAGCTTGTAAAAACGTAGTAAACGACAGCAAGAGCCTGTATCACCTTTCCTGTAAAAACTAACCTTTTTAACTATGATCATGAAATAAAGTGCGCATTTGGCGCATAATTCGCTCTAAATCATGCTACAGTGTAGTATCTAGATTGTAGCATACATCACAACGAACTAATAAATTGAAGTATGCCTCAAGCTGATACGCACTCTTTGAGCCTAACAAAGTGTTCTGACTATACTTTGATACATTGTACTCTTTTAAAACAGTTTGAGTAATTAACTATCAAGCAATAAAACCAAGCCCTCATTTGCCATACAGAATGCATTTTTTAACCCCACCCTAGATTGCCTGTGATTAGTTTTTAATTCTGTACAAATTATTCATGAAACCAACACAAGTTTTGCGAATAAAAAAAATAGTATGGTAAAAGATAACTAAAATTATACTATATCATAATAAGTATTCATTTAGAACTATATATACAATTACAACTACTTCTAAAACTATAATACAGACTGTATAAAATCTACAAATAAAAAACTAAATTAAGGTCGCTGTCCGCTGGTAGGGTACCCAAAAAGCTGGCGACATTACCTGTTTGAATGGCAAGACTAATTCTTTACCCGAGGTAAGCGTGGATACATCTATCAGACGTCTGGGCAACTCCTTTACTATCTCAGAGTAAAATATTCCATTCAAATTTTATAAACTGTTGGACAAATTATAAAAATCTACTGGGGAATGGCTATATGACGACATTTTTTACAATTGTTTTGGGGAGTAGAAAATAAAGGGATTTATGCAATAAGCAACACTAGAACTCATCGTAGATATGAAACAAAATTTGTCATCCACCCGTAGTCCCATTTCACTGTCGTTTGGGTCGCGTAGGTGTGTCCAAAGCCTTAATTATATCGGCTCCGGCATAAATCATTTTCGTAATTTAAGTGAGGTTATTGCTCACGTCACTACAGCCGTTACTGGTAAGCTATGGGATTTCTAATATGCTAATTCTGACCTTACGCGAAATATGCTATAAAAAGTAATCCGGCGAGTTGCTTACAAAAGCTTTATGGGTCAGGCTCTACGAAGGGTTCTACGCATTAAGCACACCTATTTAGTAAAGTAAAGTAGGTACCCTTAGTACGAGTTTTCATACCAAACTCGATATCACATATCGATCAAATTTTGTATGAAAAACAGTACAGCGCCTCTAGTGGTTTTCACACCACTAAATTTAGACCAATTAGGGAGCCAGAATAAGTCGAAAACTATGTGAGATCTGTCAAAAGCGTTTACGATGAAAACTCGTACTAAGGATACAGATGTATATATAAGTATCATGTAATGTTTTCAGAAGTATGAAATGAAATCTAAAAGGAAGCTACGAAAACCACGTGTACATTTGGAGTTAAAGATTATACCATCAATAAATGTTTATGTTCGTTACTTCTATATTAAGGTTATGATAGCTAGGTGGGAAATTGTGTGGACCCGAAACCAGAGGACCTTGGTTCGAGTCCAGATGAGATGATTATTTTTTCGCCTTTTTTATTCGAGTTCCTTCTTTTGTGAGAAAAAACTATTATTGAGAGCCAAAAAAATCCAAATATCACAAATTACCAAAAAAAAAGAATAATACCGGTCATCCAGTTACTCATAATTATTCACGATTATTATACGTGATCATAACTTTTTTTATACTAATAATACTAGAATTTATAAACATTCGCTACCACGTCGCTTTAGAAATTATTTAGAGGGTAACCTTATTTTTGATGGTTACTGGTCCCCAGAAACGCTTTTAATTTTACGACCTTAAACTCCCATGATTGCGCAGCAACTTTTGATGGATTATGGCCTACGAAGGCTTTTTTATTTATGTTAGTACTTTGAGATTTGATAACCGTAGACAAAGTGATATTAGGCGGGTCTCGGAGTTAGGATGGTAAAACTTTATGTGGTCTACGATGTTTTATTACATTTTTTGTACGTCTTCTGTTTGATTACATTTCTGTAATTTTATTTATGTCTAAAAAATGTTAGCCGTGGCTTAATCTTATTTTGTATCTCTTATAAATTATATCTAGAATATTAAAGAGTAACTTTTCCTGCATCTGTATATGTGACTTTGAAAGCTTTTAAAAATTATATACCAAAGCAGCATTAAAAAATTGCAAGGGATATGCATGTGGTATAAATTTACTTGAAATCATTTATTTTCGAATCATTATTGTTATGTTATTGTATGTTAAAAAAATGTTTTAAATAAAATACTCTTAAATTGGTTAAATATTATATGAGTAATGCAAAACAAGCGTGGGAAATTTTAATTTGCAAAACACATCACCACTTGTCAATTAGAAAGTGACCTCACAACATACACTACTGTCACCGCAGACAAAATCTTTGTCATAGAAATAGTATGCACTGTTGTACGAATTCGTACTCTTTTTATTACAAAGATTTATTCTGCGGGGACAGTGTGGTGAGCAGTGACGTCACAAAGGCGCGCTAAAATTTTGCGGCGTTTTAGACACCGCATATATTTTCAATGCTAAAACTTTATTTGTAGCTTAATTTGAACACTCGGTATTATTTCATTTTTTTAATATGTTTAATGGATGTAATCAGTAAAATAAATATATTAAAAAAATCATGCATCCTCTCCTAAGCAACGCTACTTGGCTCCATTTTCGGCTTGCTTACCGTAGCTAGTTGCGACAGCCTTTCACAGGTCGTCACTCTACTTGGTCTCAGGGCATCCTACACTAAGCTTGCCTAGTTAGTAGTTGTAAGTTCTTTTCTACGGACGGTTTTACCAGCCCATTGCTACTTCTATTTAATAAAATTGAATGCAGTATCGTATATATATATATATATATATATATATATATATACATATATATTTTTTTAAAAATTGCTCGCAATGTGGGTTGCACATTACTAGTAATCTTGTTAACCCCTCCAACTAAGCTAAATATGCTTGTGTCTGGAGTGGGTTCACGTCAATAGTGCAATGGGTGGGGTGAGGACCGAATTCACGACCTCTCGATCGCCATTCCGAGTCCTTATCCATTGGGCTATTACCGCCTTATATATATTTAGTTCTCAGTTGTATAACTTCATTATTCATTCAAGAGCATCAATTTTCACCACGCATAATACTGGCAAAGAGAGCAAACTCCAACGTAGCCATAGCCTAATTAGGTATCTACTTGGTTGACTATAAAAATTAATTAACTTTCAAGAAGTTCATAATATTCGATCGTAATAATATTCTCGTGGAAGTCGCGAGGGAATAAATTTAATCTTAGAAATTGGGTCGCAGGAAGGCTGAATTAACTGAGCAAGATAGGCCAATGATTGGAGCTCTGCTACCAGTCTAGGCTTATACTTGAAAGTTTAAACCCACTGTGAACACATTGAAATGAAATAACTTTGAAAGAATATAGAGAGATACATATGGTTGGGCGTCATTGCGAACCACAAGGCTAGCTTGTGGTTCGCAATGATGCCCGTCTATACTTAACAGAAACTTTGTCATCATCACGACCCTATGCCGGTTACTTTGTGACATTCAAATTGTTACCCTGGTCTTATAACTGAAAATAGATTCTACATATTCATATTCATATACTACCTTTAAATAACTGAAAAAGTCATGGTCACGGTTGATTAGCAAAAGTCGTATCACTATAATAGAATTTAAAAAATAAGCATCTTCGATAGCATCGTCATTTTCCATCAGAGGTGATTTTTGTCCATAAATACCTACAGATTTATTTGAAGATAAGGCTACATTATTAATACAGGCTACTTAGCCTCTCTTCAATTAATTTATGGTTACTACCGATAATGGGCATGTCAAGAATCTCCATCTAGCTAAATTATCGCGTAATATATTTTCTCTGATCCATATTATAATTTTACAAGTATTATGACAACTAAGAGTCACCAATCTCACTAGGACACCATCGCGGCGACACCGGTCACGCCAGCGTGATGTCTTGAGCTATCAAACGAGTAATACCAGAACAGAAACCAGGGTCGTCAGTTTAAACCACAAACCAAGGATTCACTACGTTAAGAATCCTAGGTTTACAGTAAGGTTTAAACAGTGTACATATGTGAATGACATCGTTGACGTTTGACCAATTACATATTAGTGGTTGGTGCAACCAAGCAAAGTAGGCAATAAACACTACTAGATATAATTACATTACATTTTACTATTAACACTACATTTTATTTTATGTTGGATTTTAGGTTGCCGTGGGGCTTGACCTTGTTTAGAGATGACGTAGAAAGCTTATTATGTGAGGCAATGCACTGATGATGCCGTTGAATATTGAACAATAAGATACAGGTTATATACTTAATAATAATTGCTTGAATTGCAAATTATATGCATACCTAAATTATTAAAACATTGGCAGTAAGTTGCAGAGCAATAAAATTCGCTATTCGATTTTGATTCTTAAATTACATTCGTTAAGTTACTAATAATAGCAAGTGCACAAACGTACGTAAACAAGAGAGATATATATATATATATATATATTTCACATCAATCAAATTGCCGCTTATCTAATACTATAAGAATATTTGTCTTGATATACTGATACACTGACTGATTTAGAAACAACGCACAGCCTAAACCACTTGTCGTAGAGACTTCAAATTTAGAGGATACATTTGTCTTAGTAGTAAGGATGTACAATAATGTATTTATGGAAATTCTCAGGGTTAAATGGGGTGAAAACGTTTGTATGAAGCTCTTTGGTTTTGAACTTATAGTGACGAAAATTAATTGTTGACATTACCGACAAGCACTTGGCCACTATCTCCGCTGATATTAAGTGAAGATGTCATTTAAGATTGAATCTTGCTTGTCTGGAGGCGAATGACGGCACTAAGACGCGGTGCTTTACTTGACTTAAGCTTAAGGTGACTTAAGCCCAATCCAAAGCGTAACTATCCCAATCCATTTTCCATACAACATTCAGACCTGGTCATTCAGAACCTTTACTATCCTGATGCATCTAAAAACATCTATAATTACAATTATGAGTTTCACATGTTTTCTCTATTTACTTCAGATGCAGAAGGAACGGCTGGTGCGGACCTTCAGCGCAAGTTGGACCTCCTTAATGGCACCCTCGCTGATGCTGAGAGAGCTGAACAGGCGCGAAGGCAAATGCAATACATAGCTCATTGTAAGTCATTATACAAATTTAATATTCGATTATTCGTAAGCGCCAAAACGCACTCGACTCGGTCGACTGGTTATCGGCTAATCCCACGTACTATTGAAGATTTTTGAAAATTGCATAATGGTAGACTGCACGTATTTTTTTATGCTCAATAGGCACGTGATTGACTACTATATCATCTAAGTGACGATGTGGTCTAAGATGTAGCACGCTTGCCCAGAAGATACCTATTCACTCGCAGATTGTAGTTTTCGGGATACAGACTCAGGCAAGGAATTCCATACCTTGGCAGTGCGTATAAGGATATATCTCGTAGGTCCCTGATGTTAAAAACAAACTCAGAAAGTCAAAGTCAAAGTTAATTGAAGAGCCATCGACCAATCGACAATGTGTGATGGAGCTTAGTTGTTTATACATCGTAAAGCTAGCGGATTTAAATGAAATTCGATATATACAGAAAGGCTTAGTATTATTCATCATGCGAATCCCATAAACTTGTTTTTAAACTCGACCTACAGTTATATCACTGGCCCTGCGAAATTTGTAGGTCATTTTTAACCGGATAAATAGAAAAGCTGCTATGTTACTGCTACCCCATTTATAATGACTGATCGCACATGACCATTCAAATCGATCATTGATCTTGGATGCCAAGGCAATACTGACGTGATCGGCTACTTGACGGAGATATTACTGACGTACCTATGCGTATGAAACGGCCCGTGTGTGTTTGCTAATTGGCTTTCATTCGCGTAAACAATAGATAATCGCATTGGCCATACTGAAACCACATGAGTAAAGAAACGTTTCTTTACTCATGTGGTGAAACTAACCGATCTCAGGAACATAGTATTGCATGAACTAATGCAGATCAGTGCAATCATCGCTTTCTGTGCAAAAATTTCGATAGGGCAACGAAAAACGATATGCTAGCGGTTCGAAGTAATTGGGGTGCGGGGTAAAGCTGAAATGTGATCATGCGTTAAAATAATTTATAAATGTTTCAGGTATGCCGGTTTAATTTACGATTCAAATTATATATACGGGTATATGAGATTTATAGAGAAAAAAATATAGGCAGTTAATATATTTAGTAAGATATAACACAGACAATGCGGAACTCTAGGCGCGCTAGTTTCTTCTGTCTTTAGAAACCCTCAGCCTGTATTGTTAGTACCATAGCCTTTAGTTTGTTTTAGTTTAGTAAGAATATGTTTTATAGCTCGTATCAACCTCTGAAATATCGTTCATCAATTCGCTGAGCTTAGACCATATAAGAAAAAGTAAGATGCACGCAATTTATATAAACCTAGGACGTTTGCTCTACCTATTTACTAACTCTGTGAAATTGATATAATTTAAATTCTAATCTTACTTCATTCTTTCCAAACATCGCAAATTTTTCTGTTCATTCCATTTTCTCCTAGGTTGTTTAAGACAGCGTAGCCACGGTAATGCATTACCGTGGCGTAGCGTCTCGTGCAAACCAAATTAACAGCTAGGCTGTTCACATGCTAAACTGTAACTTTATTAAGATAATCTTATCTACAACATAATTGCATTAAATTACATTGCATCTACAGCATAATGCAAGCGCGCATTATTATCTTGTCTTTGCCACAGCCTTAGATTATCTCGATACTAGCTGTTACCCGCGGCTTCGCCCGCGTTATTTGATTCTTTATGACTTTAGAGGTCTAGATCGATGATCTCTTAGCCCAAGTCACCATAGATGACCCCAAAGTCAAACTCAATATCCTCTATTGTTAAAGTCATTAATCATTTTGGTAAGGTATACGAAGTTGTGCTGTTTAAATGTTGACTCAACACAAAAGTTCCTGAAACATTTCTTACCAAGAAAAGAAGGTGCTAATAAGGTAATAGCTGCGCGAGCCTAGCGAGTTTTATGACCTAATAATCAAGTCACTATAAATGACTCTTAGGTCGAACTCTATATCGTGTGCGATCGCGTTATTTTGCCGAAACGAATTAGATAGATGGCGTTTAAAAACACGTTTTTTGTGTGGGGACCCCCTTTAATTTTTAACTTTATTTTGTTTTTTGTATTTGTTGTTCTAGCGGCAACAGAAATACACCATCTGTGAAAATTTCAACTGTCTAACTATCACGGTTAATGAGCTATAGCCTGGTGACAGACGGACAGACAGACAGACAGACAGACAGACAGACATACAGTCAGACAGACAGACAGACAGACAGACAGACAGACAGCGGAGTCTTAGTAATAGGGTCCCGTTTTACCCTTTGGGTACGGAACCCTAAAAACGCAGTAATATTACCTACAAAGTAGATAAAACAAATGCTTGCACGAGCGCAGCGGGCGCTATCACTGCGCGAGCGAAGTGAGCGCGAAAAATGTTTACGTTTTATGACCCTGACAGTTTTTATGACCTACTAAGTCAACACCGATGACCCTAAGGTTAAATGTGGCTGTTAAAACGTTTCTGAAATACTTCCCACAAAGCAAATAAAACACGTTGGGCAAGCAAAGCCATCGCGAAAATTTTGACGACTTTTAATGACCCTGACAGTTTTATGGCCTAATTAAGACACTTATTAAGTTTAGTCATTATAGATGAACCTAAGGTAAAACTTTTATGATTATGCTAACTCTATGTAAAGTTAACAAAAAATATAGGCACCCACACTTAACTGCCGATAAAAAAGTATTTTTTGCTCTTTTATGCCCTATTAAATGTCGTAGAAAATTTCATCTGAATCGGTCAAGCCGCTTGGCCGAAAAGATGCCACACATTTACAAAATTCCAAAATAAAAATCTAGACACCCGAAATTGCCAGCTAAAAAAAAAGTATCCTATATCCTATTCTGCCCTATGTACTATCTTTGTACAAAATTTCAGCCAAATCGGTCAAGCCAAGGTCAGCCAGGTCAAGTTTCACCAGGAAGAAGTCCCAAACAAACAAATAAACAAACTGACTTTCGCATTTATAATATTAGTGTTGAAATGTTGATGGTGTTGATTAGAGGAGCTCCATTCGATATTAAATGCTGTGCTAATACGCATCTTGTTGTGTTTCAGCGGGCTACTCTGAGGACTCGGACTACACGTCGGACCTCAACTACCCAGTGGGGCAGCATGCTAACTGCAGCGCGTCACAGTTCCGGAGCGCCGCTCATCAGATGCACACGCCACAGGTACTTACTATTGAAAAAAATATTAAATTACTTCCCACAAAAAAAAAAATTGTTTACGAAAACCCGTCGGTTGTTTTCCCGCAGATTAATAAAAAAAAATCCATATCTCTGGATATACACTTCAGATCTAAATGAATTGTTGGGATCGAACGAAAAGTATTATTATATAGTATCTCTACCTCTTTAACAAAAGAAAGGAATTTTCCAATTAGGTTAATAAATAAGGGAGTTCTGAGGTACCACACATACAAAAATACTGATTGACTGAAATCGAGAACCTCGTCCTTATTGAAGGCGGGCAAAAATAATACTGCATTTACCGCATAATTTTAGTTGTTCAAAGTGTTATTAACTTTGTGGAATATGGTAATACCTCGGGTCTGCGCCTCATGCCTTGAATAAAGATAAGTATTATTTGTTCTTTTAGGTCTGAGCAACATTTAAATTGAAACAGTTATATGTTTGATACTCAGACTAATTCTCCTTGGGTATACCAGCTGTTAATAGCTATAAGTACTCGCTTTTACCAAATGCCCTTAGACTATACTAGGAAAAAGTGATCATATTTTTGGTCTACTTAAAAAATGGAGAAAGCACTCTTCACAGATGTGAGAGAGCATAACACTTCCAAACGACAACTAAAACCACCACCAACGCGGCAAAGTGTAGTCGGCCCATTTTGGAATTTGTACGATATACGACTGACGTCTCGTGACCACGATCAATGCAACTTAATCGAAACGTAGAGTTAAATAAAATTAATGTTTTAGCGCGATTAGTCCTATATTTTCATATTTTATAACTATGTATTTAAAAATGAGTAGTTTGCGAAGTGGAGAACAGTGTGATAAGGGAATGTTGTGGTGTGGTAGAAGATGTAGTGACAAAGATAGAGAAAGGGATGCTTAGATGGTTTGGACATTTAGAGAGGATGAATGAAAGAAGATTGACGAAGCAGATTTATAAGACGAGTGTGAATGGGCCAGCCGGTAGAAGCCGACCTAGGCGAACGTATCATGACTAAATCGGAGACGTTTTAAAATATACTGGCCAAGTGCAAGTCAGACTCGCACTCGTAGGGTTCCGTACAACACTACAGTCTTTTTTAAGATCGAGCAAAACATACCACTATTATTTTTCGCCAGCAAAAAATAATAATGAATAAACATTTTATTTGTTATAACGCCATCTAACGTCTAACAAAGGTGTTAGGGATCGGCATTTCCATTTAACGCCATCTATGGACGATTACTTAAGCGTTTATAAATGGCGTTCTATTGAAATGCCGAAAAAACCCCTATTATTTTTAACTTTATTCTACTTTTAGTATTTTTTGTTATAGTGGCAACAGAAATACATCATCTGTGAAACTTTCAACTGTCTAACTATCACGGTTCATGAGATACAGCCTAGTGACAGACGGACAGACAGACAGACAGACAAACAGACAGACAGACAGACAGACGGACAGCGGAGTCTTAGTAATAGGGTCCCGTTTTACCTTTTGGGTACGGATACATACGGATACATGTATGAAGGCGCTCATGAAAGTGGAAGAGGCGAAATAGGTGTGTCAGGATCGTAGCATGTGGAAGTAGATGTGGAAGTAGCCTCTGTCTACCCCAACGGAAAAAGACATGCTTTTATGTCATCATCATCATCCATTAGGACGTAGGCCTCTCCCATAATGCGCCACTGAGCCCGATCTTCGGCTCTTCTGTTTTGTTTATGTATGTATGTATTTTATGTATGTATGTGTTAAAATTGCGAAAGTTTGAAGTTTTGTACGATATTTTTTCTGTTATTCGTTTTAATGGTATCCACAAGATGATTTCAGTAGGCGCTATCTTTAGTCCTTCACGCCATCGTATCAAATGTATCAAACTATACATGATGCTCCTCAAAGAAACATAAGAGAACCCTGTTAGTGTAAAGGAGGCTTGACTACTACGCCAGAGCTCACTGGTTCAAATCCTAGCACGGGTGTTCGTCCACAAGTGGTAGAATATTTCATCCATTTGTCCTCTGACTTGCTACTGAAAATCTGCGGCGGCAGCACACAGCCCTTGAAAGTCAGCGTATTATTATACATATGACAATGAAGTATTTTATTCTTTTTTCAGAGATCGCTAGAGGTGTCAAGAGAAAACTCATACGAGAGGGAGGAGTACCAGCTTCATGGCGACACTGACCCACTTTATTACAATAGTCAACCGAGGAGTAATAGGTAATAAATACCTACCTATATACCTATATATCGACATCGTGTAAGTCACGTTAAATTCCCGTTTTTAAATCTATAAGTTTAAAATGAAAGTGAGTTTTTATAGTAATAGGTATGTTGTCATAATTACTATATCCTAATATCTTAACGTATCGTGTCGCGCTCCGAAACCGATCGCACTTTCGACCCTATCACATGAGTAATACTAATACAGGTGTTATAGATAAAATAAAATCTTTAAAAAAAAAAACGATTTAATTACCACAAACAGGCACTCAAAAGCGAAAAATAAATAACTTAATATAATTATTATAAGCGCTACCCACTATCTATTTGAAGTCGGTGCCAGCCAAGTCTATTGGATAGTAGATAGATACTATGTATGTAGTAGTAGTAAGAAGTTAGATACATGTAGGTATTATCTATCTACTACCTATTAGACTTGGCTGGCACCGACTTCAAATAGATAAGTGGGTAGCGCTTATAATAATTATATTAAGTAATTTATTATTCGCTTTTGAGTGCCTGTTTGTGGTAATGAAGTCGGTTTTTTTTAAAGATTTTATTTTACCCTTTTTAGTGCAAAACAAGTTGTAATTAAATTACATGCATCTATAAAATTTCGTGTCTGGGCCGTTATACACTAACGGATATATACTTTGTGAAAATTTCAAGTATGTACCTATTACGGTTAAGAAGGTACTATCGAGGGACAATAGTCTAGTAGCACCTCAATGTTCATAGTAGCCTGCACGATATTTCTGTCGAATGTTCCAACGCAAACAATAACACGTAAGTACTGCATAGATGGCATGCTTAGCCAGACCACAGATGAATAAAAAGGTGAAACATAGCGTCACATACATTTGGCAAACATCAAATAGAGATAACAATATTCCACTGTATACTCTTTTTCTGTATGTTGAGGTAACATAACGTCGAGTAAGCTACGCAACAAGTAACGGATGCTTAAATTCGAATGAGTCATTAATAGCATCTTGGTCGAGTAGTCGATAGTCCACCTAGGACTGTTAAGGAAGCAGGAGGCCCCGAGTTCGATTCTCTATCTACTCCATGATTTTGTTTTAATTTTGAGGGCCCGGTGGCGTAATCGGGATTTGATGCCAGAGGTGCCGAGTTCAAACCGCCGTGCACCAATGGATTTTTCTATCAAAAAATTATGTGCGCTTTTCACAGTGGCCCTCCGGTGAAGGAAAATCTAGTTAAGAAACCAACAACCCCCGCATGGTGGTAGGACACTATTTAGTGTCCGCCTGGCCAGCTACCACCCTCAAAATAGAAAATCTGTCGTCAAACATCTTATGTGTTCCGGCAGCTATCCTTGAGAGCCAGTTCCCATTCTAGGCCTAGCGTGCTTACCATCTTCGACCGCATCATCACTTACCAACAGGAGAGATAGTGGTCAAACAATAGCCTATAAAATATATATAAAAAAATATCAATTATTAATAGCTTGTATTAATTTATATCTGTTTAAACAAACTTAGCTAATAAAGGTAAATTGGTGATCTATGTTATATGTGAAATAAAACAAATAGCACGGTATCACCGTGCTATTTGCACCGTTATCTTAATAGTTTTTGAGGAAACATTTATTTGTATAACTAAGAAGAATACACAGCAACAATGTTTTTAAATTAACTGATTTTCAACATATCGAAATATCATAAACTACTATTTTTATTTAATATTATATTAAATTGAAACCGTCTTCAATGACAATTATCTACTTTGACAAAATAACACTGTCAATTGCTCGCATCTAAGAATTGCTCTTACCTAGGATGATGGATTACAGTTTTCATATACTTTTAAAGTAATATTTCGTGTGTTTTTGTTTTCGATGCAGATAAGAAGCCTTCGTAATCCACTATATTTGCACATGTTAAGTTTGTCGCGTAAATTTCCCCAAACTAGATCCAGGGGGACTACAGGACTGCACTACAGCTGCTCAGGACATCTCTCGTCTCGTGCTTCTCACCTTTGCATTATTAAACCCGGTGCGCGAGGAACTCTCCGTATAAAATTCGTCTGAAAACGCCAAATCTTATTAACACACTTTATTAACAATCTACTTTCACAACTCGGATTTCTCAACACTTATCACTCAGCAATAACTTACACTTATGCCGCTTTCACTATACATTTGAGATAATAATAATTTATTTCGTCCATTTCTATGCAATACCTCAATATTTGTCGTCTTTAATATATTATATATATATTTGCTTGCATTTTGATTTTTTAAGTTATTTATTAACCAAACTTCAACCACCACCGAAGTTCACCAACCGACAATTTTATGTTCATACATTTAAGCCATCAATACATTTTGTTTCAAATCTACCCTCATTATTTGTATAACTGATAACAGAAGCAAAACTGGTCTAGTTATTCTACCAATGAACACATGCGCTCTTTCTAATTGGTTCATAATGAATGAGTGCGCTATATGGGTCTTTCTATTTCTTCTATCTTTCTCTTTCATTGTGTTACTTTTGAAACGTCTTATAGAAGAAGGTCGTATGTGCATATTTTGCTGTCATGCTATTGCTGTTTGAGACTGCTACTCCAATTTTGACCGATACTGTACATCTGTAAAGTGCGCACATATAGACACAGGGACGGACGGACGAACGGACAACAAAGTCTCAGAAAGTATTCATTTGGTACCCTTTGGCGTCGGAACCCTAAAAATTTTGAATTTAAATGCCGCGCTAGTGAAAATATTCTTTAGTCATAATGATGTCATCAAGGTATCAAAGGACAATATCCAAAATGGCCCTGTGATATGAAATGAAATGATAAAAAGAAAGAAGAAAAACGTAATTATTTATCACAACTGCTGTATTTTTGGTTGATCCATGCCGTATGATTGTATATTTTATTTATTGATTTATTTTTCAATTTTCAGGATAGACACATGGTCGCAGCTGCACCAGGCAAGCGTTGAATCCGCTATATCGTGGCGAACAGCAGCCGATTGGCAGTCTGGCGGTAACTTCTATATTTTTTATTAATAATAGCTACCACTATCACTAGCTTTCAGCTCATACGGTTGAGTAGTTTAAGCGTGAAGAAGTAACAAACATACACACAAACTTTCGCCTTTATTATATTAGTAGGATAGGCTAGCGTTTGACCACTATCTCGCCTGGTGGTATAAGCGATGACGTGGTCAATGATGGTGAACACACTAGGCCTAGAATTCAAGAGCTGGATCCTTGAATTATAATCACAGCGCAAGAGGTGTCCGAGTAACGTGGTCGTACACGCACGTGCGTGTGAAGTCCAATTTGACGCTGAGGGTCATAAAACTGGAGTCGAGTCATAATGTGAGCTTCAACTCTTTTGTGCTGCGAGTTCCAGGTAAATACCTCAATACGTACTTGGCGGAAGAATTCTGGCCGAGAGGTGTCAAATTTCGCCGTTTTCGAGGTCGACTACCTGACACCACGAATATGCGTCACACGTCGCAAAACTAACGTGTCTTATTCATTAAAAATATTGTATTTATATGTATGTTAGTCTATAAGGTATATGTTTTTTGATATGGGTTGTAATTGCCTGAAATAAATGAATTTATTAATTTATTATTATTATTACAAATCAAATTAGCTCTCAATACGGACTGATACTGTCTATGTTTGCACAAATACACGGTTTGATTGGTGAGATATACTTTTAAATTATAATATAAACAACAATAAACATCTATAAAATATATAAAATACTAGCGGATCCGGCAGACGTTGTCCTGCCCGATCGCAGCGCCACCTATCGGGTCCAATTGTAAATCTCAACATTCTAGTGCGCCACCCAAACACATACAAAAAAAATCATTCAAATCGGTCCAGCCGTTTAGGACGAGTTCAGTGACATACACACGAAAATTAAATTTATATATATAAAGATAAAAAATAGAAAATATTTCGAAATAACAATACTGTTAATTTTATACATAGTTGTTCTTTGGTAATTGTTTCAGAGGAGCAGCGGCGACCAAGTCTGGAGCGGCAAACAACGTTGTACGACGACAATATGGGCTTCGGATTTGACTCCTACACTACTAGCACGCACATTAGGTAAACAACTTAACAAGAAAGTTCTAATAGTATTGAAAAATACATCTAACGACTAAAAGAGTATGTATCAACCGACTTCCTAAAAAAAGGAGGTTCTCAGTTCGTCTATATGTATTTTTATTTTTTTTGTGTGAATGTTACGTGATTACTCCGTCGATTGTAAACCGATTCGAATGATTTTTAATCGGTTAATCGGTAAGGTACGTTTTCAAGGTTGCTACTGAAACTGACTCGCGGAGCATGGAAGTCGGTTGTTTTAAACGGTCTACACGCGGCCGTAAAATCAGTGGCAATAACGCGACAGAAGTCGGTAGGACCCTAGATCGTACCATAAATGGCCTCGTGTATAGGCAAATTGAACCTGCATTTTATTGTTTACCCTAACTCTAAAATCTCACTCGTTAAAGACTTTCGTCTTTAGGCTTTATGGTATGGGCGATGCAAAGACTCGACAAAGTTTTCTAAAAGCTGCCCATCCCAGCTGTATCCTTCGGCGAGCATCCTTCTCGAAGTTGTTTTTACCCAATTGTAAGATTTGCCCAAGGTATACGTATTCGTGAACAACTTCGAGAGGAACTCCGTTTAGAGCAATCAGCAGAGGTTCCGGGACAACATGTTCGTTGAACATGATCTTGGTCTTATCCAAGTTCATCCGGAGGCCGATGCGTGCAGAAGAATCAGCAAGAGTGGTCAGCATGTATTGCAAGTCCTGCATGGTTTCAGCCATGATGACGATATCATCCGCAAACCTCAAGTGTGAGAGGTGCTCGCCGTTTATATTTATGCCCCGTCCTTTCCAATTCAGCGTCTTGAACATATCCTCCAGAGCGTTAGTGAACAATTTGGGGGAAATAACGTCCCCTTGTCTCACTCCTCTATGTAAGGGGATATGCTCAGTCTGCTGATTTGTACTTGGACGGCCATAGTCGCGGCGTCATACAGTCCCTCAGTACTTGGACGTATCGCCAATCAACTTGACACCGTTGCAGAGACTCCAGAACAGACCAGGTTTCTACAGAGTCAAAAGCTTTCTCATAGTCCACAAACGCAAGGCACAGGGGCTCGTTATACTCTTCGGTCTTCTGTATAACCTGCCGCACTGTATGTATGTGGTCTATGGTGCCATATCCTCCTCAAAACCCAGCCTGTTCAGGGGGCTGAAACTTGTCGAGTCTACGCGCTAGACGATTTGTGATGACTCTAGAAAACAACTTATAGACGTGACTCAAGAGTGAAATGGGTCGATAGTTCTTTAAGGGGGTCTTGTCTCCTTTTTCAAAGAACATAATGACCACACTCTTGCTCTACGCCTTTGGAATTCTCCCCGAAAAGAAGACGGAATTAAATATACGCTGCAGCTGTACAAGCGTTGAGTTCCACCAGCTTTCAAGAGCTAGACAAACGTTTTATAGGATGCATAGCATGCTCTAATATAATAATAAACATAATTTTCGATCACTTAAAAAAACAAAAAGAAATGACTTCCGACGTCACGCTAATTAATTTGAATACTAAGATATGAAGATAAACACTTCGGCTTATCTTCATATCTCTGGAGATACTGAACATATCTCGATGAAATTTAAATGGAAACCACCACCTGTGTTACCACCTGTGAAATAATATAATCATCAACATCATAATCAGCCGGTATCAGACCACTGCTGGACATTGGCCTCTCCCAAGAGACGCATCTGAGCCCATTTTCGACTCTTTTGTTTTTTCCAGTATGTTTGTTGATATATATAGATGTTATGATGAAATCTATTCTAATATTGTAAAGAGAGAACATTTGTATTTTTGTATTTTTGTATGTTTGTAATGAGTAAGCTCAAAAACTACTGAACCGATTTAAAAAATTATTTCACTAATACATAGAATGGACTTTCGGAATGAAAATAGGCTATATATTATCCCGTTTAAATCAAAGGTACATTCGTGGAGACCTAATTTGCAACCTAAGTCGGCAAATAAACGGTCGAAAAATCACGTTTCTTACGAACGCTGCTTAATTGAAAATAGATAGAAGAATATTTTCTATGCAAGAGTTGAACAACTTAATAAGACCTACAAAAAAGTCCGCGACAGCATATGTCTCCTAAGGTTGACTCACAGTAACCATATTAATCTTAAAATGTTTGTTAAAAAATATTACATAACTTCCAACGCTATTTTCAAGTATATTGTATTAATCCTTATCCAAATAATTACGTTAATTAGCTTGACCACATATTATAGATTAAAATTGTCCTTTACAGTATATAATTCAAATGAAAACTCTAGAAGATATCACGAATTTCACAAACACGCATCGCAAAATTAATAAAATATTTGCAGTGAAACCACAGATTAGGTCATAGTTACTACGAAAATATTATTATAAGCTTAGCTATGCTGTAGATCCCCACCGATCACAATCAATTTGAAGTCAATATAGTATAATAATGTGATCTATTGTATAAAATAATATTCATCTATATATATAATAATATAATATAATATTTTAAACCACCCCGACTGATCTATGTATAATAACTTTTTCCAATGACTCTAAACACGACATTTAAAATCTGAGCTGTAAGTTGGTGAGGATTTGAGTATTCTGTAGAGTCCAGGAGGCTTCCATGTTCTTACAATATCGTTGAAGAAGAAGATTTTCGAATTGATCAGACCTATGAAAGTTGAGTTCATAGCGCAATTAACTAGAAAAAAGCTCATAATTTTATAACGTTTGAACGAATTTTCATGAATCAAAGCTAAGAAAACTCTCGATGAAGACATCTATCAAACAAAAAAAAACTATCAATAATAAAAACAAAATCGGTTCATCCGGTTAGGTGCTAAGATGCTACAGACAGACACACAGATACACACGTTAAACGTATATTACCCCTACATTTTGCGTCGGGGAACGCCGTAAGGTTACGGCGGCAGATGTACTCCTTGGTGGTAAGCTACTTTTTCGTAGATTTAATGATTCCACTACCACTGTACGAAAACTCATGATTCATGAATGCACATAAAACTTTCATTGGTAGGTATATAGTTAGGATTAGAACCAACGACCGTCGGGTCAGAATCAGGGTAACTATCCTTTACGCCAAAGGGCCGTCCAAAATCAATACGTAAGTATTATAAAACAAAGTTCATCACTGCGTCTGTCTGTCTGTTCGCAATAATCTCAATAGCTACTGAACGGATTATCATGCGGTTTTCACCAATAGCCAGAGTGCTTATGAGGAAGGTTTAGGTGCATAATTCGTTAAGGTTTTGTGTAAATTGGATGAAATATGACGATGGTTGTTAAATATGTTCATATTTTATATTCGATGCAACAAACTGATGCAAATTTTGTAGGCATATATGTTCTACCCGTGCGAAGCCGGGGCGGGCTGCTAGTCATCAATATAATGATAATTTTATCCATTATTTTTCTTGATTTATTAAAAGCCGCTCGACCGATTTCGTTAAAATTTAAATGGTACCACCTTAGGGGGGTAAAAAGAATTATCAAAATCAGGCTACTGTGTACAAAAGTTATGCGTGGTCACACATAAAAATAAATATACGCGTTGACTTGAGAACCTCCTCCGTTTTTTTTTGTCAATTAAAAATATTATTATTTTACGTTTTTTCTATTAGTGTTACTGTAAAGCGTGGGCACTGTTGCAAGCGCCATATTAACAGTCAAACGACTATTTGTTACAGGGACCATTCACATTTACAAATTTCTCAGCAGCAGAGCTACGAAGAATACTATGACTCTACTAGTTTTCCTTACCAATCTTCATACGTCGGGGATGAGACCAGGCAATGGGATAGCGGGGGACAAGCGGGACAGTACTTCTATGACGATGGCTACGGAATGACGCCGACGGAATATGAGAACATCGTCAACAAGCGACGTTCGTCCGTTGTACAACTCCCTCAAGTGCCGCCTAAACAAGTATGCTTCTTATTTCTCTTATCAGGTTTCCAAGTTGAATGTCTACTGATGAATGAATGCGCTGCGTGAAAATTACGAAGATGTAAAACTATTTAGGAAACTACAAGCAGTTTTATTCATGAGCGCCTGGCAACGTAAACATCACAGGATAACATTTAATTGATATACATCGGCGGCGGCGCGCGCGCTGTGCCGAATCTCGCCGCGCCGAAACCCCGTGAATAGCTCGACAGAAACTTTAAAGTATAAAGCAAGTCTAAAATTACAAAATAAATATATCAATTATCATAAATAAACATAGCAAAAGTATAATTGAACGCTTTGGCACAAAAAGTCAATATTTTCTATGCAAATACGTTAATCTTTCACATCATTTTATGAGCTGAAGCCTGAATTTTTATTGAATTTTATTGAATTTTTTTTAAATATCCTATACGCTAGCGTTTGACCACTATTTCACCTGTTGGTAAGTAATGATGCGGTCGAGGATGGTAGCACGCTAGGCCTAGAATGGGAACTGATTGAGATTCCTCCCATCGCGTCGTCTTACGGGTAAATCTTTACTTAGCATAGCAAACTTTTGTAGGTATCTAGAGTTGGTATAAGCTATGATGCTGATTATATATTATTGGTATATTATTATGATGATGATGATGAGAAGCACACAAACAATGAATTTAATAATTTCAATATAAGTAATTGACAATTACTTTTATTTATTTATTTAATTTTACTTAACTTATACAGTATAAGTTTAAGTTAAGTAAAATTAAATAAATAAATAATAATCTTTATTAGATTCCTTTGAATTCGGAAACCTTATTTAAAAGTCAGAATTCATCCGTGGGCTATTTGGCCACGAAAATCTGAACCTAGAATCACAGATAATTTTCATAATAATTTAATGGTCAAAAGTTTCCGATCAAAGCATTGTGGATTGCAAAGATCAAAACCGAATAAGAGGCAGTTTTCAAATCCAAATTTGTTTTCGAATGAATGTTATCCTAATTGGCCTGTTGGTCGTTCTACAAAATATATGCGACAATTTAAAATATTATCCTACTTTAACAGATTCCGCTATCATCTCGGTATTCGGACTACAATGAGATGGCTCCTTATAAGCCGAGGCCGAGAAGAACAGCAGCTAGTCTTCCAGGTAAATTTGCAGTAACTTAATATTATATAAATAAATAATAATAATATAAATAAATAACTATCTGGATTGTGAACCATTAGATGCTGCCACCTGAAATAGCACATTAAATATTATGCCTCAAACTCAACTTTATTGCACATCGAAAAAATCTTCTGAGGGTCTACACAGAGACATGAACGACAATGTTCTCTGCAGAGTTAACCTCATAAATTTATTATTCATGCACTTCTGAAAGTTGAACGTGCTTATTGAGATGAACGTGCTTATTTATCCATAAAACTTATCTAAGAACCATTGGAGCAATCGCCTAGCGTAGTGTAGAGCGCCCTCCAACTAGATAAAGCGATGTTATACGCAACCTGGCTGGCAGCGGTTGGAAACAAAGAGCTGAAAATAAAGCTCAGTGGCGTGCCGTATGTGAGGCCTTTGGCCAACAATAGACAGGGATACGTTTATTATGAAAATGAAGGCTACTGCATCTAAATTGGGTGATACAGTGTCAAAACTTACAAAGATTTCTGTCGACAGCTGTATATGTAATATAATCACTGAAACAGAGAACTTCTATTAAATGTTGAAGTTTGAGCTATTCTTTTGAAAACCTTTTAACTATTTGGCACTTATAAGAGATAAACCGTGAGTTGAACGTGCTTATTTATCCATAAAAATTAACGACACACATGACCACTGCATTTTGCATCACTCGCGCTTTTTAACAAATTCATACACCTGAAACCATCATCTACTTCTTAATGATTCCTAAAAATAATGTAATTGTATACCTAATTTGAATTAGTTCTACAAATTACCATCACTACAACAAGACCATCTAAAACAACTAGCTCTAAAAGTGAATTTTCCTTTCAGCAACGCCATCGTCTACTCCGAAGCGAGGGCGGGCTCTCCCGGTACCCCCCGGAGGCAGCGAGACAGGGTCGCTCCGAGGCGGCCGGGGGAGGCGACTACCCCGACCGCCGCAACAGGCGATACAACCCCTCGCGCCGCTACCTACTCTCCCCACGCACCACGTGCCTTACATACCCGGTAAGGAAGGCTCCATTTCACACTATCACCTTATCATCCATCACCACCATAGATTGTTACAGATTACTCACTCACTTGTGTTAAGACACTATTTAATTCTCTGGCCAGTTTTTTATCTAGCTGACAGCCCGCGTAGCAAGAGATTACCGACGCCAAATAGATACCTGCTACACCAGCGGCGTTGCTGATCAGTTGACTGTTCTTCAAGACTATTTTAACCTTTCACTTAAAGAACCTTAGTTTGAGTCCAGTGGCGTAGTGGGAGAATGGTCAGCTTTGACGCCAGAGGTAGCAGGTTCAAATCTCCGGGGTGCATAACATTTTCTATGGAAAAATGTATGTGCACATTTCACAGTGGCCCTAAGGTGAAGGAAAACATAGTTAAGAAACCCCCAACCCTCATGAGTTAATTGAACGTCTTGAAGTTTATGTAAATTGCGTTGAAAGATTCCGTTACATAAATACTGGTTAAGCTAACGCAAGCGTATTAAAAATAAATAGAACAGAAGATAAATAAGTTCGATCTCGAGCAGACTTATCTTTGTAAATGTTACTTTGCCACGAGCAAAACTATAAGGCGATTACCTATAGTAGTATTTTTGTTCACAGAACCCGAAAAAATTGTACCGGAAGTGAGTTACGGTTACGATAGTTACGGGTATCAGCCTGAATATCAGGACACTGCCACTGAACAGTATCAAGATAATAATTATATTACTAGGTGAGTATACAAACGATCCGAGAAAATTTATTTAAGAGTAATCCGTGACATCATGCAGGATTCTGCGAGAAAGTTTGCTGTGAAGTTGGTAAAATGCAGCAATCAATCTTGCAAACTTTTCGGGGCACGTATAAAATTCGCACAATAATGTTTTTCTTTTATCGAATATTGCTGTTGCATAATAAAACTTAGTAAAAACTTTGATAGTTAATAAATGATTGTTTTCAGTTATGATGAGGATGGGATGCAACCTTTCTTCGACGAAACGCCACATGCTACTCCGCCTGCAGCCGGTATAGACTCTTATACATATTGCATCAAATGACCTACATAAAATGTCCTTGTTACTTCACAAGAATTATCTATCAGCTCACATTAAAGTACACTCATTACATAAAATGATAACAACATCCGGTGTAAAGCATAAATAACTCGCTGATTTGACATTGAAATCAGTATACATTGACCCACGCAAATGGCGTGCCGCTTACTTAACGCTCTATACGAAAACTTTTCGTACAATATATTCAGTGCATTGTTCAATCTTTCAGCTCAAAAAACTCCATGGACTGAACCTGACACCACCACACAGTTTTCATATCCTATCACTGGTGAAGGAGACTTGTCGACTTCAAAGTCTGTGACTACCGTTGTATCATCATACTTACCACAACCTCCCGTTACAACGCAGCAAGACAGTTATGATAAAAGCTATCACCAATACGATCGGCAATATGAGGACCAACAGTACCAATATGATCAACAAGAACAGTACGACACGCAATATCAGGAGAAACAAGACTACCAGTACCAGCCACAATATGAAGAGCCATATCACGATGACCATAAAGACCAACGGCGGTTAGAACAAGAACAGCAGTTTCAATTCCAACAACAACCTTTATATCAACAGCAGGAACAACAATATCATCAAGAAAAGCAGGAACAACAACAATTAACGCAAGAAGAATTGCATCTCAAACAGCAACAGCAATTTGCAGATGATCAACAGCTGAAGCTCCAGCAGCAGCAGTATCATCAACAACAGCAGCAGTTACAGCAACAACAACAGCACCAGCAACAGCAACAGGCGAAGCAAGCCGCTCCAGCACAGCAATTGCAGACGACAGTATTAAGTAGTGCAGCTAGTTTAGGTTCATTTATGGCTGGAGGTGCGAAGAAATTAGGTAGTTTGTTTGGTGCCGCGGCGGCCGCAGTGGCAGCGCCTGCTGTGAATCAACAAACCGGACCAGTACCCGCCACGACAGCTCCAGTTAGTCAATTTTCATCGCCAGTAGCCCCCGTCACGCCATTCTCTAGTACAACAACCGTTCCCGCCACAGCATCCGTCCCAGAGATGGCGCCTTCGATGCCAGTGTCTACCGCAACCACGACAGCCCCAGTAATGTTACCCAGAACTCCTTCACTAAGAAGACAGGAGTCGATACAGAGGCCTTCGGTTCGTAGAATACGTACGTTGCCCGACGCACCGGAGGATATGCAAGGGAGTTTCGACGAAAGTGCCTATGAGGACGAGTATCATAAGACTGAATACGATCAATCTCAAGATAGGACGTCTTTGGATAGGTATCGGGATGATGACTATCCTGAGACCATCCATGAAGAGGTCGTCGATGAGAAAGAAAGGCGTTTATCAGAGTTACCTAGCCCTAGTCTAAAGAAAGCGTCACCAACTAGACAAGGTACTATTAGAAAACCTTCTGTGGATAGCCACCACAGCCATGTGAGTCAAACGCCGTCAATAATTGATCGTAGAACATCGCAAAGCTCTTTTCAGCACGAAGATAAGCTCTCTGTTCCCACTACTCAAGAAGGTGAGTTTTCATTGATATTTTATTTTAATCTTAGTACGATATTTGATTGATTATTGAATTATAGGCTGTATAAAGCATAAATTGTTAAACACAATCCAAAACTTCATCGTACCGACGGGACTCGAACCCGCACCCCCCGGATTACATGTCCAGGTGCTCCGCCAATTAAGCCACGGTTCGATACATCGATACGACGAAATTAGTGGATTGCATTTGTTAACCCAATTATGCATTGGTGGCGCCATCTATGACTACTTATTACGTAAGTTAATCATTCGGAAGAAATCATTACAGTTTTCAAATCCGACGAGAGATGTTGTACTGCGTAAATCAAATATTATGTTTCTTTGAAGTGTCTGACACTCAGACACTTCAAAAAACATAATATGTATAAAGCATGTCCGATTATTTTTAGATCGCATATCTGAAACACAAACGGCAAGTTTCACAGGTTCCAGATAAAGTTTCAGATAGTATGATATATGACGCTATAAAAAAGTTGTAGTTAGTATGGTAGATAAGTATCTCATTATTACTATAATGATCGTTTGAAAACTAAAAAAAAATAAACTTCAAGTTTAAGGTCTGTATATCCATATCTCTAGAGATACTCAGCAAATTTTTACGAAAATTTAATTATGAGGAATAAACCACTTTTGAAAAAAAAATTATCTATTGCAAATCCGTCTTTATAAGACGGAGTTACCCGAACATACATAAAATAATATAAACATCCGAAAGAGAACCTCCTCATTATTTTAAGTCAGTTAAAAACTCACGTTAATTTTAAACTGAATAATTTAATAAATTATTTTAAAAAAAAACCGACTTCATAACCGCAAACAGGCACTCAAAATCGAAAAATAAATTACTTAATATAATTATTATAAGCGCTAACTACTTATCTATTTGAAGTCGGTGCCAGCCAAGTCTATTGGATAGTAGATAGATAGTATGTAGTAGTAGTACTATATATATTAAACTTGGCTGGCACCGACTTCAAATAGATAAGTGGGTAGCGCTTATAATAATTAAATTAAGTAATTTATTTTTCGCTTTTGAGTGCCTGTTTGTGGTTATGAAGGCGGTTTTTTTTTAAATAAATTATTTTCCCATTTTTAGTGCAAAATCTATAAAATTTCGCGGCTGAGCCCTGAGAGCTGAGACGGATATATACTTTGTGAAAATTTGAAGTATGTGCTTATTACGGTTAAGAAGATACAGATCTGTTAAGTGCGCACATATAGACACACGGACGGACGGACGGACGGATGGACGAACGGACAATAAAGTCTCAAAAAGTGTTCATTTGGTACCTACTCTTTGGGATCGGAACCCTAAAAATTGATTTTAAATGCCGCGCTAGTGAAAATATTCACTAGTCATAATGATGTCAAATGACAATGTCCAAAATAGCCCTGTGCAATAAAAGCATCTGACACACACGATAATTAATTGTCTATTTTATTATAATAATTCGAAATACTTTTATAACACGGACTAGTCGTATTCCAAAATGAATATGAAAAAGTATTATTTGCGATTATTAACATTAATTGCCGCCATAATATGGCCCACACCATTGAATCACTCTACTACGTTATAAGAGTTGGCACTTCCCTACATTGTTGATACCCGAATTATGAAAGCACTGTGTAGCCAACCTAACAACGGAAAGTATTATTTACGTAGTAACTATTATATAATCTGTGGTATTATGCTTATAATTTTTTTTTGCAGTGTGGGTTGGTACAAAAAACCTTCATCATTCTGAGTTATTTAATTATGTATGCAGTGTCGCGCGACTGATATGGCCGCCATCTTCGCCAAACGTCATGTCATGTCAAAAAATATTAAGTAACTTTGCACCCTAACATGACTTTGCCCATTAGAACATTCCTGTGAAGACAAATTAATTCTCCCCACCTTTGTTTCTATCTCGCTCACAGTTACCGTAAGAATATCTGTCAAAAACCAAAATCAACGAGAAGAAAGATGTCTTCAAAATGCAATAGCAACCTCCATTGTGTATAATCTTAAATCTAACATACATAAAAGACGAAAATACAGACGAATTTAGAACCTCCTCCTTTTGTCTTGTTAAAGTGCAACGTTTTTGAGCATACCTAATGTTTCTTGACATGACATGAGGTTTGGCGAAGATGGCGGCCATATGGCGGCGATTAAGGTTAATAATCGCAAATAATTATTTTTAATATTCTTTTTGAAATACAACTAGTCCGTGTTATAAAAGTATTTGGAATTATTGTAATAAAATAGACAATGAATTATCCTGTGTGTCAGATGCTTTTATTGCACAGAGCCATTTTGGATATTGTCATTTGATATCTTGATAACATCATTATAACCAGTGGATACTTTTACTAGTTCCGAACCCAAAGGGTACCAAATGAATACATTCTAAGACTTTGCTGTCCGTTCTTCTGTCCGTTCGTCCGTCCGTCCGTCCGTGTGTCTATATGTGCGCACTTAACAGATTTGTATCTTCTTAACCGTAATAGGTACATACTTGAAATTTTCACAAAGTATATATCCGTCAGTGTATAACGGCAAAGACACGAAATTTTATAGATGCATGTAATTTAATTGAAACTTGTTTTGCACTAAAAAGGGTAAAATAAATTATTTTTCAAAAAAAAAAAAATCAACTTCATAACCACAAGCAGCACTCAAAAGCGAATAATAAATTACTTAATATAATTATTATAAGCGCTACCCACTTATCTATTTGAAGTCGGTGCCAGCCAAGTCTAATAGGTAGTAGATAGATACTACCTGCATGTATCTACCTACTTACTACTACTACATACATACATAGTATCTATCTAATATCAAATAGACTTGGATGGCACCGACTTCAAATAGATAAGTGGGTAGCGCTTATAATAATTATTTTAAGTAATTTATTTTTCGCTTTTGAGTGCCTGTTTGTGGTAATTAAGTCGGTTTTTTTTTTTGAAAAATAATTTATATGGTATATAATAATACTGACTGTAATAAAATTTTAAACGTTTTAGCAAAAACAAGCAGCGTGTATATTTATTTGTGTATATAAAATTAATATTCAACACAATATTGTAGTGGTAGGACTTCTGGCTAGTGGTACAACCGCTTTGCCAATTAATTTTCAGCCGTGAAATAGGAATGTTTTTCGGTTGACATGTTAAGGTGTCCAGTGAAATTACAGGGCATGTGAGACTCAACATCTTTATGTCTCAAACAGTTTTGTATACCGCTGTATCTGTATTAGGTAGACGTCATCGCTTACCATCAGGCGAGCGTCGTGCTTGTCCTGTTACCTTATAACATAAAAAAATCAAATAGTTCATATTTACTAATAGCATACGATAATATGAAACTTTTCCACAGACTCATTAACGGATAAATCAAAGGTGACTTTTAAAGACGACCGCACTACATACCACGAGGTGCCAGAAGAGCCCATGACCCAAGAGCCTTACGATGACAATGAGGAATATAGAGATGACACCTACCAAGATGAGAGTTTTAGGGACGATGAAAACGATGAACAGTTCGAACAGAACGACGAACAATACCAAGAAGAGGTATTTCAGGAAGAAGAAAGGGTGGAAGTGGAAAGAGAGGAGTTTCAAGATCAACCGAAGTTAACGCCAAAGCAGAGGTGGCATCGGGCGTACAACAAGATTGTTATGCAGTTGAACGTGAGTACTTTTGAATTTAAGCGATCAATTCAGACGTTGATTTATACTATAAATATGTTATATACATTTACTGATATTTTTCAGGGTTTTAGAAATGATGGTTTTTGTATTTTGTTTTACTGTTAATTAAAAAAATATTGTTGTTACAAGTTATGTCAAATTTATGATTTTGTTTATTATTGTGTGGTAAATTATTATATTTTATGTAAATGTTATATTACGTGTCGTTGTTTTCATATAAACTACTTTATTGGTCTGAATTCATCGTTACTCCTATTCTTTTAATTTGTATGTGTTTGATGTACGAGTATGTAAATTTTCAATTACTATGGAGAATTAATGCAATCATTTTGGAAACAGGTAAGTGCTATCTTTACAAATTAAGTAATTTATATTCAATAAAAGAAGGTTAAATTAAAGAGATAATCGTTGTACGAGTCATCTGATGAACGTTTAAGGAAAATTACACTGTCCCACTTTGTAGCTACATAAAAAAGAAAACATCGTAAAATATACGTACGAGTATGTTCGCTATTCAACCGCTGAAAATTTGGTAGTATTTCAATTGTTATATACTAAGTACTATCTAGTTAAGTACTGTGAACCTATTATCATGTATTAAGTGTACCTAATATTTTACTTAAACAAAAAATATTTCAAACTGTTGAAAATGTTACCCACGTTTTTTCGTGTCATTGGATGAATTCATAAGAAAACAAAACAAAAAAACGCGATGAAAAAAAATAGCACAGTGTGAGCTAAACCCGCACTTTACGCACGCCTTTCCGTGACTTAAATGGTCGATTATTGCACGGCGCTTAGCAACTTCACTCCGTGCAACAATCGATTATTTGACGGAAAAGCGTAGCGTACGCAAGCGGGTTTATGTCACACTGCTATCTACAAAATAATATATGATACTCGTAACTTAAGTGTCTATTATTGCACCGTGAAGTCACAGCGTAGTGACTTCACGCCGTGCAATAATCAACTACTTAAGTCACGGAAAAGCGTGCGTAAAATGCGGGTTTAGTCGACTATTTGACGGAATAGCGTAGCAAGCGTAAAGTGCGGGTTTATGTCACACTGCTATCTATAAAATAATATACGATATTCGTGACTTAAGTTGTCTGTTATTGCACGGCGTGCAATAATCGACTGCTTAAGTCACACGTACCGTAATATACTAATTTACTATTTAGATAATTAACTCAAACGTTTCCAGCTAGTCCTAATTTGTTTCAAGACAACTTTTTGCCTGAGGTTATATAACAATAATTATCTCCGTTTGTATATTTAAGTTCCAAGCTTTGCCTGATTGTAGAACAAACAGTATTTTTAAAACGCTTTACCATTTTTCTAATCAACGACTATGAAAACTAGAAAAATCAATTATGAAAAACCCATTGACTGGCATTATTACACAAACAAGATATGTTTATTGACAGATAGAAAATATATGATTAGTAAGTATCGAGTCGACCTATCCGCATCGACGCCGAATGAAAAACATTTCGTTTGTAAACTTATGAGCTTGGCCTTCAGCGTCAAAAAATTGCCTTATATATCATGTTTAAATTCAGACCGATAGAAAAAACTGATATGAGTAGTTAGTATCCTATTTGCATCGACTCCGAATGAAAAACATTTCGTTTGAAAACTTATGAGCTTGGTCTACAGCGAAAATTTGCCTTACATATCTCTAATACCTAAAATTAGACACATGGCTATAAATTTATCAGTTTCTTTCAGAAGTGTTCCCTTTCTATAATTATACTGTTTAATAAATAAGCATGGTAACAGCTCTAGACTAGGACTGCAGGGTGCTAGATTGCCGACTATTATACTACCTAGATATTACTGCGATTTAATGGGTAACGTTAGCAAGTTTATTGACTCGTCTGGATATGCTATTAAACCAATTAAGAAATGCTGGCAACTTGCAGTATTATTTTTCTTGTTGCCAGGATATAAAAATCCGAAACCCTCGTTACTTTTCTTCTGCTGTTGAGGAAATATTGCAATATGTATTGACTACATTAATTATTATGGTGTAAGATTTTTTAAAGTATGTCAACCAACATTCTAGCATTCAATTGTCAACTGTAGCTATAAACAGTTTATAGTCGTGCTAGCTCGTGCTATAAACTAGAGTGAACAGTTAAAATGTTTGCTTCAACATTTGGCAATTTTCACCATATGTCTCACCTGTGCACTCGTCTCAAATTTCAAAACATAGTCCCAAATTTTTATGTCTTGTTATAAAACAAAAAATAAATATCCTAGCTTAGTAAAACTTATTATTTTGTCATCCATTTGATTGATTTTATGAGTAACTTATCTGTTATTGTTAATTTATCTTATTGAATATATATATTTAAGTTATTGTTACCGGCGTTCGTCCTACTCTCGTTCTCAGGCCATTCTGAAAATCAGCGTCCTGGTTTTTAGGGTCTATGATCCGAAACATCTGGAAATTTGTGCTGAGACTAGTCTGTTTCAGCCAAATTGCATTCGATTTTTGTTTTGTTTTTATTTATTTTTGTCAAGACGGACACACCGCAGCGTCCTGCGTGCACTATCTAGGTGGCGATCAGATAGCGCAGTAGTAAATTTACCGACTAGTTCACACCAAACGCGATCAGAAAATAATTGAAAAGTACTGAGATCGCGCCCGCAGATCGCAGGACGCCGCGGTGTGGCCATACCTTAATATCATCTGTTACTTGTAGACGATTGAATAAATGTTTTTTCTTTCTTTTTATCTTTCATTTTACATTTTGACTATATGGTACTAAGTATGTATTATATAATCAGCTTGATTATTTTACTTTAGATCTGTATGATTTTTAGGGTTCCGAACCCAAAGGGTACCAACGGAACCCTATTACTGCGACTCCGCTGTCCGTCTGTCTGTCTGTCTGTCTGTCCGTCTGTCACTAGGCTGTATCTCATGAACCGTGATAATTAGACGGTTGAAATTTTCACAGATGATGTATTTCTGTTGCCGCTATAACAACAAATACTAAGAACAGAACAAAGTTAAAAATTAAAGAAAAGTTTAAAAAAAGTTTTTTACGATAGCGCAGTGCCATCTACCTAGCATCAAAGATGGCGTCTTTACCTTAATCTGAATTTCTGATTAAATAAAATTTAGTATACCTACAGGGGATTTCGGGGGCGATAAATTGATCTAGCTAGGAGTCATTTTTAGAAAATGTTGTTTTATTCGTGTTTTCAATAATCAACTTTATTGATAATCAACTTAAAATATGACTCTCCCGACATCTATTGGCGAGTAGAAGTACTGTGTCGGTAATGCAATTAAGGCCCATTTAGACGGGGAGAGTTTCTCGTAGGTTTCCTTACGAGAAACCATACGCTACTATCACAAGCAATAATCGCCATAACACAATCGTATCAAAATGTTTACATACAGGCAAGAACTAAAATCTCGCCTACGATTATGTCATACGAGATTTGCATATGACTTATCGCTAGGCGATAATTGCCTATGTTTGTTTACACAACAAAATTATAGTAAGCAGATTCTTGCTTATGAGAGTCTCGACTTGTATAAACACAATCTCGTATGACATTTTTCAAGTTCATACGAGTATCGTACAAATCGGGTAAAACGGTTTTGAGTGCGATAATCGAAATACGAGAAAATTCTGTTTAGACCGACACTATCAATATTCTATTGCGAGTCAATTGTCGCCAGAGTGGAAGAGCGAGAGGTGTGAATGTTTAGACATATAATCTTCTTTATATTCCTTCGATAATCGTATCTTCGAGACGAGAAACTCTCCCCGTCTAAATGGGCCTTTAGTTGCTCTCAATTAAAAAAAAAGTATTATTATTCGTCAATAGATGTCGGGAAGAGTCATATTTGTCTGTTTAAGTGGCAAAAAATACCGAGCAAAGCTCGGTCAACCAGATATTTAATAATATTAATTACTACAATTACTATTACTACTATTACTATTACTACTATATAATAATATTCTACGTTTGTGTTAACGTTTACTTAGTTGGTGTTAGAAGTTCGTTAGAAATTCTATAAATGGCGTTCGGAACCCCCCGTGTGCGGGACAAAAGTCTGACTCGCACTTGGCCAGTTTTATTACTTTTCGGTCACGTTGTCCATATCTAAAATCTTAGTCCATACCACTACCATAGATTGTATTAGATGACGTAAAAGCACCTATTTTTCGTGTCATTCTAGTTAGACGTGAAACAAATGCTTCAAACTAGCGCGCCTCAATATAATTCTGATCTTCGCTGACCATGCAGATTAAACAGTCATAACTAATTGCGTCGAAAATTATCACTTGTGGAGCAATTTAAGCAATATTAGCCCAATAATAAATGCTTAAATTGCTCTACATGTGATTAATCACCACGAAATAACTCCCATGATGTCACAGTACATATGTCTTTAATGTAATATAGTTAGCTTGGTTTTTCGACGAACTGGAAACTCGCAGTGTCACTATAATCTATGTCTGTGGTGTATACAGTTTAAGTGGCAAGATTCCTAGTGGGTTCAGTGCGGTACATGATAGCCTCCCGCTGAGTAAATGTGAAAATGCTGTTACCACCCAGTGTTCTGACCTTCTTGAGACCACCACTGACGATATCGCAATGTTATCGCATTTGGCTCAAATAATCACAAATACTTAGAATACTCGGATAATTTTTTGGATAGATCTTTCTGTGTAGAAGGTATTGTGTTATGTATCTATCTATTATATATATATTGGAATGTCGGTAAACGAGATGTTGGTGAGCTTAGAAAAATTCATTTAAAAATATTTTTATTCAAGTACCTTTGTATAAAAAGCTCTATGTGTTTATTTAATCTTTTTGTTTTGTTTTTTTTTTTTAATAAATTTAATTGTGATTGATTTACTAATTTTACTAATTTTTATAAAAGACATTATAGTAATAATTGACAATCATACTAATTTTATAGAATAGTTTTTATTTTTTATTCAGTCTCGGTCAAAGGGTTTAACTAATTTGGCTGTAACATTCCATAGAGACAGCCATTACTGGCTATGATACTCTATAATTATATAAGTATCCAAGAATTTGATAAGTACCACCTTATGTGATATTCTACCACGCGGATGTGGACAAAGCCACGAAACACAACTACTATCTGATATAAGTATAAAAAGTAAATTCAAAAATTAAAATCCGAGTACTGAAAATCGCTCTAATTTTAGAAACTATTCACAATTATTTGATACCCAACATGGTCTTATTATTATTTTTTACATTACCTAAAACCGGCGAGCATGTAAGAAGGCCCTCATGAAAGTGGAAGAAGTGAAAGAGGTATGTCAGGATTGTAGCATGTGGAAAGAAGTTGTCTCTGCCTACGTCAGCGGCAAATAGGCATGATTCTATGTATGTATGATAAAATTGTATGCCCTCTAGTGGGCGCCATATTCAATTTAATGTGACACCAAACCTATAACCAGCGGACGCTACCAACAATACCTCAATTGTATAATAACGATAAGGATGTCAGGAGAATGAAGAAACAGATGAACATACATAACCTACATACTACAGTAGTGGTAGGACTTCTGCTAGTCCGCCTGGGGTGGTACCACCACTTTGCCAATTTATTTTCAGCCGTGAAATAGGAATGTTTTTCGGTTGAAATGGCAAGGTGTCCAGTGAAATAACAGGGCATGTGAGACTTAATATCTTTGTGTCTAAAGGTAACAGGCGCAGTGCAGTGACATGCAAGGTTCTGGCAGTCCAGAATGTTGCATGGTACTGTCTGTAATAGGTAGACGTCATCGTTTACCATCAGGCGAGCGTCGTGCTTGACCTGCTACCTTATATCATTTTTAAAAAAACATACTGGTCAAAATCATAACCCTCCCTTTTGCCTCGACATAGTTGAGTAATTACATCGTATAAAAGTCCGAACTCATCCAACTAAAACACTTTTGGCATTTACCAGACATTTTACAACTTTGATAGATGTTACGAAAGCAACAATAATTAGTTTAATTTAAATAGCTTTAACACGTTGCCTACGCCACGCCCACATAAGTTTGAAAACTTTGAAGTGGTTATACTAGGTTAATTACATGGAGTGGTCAAGCAAGCACAAGAGGTTTCCGATAATCCTTTGCAAACATGAACCCAGTTTCCGCGTATTAGGGATTACCTTCACAGTTAAAACTTAGAACAGTTAAATATCGTGCTACAAGCCTAGCTTTTACAAAGTCTGGTTGAATACGATCTGAAATACAATTTTCTAATTTGATCCGCTCGCTTAAGTACCGTTGGGTACACGCAGTTGCCAACCCCACTTATCAAACAATCAAAATTAATCATCAAAATCCGTTCTAAGAAATTTAAAAGCACCCCCGACTGATGAGCGATAACACGACATCTCTGCAGTAAGTTGGTGAGAGGTAGGGTATTTTGCAGATTCTTAGAGATGCCCCAGCATCAGATCAATGTTCGTATAATATCATTGAAGTAGGAAGATACTGTATTTAGACTTTACCAGACCTATAAAATAATATCTATAAGTGAGTACTTATAGATATTATTTTTATATCTAATGTTATAACCATGGTAGAGAGTTCTACCATGGTTATAACATTAGATATAAATAACTATTTCCTTTCACGGCTTACTAGGCCTTCTCTTAATTGATCGGTCACGCCTTAAGAGTTACTCGTAAAATAACACTTCATTAGGTTTATATCTTCTAAATCGACCCCGTGGATAAGCCCCCATATATGGGCCTTCCCATAACATATAGTTAATCTACTACAACATGTTAGATTTCTCTCAAGGCCAACGTGATACATCCTTTATTGCACCTAATTAAGGTTTCTATTTAATTTTCCTTTAATAAAAGTACAGCAAGATGTCATTAAGAAGGTTGAATGTGTGTAATCAAGGAGGCTACTAAGTAAAGGTTCACATTTCACGTGGATTAAAAGCTGGACGAATTTCTTAATTATATTTTATTCATAATCATAACTCAAGAGGTATCCATTCAAGTTGTTAGTATAAACTAAAGCCTTTATCAGATATATTAATATATATATTCAAAAGGCTTGTTGACCACTAAATTTTAATTAACTGATAAACAAACGAAAACATATCAAGTTTAAAAAAATATATTAGAAGAAATGTTTTCTTTGATAACAATTTGACGTCGTCTTGGTATAAAATAACGAACCAAAAGACGTCGCCTCCGGCTAATCGAGCAAAAGGCTTCGCTCAACGTAAACCTCTCTGTAACATTCAATTAGTACCGTAAATTTTCCACTTTATTTGTGCTCTATTTAATAAATAAATTCCATCGGTTTTCGTAAGTCGGTGTATTGTAATGGTATTAGCTAAGTGCGGACCGCCTGGTGAGCTGCCGCTTTGAACCCGATCAACTCATTAGTCCAGCTCACTGCTCCATACGCATACGAACCACGCTCTCAATTCACCACTCAGTCTGCGAATAGACATTGGTGCGTGCACACCCCTTTACGAAATTCCAGAAAAAGTTATAATCTAACACGTTACGGTTAGGGTGCGAACGTTGCGCAAGCGATGGCAAAGGAAACTCGTGAGGACGCGATAGCGGCATCCTGCGGGCGACCGTGGCCTTATTGATATCGAACTCACCTATCGTTTGTATGCAAATTTTCTCCGCTTTAGGTGCAAACGTTCAGTGTTTTTACAACAGTTGAAGTGTTATGTTGTAAACATGTTTCGGAGAAGGAAGGGTCAAGCGATCAGCGAGGCGGACGTCCGATGCGATCAAACTTTTCAGAATCGCGTGACCGTCAGCGGTTCGCGACTTCGCGTGCGTCGCGGGTCTAGTTTGACCGATCTGGACAAGTTAAGATGTGGCGGTGGTTCGAGTGGAGGCGGTTCTATTGGCGATTTGATGAATATGTTCAGTGGGAGTGTTAATTCGGTCGGTAGTGATACGCTGGTCGCTCGGACGGTACCTTTGGAGACTGTGCGTCGAAATGTGCAACCAGTGTCGACGCCGCCGTCGCGGCCGCCTTCCTCTCCGCTCATACACGTGTCCCGACCCGTAGGTCCCTTGACAATGGCTCAGCGAACACTGAGGTTTAGCAGGCTACTGAAATATCAGCCCAGTTCTACGGACGTACTTATCACGCTGGTGAGTGAAAAGTTTCGAAGTTTGATTTATTACTCAATACCTGTTTATTTGCCCTTTTCATGTGTCTGTTCTGCGATCGGGTTCAGTAACTTTGTCTGGTGCTCTTGAAGGGTTTCTTATAGTATTATCTGTACTTATATTGTGTTATGCCTGTTAACTAATGTTAAATGGCTCTAACAAAGCCCTCTTAATAGTATCATAAAAGGTTGCAGTTTTATCGGTAGTTTTATCACATGATAGAGGTTAAATCGCCGTACTATTTATTATTATGATGCGTCAGAGTCATTGTGGTTACAATATTTGGCTTATATGGTTACTGTTATTTGAGTAACTAATAATAAAACAATTAAATAAAATACGTCAGTCACACTAGAGCCCTAAACCAAATTTAATAAATAAGCGTTAACTTTTATTTATTTATTTAACTTCCTATTTCGAGGGTTACTATTATTTCTACTACTACTTGTAATAACTTTATTTTCATCATGGTGCTGGACATAGGCCACTCCAAAGATGCGCCACTGAGCCCGTTACAAATTTACTAACCATACCCGATTCACAATCAATATAAATAACGTTTTTCTTCTTAAAGCTGATTATAGCAATACGTTAAACATAATTAATTATCATCAACAGCCTTTAGTATTAAGTCCACTGATGGACATTTAATAAAGGCTATTTCCAAAGCGCACCGCGCTCAGTTGCTTCTGCGTTCCTAATCCATTATCTGTCAGCCACCTATTATCCCTTTTTTTATAGACTTCTGTACATCGTCACTTTATATAGCTCGAGAAAGGCCCATTACACATTGCATCCAGAACACTACATTGCCTTTATGGTGAGTATGAGTACAAGTGATAATACTTATTTCAAAAATAGGAAAGTCGCATTGTAGTGACAATTATATTACTCAGTGAGCAATAAATTGCACACTTGTCCGAGAATTCAATCTGGCGGCCGACTGCATTCAATGAGCTGTGCTGGATGCAATGCATAAGGAAGAGGCGGAGCTGTGCGCCTGGCTTTTCATGAATTTTCAACTGAATTGTACATTTACATTGAAAATACTTACAGCCGTAGAGGCTACATATCTATACCTATATCTAAATCTTATTTACATCTTAAAATAATGATGAATACGAGTAAATCTGAGACAAATAAATTAGTAAAAGATGTAAAGGTGAAGTGGAGATGAAAGTTTTACTTGTTTAGCGTGGGACGTTTGTTGAATTGAGTTTTCTTGAATTTATTTTTATATATAAGACTCATGTAGAATTTTTGAAAGGAAGTATTGTGAAGTTATTTTTCGTTTTAGTATTATATCCAACAATTGAAAAGACATTGGCGCAGGATATAACCTTTTTATTATTAAGAGAATTTGTCATATTTATAAAGATATAGGTGAAGGCTATTGAAGAAAATTAAAACAACACTTAATTTTATCACTTATTTTATTTTAAACCAAAAAAATGATGCATTTATCGTCAGGAACCTAAAATTATTTGGAACAACAAATCAAAATAACTTTATTAACATTTCGTTTCTTATTTATAATTATATCATTTATATTAGACAAGAAAATATATTTGTTGCCATTTTTAATAATTCTTGGCACCAAATTTATAACGTTCCTTATAATGAAAAAATTACTGATTGAAGACAAATTTCGAGTCGGTCAAGCAAGATAAGAAATTAACTTCACTGAAATAAAATAATCGCTTTTGGCTCAAATTTAAATAAAACTTAATTACATACTATATAATCTGTCAGTGCGAAGTCCTAAGCATACTTTTTCATAAACTTGAGCAAATACTTAAGTTTAGGCATTTCGATGTTGTGAATGCATCTGTTAAAGTCACCGATGACTTTTACGGAATGGGTCATCATTCTTGAAATGATGTCCTTAAGACAGACACTAAGATCGGACACTTCTTTGAAGCCGTGGATAGCTATTTCTGCCATGACTACAGGAAACGGTGAAGTTTCATACAGGAACTGAAATATAAAATGCTGTTTAGATTAAGCGAATCATAACTTAAGAATTTTCTTTTATTTGCTGATAATATGTGCAAAAGGATGAGATTTTTATTAATAAAAATTTTAAAAGTTACTGCCGTCATTCAGCGAGTGAGGTCATCGTTTTAATATCATACGATATTATTTATTCATGATAGATATATTCTTTAACACTTTCGCTGAAACCGAAGACAAATGAGGTAAGCTTACGTTAACTTTTTTGTCATTGCGCCTATAAAAAAGGTTATTTAAAAGTATCAAGTTTAAAATTTTTTTTTGATTAAATTAATAGCGTCGCGCTGTAATTAAAGTTCAGATCAAACAATTCGTCCGTGTAAAAATATATTGGGCAAAAGATTAATGTGTAAATATCTGCGTAAAGTGGTCTGTTCAATTTAAGTTTGGAAATTAATTGTTGATGGTTTAAACTTCAATAGAAAATTAATGTAAAACGTTTAGGTCTTTTTAATAGCAAACAAACAGTTTTATACGGCACAAAGTTTAAAAGCGAAAGAGTATTATTACATTTCGAGGTTTATTGTTTGATTTACATAAAAATTAGGGCATTTTTGGGTTATATTTCTGAAATATAATTACAAAATATTTGCTAAGCAATTATTCTATAACCAGCTGGTTATTCAAGTTTCTATATTCAATAACAATAGAATATATACATGTCATCTTCTACTGAGTCGTCAAAAAGTCTAAGAGAAAGACCATGCATACTGCATACCACTAAGCCTTATTACGTCACACGGAGATTGCGTGGATAAGCTATTAAAATAGCATTATCCTCAGAAAATTAGACATTTATCTGAGGCATTATCAAAAACTGTTTATGTTAGGCATATACGATTTATTCACAAACGGTATTAGTTGACAGTTTCACTCTAAACCGAGTAAAATTAAACGCGTGGACCACTACATTTATTGCTCGTAAACTTGTGCTTCGGTCTCTGAGTTGACTTTTACTTGTCTTTGGGCAAAAGTGTCGAGCAATGACGTAGCAAGTACGGAACTTAACTGTTCCAAATCCATTTGTAGAATTTAGATTAGAGCAAGAGAGAGGGAGAGAGGATGAAACATTATTCACTATCTGAAGTTATAAAATCAGATACTTACGACAGTCCGCTCGAGGTCTTGACTCTCGTGAGAGCAGTTCCCACCAACTTGCTGCTGTTTCTGGCATTCGAAGAGTTTTGAGGCCGAATATTTTTTGAGATTTTCAAGAGTCTCAAAATGAACTTGTAGTTTTTCTGAAATTAAATACCCAGTATTAAATAGTAGAGATAAAAGTATTTCTAAGTACCTTCAGGGCTAGCATGGCCTTATCCCCGCGGGAAAGACAAAATTATTTCCCTGTTTTTCACCACTGACAGGAGATCAACACAACAATTAAAACGCTTGGTGAAGTTTAACCCCGAGTTTTGATTTTGTTTCGTATTAAAAAGTTTAAAAAAAGAATTGATTAAAAGTCAGCGGGCGTTTAAAATTGTCGAAAAACTTTACTTATAATTTGCCTTCTCCACCAAACAAAACACGGATAGGTGGAAAGATAAAATAGTCGCCTTGCCATGCTAGCCCTGCAATATCGTAAGTATAGTCTCAATAATGAGTATGGTCTCAATTTAATAATCGTATAACAAATATCTATATTTCGTGTAATATGTACATATATAGGAATAACTTCTGCGTATTAACATTGTAACACTACAAGCGTGTTGAATGCCTGCACTATATAAAAAAATACAAATATTAAGAGATCAAGTTAAGATATCTTGAATTCCCTTAGGTTTTTTATTCGTCCAGATTTCTTAATATCAAGATAAAGCAGTTTAGGAAGGCAGAAGTTTGTGTAGGTATAATATTTTATGTGGCAACATTTTAAGAAATTCTATTCCTAGAGAATATTTTTACGTGGACGATTTTACGACATTTTTCTTTGTGTGCCGAAACATGTCGTTTCAGTGAAAATATTTAGAGAAGATATTCTATTCTCAAAGAAAAGAGTTTACGGAAATGATCTATTTTATGATACATTATTATGCTATTTTATACATTATATTATAATGTTAATTTTGGTTTGCCAAAGCGTTTAGTGTAAACACAACGAACGCAAAGAACATGGATTCCTTTCCGATTGATTCTTGTCCAATTTTTGCAGTGAGATTGTAAAATCTCGAGTACGTACCAATATTTTATTAGAACCTTGGAATTATCAAAACAGTTTGTCAATTATGACAGTTTTCATTTAAAATTTCTAACAAATTCTGACATCAGTTTGTTTGATTGTTATTATATAAACTTCAATAAAATGAAAGTTCGCCTCATATATAATAAACAGTATATATTTCGTTCACATTGATATTACCTCTGACCCTTATTCATTTTACTTTTTTTTTAAGTATAATAATAATACATGATAAAAATGTATACTTCTAAATATATATAGATTTATATGATAAAATTAATCTCTCCATCCACAAATCATTGAATTTAAGTTATCATTGTAAAGGGCCCCTTGACGTTGGCTTTGGCTCCGTCAATCTTCCAATGGACCGGGAGTTCTACGACCCGTGATGTAAATTAAATAAATATTTTTAACAGTCAATTGGCGATTTGACAGTTGTAATAATATAATTAGCGTCGAATATGGTAGCTTAAGGGGTTAACAATAATTATCTAATATATCTTGTTGTTTATAATATTATTAATTTATTTTTGCAAATGAATTTGTATTTTTGTACCTATTAATTGCAAGAAACCAAACATGGGCGGCCAATGGTTTAGCATCGTCTGAAGTCATATTTTATAAACCACGTAGTGATCACTTGCTCAGTGCAGTTAACGTCTATTGCAATATGACGTCACAGTTTTCGAAGGGTTTTCAACACTTTCGAACCCAAAAAGTTGGAGATTTTGTAATTATGCAGCGTTTCTTAACTCAACTAGGTTGATAAACTCGATAAAATAAGTAAACTTGATAAAACCGACTTCTCACTGCATCACAGTACATATTAAACTCACCAGGTAATCTCTGCACCCGCTGATAGCCCAGCGCCAGGCACAATGTGACATTTTCATCGGCGAGCTGCAGATTTTCCCCCAGTAACTTTACTATGCTCTCTTTGCAATATGTACCGTTCCTGGGTTTCCTGTCGTGAATGATCACCTATGGACGACGAGATTTATGTATAATTATAGAATAGAATAGCTTTTAGAAATTGAACTTATTTGGTGATAGTTAAATGGCTAGTAAATGGCGGTGTAGTTAGTTATTTGATGTATTACGTTACGTATCTATTTTTTTTATTAAAACTGAGCTTTTTTTTTATGAATGCGACTGCACATTAAACATTGCACAGAGGTTACTAGGTACAAGAGTACTAGTAATTACTAGTATTCTTTTTAACTCCTCCAACTAAGCAAAATATGCTTGTGTCTGGAGTGGGTTTACGTGAATAGTGCAATGAGTGAGGATCGAACTCATGACCTCTCGATCACTAGTCCGACACCTTATCCATTGGGATATTGCGGCTATAAGACTATTATATTTGACTCATAACTCCGAGCATTATCTATTTGTTTTTACATCGATTTATACGAAGATGTTATCATCAGATGTTCGCAGTTTTTATGAACTTACCTGAAAATACAAGGATATCTGTTCCAAATAAACAGACATGTAATTGATGGCTTTGTCAGCTTCGTTTTTCATCAGAAGCTTTATTTGGGAGACGAGGGTGTCCATATCTTCCCTGGACTTCTGGGTCCTGAGCTGAATGTCAGCTATAAGTGCTCGGTACCCATTTATAAGGTTCTCCTGGAAATCTGTTGTCTGAAAAAAATAGATAGATAGATAGATCAACACTTTATTGCATTAAGAAATATACATAGTTATTTACAAACAATTAACTAGATCAAATAAGTACAATCGGCGGCCTTATCGCTAAGCAGCGATCTCTTCCAGGCAACCGAGGTACGAATGGAAACACATACTTGTAGATCGATGGCAGTGTGCTGATAAAATAAATCACAATAACTGTAGAAAATTATGAATTTAACAAAACAAATCTATAACTATTAGTAATATTATATCTAAAAAATAAATATCACAAATTGTATTTACTTATATTCTTACATAGAAATACATACATACACATATATAAATATATATATATATATATATATATATACCCATAATATATGCACAATATACATTCAAATAAGTACATAAACATAACAACAGCTAAATAGTTCTTATATTGAGCTATGAAGGATATAACAGCGACATTTTGACATCTAAGACCAAGCTATGAGTAACATATAGACAAATAGTAGTTTTTTACACGATTATTAAATATATTTAGTGAAGTAGCAGTTCTAATATCCACTGGCAACGAGTTCCATAATCGAGCGGCTTTAACTGTGTACGACTTTCCATAAAATGAACTCGTGTGTTGTGGAATACAGAGTGTTAGATTTTCTGATGACCGCAGGTCGTGGCTAGAGCAATGTAAGAATTCGAAACGATCTTTAAGATAGCGGGGATAAGAAGGGACAAAGAGTATACTATAGAGAAGAGAGAGGATGTGAATATTCCGGCGAAGACGAATGGGGAGCCACTTGAGAAATAGTTAATAAAAAATAAAAAATATGCGAGGTTTGTTTTACTGTCTGAAAGACTGGGTTCATACAAGTTTCTCAAATGTAAGTTTTGAATAAAATGGTTTTTAGTGTAGTTGAGCTCTGAGCTAAATTAATATTTATACAAATTACTTATTCAAAGATTTATTTTAGTAAACAATAAATTATAATCAACCTAATTTATATTTCAAATTCTTGGTACCGTAGATAATGCAAAATCGTAAGTGTAGCAAGTAGACATATTTTAGATATGTGTTCTAAAGGCGTGTTAAAAATAATAACCCGTCTGTCAGTGTAAATAATAAGTTGTTCTTGATGTTTCTCTGCTATGTTTACTGTTAATTTACATATTTCTCTGTCTATTCAATTTATTTGTATGTATTGTAGGTATAAAGATTGGTAAAAGAAAAACAGATGATAAGGGCGTAGCCACACAAGACTTCGATTTTTCGTAAAAACAAATTTTGCTCTAGAAGCATTTTCCAGGGAGGAGACGAGGAAATACATTTGTATGGAAAAGTGCATCTCGCGTTCCCTCTTAACATCAGCTGAAATAGTGTTTAAACGCGAACGCGTTTGAACACTATTTCAGCGTATCTACTATACACTATAGTCATCACGTATAAAAAAAAATCGATTCAAAAAAATTGATGTTCGATCGAAATCGATAAATGTATCTAGGAAACGTAAATTAGACTCACACAGAGACTTTTAGACTTTTAAAATACCTGAGCTAAAATACCTTTAAAGTGACGACAAAACACAATACTGCAAATAGAAAAACACAATATACCTACACCGCACAATACTGTTAAATAGCATACGTACCTCGAACGTTACCGCGATAAAAATGGCGAACACCAAAAAGAGAATTCTGCGATTCATTTCCGTTTTTTTAATTCACTCATAATCAACTTTTTACACTCTTCATTTTCGACCTCAAAACTATCTGAGTAATCTATGAAATTATTTTCTTTTTAATGACAAACTATTGAATAATTCAAGTATGCGATTGTAGAATTAAGATACTTATTTTTTGTGCTGATATTGTCCCACGGTGTCAAATTACAGGACTCTGTGCAGTGAATGGTAACCTACTGAATGCGACTCGGTTAGGTTTGTTTTCAAACAATTGTGGTTGTTTTGATTTTGCACAAAACTTGAGTCGATGACTGCCGTGTTAGTGTTTATCATAGCATGTTAGATTGTTGTACTGCAATACTCATGCAGTATACACGTAGACACCTTTACATATTTTAGATTAATAGTCATCTTGAGCTTGGATCATGATTATAAAGTACTGACTATTTAATTATACTCACTAATATTTAGTGTCAACTATCTTGACTTAGGTTTTGTCCGTATCCAATGCACTACCTCAGGGAGTTTATATGATACAGATAGTACGAATCCTGAACTATGAGTTGAGACAGTCGACAAAAAATAGTAGGTAGTGAATGTAAGTAAGATACATCTTCTATTCGTAGATTTTATATAGTATTTACTCAGTAGGTATGTATTTTATTAGTCTTATTCGGATGCTTCAGCAAAGTTATATTAGAGTCGTCACAGGACAGTACTCCTGTAGGTATCAGTACCCAATGGCAGTAGCACTTTTTTCGAGATGTCGGCATGAAGAATCTACAGTAAAATACATCTTTTAGATAATACTCGTATTTTTCTAAAATAACAATATTTTTTTTCGTATAAAATTATTTGAATTAATTTTAAATAAAATTATTTTATTTTATTATTGAAACGAGTATAAAGTCGTAACTTTGTACCTTACATTTCCTGTCAGTCTAGGAGATGAAAACAAGCTAAAGTGCACAGAAAACGTTAAACTCTATTTAGACCAGTTTGCTCGAACAACATGTTTACCATTTTGGAGCACAATAGCTGTTTATTTCGGTTACAAAATTCAATTGTAATGTTATTCTTTAGTTGTTTGTAAGTAACACGAACCGATAAGGTGTGAATAGGAATTTAGTTTGTAATTTTTACGGTGTATTTCCTTGTCCTCACTAGCCACGCTACGGCGTCTACGCTGTATCTACGAATGCTACGAGTGGGTCTAAGATAGAGATAAAGATCGTTTATAGCACAGTGTGACCTAAACCCGCACTTTACGCACGCTTTTCCGTGACTTAAATCGTCGATTATTGCAAGACGTTTAGCACCCTCACTGCGCTCGGGTGCCAACTTCACGCTGTGCAATAATCTTCTATTTGACGGAAAAGCGTAGCAGGCGTAAAGCGCGGGTTTATGTCACACTGACAGCTTTAAAATAATATATCGATACTCGTGACTTAAGTTGTCCATTATTGCACGGCGTGAAGTTAGCTCCCGAGCGCAGCGAGGGTGCTACGCCGTGTAATAACAGACTACTTAAGTCACACGTATTGTAATATACTATTATTTGTTCAAACACGAGAATCTCTGCAAAATGTATTTCTATTCCTCCCACTCAGACTCCATAAACTCTTTGGTGTAGCCAGTTCAGGTTAACTATTGCCAGCAGCCAAATTTTTTTTCACTTATGTATTACGGAACGTTCTTTCATAATAACATTTTAAAATTTAAGCAATTTTTCGTTTGTACAAAATTTAATACTTAATACCTACTTTAATACAAAATTTAATACTTACTTTAATACTCTTAAGATTTTTTAAAATTATTATTTACTATGTACAGAACCCTAGATATTGTTTAGTGTTACACTGTACTAGATTGTCATGTTTATACAAACATTACCGCCGTTGTTGGATGTTTACAAGACGCTGTCGATGTTTCCATACCGGACACATAAATAAATAAGCGACTTTTCCGCTTCCTCACTCACCGCAAGTTTCAAAACAGATCAGTGGTTTAAGGCTGCAACAGCCCTACTTAACTGCAAATCGAGGCGAATGTTAGCCAAAATAATATAAATTAAAATGCAATTTGTTTCATCTAGATGACGGTAGCAACATTAAGAAGGAACAGGTTCATAATATTTTCCAGAAGTTGAGGAGCTACGTCCTGCGATCGCCAAGCCGCCTGCCCAGCGTGGCGATTAGGGCATATCCCTCCCAGCCGAAGATCGGACTCTCAGTGGCGTATCTTGGGAGAGGCTTACGTCCAGCAGTGGACTGACACTGGCTGATTATGATGATGATGATGCAATTTGATGATGATTGAATTAATTTGACAGTATATTATATTAGTTATTCTCGTATGGGTATGGGAGAAATAAGGTCCAATTTGAAATTTTGATAAGTATTTTTTAACTATTGTTATGTCAAGTAGTTAACTGCAAACGTCATAAAAGATTGTTTAAAAATTATTTACGAGTTTGTAATACTAGAATATAGGTGCATTCAACTAGTTACTGTATCCACTTGTCAAGCATTTATTTTAATATTGTTTAATAATATTCTGAAAAAAAAAAACTCATACATTATATTCTTTGCCCACATTATTTAAAATCCGGATACATTTGTAGTAGGTATACAAGAACTAATTTAAATTGCATTAATACATTAATATTGAATTATCGTGTCCTATTAAGAAAGAAATAAAGTAACTTTACAACATAAAATATGAAAATGAATCTTCAAAGATGACATTGATTTTATAATTTATTTAATTACTTATTATTTGTATTTTTTTTAAATATTGTTTTTACAATGTATACATATACATATAGATTTCATACATTTCCGGTAACATTACCGGAAATGTATGAAATCTAGGAATGCATAAAATAATATAAAATATTGTTTCAAAAATATTTAATACATAAATGTCCTAGGAAATGTGTAAAATTCCTAGGAATTGTATATAATTGCAACTAGACGTGTCCCGCGGCTTCGCCTGCGTTCTTCTTCTTTTATTTAATAACATATTTTATTTAATAATAATAACTTCTTTTATTTCCTTATAACGTTTCTTTTGTAAAAACCTTTCTATCATAAAAGACATCAAAAAAGAATTAGCCAAATTGGTTCATCCGTTTTGAAGTTATCACGTGACTAAGGGAAATAGGGATTCATATTTATAAAATCCAAAAAACCATATTGATTTTCAGACTTTGTTACCTACCCCATTTCGAAAAATCCTGCAACACGTATTTACTTATTTATTTCCAGAAGTACTTAAGTAAAGTTTCGAATAAAACAGACTAGCTCATCTTGTTTTGCCATACAAACTTTAAATCCCCGTTCCGTCTGAGGTGAATTATGAGAATCGTTTCTTATCGGATACCTACGTCATAATAACTATCTGCATTCTAAATTTCAGCGTGATTGCGCTGAATTGATTTTGGATTGGAAACAATATTGATTTTTTGACTTTGTTACCCCACTTCACCCTCTTCGGAGGAGCATTTTCAAATAGGCTGAAACTCGTATTTAATTATTTGTTTACTGAATTACTTGTGTGAAGTATCGAATAAAAAGACTATCCAAAATTTGCACTACCGCTTCATCCCCTTAAAGAGTAATTGTGAAAAATCCTTTCTTAACGGATACCTACGTCAAAAAAACTATCTGCATGCCAAATTTCAGCGCAATCCGAAACAATATTGATTTCAGACTTTATAACTCCACTTCACCTTTTTGGGGTGGAATTTTGAAAAAGCCCGAGACACGTATTTACTTATCTATATAAAGTACTTGAGTGAAGTTTCAAAAAAATACTATCTAATCTCGTTTCTCGATACAAACTTTGAACCCTCATTTCATCTCTTTCAGCGGTGATTTTTTGGAAAATCCTTTCTTAACAGATACCAACGTCATAATAACTATCTGCATGCTAAATTTCAGCGCAATCCAAAACATTATATTGATTTTTAGACTCTGTTACCTCATTTCACTCTCTTAGGAGTTGAATTTCGAAAAAGCTTGAAATACGTTATTACTTCTTTATTTACTGAAGCACTTGTGTGAAGTTTCGAATAGAAAAAAAACTATTTAATCTTGTTTCTCCATACAAACTTTGATCCCCCGTTACATCCCCTTAAGGGGTGAATTTTAGAAAATTATTTTTCACAGGAAACTAACGTCGTAATAACTATCTGCATGCCAAATTTCAGCGCAATCCGAAACAATATTGATTTTCAGACTTTGTTTCCCTTTTTCACCCTCTTAGGGGCGGCATTCCAAAAAAGCCTGCCACACGTGTTTACTTATTTTTTTACTGAAGCACTTATGTGAAGTTTCAAATAGAAAATACTATCTTATCTTGTTTCTCCATACAAACTTTGAACCCTCATTTCATCCCCTTAGGGGGTGATTTTTTGGAAAATCTTTTCTTAGTAGATTCCTTCGTCATAATAACTATCTGCATGCCAAATTTCAGCGCAACCCGAAACAATATTGGTTTTCAGACTTTGTTACCCCATTTCATCCTTTTAGGGGTGGAATTTTGAAAAAGCCTGCAACATGTATTAACTTATTTTTTACTGAAGCACTTATGTGAAGTTTCGAATAGAAAAGACTATCTAATCTTGTTTCTCCATACAAACTTTGAACCCCCATTCCCAAAATTCTTTCTTAGTACACCCTTACGTACTAAGCCAAATATACCCTCCAAATTGCAAGTCTCTACGACCACCGGTTTAGGCTGTGCATTGTCTGTCAGTCAGTCAGTCAGTCAGTATGTCAGGACAAAGATTCTCTTAGTATTAGATTTTTTTGGAGTGGCGATACCACACCGCACCGGTACCACAAAACTACGGGGGCAGCGATGTGGTTATGTCGGACTCCAACCGACTAAAACCCCACTGTGATCCACTTGGACGCCCATGTGCCGGAGCTACGGGTACGCTTCCGCACTCTTCCGCGGCCCCGACGGCGTTGGTCCGTGAGAACCCTTTCTTAGTAATAGGTGGAGTTGTAGATACTCCACCCCTACCCTGCGTATGAGAAGCGCGCGGGAACACCACGCGCGCTTCACTACCTCGAGGCCGGTCGTGGTCGGCAGACACCCCCGTGTCTACCTTCCCGGCCTCGGCCGATGCAACCTTATGCCCAAGCGCATCCCGAGCAGAGCAGATGCTTGCTCCACTCGACCGCCCCCTCTGTGACCTAACCTAACCCCGCGTACCCATTGATATCTTAAATATTTTATATTTCCGATTGCTATTTAGGAAATGTATAAATTTCCTAGGAAATGTGTCTAATATTAGTATATATATATATATATTATAGTTTTACACATTTCCGTGCGATTTTAGGAATTAGTAATTATTTTCCTAGGAATTATATACAATGACGGATTACATACAATTCCGGTCACATATACAAAATAATTAAGATAATTTAAAAACTAAAACAACCGACTTAATGCCCCGCGAGTCAATTTCAGTAGCAAGTTTCAGAAGTTTATCGTCATATCTCTGGAGATACTTATCAGATCTCGATGAAAAAATAATCATTCGAATCGGTTCAGAATTGACGGAGTAATCGCGTAACATACACATTGACATACAGACGAATTGAGAACCTCCTTTGTTTTTGGAAGTCGGTTTATTAGACGTGTAAATTGGCTATACCAAATAAATGAATATAAATACTAAGCTGTAGGTACATGAGATTCCTCTTTCACCCATTAACATTAGAGTTGCGTTATAGCGACATCTGTCTTTTATGCCGTGTATTATCATTATTCGGGGGATTCATCCAAAAGCTTGCGTGGAAAGCGACAATGGGTTTTATTTTAGGACTCGTATTTTACGCTGAAGCATGTAGATGGCGGTAGCAACATTAAAAACAAACAGGTCCAAAAAATTCCAGAAGTTGAGGATCTTTGCCTAGATCAGAAAAGGAGACAGTAGTACAAATATATGATAAATAATTATATAAATGAAACTAATTTACTACCAATTTTAAATACTGACACTTACATTGTATTTTTATTTATAATCATACACTTGTTTTTCTAAAAGCCATAGTTTCCGTGAGATAGCAATCCAAATTATTACTATTACCATTTCCAAAGCATTTGAACGGAATCGTTAGAACTACAATAGGTTTAAAAATAATATGGCGTGTTCAGAATATTAAATGAATAATTGGCCTAGATGGGGATTGAAAATTTTAAAAAGTTGGTAGGTTGTTTTTATAAAGTTCTAGTTATATAGTTACACTGACCCAGATTATCATATTTAAGAGGCCAGGTTAAACAGCTGGTCGTTACAAATGTAATACCAAAAAATGTATGATCCAAACCGAAAAAAAATAAATAGTTTTTTTTCCGCAGCTTACGGACTTGTTATCAGTTTTCATCAGGTACCTATGAAACTGGCCTAGATATATATTATAAAAAATAAATAACCATCCGTTATACTGTGGGTAATGCGTGGGTATACAGCAATTTGCAGTTAGTTGAATTGAATAGCAACAGGCCAGCTAACCAAAACTAATAATTGTACAGTTATTCATATAACATAGTCAAAATTTAAGAAGAAGGAAAAAAAGCATAATTATTCAGATATTAAAGAGTGGGTATTATGCCCCTTGGTTAAACAACATCAAATTACCCTACCCGGTCTGAATAATTAGTTCTCGAAATTAAACGAAAGAGAAATCGTTGAAGATAAAGTAAAATAACTTTCACTTACTGAAAGTTACTGGATGATAAAATTATAATTGAGTCTAATGAATTATTCTCACTAAAATATAATGAAAACGTTAGCACCTCAAACGTGAAATTTTTAATCAAATTCAATTTTGCTCACCGTAAATTAAAATTCAGCCGAAATGCAAATTGTTTAATTTTGTTAAATTAATACAGAGATAATATTTGGTATTTATTTTGCGTGGATTTGAAGATACTTTATTTACATTTAGACCGCCCGATGATGTTTAACCACGAAATTAGGAAACGTATGAATTAATGTTATTTCTTCAAAATACATTATTATTACAAGCCGTGATAAGTAAAAATAGATTAAGTTAAATTAGTACCACTTCTTGAAGTTCAATAGAACTCTTGTTTGGTATACTTGCATATCTTCGGTAACAATGCAATAATATGGTACCATCAAGCTGACCTGATGATGGAGCCGGGCTGGCTGGGCTGTGAGACTGGAACTCTGTGTTGGCAAATGCCAAGATTGGAAAAGGCCAAATTGGGAATTTTGAAAGTATGTATTGGTATTGTAGTACTTTTCATTACGTGATAACATGTGTAAAAAAGTTTTTGAACTATTACATTTTTTTACCTACGACGGAACGGAGACTATATGCGTTTTGGGGTGAGAGGATATTTGTTTGTTTGTGTGTGTAAATCCATGTTCCCATTTTTCTCCAAAACTACTAGTCCGATTTTGATGCAGTTTTCAGTTATGGGTTTGAGTGTAATTGGTGCATTATTTTAGATAGATTTTACGGTGACAACTCATCAGGGGGCGCTGCAGTAAACATTTGTTTGAGGAAATCCATGTTGCCCCTTTTTCTCCAAAACTAGTTCGATTTTGTCTTTAAACGGTTCGTAATTAATCAGTGGTGGATCTTAGATAGATGCTATGACGTTAATTTTCTAAAGGCCATTGCCGTGGGTGTTTATTCATATTTTTTTTTTACTTGTTAACAACATACAATAAAGTCTTACACCAGTACAATGGGCTTACTTCTACTCAAAACTGGGGTGACATAGCAAAAATACGTGGCGGTATATTGGTGGCATAATTTATGTAAGGCATTTCTTGGTTAATAAGAAAAACATTGCAGATCTAATATGTGCGTATGTGGGGTAGTTCACAGAAAAGGGTAATGCCTTTACCTATATTTTACACACAAAAAAAAGCGCGTCAACGCCAAGGAAATACGTCAACGTCATTCTAGCGGTGTCAAGTAAAATGGTAAATAAATGCTGTGTAAACGAAATGTACTCTTACAGCTGTCGAAAACTGCTGACACTCCCAAAAGTCCACTTTCACAAAACCTGAACAAATCTACTCGAAACGTGACAACTCCAAGTTTTTACGCGGCTATTTATCTTTTTCAGGTGTCCGTGCTGGGACCAACCCCTTTTTAAAAGCTCTTAAACTTTTTGTCCTTCCAAATCAAATAAAGTCTTGTAAAATGGACCTCGACATACATATATTGCTTTGTTGGGGGCTTCAAACAAGCGCTATTAAAAGGAATATTTACGCTAGGAATATAAACAATGTATGGGAAAATATGAGTGATTGTATCCAACTCATAAGTATTTTTAATTAGTAACAAGTCTGGCAAGAACGTCAATGTCTGCCTGTACAGATTAATAAAAAATCACAAGCAATTACTAAATAAGCAATAACTAAATTACTTATTAAGTCAGACAATAAAATTGAATTTGGCTGTACAAATACACATATGTATATACATATTATTTACAACGTGTAACATATTAAACGCAAGACCTGAAAATATTTTTTTAGAATCGGCTACTGAATCTGATTGGTGATTTTTATTAATATTTAATTTTGCCCTAATCAGTAATTAGTATAACTGAAATTATATTTATTTTTAGGCTTTATAAATGTGAATTGGAGATTGAAAATTTTAAAAATTACTCACTTCAAGATTTTCTCACTATTGCAGGATTGTTTACGTTACTTGATTGATTGCTTACTCAGAAACTATTTTTATTAGCATTTAATGCAACTCTTAGCAACCATTAAATAACTAGGAATTTACTAACACGAAAGGTTAACACTAACTTACTGCTAAAATTACTTCAATCTCTATTTTCCTTCACAACTCCAATGTTTTCACTTCGCTTTCCAGCTGGCACTTCATTTCGAACAATTAATTATAACAAAGCGCCTGTGTGAATTGCATTTGCAATCCCGGTACAAATTGGAATTTCCTGTACATCGCACAAAACGCTCCGAATGCGTTAGGGGATATTCACATCACAGAGTGGTTTTGAACCGATGTTTTGTATTGCGATTTGGGGCATAACGTTTGACATTTCATAGATTGTCTCAGTAACAATGCAGTGTGAAATGTCTCGCAGAAAAGGATATTTGTGAAGATAAAAGTCTAGTCTATTCTAATAACTTCACCGTCTCCTTTATACATTATAATCGTTGTCTACCCATAGACATAATACATATTCCTAGCGTAAGGACCAGACTTTCGGTGCGCCCGCTGTGGTACCAACTTATTGGCCCTAAGACCGCAATAAACGAGCCAAATCGTCGTAAAATTAATTTTACGAAGATAATTAATCGACGAATTCTTATAAAATTATTTTACGTCGGGCAAATTCTCGGGGCGTAATTGAAATGATTTTGAAATGTTTTTTTTGCTGCCAGAACTAAGGACCAGACTTTCGGTGCGCCCGCTATGGTACCAACCTATTGGCTCTAAAAACGCAATATAAGAGCCAAATCGTCGTAAAATTAATTTTATGTGGATAATTAATCGAATTCTTATAAAATTCTTTTACGTCGAGCAAAGTCTCGGGGCGTAATTGAAATGATTTTGAAATGTTTTTTCGGGCGCACCGAAAGTCTGGACATTAGATGTTTGGCGATAGATATTATAACTTGAGGGTGGTAGCTGGACAGGCGGACACTAGATAGTGTCCTACCACCATGCGGGGGTTGTTGGTTTCTTAACGATGTTTATCCTTCACCGGAGGGCCACTGTGAAAAGCGCACATACATTTTTGGGGATTGAACACCGACTTCTGGCATCAATGCCGACCGTTCTCCCACTTACACCACCCGGCCCTCAAAAAAAATGGTTGACTTGACAAAACAAATGTTGACTTCAAGTTATTGAACTTGCCTTGATGACTCGACTATAGTAAAACAATTAAAAAAAATATTTTAAAAAATATGTATAGTTCTCACAAAATATTGAAGATAGGCTTCTGTTCCGTGTAAACCAGATAACATTTTGACCGGGCGGGATTTGCATACGTCACTTATTCTGCTCGAAATGATCGACAACGAATGTTATTTAGCGTATCGTCATTTTGCGTTCCTAATTTAGCAACGCTGCATATTGGCTACGTTTCGGTAGTCTATTATTAACTGCTCAATAAACTGCTATTGCCATTTAAAACTAAATAGCATTGCCGAAGCAACATTAGTGATTGCTTTGTGTAATGATAGTGAAAGGCCATCAACCACCTCATAATTATAGCAGACAACAGTTGTTGAAATCATATCGCACAGATGTATTCCTTACTTCCTGTCTAGTTTAATATTTTGATTTTAAAATTATCGTGAATTTGTAACATTATTTGTAACATTATTATATTGCGTGACCTCACTACCGGAAGAGCGACTGACTCGCTCGAAACCTAGGTCGAGAAAATTCGACTAAAGGTTCGGAATAACAGCCGGTATATAACAATAATATTTCATTATTTACTAGTCTATTTGTAAATTGTCCCACAAAAGTTAGACTTAAACATTTTGTATAATTCTAATGTTGCCCTGGCAGTTTCACTCTTGTAAAGTAAGTCATTTTTGAAATAGTCATAACTTATTTATTTTGTCAATCGATTGAAAGGAAACAATACACTGTAATAAGCGAAGAACACTAACAATATTAGGCACTAAAGTGCTTACTAGTTGTAATATCGTATCCGTTTAAAAGTTGTCGCTAAAAGTGCCTAAGGCAATTTTATCAAGCTCACGCACAAAACAATAAATAAAATACTTATTTAGCAATAATAACTCCTTTAGGTAAGTATTTATTACTAGTACGTTTTCCAAGTCCAGTAAACAATCTTAAAATGAAAAATTGTTGCGGTTTTAAAATCTCTGTATAATTTTTCAGTTAACCTTGATAATATAATTTACAGGCGCGGTTTTGCTGTTTGTAAAATAAAGTTTATGACTGAGTGGCCGGATGATTAACTTTTACCTAGGTCCTAAAATTTTTTGTTGCTACACTTTATTATTTTACTAAACTGGCGTTTTAGTTTACAGCACCATAAAGGTTAGGACGGATGAATTTTTAGTAAGCAGCGATAAAAGTAAATTAAACAACTTCAGAATCTTCTTAATTAATATTTTCTTTGAGTTTTAGTTGAGTTAAATACGTTAGATTGAGATGATTGATTATTCTAGCTATTTTTAATTATATGTGTATGTACTGCAATATGTTAATAACAATATGTTTTAATATGCATATTTTTTGATGTCTGCGTACTAATAATAATTGGATATACAAAGTATCTGACAGAATTTTTGCAACTTTTCTATGGTGTCAGATAACTATCGGTCACATTTTTATTGCAGAAAGGCAAGTATTTGTCCACTATTTCATCTGATGGAAAGTGACAATATGATCGAAGGTGTACCATGCTTGTCTAGAAGATACCTGTTCTATATTGACTTGAAAAGACCCAAGTTATAGCTTTCCGGAAACAAGTCAGCCGAAAAATTGTTCAATTCTTTTGCCGTTCGGATGATGAACGTCGAACCAAAGTACGTAGTACTATTAATTATTCTGTGACCAAAGTGTTTAATGCGGATTGCTGGAATGGATATTCTAGCAATCCGCATTAAACATTTTATGGTGGATACCATATATAGGGTCCGTTTGTTAGTTTGAATAAAGGAGGAATAAGGAATAAAATTGCGTAATTCTATCGCATACCTACTACACACTTTCCTTTTATTATGAACCTGCGAAAATGACCCTTAATCGTGTAAAGGAATTATAATTTGTTAGTTGTTTAGATCCAATTGCGTTATGGCAAGACTAGACGCTAAATATTTTTTGTGTGTATCGTGACCTAAGGCTATTTATTGCATATCGTGGTATTTACTAAGCGTGTAGCCGAAATCTAGAGTATATACATGGATTTCAATAGAGATCACAGGATTTTTTAATTACGTGTACATTAACCTTCGCTCATTCTCAAATAGATATTGTCAAATAATGGTAAATCATCCGCTTGTACAAAGTAATGATACATCTATCATCATCATAGTATCATATAGTATATAATATAGTATCATCATACTAAACATTATCTAACATTTTCAACCAACTTCCAAAAAGGAGGAGATTTTCAATTCATCTGTATGTTTGTGGGCCCGGTGGCGTAATCGGGAGAACGGTTGGCTTTGATGCCGTGGTACCGAGTTCAAACCGCCGTGCACCAATGGATTTTTCTATAGAAAAATTTATGTGCGCTTCTCACAGTGGCCCTCCGGTGAAGGAAAACATCGTTAAGAAACCAAAAACCCCGCATGGTGGTAGGCCACTATCTAGTGTCCACCTGGCCAGCTACCACCCTCAAGTTAGAAAATCTGTCGCCAAACATCTAATGTGTTCCGGCAGCTATCCTTGAGAGCCAGTTCCCATTCTAGGCCTAGCGTGCTTACCATCTTCGATCACATAATCACTTACCAACAGGTGAGATAGTGGCCAAACGCTAGCCTATAAATATAAAAAAAAAAAAAAAGTTTTTCTGTTGTATGCATTTTACGCGATTACTGCATCAATTGTAAGCCAATTCAAATTATTCTTTTTTTATATTTTTTAGGGTACATTTTTATGGTAGTCCCATTGTAACTACATCGAGATCTGATAAGTATCTCCAGAGATATGACGATACACGTCTCAAACTTGATACTGAAATTGACTCGCGTGGCGGTTGTTTTAGTTTTTCAAATGTCTTAATTTTTACGATACATTTTGTAGGAGTTTTCTTTTGCAATATATTTATGCGTACAATACAGTTGTAATGATTTAAAACAATGTACAGTTTATATGACTGTACAATGTTTACTAGCCGTATTAAATATACAATTAAATCTTAACGTTATAAATGTCCACAGTAGGTGTAATTTATATGGAGTTAATTATCTCTCTGTATAAATCATGTCCTAAGCAAATTAGCGCAAGGGTCGAGGCGAAAATAGTGTGCACATGTCATCTACCTGTAATATATATATCGGAGGTTCGTTCGGGAGACTCGTTATCAGAGTGGTCGGACATTGTGAAAACCTAAAATAACACTCGCAACACTTAACACAATCTTACGTTTAACCAATGCGTAAATAGATTGAAAATCAGCTCAAGGATTAACCGGATGTATTAGGATTAGAAACGCGGTGAGTTCGATGCCATGTGGCGTTGGTGCTACCGCTCTCTTCTTTTTCAAAACAGAATGACCTTGTTCACTTTACTCCCGTAAAGACCCGTCTCGATTGTCAAACCACAGAAAAGATAATAGTCCTACGGTCAAACTGTCAAACGTTAATATATATATATATATATATATATATATATATATATATATATATATATATATATATATATATATATATATATATATATATATATATATATTGTATAATATTGTATAATATGTAATATATATTGGATATATATATATATATATAGAAATAAATAAGCTTAAACCAAATTCTTTGAAATCTTTTTCTTTGAAGAACTCAGTTAAACACAAATAGGTACTACATTAAAACATGATATTGAGCATGAAACTGCCCGTAATATGTATGTAGGCAATGTTGACAGATTATACATTAATTTTCCACTATTTATTTAACTCTTCTAACCAACTATTATATAATCTGTGCTTCTACTACACATATACCTTCATATACTCAAACCATAATATCTAAGGCTGAAGAGTCTGTAGGAGTCTGTGAGTCCTAAATTAAATATTATCATATATTATTTATATAATTATTGTAGTTGATACGCATTTCTGAAAACTAGTCTATTTTTTGCTACAAAATAAATAAGATATAGAATTATAAATCTGTTCTTCTAGTTACAATAAATACAGTCATTTTATTGTAATGGTCAGAAGTCACGACACTCATTTTTAGTCGATTCTGTCGATTTACCTTATATTATAAGGTAACAGGACAAGCACGACCCTCGCCTGATGGTAAGCGATGACGTCTACCTATTACTGATACAGTGGCATGCAAAATTCTGGCAGTCCAGAATTTTGTATGTCACTGCACTGCGCCTGTTACCTTTAGACATAAAGATGTTAAGTCTCACATGCCCTGTAATTTCACTGGACACCTTGCCATTTCGACCGAAAAATATTCCTATTTTACGGCTGAAATTTAATTGGCAAAGTGGTGGTACCAGCACAGGAGGACTAGCAGAAGTCCTACCACTACAAGTTGTAGTATTTTAATCGAATTCCAATTAATGAACTATTCGATTTATTCACTAAAATTCAGGTGTGACACAATTCCATTCAGATACACATCGTAAATCGCTCAAGTGTCCTGTAGCCACGTCAAGTACGCAATGTTTTAACTGTAGCTGTAAAATTCGTTTTAGTTTCGTATATTCGTAGCAGAAAAAAAATGGAAATACAGAGTTTCTCGTAGGTAGTAGGAGCATATTATATCGATGTTCCGCCTGACTTGATACCAAAAAGTAGCTTAGTACTCTTTGAAATAAAAAAATAATTTTCCAAATCGGTGCAGGCATCTTCGAGTAATCGGTGAACATACATTAAAAAAAACAGTCTGTTATAGAATGACGTCATCATTTATCGGCAACTGTATGTGTTGCTTTTCGTGATACCTAAAATTATAGAATCTACTCAAACAATATCCGCAAATTAAGATACATATAGTGCATTCATTTTGCAGACGTTTTTTAAAATGCTTTATGGGTATAAGTAGCTCACGTCCTGAATTTACAACTGTGGCGCAAATATTTTGCTTATTGCTGTTTTCCAACTGTAACTAAACATAATAAAATAAAACATAATCTATTATAAATGGTCAATGCGATCAAAAGATATGACCGTTTTAGTAGCAATTTTTCATATTTTGCGATTTCAAAAGGGAATCAAAACCTATAGGGTACTTTCCGTTCCGCCCTAGAATTATGAAATTTGGCATAAAGCACTTATATAGGAATAAATGAAAATTGTAAATATGTAGTGTAATAACTAAAAAAAAGTTAATTTACTAAAACAAACTTATTATGTATAGTTGGTGCAATACATTTTCTATGGATCGAACTAGCTAGCTGCGCTAGCGTTTAGCTAGCGTTTAGCGTTAGCGTTTAGCGCGTTAGCTTATCTCACCTGTTGGTAAGTGATGATGCGGTCGAATTATACGCTAGGCCTAGAATGGGAACTGGCTCTCAAGGATAGCTGCCAGAACACATTAGATGTTTTTGGCGACAGATTTTCTAACTTAAGGGTGGTACTGGTAGCTGGCCAGGCGGACACTAGATAGTGTCCTTCCATCATGCGGGGGTTGTTGGTTTTTTAACGATGTTTTTCCTTCACCGGAGGGCCACTGTGAAAAGCGCACATACATTTTTCAATAGAAAAATCCATTGGTGTCCGGCGGGGATTGAACTCGGTACCTCTGGCATCAAAACCAACCGTTCTTCCAATTACGCCACCATCTGCCATCAACTGTCATGAAACACAAAAACAATTGTTTTTCAGTAAACTTTGTTGTCAGTAATCGCGCTGCAGGGGCTGTATTATTCTTTTCTTATAACAAGAATTAGTCATAATCTAGACGTTTCAAGGCTCCGACATTCCAGGCAAGACGGATTTGATGAGTAATGAGCTTATTTTCTTAAAGTACCTTGTTCATTTGAAGACCAGGATTTTATTATACGCGTATTTTCAATATTACATGGCTCCAGATTTTTATACTTTGTTTCTTGAGAATATATCTCAATTAAATTAATTAGTCTAGGTAATATTTCATCATCATGAAGCTCATTTTTTAGAAGTGTAGTAGTAACGTTTTTATTTTCCTTACTTAAATTACAAAACAATACTGTAATGTAGAGGACATAATGTTTTTTACAACCGACTTCCAAAAAGGATGAGGTTTTCAATTAATCTGTCTATTTTTTTTGTATGTTTGTTACGCGTTTACTCCGCCAATTGTAAACCAATTAGAATTATTTTTAAATGAAAGAGTATTTTTCCAAAATGGTCCCATTGAAATTTTATCTAGATCTGATATGTATCCCCGGAGATAAACATTTTAAACTTGGTCCTACTGAAAATGAATAGGGCGGCATTTGAAATCGTTTATTTATCGTTTTGTTAACAATTTCAAATTATTCTTGGCGTGACTTTTACTTAGCATATTTATGACAACCAAGTAACATTTTTGAGCTTCGAAATAATTATATAATTATAAATAATTATCATTAACCGATGGGTATCTTCATAGACCGTAACTAATTCATAATACAAAGCATGACATTTTGCATCAATCAAACCATGAAATTTTAATTAACTATCACATACAAAGCGAAAGTGGAATATAAAAGATGTAGCAGATTTCATGGCATTATTAGAGGAAGGAGTCTCTCTTGTAATTCCAAGGAACAACTTAATCTACCTACTAGTTTACAAATTCTAAACAAATTAAGCTAATCACTGAAGCCGGCGATTTGTGCATCAATTTTCCTTGCTTCCACATGAACGGATCTTAGCTCTAACTTCTAACTATTCCGAGAATTGATTAGCTGAACTCCTAGGAAATAGTTTATAGCTTGAATATCAGTTGTCTTGTTAGCTAACATAGTTAATAACGGTGTCCCCTTCTCGATAGTTAACGTACGAGATTTTAGTAGTAGAAGTAGTAGTTAGTACGAGGTTTAAAGGTTTTAGGGTTTTCAAAAGTTGTTAGTAAGTTTAGTTATGATGCATGATGCCTTAAAAAGGAAAGGGATGAAAGTGAATGTAAGTAAGACCAAAGTAATAGTTTTTGAAATAGATGAAAGAATGACAGATTGTAAGGTTACGATTGAAGGAGATATAGTGGAACAAGTGAAAGAGTTTGTGTACCTGGGTTCTAAGTTTACGAGAGATGGTAAGTATGAAAGTGATATTGAGCGAAGAGTTTTGGCAGGAAAAAAAGTGAGTGGGGCACTGCATAACTTTATGAGAAGTCAGAACGTGTCTAAAAAAGCACGACTGGCTGTACATAAGGGAGTGTTGGTTCCTACACTCATGTATGGTAGTGAATGCTGGGTATGGCAGAAGATGCATGAAAGTAAAAGTAATGCTGTAGAAATGAGAAGTTTCAGAAGTATGATTGGAGTGACTCTGATGGATAAGGTGGAGAACAGCATGATAAGGGAATGTTGTGGTGTGGTAGAAGATGTGGTGACAAAGATAGAGAAAGGGATGCTTAGATGGTTTGGACATCTAGAGAGGATGGATGAAGAAAGACTGACGAAACAGATTTATGAGACGAGTGTGAATAGGGCAGCCGGTAGAGGCCGACCTAGGCGAACGTATCACGACCAAGTCGGAGACGTTTTAAAGAAAGGCCAAGTTAAAAGTACTTATAACCGGCGAGCATGTATGAAGCGCTCATGAAAGTGGAAGAAGCAAAAATGTATGTCAGGATCGTAGCACGTGGAAAGAAGTAATCTCTGCCTACCGCAACGGGAAAAAGGCGAGATTGTATGTTTGTATGTAAGTTTAGCGCTGGTAAACACTTTGTGTGTTTAAATCATAAATTAATCAGTATTTACTGAGTCGATGTGCTCCGATGTCAATGAAGTCATGTTCTATCAAATAAGTTTATGGTTAAACGTTGACTTACGACTTAAGTACTAAAAAAATCCATGTAATGCTCACTTTATTATATATAAGTAGTTCAAGATACGTATGAAAGATTCTAGGATGCTAAAGTGCCATCAAACTCAAAGGTTAAGTTAAGTAATTAAACTTTGGTAGATAGATATAAACACTTTATTACACTTTTACAATACAAATGAAAAGTAAAAATCGTACATGAAACATAATGTGGCAACATACGGTCTTATCGCTTAAAGCGATATATTTCAGACAACCTAAAATAAAATGTTAAATTAATCCAATCGCGTCCGCGATCAGATTCTCAATCGTTTTCTGATCGCCGTAGATCGCGTTTGGCGTGAACCAGTCGGTACAAATACTACTGCGCTATCTGGTCGCTGCCTCGATCGCGCACGTAGGACGCCGCGGTGTGGTCGTACCTTAAGTTTAATTTTAATGGCACTTTAGCATCCTAGAATCTTACTTGAAAGCCGCTCATACGTACTTTTGAACTACTTATAATTAAAAAGCGTTAACGCTTAATTTAAGCGTTATAATTAACCATAACTTAAGTCGTAAGTCCTTTATAGCATTATAAAAATTAATTACATTTCTTTTTATTTTACTTCTAAGGAATCATTCAGCAAAGTGTGTCGTACTGAGCTTAACAAGAGCTCTTGAATCCCAATCGATGACACAATAGCATCGTAAAAAAAACTGAACTAGTTCCAAAGCACGTTTTCCTCACACTGGGACACGATCTAACCGTTAAGTTTAATGTTGATTCTGTATCAACTGCCAGCTTTACCATTCTCCAAGTATTTGCCAAGGTAAACGCCAAGCTTCAAGTTAATCTTAATCTTTATCTGCACTTAGCTAAACTCACTGGCACCGTAAAAAGGGTTTTACTGTTTCACTACGGAACCCTGTTATTGGCAAAGGAGTTAAACAAAGCGATTAATTGCAGGTTAGTTGAACGCTTGCTTTGAGAATTAGCTGAGCGGTTTTAGTTTTAGCTTTTGCTGTTTAAGCTGAGTTTTGCATTGGTTTCTTTGTGGGTTGGAGATTAGTAAGTACACCCCTGAAAGTTATTTTCGATTTTTTATTTCCTTATTTTAAACACGTTTTGGGGAAAGAAGTCTTAAGTTTTATAATTAAGATATATATTATCTTAAGTGTATTCTCATATTCATATATCATCATATTCTCGACCAAATTCTCAAGATTTCAATCAAATTAAGTTAATTTATTCAATTTATTTTTCATGATGTAATAAAGCCTGGATCACTCCTTCTCCTCTTTCTTTTTTGAAGTCGGTTAAAAAGCATAATTTGCGGTACTTTAATCAGCTTGTAAATTAATTTACAAAAGCTGTTTACTGTTTAGATAATAACAGAACAATATGCAATTTATATTATCATGTTTAACTCTGGAACTAGTTAGTGGTTGACATTATTTATTAATAGGATGCTTAACAATTTAATATCGCTTTAAAAACTAAAACAATCAACTTCAAAGGCCGCGCCTATCATTTTCAGTAGCAAGTTTGAGGTTTTTGCTTCATATTTCTGAAGATACTAATCAGATTTTAAATGCGTAAATGCGTAAAATATTGATAAATTTTAAATGCGACCAAACGGAAAATATACCCTCTCTAACCAAAACAGGATTTTCCACATTGATTAACCAAAGACGAAGTTCTGAAGTCACAAACCTAAAAAAAAACGTTGGAATCGAGAACCTTCCTCCTTCTTAATTCGGATAAAAATGTTATTATATACACTTAGGCTGATTGCACATTGACTACCATCGCTTGATTTAAAGAGGTCGCATCTGCAGCTGCACAGCTTGCACCGCGACTACACGTTACAGGTGCAATGATCAAAATACAAAGTTCAAGCATTTATTCAGTGTGTAAGCAGTATTAATATATACACATACATACACACATACACGTCTAAAATCTTAAATAAATCATTAGCAAAAGCATAATTTAACGCTATGAATAAAAAACAAACAAAAGTAATAGTTTCATGCATTTCAGTCAGTCATTAGCACATCATTAGCTAGTGATGACGTCAGACTATTAAATAAATGACAAAATACTCATATATGAAAATGCATCTCTAAGCAGCGAGGCAACAGCGCATACAACAGAATTGCTCTGTAGCCCAAGCGACACAACTATGCCTTATGCAATTATCGCTCGAGCGGTAGTAGTCGATGAAAGATCAGCCTTAGGGTACATGATAAACTTGCCGATAACCCAATTCAAAATTAATCATTTAAAATACGGGAATTTAATGTAATTTACGCGATGTCGATATAGCAATCGACATATGTTTCAGCTTCATCCGGAAGCCTTCATCGGGAGCTTGTGGATCTTGATTTAATTCAATAATGTATGATACGAGTAGTATCGCTTAAACCACGATACCGTTCGTACGTACACGTAAAAGCGTACCACAAAAACTTTCACGTTTTTGCAAATCCCTTTGTTGTTAATTTCACATCCCTCCTGAATCGGCGGGCGCGTTATTAATTATTATTTAATTATTAAATGACGTTAACGACTATAATACGGCTGCCTCTGACCTCGGACTGATATAATAGGTCATTTAATTAAAACGAAGCTTGTTTAATTGTAATTAAGTAATTTATTTATTGCAGCCTTTGGGCTGTGCATTCCTTTGTCTTTTTCTTGTTTGTGAATACTGTAGGTTTTTCTTCAGTTAGAGGAGTACAAGTTGCTTTATTGTTAGAGGTGTATTCTATATATGTTTAGGATCTTTCAAGAACTTAGGTGTAGGCCAGAAAGATAGAAGAGTCGTTAGGCGAGGGAGCACAAGTCGGCGATAAGACTATCCCGCCGGCACTCCGTCCGCGCCCTGTATCTTTTATCTGGCTTGCGCCTTAGGTTTATATATTTTGCTTATATGCCTATGCTAACAAAACCTCCCTCCTCATTCATTTCAAGCCTTTCGCTAATAATTTGAAGTTGGCATTGTTATTTGTTTTCTGCATATATAAAAGCCAATCGTTACTGACTGACTGACTGGTCTATCGACACACAGCTCAAACCACTGAACGGATTGCGCTGAAATTTGGCACGCCGATAGGTATAATGACTAAGGTATCCGTTAAAAAAGGTTTTTTTTTTAATTTACCCCCCTAAGGGGATGAAACGGGGGTCCAAAGTTTGTAATAAATACGTGTTTCGGCTTTTTAAAAATTTCAGAAATGGGGGGTTAAACTTATTTTGAAACTTTATTTTCTGAGTCGATTTACTCGAAAATTTGTGCACATAGTACTCTGAAATTGAAATTATGAGACATGATCATGTTCATGAGACTGTGTCACAGTTGTATCAAAAACATCCCCACGCGTTTGTCTGATTGATTGATATATCAACGCACAACGCAGTTCTTAGGGACATGAAATTGATTTCGCGTTTTATTTTCTACATTATCAAGAAACATAATTTTTAAACAAAAAATATTTTGCTTGTTGCAAGAAAATGTAAGAGCCATGGTTAAAATGTAAGTTGTTAGGAGCATTAAAAACGTTCTAGGAATTTTGTGGGTTCTCGAGGCGATAAGTAAAATGTCAGTAATTAATTATGAAAATCCCAGTGCAGTCATGCACAGCTCTTTCATATTGTTCTTCGATTTTACATTTGTTTTTAAAATATTCAAAGTATTATTCTTTGCTCAAGAAAATTATTTTCGTAGCTACAATTAAAAGCTTGAAACACCAGTCCAATATTAAAAAAACACAATCCTTCACTTACAACCGAGGCTTCATTCTCGTTTCGAAAATGAGTTTCTTTCAAAGAATATCCGCGATGTCATTCCATAGGAGCCATTCAACCTCGGCGTTTTGTCTTCGCTCAATGTACAATGTAAAGTCTGGATTGCGGCACCGCGATTTGTACAATGGATGTCCCTTACATTCGAGCTGGGGTGGGAAAAATTTAACTTTTATAAATCGATTTTTATGAAATAAGGTAACAAGCACGACGCTCGCCTAGTAAAAGATGACGTTTACCTATTACAAATACAGCGATATGCAAAATTCTGGGTAGCCTGAATTTCGAATGTCATTGCACTGCGTCTGTTTCCTTGTGACAAAGACGTTAAGTCTCGCATGTCCTGTAATTTCTCTGGACACTTTGCCATTCCAACCAAAAATATCACTATTTCACGACTGAACTAATTGGGAAAGTAGTGGTACCGCAACAGGCAGCTTAGCAGAAGTTCTACCTCTTTAATATATATGGAACTAAATAAAATATACTGTGTTATGTATATTGTGACGTGACAAACAGGATTAGGCTTTGTTCAACAGCTGTCGTGTCCAAACGTTGAATACGAAGTGGATAGATTTATGCGTGTTGAAACTTTACCCACGTTACAGATTGTATATCTGATATCTCACATGCGGTAAAGATGCTTTTTATTACAAGCTTTATCTCTACTTATTACGGCGAATTTATTTGTCCTTCACAAATCTTGCGATTGATTTTAGAGCGACTTCCCGGTTACCGATTGAGCAGAAATTTTGCATACATGTGTATATCGCGTGACAATGCAATATTAAGATGATATGATGCTGATCTGATGATGGAACTGGAAGGTGGCAAAAGGAACTATTAAACTACACGTGTTATACCGTCGTATTTAAGCTCGTTGGATTTGTCTAAATTTACTCTGGTCCTAGGTTATGTAAAAGCTTGTGTTTTAAAAGGTTTTTTAATATATTACTTGTATAGTATAGGCTATTCTTCGTAAGTATAAATATTGTGAAGGAATTATCAATTGGCATCTTTATGAAAACCCAAAGAACAAAGTTATCTGAAGATCTCAGTTCGAATGGCACTGACGATTCTTACTATAATTTTTTTGAACCAACTTCTGTAAAGGATGAGTTTGGCAATTCGTCTGTATGTTTTTTTGTATGTTTGTTTGCCGATTACTTCGCCAATTGCTGACCGATTTGTATGATTCTTTTTTTCATAGGTAGAGTTCATCTCATCATCTAGTGGTCCCATTTTCACGTTTTATCAAGATCTGATAAGTATCTCCAGAGACATGACTATAAACGTCTCAAACTTGCTAGTAGAAGTCGGTTTTTAAACTAGCTTAATTATTATAAGCACATATATCTGAATAATGGCAAAATATGTATGTACTTGGAAAATGTTACAATTGTCAGGCGTAATAATATAATCGTAACTTTTGAAAGTAAAATAAATCCTTACTATTTACAAGCAAATATTCTCCAAATACAACAGGGCTGTGTACTCATTAATATTAATGCAAGCCAGAGGCGAAACCGCGGGTCTGATCGATATTGGAGTAACTTCTGTTTCTCTTTGTTGCATAAATTCAGGTGAATTTCGTTCAATAAAAAAGAAATTAGTTTAATTTATTCGAGGGTGTGAATAAATCCTATTTTTGACATGGGATTTTTGAACAATACCATCAAATTAGATTTTGAGGGCTCAGTGGTATAGCCCATTACACCACAGAATGGTCGACTTTAATGCCAGAGGGACTGAGTTCAATCCCCGCCGTGCACCAATGGATTTTTCTATTGAAAAATTTATATGCGCTTTTCATAGTGGCTCTCCGGTGAAGGAAAAACATCGTTAAGAAACCTCCAACCCCCGCATGGTGGACCCAATCTATAAGTGTCTGCCTTGCCTGCTACTACCCTCAAGTTAGAAAATCTGTCGCCAAACATCTAATGTGTTCCTGCAGCTATCCTTAAGAGCCAGTTCCCATTCTAGGCCTAGCATGCTACCATCCTCGACCGCATCATCACGTACCAACAGGTGAGATAGTGGTCAAACGCTAGCATATATGAATTGAAAAAAAAACTCTTATGTTAGCCTCGGTAGTGTCTGCATTTGAAGCGTTAACTTTGCGATCAATGTTTAATATATGTCTATAAATTATTGAAGAAAAATATAATACACAATGTATCTATTTATACACATTCATAATTGTTTATGCATCTGAGAGCCAAATCTCTCCGATTGAAGCCATCGCAAGCTTTTGTTTCTCTGCATTCAAAACATTCAGACGTTTGTATAATTCAAGAGCGACAGCGATTTATTACGATCTCATATATCAGACATTTGAGATAATGTATTCAGTTGTCTGACGCGGTGTGAATAACACATGATTTATTTATGTCTAGTGACAAACAAAATCGTATACACTTATTATTATACTCGTAAAATGTTTTATACAACCACTTGCGTCCATAATAATATCCGCAAGTAGCATAGAGTATTGACACACTTTTCTTAGGAATAGAAATCTTTACTTAGAATATGAATTGCCATTTGGTTGTCACAATAACGTTAACAATCATTAGGAAAGTTAAGGAAACAGAGTCATGCTACGTGCATAAATACTTTCTCGACTTAAACTTACTTGTTTAAAATATTTTGTCACCTATTTTAAACAACGGCAACGAACTTTATACGGTTTTGTGCGGAAGCAGTAACATTCTAATAAGATCTTATCACCGACGTTGTTCGAGCAACGCTTTTTGTCAACACGGATCGTGATCAACCCGTTATTTAAAGTCTAACTATTAGTCAGCAAAACAATTATTGATCACACAAATATTTTGAGAATATCTTCTGTGGCATATCCCATTATACCTCATAGGGATTCCACTCGCGAACCCTTCACGACCGTAGCACTTGTTTTCATAGGGATGCAGTAGTTTCACATACCCAGTCACAAAATTTATATAGTTTTTAACGTCATTACTTAAAGTATATAATGGCTCAGCAGAATGAACTAGCAGTTCAAGACTTAGTGATTTGTAACGGTAGAAAAGGTTTTCTTGAGCAGTTTGGGGAAGTTCTAAAGTAATTGTGTTATAAAGAGTGGGATTTTTATGGTCTGTTTTTATGTGCTTATGGACCCTTTTGCCCTGCGGTTACACCACAGACTACTATGGATACTACGCATGGTTACACGCACTTTTTGTTGAGTATGTTTTATGTAATCGTAGAAAATGAGGTCCTATATGATGTGCTTGCGCTATGTATGTATGCAAATTAAGATTGTCCATCGTTTCGACTCCCTGCCTTATTCCGCTTCCAAACAATGGCGCTCTTACACAGTATCATCATTAAACACCAGGTGAGATAATGCTCGATTTATAGTCTGTTAGTATGTAAGATTTTATTCCTAATATTTTGTATAGTCCTCGTGAGCAAAATCGGGGGAAGGTTAGGTAGTTTCACAATAAGGCTGTCAGTTTTCTCAATAAAATTCGTGTTTTCCGACAATGAATGTGCGTTTTATTCGTCATTTATTAAATGCGTGTGTGGCAACCCTGATGTATAAATTTCTTACTCGACACGAGGTAATTTGTTACAGAAATTGAGGGGGCAATAAAAGCAATATTTTTATTTCCGTGAGTGATAAGTAACACTCGCATTCTTCACTTATTTTATCTGGAAGAACAAGGAGTATATGTTGGCGTTTTTTGACCCTTTTCATGGAAATATTATGCGAATAGTTCTTGTATATCACTAGAGCGCGTTGCGTGACTTTTATTGTCCTTGACATAACGTTGAAATTCAAATAACTGACGACGCGCAATTGATAGAACTATACATACGAACGTGATGATTTACTACATTCTATGGTTAAAGGAACATTAAGGAATCATAAAAAATAAAAAGGCTGTCTACTTATATCATTGGTACCGGGATAGTGCTTAGTGGCAGACTTTAAGGCCTCTTTCACAATCCAGTAAAGTGTGAAGTAGCTTCTCGTTGATAACAGTTAATTGGCAAGTAAAGTTAATGAGTTGCTTTTGTCAGTTCAAGTCCGGCCGGTATTTACTCTGGCGATTAGACTACTTACTGTTGCTGCTGCTATTACGTGGTGGGACTTACGAGTTCCAATTGGATGAATAAAAAATTCAATATATTGTTTATTATATACCATCAAATTGATCTTTTTTATCGTTTATGCAAACGTTTGATCACTATCGATTGTTAGTAAGTGATGATGCGGGAACTGGCTCTCAAGAATAGCTGCTGAAACACATTAGATGTTTGGCGGCAGATTTGATCCGAATCATATCAAATCTGTCGGCAATCATCAAATGTGTTCCGATTAAAATAATAGTAATCTTGAAAAGTACCAACAGATGAATCCGATCACAATTTTCAGCATGACGTGACGCAACTACCGCTCTCTGCGGTTTAAAAAGAGCTTTGCAGTTTATAAATCGGTTTTTAGGGTTCTATACCTTAAAAGGAAAAAAGGAATCCATATAGGATCACTTTGTTGTCTGTCTGGCCGTCTGTCCACCTGTCAGTCTGTAAAGACCCTTTATCTTCGGAATGCGTAGAGGTATCTAGTTGAAACTTATACTAAGTACTTGGATCTGCGGTATCTTTCGGATGTGAAATAAATCAAACCTTAAGTAAGTTATAGGAATAAATCTGAAAACCGTAAATATGTTGTTAATAACAAAAAAAGTCAATTTACTTTTACAGATTTATTATTTGCGGTTGGTGCAGTACATTTTCTATGGATCGAACTGCAAAGTTAAGTTCCTTTAACCTATTTTGTGAAGTAGGTACGGAAGTCTCAGTCGGCGAGCCTAAATCGACTTGCCCGGTTTTATTTACTACTGCCGGCTTTAATTTTAATTTTATTTTATTTAGTTTACGTATTGTCTATAATTTTTCTGTTAATCACAATACATAGACAAAAATTTCATAAATTAAATCATATTTTGAAATTTATTAATATACGTATTTAGTTGTGTCGTCATCAGATGTTGTTAAAAAAGCTATGATACGATAAAACTTATGAAAAACATATTAGATGTAGAAACATACATTTCGAATTTTCATAAATCAATCTGCAAAATAATTTGTATATATTTTATCAAAATAAGTAATTAATGAGTAAATCATCAAATCTAACATATAATTAACTTTAAATTAAATGAGATAATGATCAGAACCAATATAAAGCATCGTCACAAAATTCTGTTTAAAATGTATTTTAGAATATAAACTCGGAGAATAATGACCAGAAATTTAATAAATGGTTTGGAAATTTGAACTAAAACGAATAGTGTCTTAGAATAGTTTACATGTATTATATATAAGTTATATGTTATATATGTTATTATACGTTATTTAATGTAAGTTTCATACTAGTCGATAAAATTCTAAAACTACTTTATTACACTACGGTATGGAGAGTTTGCCGCATAAAAGAAACATAAATAATAATAGTGAATAACAGAATGATAGCAGTGAAAGTATATTTTATTTGCGTTCACTGAGTGATAGGCTTTAGTTTTCCTATATTTATGACTTATATATCCATATTCAATAATCACAAAAACTGCAATAATATAAATTAATACAATATTTTACATAAATACAAAATTATTATAAATTATTAATTAATATTCATTTACACAACTCAATTAAACATCCCATTAAAATAAAGTAACCAAAGGCAATATAAACTAAACACAAATAGAAAGCAGTGAGATATGTAATGGACGCCGACTTCTATGACGATTGTCTTATTCGTTCGAGTTTCGAATGGTTATTCTAGAACTACCTACATTTAACTTTTTTAAATGTATTTTAATTTATTTGTTTTATAATACATCAAGTACATATTTATTTATACGTACGAGTATATTGTTGTAAAGTAATTAAAATCTATATATTATTTGTATTTAAGTTTCTTTCACTCTATATGTAATTCTAGTATTTTCTCTGATAAGTGATTTGTAATCTTTAGAGGAAATAAATGTTTTAAACCATAAACCATAGTTTGTTCTATAATAAAAGCGAAGTTTAGGCACTACAATGGATGTTGCACAGATGTAGGTGATAGGCAATATGCCAAACCTAGAGCACTATGCAAACAAAGACGCACAATGCACATGCAAAATGTATGGTTCTATCGGATTGAATGTCTATCACGAAAGCGATTTGTGATTTGATTAAATCAGAAGGGATTTGGTACGTTGAACGCCTAGTCTGCTAATATTAGTCCATGATCTTACCTAAACCATGTATCGTTGGGCGTTATGATCGCAAAGCAGCCGCCCCTCGAATATTGTCGCATCTCTCTGACGGCAACTGCAGATACTCGTTTAACGGCTTTGCCATACAGATATTACCAATAGTATCTACCTAGCTAGCACAACGTCCGCTTCAGGACGTGGTATAAAATATCATAGCATTAGGATATTTTCGCAGCTTGAGGAAGCTTGTGTTTCTTTATCTCTTAGTAGTGTTGCAAGAATGCGTGAAGCCCGGGTTTAAAGTTTAGTGATTTTTATTTCAGAGAGTAATATTTTTAACCATCTTCATAAAAAAGGGAAGGTTCTCAATTTGCCTTTTTTCACCTCGGAACTCCGTCATTTATTAACCAATAAAAAAAAAAAAATTTATTAGAAAGAATATGCTTTCCGTTTGGTCCAATTGTAATTTTATTAAGATCTAATAAGTATGAAGATCAAGCTCAGTGGCGTTCCATAGGAGAGGCCAATGTCCAACAGTGGGCATATACTGGCTGTTAATGATGATGATGATAAGTATCAACAGAGATATGGAGAAAAATACCTCAAACTCAGTACTAAAAATTACCAAATATAAATACTTATAAAATATAATTAATTTTTTTTCAGTATGTAAACAATCGTAAATAATATTTAAATGTAATTATGCATGTCAGAGGATTAAACGAAATATAGCGTTTTACAAATGCGTTTTGACGGAATAAATCTATTCAGATGGAAATATTAATAGGATATTTTAATGCGAAATAAAACGATTTAGAATATTTTAATACTGAAAGCTATTAATAAACACTTAATGGAATAATTTATCGAAGAGGCAGAAGGCAATGTTTACGCATTAGATTAAATTTGTTATGTAGGTACCTACGATTAGGATGCTTATTGATATGCTGTGATTTAAGATCGTTCAAAACGAAAAACAAAACTGACTTCATATGGCACGTTAGTCATTTTCATTGCCATATTTAAGGTGTGTATCTCTACATATCTCTAGAGATAGTCATCAGATCTTGATGGATTTACAATGGGACCAAAGGGAAACCCTTTTAAACAAGAAAATAACTATCAAAATCAATTGTCATTATACTATTTATTGACCGAGCAAACGTAGCGAGCGTCCTAGTTTCGACTAGGTCAAAAATGCCTTTCTCCGCATGTTTGCTGTCTGTCTGTTCTCGCCTACGGGACGCATTTTTCAACCTATTTTGACGAAAATTGGCACACGAGTTCCTCGATTTATTTAAAAAAATCAGTCGATCGGGTTTTTCTGTTTGGGGGCAAAAAAGAGGAGGAAAGGGGAGAAGTTTGCTGTAGCGTAATTTATCAACGGATTTCAGTCAAATTTAAAAGACACACTAAGGACTCCATTCTACACAAGATGTTGCGAAAACAATTTCAAGAAAGTGAGTCGAGGGGGGAAAAGGGGGAAGTTTGCTGTAGCGTTATTTATTGACGGATTTCAATTAAATTTGAGAGGCACACTAAGGACCTCATGCTACATAAGATGTGCCGAAAAAAATTCCAAGAAGAGGGAGAAAAAGGGGTTATGTTTGCTGTAGCGTTATATATGAATGAATGAATGAATGAATGATAACTCTTTATTGTACACCAAAATTAAATAATAAACATCTTTAAAAAATAATACATTAGTGCAATGGGCGGTCTTATCGCTCAAAGCGATCTCTTCCAGACAACTAACGGACATACCATATGGACACATTGCTCAATTCAATTTTCATAAGAGTACGCGGTATAAGTTTTACTACCGGTCTACTGTTCTCTCAGAACTACTAGTATAATAATTTGGAATTATGTAATATTATCATTAGTTCGTTTCATTACACGTCTTCATAAAAAAATTGTATTTAAAAAAAATCACTTTTAATTTTATTATTATTACATTAGAAACTGTGACATGTACAACTCTGAATTACAAGAATTTTGCGAGTAACTGCATTGTGCCCGTTACCCTAAGACATAATATGTAAGTTATGTAATGTCACGGAAAACTTTTCTTTTGATACAAAAAAATATATTTGTCATAGCTGGTGGTAGCGCCTTACACGAACTAGCAGAAGTCCTACGACAGATTTTGTAGGATCAGATTTTATTTGCGTACATACATTTTTAAAGTAAAAACTTGTTTAGGTGCTTTGCACTTTATTTTGTGGGTATTGAATGAGACTGAGGCGTAAGGCGTGCATTACACGATAGGTTTTGCTGTCAGTTTGCTGGCAGTCACGGCTGTGACTGATGGATAACTGATCGTCTAATGGGGTGATTGACGGTGACTGACCGATATTTATATATCATACTTTTGATTGCTGCATCAGCAACCAAAAGTCATGACTGATGGTTTTGAATGACGTATAACCTACCGTGTAATGGACGCCATGCTCGTTCGGGTCACGTTCGAGTTAAGTCAACTCGAATTAGATCCTAACAAATCTGAGAGGTGGCGCTGTTAACCGTTTAAACACGCATGTGTTACATTTTTAAGTGTTCACTTCTGTATCGTAGGATTGCACTGTCCTACGATTGACAAGTTTTTTTATCACTACATCTAAAATAATGTGTTGCGGCAGCAGTCCTTGAGAGCCAGTTCCCATTCTAGGCCTAGCGTGCTGCCATCCTAGACCGCATCATCATTTACCAACCAAGGTGACATAGTGGTCAAACGCTAGCCTATAAGACGTAAAAAAAATATATTGTCATATTTTTTAATAACACTACAGATACATTTTAAAACGAAACTAGCTCCAGCTGTACGCATACCATGTATCATAGTTTAACTTTTTCATTCAAACTTCACACGCAATAAAGTTGAGGGGACTATAAACTTAGTTTAAGACCCTGTGTGTAAAGTGAAGTGTTTCTCTAACTAACGGTGAAGATTGCTATCTTTTAGAAAGCTTTGTAGGCATTGCATTGTTGTTTATATCATTATTTTTGGGAACGTACTCGTACGTAAAAGTTTTGATAAGGATCCGGGGTTAACTCGCCTTTTTCAGGGTCTTTTATAGCATCTACAGAAGCAGGACTTTTACACATACGAGTTTTCGTGTAAGAACATTGATCGTGAGGAGTTGTAATACTTATTTGTTAGTTTTACTATACGAAAAGACTTGTGGACAGTAGCATTGTTTAGGAATATAATTGTCATTATATCTTTGTTGTGAAATTAAAGTTTTTTTATATCTTATAGTCAAGCGTTTGGTGAGCGATGATGTGATCGAAAATGGTGAACGCTAAGCCTAGAATACCAGAGTATTCATTTCATTTATTAAGAAAAAATGATGCAGACACTCAAGTATTTTTAACCGACTTCACAAAAAGAAGGTTCTCAATTCGACAGTTTTTTTTATGTTTGTTACCTCAGAACTCCATCAAATCTTGACCGATTTAAATAAATATTTTTTCGTTTGAGAGATTATGCCACCCGATTGGTCCCATTCAAACGTTATCTGGGTATAACATTATTTTATATATATTATATAACAATTATCTATATATAATTATATTATATAACAATTATCCGGAGACATAGAGATAAACATCTCAAACACATTACATACCTTGACGACATTATACTACTGGCTATTTTGACTATCGCGGCATGTGAAGTCGGACTGAAAATGCAATGTCAGTTATATTGTATTTTTACAAACATACCTCTGTAAACTGATTGTCAAATGTTTTACTGTGTGAGGCAACTTTCAAGCTTCCATTCTAGTCTACTATGCTACTAGCTTTTAAACAGTTTCGGATAAACTTACGTAAATTAGTGATCTTAGATGAAGAGCAAAATGGCTTTTGTCTCATACACTATACTAATCTCTCTAATTGCATACCAGACAATAATTTTACTTAGTAAAATTGATTCATATAGCTGCTACAAATTTTTTGCAATTTTATTAGCAATTTCTGTGTTTAGAATACCGGGGCCAACGACCTAATTGTTTTTAAATATTGCTGTGTTAAATAAGTAATAAATAGTAATTAAGTGTTAAATATTGCTCATATTTAGTATTTCTGTAAATAAATAAGTTAATCCTGTAGTTAAATAAGTGTATAAGTGTAAGAATTTTCTGTGTAATTCGTTAAGGTTTTCTGTTAATGTTGAAATAATATGAGAATGATTGTTTTATTATATAATATAATATTGCTCTGTTCAGATTAATGTAGTCTAGTTCATTAGTCCAAGCAGCATTTATTTTGATTTAAGCCTTAATTTTCGCTACTCGCCAAAACTAGATTCTTTCTGAAAAAACCAAAGCGGTTTAAAACCGGCGGGGGTTGATGAGATTTTCATTTAGCTTCTGAATTACAGCAAAGAGCTCCTCTATGATATTAACTTTGCGCTTGAGACTCTGAGCGAAGCGATTTTAATCGTCCCCGTTTCAAATACAAGTGCAAGGGCTTTGTACAGGGGTTGGTTTGATACAAGAGTTAGGGTGAGACGAGATTTTTGTATTTACCTTTTAACCTACTTCACAAAAAAGGAGAGAAAAAGAGGTTGTCAATTAACCTTTTGTTTTTGAAGTGAAAACTTCTTTCGGTGTTGTGCACTTTTCTTGGGATGGGTAAAAAAATGTTAATCTCGCGTCAGGGTCACGTGTCCTGATCGTGACACGAAAATTCGTAAGATGGAGCGCAGGGTGCTTGCGCGATGCGTCATTCCAACGGAGCGCAGAGCGTTTGCGCGAGGTGTCATTCCAAAGAAGGCAGGGTGCTTGCGCGAGGTGTCATCCCACCGGAGCGCAGGGCGCTTGCGCGAGGTGTCATTCCTAAATATTAAAAAATGACGTGTTCAAGTGTTCAATTCTGTCGGCACTCCCGGAGTGGTTTTTTTTTGTAATTGTTACGTCAACCGTTAAATAATATATTAACTGCGCCCCGCGGCTTTATCCTGGTAAATAATGTGCATAAAATATATATGAGAAAAGCATTTACTTTTTTATAGTAGATAAGAAAGCGTTTGACCAACTAATTCACCTGATGTTAAGTGAAGATGTGATCGACGATGTAGCACGCTTGTCGAGAAGATACTTATTGAATAAAAATAGATATAGCACAAATAGGTTTTTGAATGATTGAAAATCAGGGGGCTGAACCCTTTTATAATGTCTGCATTCGCCCGCAAAGCACTACATTTGTAGATAACACTTTGGTTGTACTTGCGAGTAATAATCAGCATTCGCAATTCACAGAAACGTAACATCATTCGCTTAGGTATCGATAATCGTGTCGCATCGTTTCACGCGATCGCATTCCGATTAAAGGGTGGAACGATCGAGGGAATGAGTCTACTCTATGTAACTAGGTTGTTAGCAGGAAATAGCTGTTAGGAAGTTGCGTTACTCTAAGCATCGGTATATGTGGTGCCATCAGTGTCTTTAGAATACTCGTTTATTTCATTACGTGTTAACCTATAGTTATATCTTTACGAGGAATATATTTATTAAAGATATAATATGACGTTTACTTATTATTACAGAAACTGTTGCAAGGAGTTTTGAGGGGAATGTGAAAAACGTCGTTATATATTTTCCTGAAAATTGTTTTCTTCCGCGAGTAATAAATGTGGATATGGGTGTCGGTGAATGTGTGCGAATGTATAGGGAAACATCACAATTTTGAAATCATACTGTTAGCGTTCTCACCAAAATTCCACTGAAAATCTTCAGTTATATCCACATCTTTACTGAGGGTATGACTTCGACTAGACTATGACTTCAACTTGACCTGAAATGTGACTTTGACCCAACTTTATGACTTGAATCAACAAAACTTGAACAACTTCTTGAATAACTTTAATATTTGACACTGGCTAAATAGACTAATCGTGTAAAGCCATAATGAAACTAAAAAAAACTTTCAAACTAAAAAAAAACTTTCAAACTAAAAAAAACTGTTTCAAGCAAAACTCTGAGCTGCTCAAAGTTTGTACACTGCACTTTTTGCCTTGGGATTTATTCTACATATTGTGTCGAATGTTACTTCACCGGACGGACTTCGTTTTTGAAATAAAATTAACTTGTATTTCTCGGTTGAATAACTGACAAAACGGAATAACTAGAAAATGTTCGTTTTTACTTGCTGACCGACAGACAACACAGCATATAATCATGATTGTGTACAGACGGTAAAATTTCACGCAGATTATTTTTTTCAAAAAACTTTTACGCAAAGATTTTTTTAAATTCATACAAACGTAAAATTTCCGCCTTTTTCCTGTTGGGGTAGGCAGGGACTACATTTATCCATTGCATACCTTTAGAAACATTAGAATAAGAAATTATAGAATAAAATAGCGATCGAGTTGTTTGAGATTTATATTAACAAGCCGGGCGGCTTGTTAATATAAATATTTTTAATTCACAAATAAGGTCTAAGATGTCTTGATATACTGCACCAAAAATATAAGCGTATTATTATATATATCTATGAAGCAAATGTTGCAAGATAAAACCGAAAATACTGAAACGAAACGTTAACGAAACGTTTTTAGTTTCGAAAATAACGTTTCTGCAGAATTTTCTCTCTCACGCAAAATTCCTGTTATTCACGTAGCAAGACGTTTCCGTTAAAGTTAATTACGGTCCATGAAAACCTTACGTAGATAATTAATTACGCAAGCAGTTTGTGCTTTTACATTTATATATATACTCATAAGGATGGTACCTATAGAACTAATCGTTGAGTATATCTGAAACGTTACACGCTTTCCAGTTCATGAGTTTGGCCAAAGTTCAATATTTGAGGTATTGTTCAATCGTATTATTTCGCCTTTGGGGTCCAATTTGATTGCACGTCGGGGAATACGACGGGGATATATTCGACTATAAACCTTATAGCATAAGCATAAAGTTTCTTATCGATATGAATCTAAGGCCTTCGAGGCATTCTTGTTGCATAACCAGACTAATGTTAAATACTGGTGTGAAAATAAGTTTGATTGCACAGGTAACTTGGGTAATAAACTAGGTATGAAGGAAACTATTACCGTATATTGCGATGAATTTCAGTTTGTTGATAATTTTGTTGGAATTAGCGTAGATAAACTGAAGTTATTGAAGCACTTTATGAAGTCCATTTATGTTGGGTTGTTGAGTTTAGGCTAAGGTTTAATGACAGTGGCGCTTGCTGGTGCTCATATACAAAAGCGTGGTATATATCTATATATATACATATATATATATATATATTTATACATATTTTACTAATTTTTTTTTTTATTATTTTGCAATAGAACACCACCGACCTTGCTCAACTCACTATTTCTCTTACTCCATCCAAAGGTTGACTGGAAGAGGTCGATAGCGATAAGTTCGCCCATTGTACTGTAGTTTTTATGAGTTAACTGTTTCGTAAGTCACTTTAAGTGGTGTACAATAAAGTATTTTGTATTGTATTGTATTGTATATCCTGTTAATTGTTCTTTAAATAATCTAGGATTAGTTATTAACATTTGGTGCTCGTTGCAAGGATTTTTTATTGTTTTTAGTTGTCCGTACCTCAAAAGGAAAAAGAAATCCTTATAGAATAACTTTGTTGTTCTTTTGCCCGTCTGTCTGTCTGCCTTTTTCTTAGAAATGTAAATCATATATCAACCATTAGTTAATGGAATCTACGGTCTATTTCAGCTGTGAAAAATCAAATTTATAAGTGAACGCGATCAAAAGATATGACCGTTTATTTCGCATAATCTCGCATATTTTGCGATTTCACAAGGGAATCAAAACCTTTAGGGTTAGGTACTTGCCGTTGATTAAGAATGATAAAATTTGGTAAAAAGAAAGGTTTTACAGCACATGTAAAGGTAACAATCTGAAAACTGTAAATATGTAGTTAAGTAAAAAAATATAATTTACTATTACAAACTTATCACTTGCGGTTGGTGCAATAACCGTGTCTATGGATCGAACGGCAAAGTTAAGTTTGTCCTTTAACGTAGTTTAACAAGTTTGTACGGAGCCCTCGGTGCGCGAGTCCAACTTGCACTCGGCTGTTTTTTTTTAATTTTAGCTCGGTATTTTTGTATTAGTTGACGACTTATAGGTGGTAAAAATGCACAACAAAACTGCATCACCTTATCAAACAAAACACTACAGTAGACGTCAAAAGTTCGCTGGAAGTTGGATACAATAACCTAAAGTTATATTCTAAAGCCACAAAATATTATGCTGTCAAAATATACAAGCGCAATTTATTACTGTTGCTTGACACATATTACTCTCAGGAAATTAGTTTCTAGAAAACACAATATGCGGTTAATGTATCCGTAGTTCAAACATCTTCTTTTCAAGTTTTATCCAAGAAGCAGTATTTCCACATAAAGTAGGTAACTACTGAAAGGTGGAACTTTTCAAATAAAATCGTGGTGTCGGTGGCAGTGCCCCGCGTTCTTTCAACGTGTTCAGCGCTGGCTGGAGATATTGAAAATACTTCTTGAATGGATATTGTGTAAAGAACAGTACATGAGCTTAAGAGTACTTTTACTTTGAAAGCACTTTGATTCTTTTCACTAGGACACAATATCTAATAATGGTGGTGCTAGAAGTCAGCTCTGTCTCGTATAGTGTGCATACTTTAGTAACAGCTATTGCAATATTGATCTCTAAGGACGAACTAAAGTGCCATTGGCCAAAGTAAGATGTTACAAAGAATTCGCGTCTGATATTCTTTAGTATATTCTTTATTGAAAAATATACAGCTAATATATTAATGGAAAGAAGTAGTCTCTGCCTACCCCAACGGGAAAAAGGCGTGATTTAATGTATGTATATTCTTATTATACTTAGATTGTACTTTTTTTACTTTAAATTCATAGAATACAACATTAGTGTAATAAATTAAAAGTAAAACAAAAAGTTTGTATGGCATCATCTGTCAGATACCAATATGTCACTTTATCATTTAATGGTGAAAATGCCTAAATGTACTCATGACTGAAAGCACTCATGATATTAGTCATCCAGTAACAGTCGGTTTCATTATCTAGTTCTTACATCCTGACTCCATTATCAGATCAGTTCAATGGTTCAATAATATTGCACTGTCACCGAACTTATATAAGTATGTCAGATTTTAGCTTAATCGAATACCAGCAAGTAGTTGATAAATGATTGGCTAATTTTCAAGGATACTTCACGTACGAACACAGAATAGGGAAAATCCCCTACAAGATATTTCCTAGTTGCGGGCGAACGTTGAAAGTTGAAAGAAATAGAGGGAAGGCGAGGTGCACTTTTCCATACAAATGTTTACCCCCGTTTTCTCCCTGGAAAATGCTTCTAGAGCAAAAATTATTTCTACAAAAAATCAAAGTCTGCTGTAGCTACGCCCCTATAATTTGCTTTATTTGACCAACCAATTGCAAAGAGAAACATAAGCCTTCTAATCTCTTCTTTAAGATTTTTAAAGGGTCATATTTCTATTTGCAATTGGTTATTCGAAAAAAAATGATAGGGGCGTAGCTACAGCAGACCTGGATTTTTAGTAGAAACATTTTTTCTCTAGAAGCATTTTTCAGGGAGGAAACGGGGGAATACATTTGTATGGAAAAATGCACCCGCGTTCCCTCTTAATAAAAGCTTGTAATAAAATACTGTCGTATTCCGGATATTCTAAAGCCGGGTATAGACATCATAAAGCTGCCTCGCGAGGAGCTCATGAGTCTCATGTTCACATTGAGCAGGCAGTCGCGAGGCAGCTTCGTGGTGCGATCAGTTTCTGTCTACACAGTCAATACGAGTCACGCTGAGCCTGCGAGGCGTCAGTATAACTTTGACCATGGACCCAAACACACCAAATGCGCGCGAGGCAATGCACATGCATCTTCTGCAACTTCACAGCTCACACTGAGCGCCCTTTGAGCATAGTCTGCATAGTAATCCAGATTACGCGAGGCAAACGCGTCTCCACTCCGCAAAGGAGCCTCGCGATGTCGATATCCGGATTTAGAATGACAAGACGTTGTATGCATACTTTATATAAACTTAATCTAAAATAGGTATAGTACTACTACTATGTTTATCTGTTCTGTGGTGTTAGTAGTGTTAATAAAAATGTCTCATCTGCGTTTAGCTTAAACAAGTTTACAAGTAAAGTTTTTACATACTAATACATATAACCTGAACTAATTTAGTAAACATGTATACATTTTCAGACCCATCCTACATACAAAAACATATAGTGTCGTTTTTATGTGTCTGACCTATAACTAGGGTCTCTGTACCAAGGGATTTAGAATTTACGAGGACCTAGTTGGTACAGTGGTTTTGTACTTATACAGTACATAAAATATGCTGCACATTGTACCATATATAACAAAAAATAATTATGTGTCGTAAGACTCAAAGAAACGTAATATTCAATTTAAGCAGTTCAATATCTTTCGTCGGATATAAAATCTGTAATGATTTCATCTGAGTACTTTACTAATAATCTGAGTAATTTATTATAGTTTTAGGAGTAGTTTATATTGTAGATGTAGTTTAAAATTAATTTTAATTGTGTACATTAAACATAAATCCCATAGAATAATTTACAGAAGTACTTATGTAAAGTTACATACTAATTGTAATTTTACTAAAAGTTACATACTAGTTAAGGCAGATACATAATATAATAAACATGTAATTTACTTCTAAACAGTAATAATTAAAGATAGCGCCACCAATGTAGTTACGTAGTATCGATAGGGTCGTATGTAGCTTAATTGATACAGCGCCTGGGCATATTACCCGGGAGGCGCGGGTTCGAGTCCCGTAAGTATGGTGAAATTTTGTACAAAAATATTAAGAGACCATTTTGAGACACATATTATTAGAAATATTTGATTTAATGTAATTGTTAACCTTTTTTAAATTATGTCCTATTATTATACATCTTTGAGTTGGCAGGCTGAATACTCAAAGTTATACATATTAGAGTGTGACCTATTTAGTGTGTTTTTGTTTACACACAAACAAGTCCGTGAGATCACATAAGCCGTTGTCAGGCACAATATATAGCATCCAGGCGTAGAAGAGTATCTTATCTGGACCTCGCTGAACCCTTTTCAAGTTCTGAACAAATTACTGGTTAATTTCTACTTGCAAGATTAGTAATGTTAAGACGGTTCTAATCCGAGCCCATGGTTGCTTCCTTTGTGACTTGGAGTAAGTCATAGGTGAAGGCGACGTTATTGTTATACTATTTATTATAATTATAATGTGAAGAGTTAAGATTATTTCTCCATATAAGCTTTGAAGACGGTTTGGGATTGTTGGATTTCGGAAAATATGCTATAGAATTGCATAGTTTGATGCCACCATCCCCATTTTATAATCGGACAACTTGAGATACTAAAATTCGCCACCGCTTTATGATGGATATATACCATCAATCCGAACGAAGCGATTTGCTTCTTCGTCCATCATACGAACCACCAGGGAATGGAATACTCTGCCTGAGTATGTCTTGTGTTTCCGGTTAAGTACAATATGGGGTCTTCAAATCGCGAGTGGATAGGTATCTTCTGGGTAAGCACGCTCCATCATCGATCGCATCATCACTGAACATCAGGTAAGATAGTGGCCAAGTGCTACCCAGTTCGGTGTAAAAAAGTTGCTATATGTGGTTTGGATTAAAGTCAGTTGTTCTGTGCCTCGTGTAACTACCGTTTTTTATTTCAAATAAGCACGAGTCCATCTTTAGCTGAAAGTAGTCGAGTGCTTGTTTGCAACACTAAGCAAAACTTAAATAACACTAATATGTTGCTGTGACAAAGCAATTTGTTGCCTTGTACTTACAGTCTGCTGCTGTGGCTTGCGGTTTATTGACAAGAAAACTATAACAGTTCTATTTTGAGAAACGATGCACTCCGAGTACCTTATTTTTAAATTAAAAAGGAAGATAAAAAAATTAAATTTCTTTTTTTTTTCAGGATATAATATGCCGAATCCGCTACTTATATATTACATTTTAACACTTTACTACCAGGTAGTACCACAACAATTTACGATAAAACGATTTTATGTAGGTAAACTTGCGCATGAAATCATTTGCAACTTTACTGTTGTCAATTTCTACATAACCCGTTGAAACCAGTATTACTTAAAACTTACTATAAAATGTATTTGAATGAATAAATGAATTTATTTGTTTTCAAAACTTATATTATGTACATAAGAAACATAACAATATGAAGACAATATTTGTAATTATTAAAGTATACCCTGAAATTCCACACTAGGATAGCCTGTGTCGTGGAATTTAGTCTCGACTGAGTTATATGTATACAGTATAACATGAGATTATAGTTTCTACATGTTATGCAGCAATAATGGTGAATATATTATTAAATACATGGTGATGTAGACTTAAGAAATGCGTAGCAACGTTTCGGTACAAATTAACATGATCTAACTTAAAATTAAGAATATAATTATCCAAGATTTTAAATGTATTTGTGTGTAGGTATGTTATATATGGATATATTATATATGTATGGATATAATATGAAGAGTAATAATATGATAAGGAATATGAGGAGTATGTGTGATTGGGTGAATAAATATGAATGGATATGAGTATAAGGTGTGTGGGTGATTAGGAGTGTGTAGTGTGTTTGTGAATTGGTGAAAGTAAGTGATATGTATGTATTTTCAAATTAACTTAGTGGATAAACTTTATGCGATTGTTATATTTACAGTGATGACTAGTTAGAGAGACTGAGTCATTTGAAATCATAACATAAGTTTATTTATTTACACGCGTTCAATTTTGTCGTAAATCTTTGAAGTATTAATTTCTGCGCGTATAGAACCAACATATTAAACATTTTACTGCAGTTCACAAGTAAAAGATAAATATTTATATATTTAAAACATAGCCGTATCTTGTACCCTGTTCCGAATCCGACGCTTTTATGCTTGAAACGGATTTCGGCGAAATATTTCCTATCAACGAATCCTCCCGAGCGACAAATGGAACGTTTCGCCCTCGTTGAGATAAACTTTAATCGAGATTAATTATTACTCTGCGGAATATTAAAAACCTCTACATTGCTGAAAAAAGCGAATCTGTCACAGAGCACAGAAAAATATGCCTGAAATACGCTGAATGTAATATGATTGCCTTTCAAAATAATACACGTAAATAATAAAAAAAATATTACGTCCTTTTTATTCTTGGCAGATCAGCACTTGATCACAATCTCAGCTGGTGTTAAGTGACGATGTGGTCTTAGATGGAATCTTGCTTGTCTGGATATGGAAGAGAACAGTAAGAAGAGGCTCTGGACAACTGACTTTAGATTAATCTACTTAGCGTAACTATCATGTACAGTCTTCCATACTGGCTGGCACCAAACATTATGCTGGAAGTCGGCAAATCCATTGGTGACATGTCGTTGTCTGGTGCGTGATTCAAAACGTCTTCCACCAGTGGTTACTCATTTAGTACTGTTCATGGATCACGTTTTAGCCAGGAAGACAACAATAACCATTCCTTGAACAGAAGATCCCGCTCTAAAAAGCGATTGCATGAGATGAATTCACTTCGTTGTTGAAGTTTTTTACCATAAAGAATAAATTCATTACTCACTCCCGAGGAGAACTAGAATGAATGGTTGTTTTAATAGTCTACTCCACTCTCATAATACTTTGAAAAACTACCTGTATTAATTTCGCCACATAAAACTGCTTATATTTTACGACGAAAACCTTAAGTTCTTGTTTTAAAATACGTACCATAATTTTTCATAGAGCTTATGAAAGTTTTTCGTACCAAGTAAGTCGGTATCTTTTTCGTTATAGTAAAATAACATTATTGTGTCAGTAAAATATATTTTTCCTTAATTCCCAAGGTGCCCTTACTAAATATTTTGCCAAATCCCAGCTTATACGCGTAATTCACGTTCGGGCCTTATCTAGTTTATTCGTTTGATATGATGCCATGAATATTCATACGGCAAGTAAATCTTGCACTGCCTAAAAACATGGGCCGTTCGCATTTTGCCGTTTACTGTTGAGCATTTCATTTCACGTCCTTTAAATCGCTCTTATTTTGCAGGATTTTTGATATGATGCTTAGATGGTTTGGACATCTAGAGGAGGATGGATGAAGAAAGATTGACGAAACAGATTTATGAGACGTGTGTGAATGGGCCAGTTGGTAGAGGCCGACCTAGGCGAACGTATCACGACCAGATTGGAGACGTTTTAAAAAAAGGCCAAGTCAAAAGTACCTATAACCGGCGAGCATGTATGAAGACGCTCATGAAAGTGGAAGAAGCGAAGGAGGTATGTCAGGATCGTAGCATGTGGAAAGAAGTAGTCTCTGCCTACCCCAACGGGAAAAAGGCGTGATTGTATGTATGTATGTATGTATTTTTGATATGTAGCAATTTTATGGACAACTTTTCCTTTGCGGCATTCTCTGCCTCTCATTCAGAAACATTTGTACCTAACTTTGCTCGTTTGGAAAAGCATTTTGCGACAGGCTCCGCTTGTAAAGCCAAACCTGAATTCTGGCGTAGAATTTCAGCATTTTCAGCGCGATTACTTTTGCTGTGTTGTCACTAATTTTAGTGGTTTTAATTTCGAGCCAGTCGGCAACATTTAGTTATCTATGCTTTTATACTATGAGTAGTTCTATCGGTGAAATGGTGCGAAACCAGATGTGGCCAAGGAAAATTAGGTAATCCCCTTATTCGCCGCTGGAATTGAGAGATAAACGTCGACCAGTCTGAATAGCTGGTATTTAACGACCTAATTTCAGCTTCCGTTACAGTTCTATTCAAGAAAGAATAAGTAGACACCGAAGAAATGTTCTCAATTTAAGTTGTATATGTTGTATTAAGTTGTAGCTTTGAGATAAAGGTTTTGTTTGGATACAAGAGTGACAATGTAATTTACAGAGTGAGAATTATATTCCGCGGATTTAACTTAATAAGTATGTGATGTGACAATAACATTCGGTCCCAAAAACATCAACCCTAACAAAATTACGGGCGTAGCTGAAAAATATGGCAAATTGGCATGCACAGTCGGAGATAAATTTCCATCTCGAATGACACCACGTATGATTGTGGCTTGAAAAAATACAATGCGCACGAAATTACGTTTATGTAGGTAGCTTACAAATATGACTGATTTTAACTGGCATTTAATGGCTCATTTAATGTTTCAGAACGTGATTGAAAGTGTTTATACTGACTATACATCTGGCTAAGTTTTAACGTAATTGACCAAATCAATTGTTATTTCCTTAAAAAAATCTACTTGTTTTACTTTACTTTATTTCTAGAAATTTACTAGATATTTTCATATTCTGTGCTACAGTTGGTCACGTCGAATTGAATCAATACTCAGTGAGTTCAACCTTATTGGTTTTGGTGTGTTTATAGAACGAAAGTTAAACCGTGTACATATCGCAGACCTCGGATTACACAACGTTATCATCCTTTAGTGCATACAGATACTTCCAAATTTCAGCACAGTGTATACAGCTTTATCAAATATGATTATTTTTAATAAACTTTATTTGAACACACCAACCACACATTAGCAGAATGTATACCGACGTGGAAAATCCCGGGCCGACCACAGCTACAAATAACAGCCTCGGATTATTTTGTTGATAATGTGCAACAAACAAAGCTATGAATGATATTCCCGCCTGAAATTACAAATCGCGTATGAACTGAAAAGCTAATATCGTCTTAAAATTTAACTTATTTATAGTTTCCGACTCGCTGCTTTCGTTGTGTTGACTTTGCGAAAATCCATTTCCGGACACAATCAATTGTTACGTTTGTATTTCGACCTACATTTTAATTATATCAACTCAAGGCCCTTTCATTATCTGACAGTAAGCCGTTGTACTTCTGTTTTAGCGAAACGTCCCTTGTCCTTCGTCCTTCGCCCTCGCAGAGACAATGAAGTAGAGTTTTGCTTTGAAACGAGCACTGGGTCACAGTAAAGTTTGAAAGAGTTACGAGTTTCATTAGAGCATAGCGTTTTAGTTTTGTGATATTATTAAATTTGTGTGAACTCGTTCGTTAAAATTGCTTTTTGCCTTGCAAATCTCGAATAAGCTCAATATTCACAGACGGTTCTTTTGGTCTGTCCTCGGGGCATCGCAAGTCCTGAATAATAAACTGTAATTAGAGCGTAAGCAAGTGAGTGATGCTAAAACACCTGAAACACACAAATGAAAAGCCGCACGCCATTTGTTATTTCGATTTCCTTCCGAAATAGCCAAGACAAAGTTGGATAATTTATTAAATGGAAAGGTTTAATAAAGATATTTATTTTATAACCTTTTTTTTCTCGCAGGAAGAGTTTTTCCGCTCTTTTTATCTTTTGAAGATTTAGAATACTCTTTGCAAACAGTAATATTTTTGCTTAAACAAATTCCGAATTAAAGTTGTAAAAAGTGTACTTATCGAGTTGATTACAGGAACGATTTAATCAAAAATTGCTTTGGGGAAAATTGCAGAATTTTTCGCGAATTATTGTGCCTACTAAAGGTTGTTTTGAAATGAATTATTATTTGTGTCCATTTTATATTTTTATAGATGTGAATATTTTGTATATTATCGTGTTGTAGTATTTTCCGTGCCATTTTATACTCATAAGCGTAAATTGACGTAGTTGATCAATAAATTATCTTTATTTACAGATGTCACATTTTAAATTAGTATTTGCTCAAGATTGGTAAAACATTTATTTTTGGTGCCTGGATCGATTCAAATTAAATTGATTTTACGTTAGTTGATAATTTACTATCATACAAAGTAGTGCCAAGATTTATTAGGCTAACTAACGATTTTATTACACGTATAAACGATTGCCCTCATAGGGTTGGATTTAACAAAGAAAAATAGATGAATGGGAAATCCAATTCCCTAATTGTAAATAGCAATCAGACTCGATTCTTCCAGGCCAATATTTATCGTCCACCTGGTAGCCTGACGACCTGGTAATTTTGCCAAGCACGTGCCGAACTCATTGTCCCCCCTACCTCTGTACATGCATATTGATGGGGGTGCAAGCAAATAAAATTATTGCCTACGTGTCAGGCGTGGTGTGGGAATCGGCTCTAGCTGCGGTGATGTAATAATACATTTTTATATTAGAGGCTTGACCATGATCTCGACTTATGGCACCGAACAGACTACTTGTGTGCTTTGCTTGCTTAAATGTTTGGCAGACAAATAAGACGAGACTTGCCAGCTGTCAAACTAAGATACTCGTAGTGTCAAAGCCTAACCGTTTGGCCATGTGTTTTTTTAACCCCCGATGCAAAACGAAGGGGTGTTATAAGTTTGACGTGTGTATCTGTGTATCTGTGTATCTGTGTATCTGTGTATCTGTGTATCTGTGTATCTGTGTATCTGTGTATCTGTGTATCTGTGTATCTGTGTATCTGTGTGTCTGTCTGTGGCATCGTAGCGCCCAAACAGATGAACCGATTTTCATTTAGTTTTTTTGTTTGATAGGTGTCTTCATCGAGAGTGTTCTTAGCTTTGTTTCATGAAAATCCGTTCAGCCGTTTAAATATTATCTGGTCTTATTTGGTTGAAAAGACTACGATAGCAACTTTCGCAAACTCGTAGTCCTTTGACCGCGGACGTCAAAACAATCAAAATGGCGATTCTGCGAACCACTCACCTGTCACACTGCTGCCGTATGTTTAGCGTAGTTTACATTACTCAAATCAAATGTATTAATTTGAAATTCAGTACCTATCCTGTTACTTCAATGATATTGTAAGAATATAATATGGCAAACTTGATCTAATCCTGAGACAAGTCCTTGAATCTGCAGAATACTCTCAGCTTCTCGTCTTAAATATCGAATTTAAGCTCATTGGAATGGTCTCAATGAACAAATTATACATATAAAAATCAGTCGGGGTGGTTTTAAATTTTTAATTTAAGTGTTATTAGTGTGTGCTGTAAGTTACTGCTAATGCTGACTGCCAAAAAACCTGACAACTTTTGGGTATTTTCTTTTGCTTCGAAACAAGTCATCTTTATCAGTCTCTACAAAGACTACGGATAGTCGTCTCTTTTTGTATGCCACCGAGCAAGATATTGAATATTCGACGATCTTTATCTCGATATGCCAGCCACCCTGAAAAAATCATGATTTCACCTATCTAAATGCTTTCATCATAATAAGCCACTTTATCAATGTGTGTGTGTGTAACTCATCCAGTAAAAAGGTACGTACATTACGTACCTTTTTTCACATATGGGTCAAGATACCCAAAATAAACATACTTTAATTTAATTTATCTGAACGTGGTGAGGTATCCATTCTAAAACTGGTCTATCTTTATAGTTATAATAATAAAATAATAGTACTATATAATATACCATGGTAATTATAATCGTCAGCCTCTACTTAGTCAGCAGTGTACATTGGCCTCATTAATCGTGCGATACTAAGCATGATCCTCGCCTGCTCTCATCTAGCTCTTTTGAAGTTATACTTATTTTGGCGCGATAAAGAAAAATGATGAGAGTGAATTTTTACGATGCGCGCGCACACCGACACCTAAATTTAACACCGTGAAGTTAGTTCTAGGTGGTACGATGCGCGTGCACACCGACACCTAAATTCTACACCGTGATGTTAGTTCTAGATGGCATGACTATGTTCAAGTTGTATATGTCATATTTAACGTCATATTTTTACGTTCATAAAACCTTTTTTATTTAAATAAAATCTTTTTGATTAATTTTAATATTTATCGTTAATCACTACTGAATTTTAGTTATTTTTTTTCCATACGCCACATAAGTATAACTTCTAATGCGTGTACATAAGTACACACACTCTTTTTTTATATTTTGTGGGCTAGCGTTTGACCAATATCTCAGCTGTTGGTAAGTGATGCTGCGGTCGAAGAAGGTAAGCACGCTAGGCCTAGTATGGGAACTGGCTCTCAAGGATAGCTGTCGGAACACATTAGATGTTTTGGCGTCAGACTTTCTAACCAGAGGGTGGTAGATGGCCAGGCAGACATTAGAAAGTGTCCTACCACAATTCTTGGTTTCTTGACGATGTTTTTCCTTCACCAGAGGGCCACTGTGAAAAGCGCACACCAGCCACCTTGCGAATATCGTCATACCATGGTAATAATATTCATTGTCAAATACACAAATAGTGTCTTTATAGTAAACAAATAGAACATTCAAACCCGAATATCATTGATATTGCTTTGTTTGCCAACTCCGAATCCTAAATCTAAATCCTAATCTTGTAAAGTAGTTGTACTATTTGCATTCTAACTAGTGTATTCGAATTTGCTGAACGGATTATTGAGATTTGTACGAGATTACTATTTTACACAAGGTCATAATATATTCAAATACTGTCGGCAGAAACTTTGCTATTCTTTTCACGACAGACATATGTAAGTGGTATTACAAGCTTTCCGATTTTATATTGATGTAGCCGTAAAAATCTTATTCCGTGCTGAAATCTTTACAACTTCGTAAAGAAGCATTTCCTCACAAAACACGATTTGAGCTTTAATTGAGTCAACCCACATTATAAGCCTTATGAGTCGACATATCATACGCAATTATCTAAACCCTTCTTTATGCCCCTTTTATAGTTAATCTCATACCCACGCGTTTATGTCTGCACATAGGTACATATATATGTGTAGTCTTGCGTACTTAAATACGTTACGTAAGAACGTATTGTTCATTTTGTTTTCATCGTTTACAGTGTAATGAAAGCCGCGCTTCAACCGCGAATTGTGTTGATATAGAGCGAGTGGTACCTCCATCACTGTAATACTCTCTTATTACAAATACGTAGATAATAATCTTGTGTAGAATATTTAAGAGATTCTAAGGCCCAGTTTCGCTGTTTTTTGATAACGTTTTAGATAGTTATCTAACACAACACCATATTATACAAAGTATAAAAGTTGCAGTTTATGTTAATACAAGTTGGTTGCAAGTGTTTATAGGTGACAGTGACCACTTCCCATCAGGTGGGCCGTTTGATTGTTTGCTACCAATACCATAAAAAAATATAGATTATCAAGAACTATATCAGAAACTGGCGAAACCGGGTTCTAAATGTCTTACTCACTTTGTAATATCATAGTAGTCATATAAACAAATAGCGTTACAAATGGAAAATAAACGGGTTAGAGGCTTAAAATGTGCTTGCTGTTGGAGAATTTACGGAATATTCAGTCTTCAATTTTAAAGTATCTATAGGTAAGTGAAAAAGTATATCACATCTTTTTATCGTATATTTTCTCGCATTATGAAATTCAACACTAATGTTGTGAATCTTTATGAAGAGCTAAATTCTATGTAGAATACCTACACCTAATCAATGGAGTTTTGAATTGAAAGATTTTGAAATAGACTGACATTTCAGAGAGTTTCCAACTACATAAAAGATTATTTTATTAGACAACCAGACGTACTACGTCATAAAGCCCCTGCACACAAGTCTTTCTATCGGCCAATTAGTAGGATCAATTTCTTTTTTTAGGTTCATTCAAATTTAAATATCAGCCGATATATAACAATAGGCTGGAAAAGAGTCTGTAGGCTGAAAAGTGATTATTATAACATTATAATTTTATACATATACATATAATAATTATAATTAAAACCGATGCGCGATACTTCATAAAAAGCTAAAGCTATCGCCTATTACTAGATAAGTATGTCGTGTACGTATTTAAAAGTACGTATTGTTCATTTTGTTTTCTTTGTTTACAGCGTTCGTAATGAAACCTCCGTCCCGACCGCGAATTGTCTCGTTATTGCGCTCTCGTGCACGCTACATGTGCCGTTTTTGCTGGATACAGATAGTACAGAAAAATGTAGGTAGAAATATATTTTGTACAGTATCACAATGTAACTGTGAAGTGAAAATATTTCCTTCATTATACGCACAGACCTGAGATTATACTACACTTTACGAATACAAATACCTCGTACGCCAGGCTAAGCTCTTCTTGTCAATAATTTAATTTAAAAATACGTAAACCTTAAAACTAAATTGACCAGTGTTCTGAGCCTATATGTTTGGAAATTTCTAAACACGAACATTTAATGGAAAATGCTATCCAAAAATGTATATACCTACCCTACATTTAAAAAAATATATGCAAATCTATCTATGAGAGCCGAATATTCTGATGTTTACCTCAAATTGGGGATCTGAGAATCTGGCTATCGTCATAGGACAAAATTAGTAACATTCACACGAATGAAATGCCCGCCTGTGAAGTCGATCGAAATTGGACTTTCATCATCATCATCATCATCATCATCAGCTGGAGTCAGTCCACTGGTGGACGTAGGCTTCTCCCAAGATGCGCCACTGAGCCCGATCTTCGGCTCTTCTTTTCCAGTCACTGCCCACTGATTTGCGTATGTCGTCGCTCCACCTGGTCACAGGACGTCCTACGCTACGTTTGCCGATTGGACTTTCATAATTACATAATTAATATCCCTAGTACTTTCAAATCATGGGTATGAAGTGAAATAATATGTAACTTTCTTTTGTACTTAGACAAGTAAAGCGTAAGTGCTCATGTATTTATAAAAAAAGTTGTGTGAAAATATTCTTGTCAATTGATTACTTAGTAATATGATTTGAAAAAATTGTTTGACTGTGTTTCGTCTTATTGATTTTAAATTAAATAAATATAATATGTACATAATTAAAACCTATTCATTATAATCACTGAAATATTAATATTTCTGTGATTAAAGGTACTACATACAATATACTCGTTAGGTAAGTACATACCTACGACTACATATAACCAATACACAGTTTAAATTAACATAAACTAGGGAAATTTGAAGTTGGCAAACAACAGTAACCTCTCGTAACCAAGCGAGAAATTCACAAACGATATTAAGTTTCGACACGGAACTATCTCAGATTACGTTTTGTGTAAATGTATCTCTCACAGAGGCTAAAGGATTTTGTATTCCTGTCGTTCGATTAAAGCAGTCAAAACTGTAATTAAATTAAATATAACTATGAATTTCATCTAATCAAAATTTAGGACGCTGACCTATAATATACATACGTACATATATATACACATACATACATACACACGGTGAATTTTTCAAGTGGGCGTGGATGGCCAAATCTGAAACTATGAGGAATAGCAAAAAATACTTAATAGAGCTTCGGACCGGATTTCGATGAAAACTAAAACTTCATCATTGGATTTTTTTTAAATCAATATTCTTAGCCAGGAATCGAACCGGTTGATTTTGAAGAATGAAAACACACTCTGTATTATTACACCATTCGATAGTGTCGCTAATAAAGAACGAAATATGGGAAATAATGATATACGGCAAACTTAATGAAAACGTTAGATTTTAATAAACTTCATATTTTTAGACAAAATCTTTAATAATCATACCAATATTACCTGTACCTTGTGCAAAATGATGGTCAATATTTTTATAACACACAATCGCAGCGCAGTCATCTTTACAACATTCTGTTCTAATTTCTAATCCAGATATGTATTGAGAACAATTACCGTCATTATTTTAAATAATTAATATGTAGGTAACGTAAAAAAATAAAAATTGTTTTGTTAAAAATGAGCTCTTTCTTTAAGTTTGCCGTATGTCATTACTTCCCATAATTCGTTCTTTTATTGCGATACTATCGAATGGTGTAATAATACAGGATGCTTTCTTTCTTCAAAATCAACCAATTCGAATCCTGGCTAAGAATATCGATTTTTGAAAAATCCAATGATGATATTTTAGTTTTCATCGAAATCGGACCCGAGAACTCTTTTGAGTATTTGTCACTATTGTGAGAAATAGTGAAAAATACTTTTATATATATTTTATAGTTTTAGATTTGGCCATCCACGCCCACTTGAAAAATACAACCTATTTTGTATACAACGAATTTGATAAACTAGGTTTTTCTATTGCTTCAGTTAACTTTCTTCTAGAGACAATAATGAATATATCTGTTATAATAAATGTGATACGTCTTCTTACACTAAAACAATAATTTAGATTTATTTAATGGCAGTTGACACCACAACCATGATTTTGGAGCTAGAAATATTTCTATAATAACTTGTTTTAATTAGGACTAAAATTTTAATAGTATAATATGGAATAGTAAATTTTTGTAGCAAACATACATTTGATCATAATTTAACAAAACGGTGTCTTCCTATTTGGCAACGATACAAGCAGTAAACTTATCGACCGTTCATTAGAACGTTCGACTGTTTTTTACAAAATACTTTCGCCGGTTTACTTACTGTGTCCAAGGACGGAGCTCGTTAGGGATTTGCATGCTGCTGTAGAATTTCTATGAGCTTAAAATGTTCAAGGTGCGAATATACGCGCTCCGCAAGTTTTTATTTGAAGACATTTGAATAATTATTCACTTTATTATCTCATTTAGCTTCCGTCCTATAACTTACTGGGTTACCTATTTACATTTTTGCGACTAATTGATATTATAATGCTTTGTTTCGTAGACGGTTTGAATCCTTAAGGGTAGTAATTTAAATTATGGAGGTGGGTTGCTAATTTGTACTTAATGATGATAAAATACAATTTTAAGTATTTGTATTTTGCTAATTTAGTGAGTTAACTTAACGTTTTTCCAGAACTTATCTTATACTATAAATATATAAAAAACAAAAAAAAAAAATATATATATATATATATATTATATGTATATATGTTATTATATATATATATATATACTATAATATAAAATAACACTAGAACTTTATTGATGAGCCGTAGCAACTTGTTAGAACTATACTTTTCCCAAAGTAGAACTACATGGTAGAGCGAAAAGCTGCCATACAAACTATACAGACTATTAAACTAGTTTCGATAATATATACTTCTAGTATAATGACTAAACTTTCTTGTATTATATTACTTAGTTAGTACACAAGTTTGTAATACCAATCAATATCAATATCATTCATCCAGGAGCATCTTTTCACCGCCATAGTAATATTGAAATAAAAATATTGTAGACACTGCTGTACGCGTTAAGGTACTGAAAAAGCTAGAGTTTAGTTTGTATATATCCATTATACCGGCTAAGGTTGCACTCACTGATAGATTTCTTGTTATTTGATAAATAAAGAACAACAAGAATCCTACAAGTGACCATGCTACGACGTGCTACGTTATGCTACAGCATCTACGATTGCCTACCGACGGAACATCTCTACAAAAATTATTTAAATTATTCTGATTTCGTAGCACCGTGATTATAATAAAAAGTCTTAATATTGTACTAGTATATCAGAATCTAGTGGGATCGTTATTAATGCTACGAGTGTTTCAAGTTCACCTTCACATAAAGGCACAAAAACTCCATTTATAACAGAATCTAAAGCCGCAGCCACGTTAAATGATGCGAAAGTAAAATCAACCAAGTGAAATATTATCACAAACAATGGAGCAACTAAATCATTGCCAAAGGGTTTAACATGATTTATTTCTTTTTCATAAACATTCATAGAATAGTATCTAACCGAAAAATTGATCATAAAATTGCCTAATAGGCAAGCTATATTAGATTCTTTTACTAGTTAGGACCAGATAATTTACGCTTGTTTTTCATATTGCTTATATTATTTTAATTATCTTTTTTAACTTCATACGTTTATTATTTGACTACTAACGCCATGCCAGCCTGGAAATTAGAAGTTATTCCTAAATATTGGATGCATGCAAACAAATAAGTACGCGTGCAACAGCTAGCAATATATATATATAACATTAGATAATTAAGCCAGTGGATAATCAAGACAGTTCCAACGATTCCTCTATTGGCGAATTAGGATAAATAGTTTAGAAGTTATGAAGAAACACATTAACATACATATACACCTGTAAAAACCATAACCCTCCTCATAGTCTGGTAAAAATAAATAAATAAATTAAAACAAATGCATTGTTTTTTATTATTTGTGTATTTTAATCTAATTTAAAAAAGCAATTGTTATAGTGCAAAATATCCTCAATCTAAATACTGTTAATTGCAGCGTGGTTATGCAATGAGTTTTTAAATTGCATGTTTTACACGCTACATTTGCGAGAGAAAGAGAATATATAATGAAGCAAGACCAGTTTTGTACTTGGAAACAATTTGTCTACTACTTCTACTTAATGCTAAAATCCTTTATGAATACTAAGTTTTGAAACAATGCTTTGCTATGTTATTATTTCCGATTTCAATGTTAAAGTATGCACTTTTTAGGGTTCCGTAGCCGAATGGCCAAAAACGGAACCCTTATAGATTCGTCATGTCTGTCTGTCTGTCCGTCCGTATGTCACAGCCATTTTATTCCGAAACTGTTAGGACTACAGAATTGAAACTTGGTAGGTAGATGTATTCTGTAAACCGCTTTCCGATTCTTATACAAAAATAAAAAAATATAAAAGTTTAAGGGGGGGCATCCCATACATGGAACTGAAACAAAAAAAAAGAATCTCTTCAAACCTATACGTGTGGGGTGGGGTGTCTATGGATAGGTCTTCAAAAATGACATTGAAGTCTGTAAGATAAGCTGTAGATCTCAATAAAAACTCACAACTCAAATTAGTTTGAACGAGATATAGTCAGTGGTTTTAGAGATATGGCGACCGCAAAGATAACTTTGTTTTTCATACAAACACTATGAAAAACAAAGTTAATTTTCTAGTTGCGAAAAATCATAGTTATGGAATACTTAACTGTGTTACGGAACCCTACGAGTGCGAGTCCAACTTGCACTTGGCCAGTTTATTAAAGTTTTATGATGTCATGTGTCATTAAATCGTCCTTACATTTAAAATATTTAATATTAAGCTTATCATGACAGCTTATCAGACAATTAATGATTTGATGTGAATTTGTTGATGATTTTATTATTTGTTTTTGATTCTTTCTTGAAAAATTCTCCAAGGACAACCTATCTCTGTACCTCATTACATCAAATATCGTTCGGCAGTTATGGCGTTTTCAAAAGCCGAACTAACCAACTGACTTCTATCCTCCATGCAACCAGCTAAGCAACATCCTACAAGTACAACGATTATTCTTTATCTACTTATCTATACATACATAATATAGACATACTAGTGTCCTTTATACTGAACATGAAAAATACATTGCATTTTATTTGAGCGTAATACGTGGGTAACAGATGCATTGCGCAGGTGCGCATATAACCGGATACTATGTTACCGGATGCCGCTTGTACACAGCACTGAATATAAAATACGACTCGATTATTTTGATAAATAATTGCTAAAGCTCCCGTCTAAAGCAACTAAGACAAATATTTATATAAAGAGTTGTTTATTGTTGCAATTTGAAGCATTGAGTGCTTGAAAATATGAAGCAATAGACATAATCGTAATATTTTCTACATTGTAAAGCAAGAAGAATAAGAAAACTGTGACATATAACTACAGCTAAAATTGCAATGTAACTGACTAGCTTATACCAATTCAAATCTTTTATGACTTATTTAAAACTAAAACCCGATTTAAACTTTATAGCATTTCAAAGACGCAGTAGATTTCCATCTTATTTACTCACACGGGTGCACAGGTGCCCGGATAACCTGCCGGGCCATCTCAGCTTTACGTACTTTAAAATACAACCGGTCTCGATGCAAATTTAATCAGTCAGGTTCCTTTATATGCAGCAACTTTGAGCATCGCAACAGTTGCGCGTACGTAAATCTCTACATTGTAAGTTACGAATATAAGCTTGATGAAAGTTGGTGCCTTATGTTTCTATAATAGTTTAGGTAGGATTCTCGATTCTGTTCGGTATTACAGTTTTAGGTATGTTACATTGTTATGTTTAACTTTTTAAAGCGATTTGACTACCGCATACATTTATAAAATAAGTGCCTGAGATTTCATTGATCACAGTTGGGATTCACCTTGAAAAAGTTTAATTAATTTGTTACGAATTTTAGCATAATATTTGCACAATTGCAATAAAAAGTTGCCGTATGTAAGGCTTTTAATCCTTCGAATAAATTGTGAATTCGAATCTACCCTCATAATATTGCCGCTTGTGTGGGTAATGTGCCTCAATTCGTTCCGAGAGTTAGATATTATGTGAATTTGGACTTTATGTTATGTGTTAAGTTTATAGCCTGCTATAAAACTAGCGGTTAAATCCATTAGACTAGTTGGGTTTTAAGTCTATACATCAAACTCATTTGTACCATCTAGTTATGGTACTAAATTCTATGGATACCTATAAACTTAACTGGTATCTGTGGATATAAAGAATCAAACTTAATGTTCTTATAGACAAAAACAATTTATTTGGTGAAGGCTAGACGGTCAATATAGATATTGTGATCACGACTCATATTTAGGTTTTGTTATATTGGTGCCTACCTAACGCCTCTGTATTTAAATGGAATGTAATTTACTTTCAGTATACTAAATCTAAAACATTGTCTCACAGTTTGTAAGAACATATTATATCGATGTTTGGCCTGACTTTCTACTAAAAAGTACCACTATCAAGGAGAAAACCCGCCACAATGACTTTACGGTAACAAATAGCCTTTTTTAACCGACTTAACGAAATTGGTACTGAAAATGAACATTGAAGTCGGTTCTTTTTTTAGTTTTTAAACGATATTTTTTAGGGTCAGATAATCCTAGGCCTAGCGTGTTAGGATGCAACTTGCTCGTATACAAATGATTTTTCCGTTTTTTAACCGACTTCAAGAAAAGGAGGAGTTTTCTCAATTCGACCGTATATATATATTTTTTTTTTATGTTTGTTCGCGGATAACTTCGTCGTTTATGAACCGATTTTGATTATTCTTTTTTTGTTCGAAAAGAAATATCCCAAGTGTGGTAGCCAATGGTAATTTTATTGAGGTCTGATAAGTATCTCCAGAGATATTGAGATAAACATCTCAAAATTGGTACTGAAAATGAATAGCGCGGCATTGAAGTCGGTTCTTTTTTAGTTTTTAAACGATATTATCCTTAAATTGACACACACACACATCTGTTCGTCATAAATATTTGTATCCTTTCTTATCACGAATACTATCAGTCAATATTTTAAAAATACAACGAATGCCATCTCTGTATTTATTTACTGAAATTCATCCATATTAGCCCGTATGCCGTTTTTGTTGTACAATGTACACAAATAAATGGACCAACTTTATCTACGGCTTAGTTTCCCGCAGTTTGTATGCTCGAGGTAAATGGTGTTTCTAATTTTGGATATTTTTAACCTGAAAATGTTATTCGAACTTTGATAAGTCTTGCAAAGAAAAACACGTTTATTTTTTAAAACTTTGAAAACCTATTGTTTAAAAGGTCATCACGAAGACGTGCTACGTTTTGCTTGACTATGTTTTGCTAAGTTTTGCTTTGAAGTATTTTCTTGCCATATTTTGTTTCAAATTAAATTGAAGATACGAAATGTTTTGAAGAGCGAAGTGCCCAGTCAAGTTACAGGACGTATAAGGCGTGCTTTAGTGTAACTAGTCCAGTGCAGTGCTTAGCAAAAATCTAGCAAACCGTAGTTTTGCGTAACTACACTATCGTTACCACTATCGCAAGCATAGTAAGCTATCGAGCGAATAATTTGCTTCTCTTGTTACCCATTACCATAAAAAGTTAAATTAAAAGTTTTTAAGCTCTTGATACCTTGTGAGTACTAGGAAGGTTTGAATTTTAAGACATCACTAATTTTCAAACGTGAAGCTGGAGTTTTTTATAAGGCTTGATTTTTTAAAATTAGATCCTAAGAGGAAGTTCAACTAACATGGGTTTTCATCGTGGAAGATATTTGATTCCAATAAAGTACTAGTATATTCTGTGTATGTGGGTTATGCAAGAGGAAACTTTATACAAAGTTTATTATTTTTCTGTCTATTTTAAACCGACTGCCAAAAAGGAGGTCTCCTCAATTACGCGCAGTAGTAGTAGTTAGACGCAGTATAAAACAAAGTCCCCCGCCGCGTCTGTCTGTTCGTCATAAACTCGGAAACTACTGAACGGATTTTATGTGGTTTTCACCAATAAATAGAACGGCTCATGAGGAAGGTTTAGATATATAATTTGTCAGGGTTTTGTGTGAATTGGTTGAAATATGACGATGATTGTTAAAGAGGTTAATTCATACGGATACATATACATATAGATATTCATCAGTTTGTTGCGTTGAGCAACAAACTGATGGAAAAATGTAGGAATATAATTATGCTCTACTCGTGCAAAGCCGGGGCGGGTCGCGGGTACCTGTTCTAAGAGAAGTTGTTTCATAATCGGTTTCTTTGAAGAGATAACTACATAACCTCGAAAAAATCGCTTGGTTTATAATTTTATCTTCTCAAGGCTTTTTCGATTTTCCCTATCTCTATACCTTCACACCCAAAAGTTATACAACGACTCATATTTTACGTAATAAGTAAAAATAATTTGAAACCATACAATTTCTATGTAGATTGACATTTTCTTCCCCAATTATAGAGTTATAGGTAGAGTTTACTTTGAAGATTTTAGACCATTTTAATGTTATCCAGATCTGATAAATATCTTCAGAGATATAACGTAAAACATTTCAAATTGCTATTGAAACTGACTCGTGCGGCATAGAAGTATTTTTTTAAGTTTTTAAAGTATTTTAATTATCTTCATAACATCATCAACAAAAAGTTGTTGTAGCTCCACTAAAGCGTGGATTTTTTCTACTTACAGCTAACCACTTTTCCAGTCACGATTATGTACCTTATTTCTACACCTCAAAACCCTAAACAAGATCTAACAAAAGTAATCAGTCACACGCGTCACTAAATGATTTCATTCTATCCTCTAAATAAGGACGTTTCTCTAATTCCCACCCGTTGATTGCTCGCCGTTTGTTTGTCCTCTACTATAACCTACTGAACCCTACCTTGATTCGGGTTGAAATACTTGATTTGACCCTGAAGTAATCGAATTGAACGAGTTTACATTGAAAGTGTGTGAGAATAAACCCAGTAAGTGTGTGTGTATAATTTCTACTTCTATATTTTTAATTGAGAGGGATTGGGATAAAAATTAATTGATTTAATCTATTTGCAATTGGTTGGTCAAAAAAAGAAAATGATAGGGGCGTAGCTACAGCTGACCTTGATTTTTTGTACAAACAATTATTATATATTTTGCTCTAGAAGCATTTTCTAGGGAGGAAACGGGGGAATACATTTGTATGTAAAAGTGCACCCAGCGTTCCCTCTTAACAAAAGATGCCCATCCTGCAATAAAAGTAGTTACAAATATTTGAACAAAATTTGGTAATCATCGTATATGAGGTTATGTATGTTTTTTTCTGTATGGCACCCAGCTCGGAGCGTAGCCGACAGCTAATATCCGGCAGTTACCGGTGGCATTAATCAATGTTTTCCTTGGCCTCGGCCACAGTATGAAGGAAAACAAGTTTCTTGAATTATGCATAGATTTCAACATAATTAAATTAAAAATACCTAAAACATCGATTTCATATGCCAAGTGAGTCAGTTTCTGTAGCAAGCTTTTGATGTTTATCGCCGTATGTCTACTCATCAGATTTTTATAATTTACCTACTTGTACACCTAATCAAGAATAATTAAAATCGATTAATTTTCGGTAACAAATTTCAGGTGTTCATCATATACTTATTATTTTAGATATAATATATATACATTATAAATTATATTACAGATCTAAATAATTTGTATATTCATACCACTTTGGAGATGTACTCTATCCATGAAAAAAGTAATTATTTGAATCGGTTCACAATTAGCGGAGTAATCGCGTAATAAACTTTTAAAAAATACTGAAGAATTGAGAACCTCATTATTTTTGGAAGTTAGTTAAAAAATGACTACACCTATAGGATTTTAAAAGAGACCAAACATTATAGCTTATAAGCTGACAAGCACTCACTTTTCTAGCACATTACTGGTGGAAAGGTACCCACCCGTAAGCGTAACCTATCACTCTACTATTTGTATATTACCATTTAGTTGCTATTTTTATTTTCAATTAAAGGTAGGTACTTGTCATAAACGCTATAATGTATGTATTCCACAACGAAGTGTAAATTAATAAAAGTAGAATAAGCGTAACTTTATATTATGCTTTTAGGTTTGTAAAACGCAAAGTAAGGCCAAATTCACTACACATAAAATAACGTAAACATTTGAAACTGCCTGAAAAATTCGCTGCTGGCTTTTCATTTTATGAAGATTTATCTATAGGTGACTGTGACGGCTATAAAACTATGTGTTTACTGGTTTACGAGCCTTTTAGGTATCAGTATAATAGTAAAACAGATTTATGGTTGCGGTAGACTTACTAATTCCTGAAAAATATAACTGACTTTATTGATTTAACTTAAGATACAAACTACAAATAAAAATTGAGTTTAGGTCTGCTGGTAGAGTACCCAAAAACTGCCCATATAAATTAATTATCATGTTTAACTGACTTCACAAAAAAGGAGGAGTTTCTCAATTCGTCGGAACCTTGTTTGTTCACCGATTACTCAAAGATGTCTGAACCGATTTGGAAAATTCTTTTTTTGTTTCAAAGAGGTCCCAAATGGTCCCATTTAAATTTTAACGAAATCAGTCGAGCCATTTTTAATATACCAATATTTGTATTACTATACATCCACAACACCGGTTTATACCTAGTGTAGAACCCTAGGTTTATTTATGTGTAACTTTTTTCTTTGGCAATAAACTTATTACTTATTTACATTTGCATACCTGGACGACATACTAACTACTGGCACAGATAATATAATAGTTACTACTTCTACTAGCTACTTTGACTAGCGCGACGTTTGAAGTAGGTTCTTTAAGTTTTTTAAACGATCTTAAATTATAGTTTTAGGTTATCTTGGCGCTGCTCTGATGATGGAGCCAGGTAGTGGAAAGTGGAACTATTCAGTAGCTACTAGTAAGCCCCTCGAGCTTGGGCTCATATAATTAGTTTTGACTAGTTTAATAAATCGGTCTAGGCAACAATGAGTCTGATGAAGAAGCCATTAGTCTACTATTTAGTTTACGCGTATTTTATTAGTTTTTAAAACTATATAAGTACTTAACTATAACTTATTTTTGATGAATTTATTCCGATGGCTTCTACCTGCCTTTAAAACTTCTACGAGGGGCTTTATTACTGCTTTACCGGAGCTAACGCTTTCTGTAATCACGAACGGTTAATAGAAGTAGATTCAGCTAGACAACTGCATAGTAGTATGTAGATATTTATTAAGTAGTGGCATTACTTAAAGGTGAGTAAATCGGAGCTTAAGAAGGAATTAAATATTGAAATCCACGGTTATGTTGTCCAATTTGCTTAGGAAAGTCACGTTCTACCCATTTCAGGCAACTTTTCCCATCTAATTAAGATTCTGCGATGGGAGCAAGGAATCACGGGACCAGTTCTTTGTTAGCTATAACATCAGTGTTGCTATAGGTACTTACTAAAAAATCTTCTAAAAAACTTTATTTTTAACCGATTTCACAAAAAAGGAGGAGGTTCTCAATTCGTCTGTATGTTTTTTTTTGTGTGTATGTTACGCGATTACTCCGTCAATTGTGAACGGATTCAAATGATTCTCTTTTTAATAGTTAGGGTACGTTTCCGAGGTGGTCCCATTTTAATTTTATTGAGATCTGATTAGTATCTTCAGAGATATGGAGATAAATATCTCAAACATAGGATAATGTACTGGTTTTAGAAGAAGAGTCCCAAGAAGATTATACACAATGGAGGTTGCTATTGCATATACTTTTGAAGACTAAAAAATATGATCTTGAACAATGTTTTTACATCTTTCTTCACGTTGATTTTAGTTTTTAACCCTTGAAGCAAAACGAAGGAGTGTTATAAGTTTGACGTGTGTATCTGTGTGTCTGTCATCGTGGCATCGTAGCGCCCAAACGGATGAACCGATTTTGATTTAGTTTGTTTTGTTTGATAGATGTCTTCGTCGAGAGTGTTCTTGCATGAAAATCTGTTCAGCCGTTTAAATATTATCAGCTCTTTTTTGGTTAAAAAAACTACGATAGCAACTTTCGTAAGCTCGTAGTTCTATGACCGCGGACGTCAAAAAATCAAAATGGCGATGTCGCAGTATCTTGTTACTTCAATGATATTGCAAAAATATGTTAAGATTGATCTAATTCTGAGATATCTCCTTGGAATGGTCTCAATGTACAAAATTATACATATGCTTTGATTACAAACTCGGATTACATATACAAATCAGTCGGGGGTGGTTTTAATTTTTTGAATTTAAGTATTATTGACAGATATTCTTACTGTAACTGTGAGCGAGATAGAAACAAAGGTGGGGAGAATTAATTTGTCTTCACAGGAATGTTCTACCAGGCAAAGTCTTGTTAATGTGCAAAATTTTGAGCACCTAATATTTTTTGACATGACATAACGTTTTAAGATGGCGGCCATATCAGTCCCGCCCGCGACACGGCATACATAAATAACCCAGAACTATAAAAGTACTTTGTACCAACCAACACTGCAAAAAAAAATTATAAGCATAATGCCACAGATTATATAATAGTTACTGCGTAAATAATACTTTCCGTTGTTAGGTTGGCTACACAGTGCTTTCATCATTCGAGTATTAACAATGTAAGGTAGTGCCAACTGTTATAACGTAGTAGAGTGATTCAGACTGTGTGGGCCATATGGCGGCAATTAATGTTAATAATCGCAAATAATACTTTTTAATATTCATTTTGGAATACAACTGGTCCGTGTTATAAAAGCATTTGGAATTATTGTAATAAAATAGACAATTAATTATCGTGTGTGTCAGATGCTTTTATTGCACAGGACCATTTTGGACATTGTCCTTTGATACCTTGATGACATCATGATGACTAGTGAATATTTTCATGGCATTTAAAGTAAATTTTTTAGGGTTCCGAACCCAAAGGGTACCAAATGAACACTTTCTGAGACTTTGTTGTCTGTTCGTCCGTCCGTACGTCCGTCCGTGTGTCTATATGTGCGCACTTTACAGATGTACCTTCTCAACCGTAATAGGTACACACACTTGAAATTTTCACAAAGTATATATCCGTCAGTGTATAACGGCCCAGACACGAAATTTTATAGATGCATGTAATTTAATTACAAAACTGTTGTTTTGCACTAAAAAGGGTAAAATAAAATATTTTTCAAAAAAAATAAAACCGACTTCATTGCCAAAAACAGGCACTCAAAAGCGAAAAATAAATTACTTAATATAATTATTATAAGCGCTACCCACTTATCTATTTAAAGTCGGTGCCAGCCAAATCTAATAGGTAGTAGATAGATAGTACCTACATGTATCTACCTACTTACTACTACTACATACATAGTCGCAACATGATGATATAATACTAGTATCTATATTTTTATTGGTATGCCTACATTATAATGTTCGCCATATTTGTTCATCCTTACTTTCAATGAAATCGGTTAAAAATACTTTGCACTGGTTATTTGTATTAAAAAAATTACTTCACAATATTCTTTGTACCTATTCCTAAGTATTATTTGGGAAATATCAGGTCTTACCTGGCAAATTTCATACATATATACATGTAAATTTTTACGCGGCAGGTAATCGAGTTGCCATTACGTAGCAAAATGTCTTTTTAACATAGTCATTCAGTATGATTGTATTGCCAGTTTCGGCATAATGAGTAAGATAATATGAAAAGCGACGGGGTGACGTCACATTGTATTTACTTGCAATTACTTGGTTATATTAATTTATAAAAATAATAATTGGACAACAATTTTAATAATTATTGCGGGTAGGTCAAATGCAGAATATGAAACATAATATATCCTTACTTTACTCCAGAGCCTAGGTCATCGCTGCAAATACGCTAGTTTATCGGTTTACTATCATTTTTCATCCAAATGCACAATAAGATTACTACCGCCATCGCTTTTCTTCTATCAGACAAGACGTTCTTTCTTATAAGGTATAATAAAAATGTTAATATTTAAGTATGTTCTGTATCCATTATCACGAATAAGTAACAGTCGCAAATTTAAAGTGAAATGAAATATAGAAAAGAAATTACGCGTCTTAAATCAACGTCCCTCGTAGAAAAAAGTAAAAACTAAATAACTAGGTCAAAGTCCATGTCGTCAGTTGGCAATAAAAATGGGTTTTATTTCTCAAAAGCAATTTGCGTAGTAAATGCGTTTTAAGACGAATAAAAGAAACCTATACCACTTAACTATTTAATTAATTTATTCGACAATTAGCCCAGACGTAATTGATTCGATACAGATCTTGCCGGCGTTAGGCGGAAAGCGAGGTATTTGCATACATACTCGTACGTATGCTAGTTTAAATCTGGGCCGTAGGTTGGGAATGCAGATAGGAGAAATAAGATAATATTAATAATACCAGAATAAGAGAGACGCCAAATAGGCTGTGCAGCAGTGCTTTAATGTTTATACCTAATAGGTACCTATATATTAAGTACTCACCTAGTACATTGTAGTAAGTTAATACCTAAGTTATTGTAAACATTAGTAGACAATAATTGTAAAAAGTAAGCTCAAGAACTAAAACCCAACTACTAAAAAATCACGCTCTAATTTTAGAAATTATTTGTAATTATCAGGTGCATACTAGCAATACCCTATTTATTTTTGAAATGTGGTAATTTAGCTCTTTCTTTTGATACGCAACATAGCCTCATTAAAATCTTTTTTTTTGTTCATGTCTTTATGGATCGTCGATACTCTAGAGGGCGCCATATTTTTAATGTGATGTGATATCACACAGCCTTCAAACAGATAATCAAGATGCTTCTAACGATACCTCATTATTATAAGGCATTACAATTTTCATCTCCGAATTATTCACTTTAGTATTTACTCTATCTTTCTAGAACAATTTAGAACATTTTATCAATAGCTTACAGTTTTTTGCCAGTATGCTTCTTATGCCCAGTTAAATCTTGATTACATGCCTGTTCTATAGTTCAATACTGATCCACGAGATAGCACGTTGGGCGTTGATTTGTGGGCAGGCCCCGATTTCAACATTATATGGCTTAACTCAGATAAACAAATGGAAATGAATTATTGACACCAACCATGTTTTTATTATTTTTAGGTTTTTATGTTTTGACGTTTAGGTTGCCCGTTTATTAACGTACTTATTGTACGTATATTTATTTACCTTTTACTATTTCTGGTTTTCCTAATGTTTGATGGGTGTCAACATTCAGCTATATTATAAGGATACAAATGTCCTTTCTCCCTGGTAATATTTTAAATATTTAGAAGCTATGGAAGAACCTTATTCTCTTAATCTCTTTTTTTAAACTTTGAATTTTTTAATGGTTCGTATTTTATAAATCTAAATGTTATACGTGCTATTTGTTAGTCATTAAAGGTACAAAAAATGTACATGACTATGTTTAAAACTTCTACTTTTAAGCAATTTTCATTTTATCCGCAACTCAGCAACTCTCCCTTGATCCTCAATAATACAGCTTTCAGCCGGTCATCTTTTATTTTTCGGGTAAAATATTGAACATTGATAGGTGCTTCATCAATTTCCCGTTTTTATATCCCAAGACAAAAGAAATATGTGATTAAAATTTACAATGCCGACTATACCTTTATATTGTATTCTAGTAGGTTACAGAGTTTTGGAACGCAACGAGAATAAACGTTTTTAACCTACTTCACAAAAAAGAACGAGGTTTTCAGTTCACCTGTATTTTTTATTTGTTATCTCTGAACTCTTGCGTTGTTTATAAAACGATTTGGAAAATCATACTTTTTTGTTTGAGAGAGTATGCTTGCCGTTTGTTTCCAATGTAATCGAGATCTGATCAATCTCCAGAGATATGGAGATAAACAACTCAAACTTGGTACTGAAAATGACAAGCGTGGCATTTGAAATCTGTTTCTTTTTTAGTTTTGTAAACGATCTTATATTATGTTTGAAAGTTTTAGTATTTAACATTGGTCATGAAATAACAGATTTTGATAACCAACCAGGTTTTGATTGCGATAACGCAAGTCCAAATCCTTTTAGTAAAATTTTACTACATCACTAAAGAAGGTGTTTGCTAGATAAACTAGACACTATCGAAATCCGATCCTAAAACGATATGTACCAAAAAAATATTTTAGCATTACGTTTCCATATGTATTATAAACTAGCTGAGCCCTGCGGCTTCGCACGCGTCATAAAGTATCATATAGCCCAGGTATGCCCCACCGGTCCAGCGCGGGTTTTAATCCAGACGATCGTGGCAAGGCAAAAACATAGTACTTAGTCCAGTCAATCGTGGTTAGCCAAAAAACATAAGTTCTTAAGGTAGATCGCACAGGGTTTCGTCAGTAAACAGTAGATCTTGGATCTAATGAAGTTGGCCACCCCTGCTATAGCCTAATCCATAATACCTACCACTGTGCAAAATTTGACCACAAATATATAAACTGAATATACAAAATGACTTTCGCATTTATAATTTTGCATTCATCATCATCTTCGGTGCTACAGCCTGGAGTGGCCCTTGACCTGGTCCAAAATGTGTTTCCAGACTGGTCTGTTCCTGGCTTTCTATCGCCAGCCTCTGACACTGATTGTTTTTAAATCCTGCTCGACGCCATCCAGCTAACGGAGCTTGGGTCTACCACGACTTCTACGACTATCGGGTTTTCCCTCGAGTAGACGTTTTGGTATTCTCGCCTTCACACACTACGTGACCAAGCCATCCAATTTATAAATATGTTGTTGTGTTGTTAAATATTTCTCTAGATTGTCAGCCATTCATAAACATGAATCAACATTATAATGCTTATCTCAACATTATAGGCAGCAATTATACGAGAGCCACAGTTTCGATAAAACTAGTTGTAACATTAATTCAGCAGAATTATCAGCTTTAATGCCAATGTAGGTGCAATGAAATGGAACTGAAGCAAAGTTCAATGGTTTGGAACTTGTTGAGAGGGCTGTGTTCCTTGATTAGGGGATACATGTCCTTGTTTTTACCCTAGATTTTTTTTGTTATATCTTAATAATAGATTAAAGATTAAATTATTGAAAGGTCTCGTTATGCAGCAAAAAGAAAATTATTGACCGGGGTCTTCAAATTGCGAGTGAACTGGTATCTATAAAATCAGGTGAGGTAGCGGTCAAACGCTTGCACATTACGCAATAAAAAAAAACTTATGCTAACTTATGCTAAAGCATGCTAAATCTTCGATCACATCTTCACTTATCATCAGGTGAGATAGTGGTCAAACGCTTGCTTATCAACTATAACAAAAAATATAAAAAAGTGACTCATATCTTAATTAAGAATCCAGCTTAAGAAACCTTCAAAAGATTGCTAAAAAAATTACAAAGTTATATTCCTTGAGTAGCTTTTTTAACCTTCTCTGAATTAAACGTGTTTATTTATTTATTTCTAGGACCTCTAAAGAGCGAAACTAATATAATACGTTACTTACCTAAAGGTTTTAACAGTGATGACCGGCTACACTATATGTCACCATAATAAAAAAAAATGCGTAATGTATTAAATATCATTATTTTGTTATTTAATTATGTAAATTTGACGTATGTACGTGCATAATATCCCTAAACAAAATAAGTGCTTTAAATATAGAACTTCACTAATGAGCTTAAATCAGTTGTACAACTATTAATATTTAAACTATGACACACAAAATTGTTTAAATTAAAAATGTTAAACCATAGTAAAAAAAGGAAAACTTTGACAATGTTATCTTGTACACTGCAAAGTCATTTTCTTTTATCAGATTTTGAGGCGAACTTTACCGTCTCGCTTTTAAAGTTAGCCCATTGGTGAGCAGCCAAGGCTTGAATTATACTTATTTGTTATACTTATTTGGGCCACATATATTATTTACTAGCCGGTGCCTGCGACTTTGTCAGCGCAGGATTAGTACTTCAAGTAGCTTATTTCTTCTCCATGTTCCTATCTAACTTTATACCAAAATTCATCAAAATTGTTACCACCAAATGCGCATTATAAATAAATTATCAATTTCATTGTGTTTATAGTTCACTATTTTGGCGATAATGGAACACATAAAAGATATTCTGCCGCGGGTTTTTTGTAGGAATATTTAAGACTAGATTTGCCTCGCGGCTTCGCCCGCGTTAAAGGCTTCTTTTATTTACTTAACACTTTTATTTTGTAAAAACATTTCTATCATGAAAGACAATCAAAGAAGTAAAAGCCAAATCGGTATATATAGACCATATTGATTTTCAGACTTTTTACCAACCCCTTGCAAAAAACCCTGCAACATGTATTTACTTATTTATTTACGGAAGTACCTACCTACTTATGTAAATCTATAAGTTTATATATATAATTTAAAATAATAAGTTTTTATAAAATCCTTTCTAAGCGGATACCTACGTCATAACAACTATCTGAATTCTAAATTTCAGCGCAATCCAAAACAATATTGATTTTCAGACTTTGTTTCACCCTCTTAGGGTGGCATTTTGAAAAAGCCTGAAAATCGTATTTCCTTTTTTATTTACAGAAATACTTGTTTGAAATGTCGAATAAAATGACTATCCAAACTTTGAACCCCCGCTTGATCCCCTTAAAGAGTGAATTTTGATAAATCTTTTCTGAGCGGATAGTGATACCTACGTCAAATTTCAGCGCAATCCGAAACAATATTGATTTTTACATTTTGTTACCCCATTTCACCCTCTCAATGGTTAAATTTCGAAAAAGCCTGAAACACGTATTTACTTATTTATTCATTGAAGTACTTGTGCGAAGTTTCGAATAGAAAAGACTATCTTATCTTGTTTCTCCATACACACTTTGAACCCCCGTTTCATCCCCTTTAGAGGTGAATTTTGGAAAAGCCTTTCTCATAGGGAACTAACGTCGTGATAACTATCTGCATGCCAAATTTCAGCGTAATCTAAAACAATATTGATTTTTACACTTTGTTACCCCATTTCACCGGCCTCTCAGGGGTTGAATTTCAAAAAAGATTGCTATACGTTATTACTTATGTATTTAACGAAGCACTTTTGTGAAGTTTCGAAAAAAAAACTATCTAATCTTGATTCTCCATACAAACTTTGAACCCCCGTTTCATCACCTTAAGGGTTGAATTTAAAAAAATCATTTCTCAGAGGGAACTAACGTCGTAATAACTATCTGCATGCCAAATTTCAGCGCAATCCGTAACAATATTGATTTTCAGACTTTGTTACCCCATTTCACTATCTTAGGATTATAATTTCGAAAAAGCCTGAAACACGTATTTACTTATTTAACGAAGCACTTGTGTGAAGTTTCGAATAGAAAAGACTATCAAATCTCGTTTCTCCATACAAACTTTGAACTCCCGTTTCATCCCCTTTAAGGGCGAATTTTGGAAAATCCTTTCTTAGTACACCCTTACGTACTAAGATAAATATACTCTCCAAATTTCAATTCTCTACGACCAGCGGTTTAGGCTGTGCGTTGTCTTAGACGTTGTCTTGATTAGAAAGTTTCAATAAAATCCATTCAGTTATTTTTGCGTGAAAGAGCGTCATAAACATCATCCTAACATCTATACATACAAACAACGATAATACATACGACAAGATTCTCTAATCAAAATGCCGATACCAAACGATGTGAATGAAGTCGATGAAGTCGCTTGTTTTGCTATAAAACATTACGCCTTCATAAAACTTCGTAATGGTATCTAGTTTTACGACAATCGTTCCATGAGATTACGGATTGGATCCAAAATATGTATACAACAAGTATAAAGTAACTACGATGTAAAAGTAAATAAGTAACTACGATACTAAGACAAAGTAAAATACATATATTATGCACCAAAAATTTCACGACTAGAAACGATACATTTGCCTGCTTTATTGCTATCAAGACGTAAACACGATTGGGCCTACTGATACAACTTTACCCGCAACAAAATTTTCTAAAGAACACGTTCATTCTGAAAGCAAAAAAGCCTTAACCTTTTTCTTTCACCAAGAAAAAAAACATAAACAGACATACGCGAAAACATGAATATTTCACTAGGAAGAGGTATAAAATGTACATTACATTGGCATTAGGCCTGTAGTCCTCCATAGGGACCTCGTCTGTTCCACTTTCCTGATAAATATCTCCTGAGGAGCTTGCCCTGTTAGTATGAAGAACGACTTGGCCCTTTTAACAGCACTGATTTTTATTCGATCTAAAATGTTGCGTCTTTTTATCTCGGCTGTATTCGTCTGGATTTATATCTAGATACTCGAAGCAATTGAGTTCCGTTTCACAAGTTTTTGTTTTTTGAAACTGAGGTAGAATATAATAAATGAAAATATTTTAGATCAATAAATAATAGTGTCGCGGCTGTTATATTCTATTAATAGGCACTTATTAGAATAAGCAAGATGCTAGTTTACTAATATTATAACTGATACGGTGACACGCAAATTACTGGATTTTCAGAATGTTGCACATTTAGAGATATGTCGATATGTCGAGTCTCCCGCATCCTGTCATTTTATTTTGCTATCCAAACTAGACACAGATTCTTTTAACTATTTGACTGTTTATCAAGTAAAAAAGAGGCTAGCAGAAGTCTTACCACTTCAAAGTGTATAATAAAAATTGAAGTAGTCGTAAAAAAAGCTTTATAAGGAACAAATAATTTTAAACATTAATTCTAAATTAAAATAAAAACAAGTGCAAGCTGGTTCAACTTTATAAAGGCCGCAAACATTGAATGACTTTGTGAAGTTAAAAGTTGGAGCTCAGAATGTATAAGAGGTTAAAGTTTAAACGCAACAAAACGTCGTGAATACCAAAATAATGTATTCATCATTTCCTGCCTTCCTTGCAGTGAAAGAAAGTATAATGTTTATAAGGTTACTTAATATTCTATACCAGAACTATAATTACAAGGTTATTATGTAATCAGAATGTAGCGTTCTTTACTTTACTTTTAAGTTTTTTTCTTCGGTAAAAATTGCAATATTTTTACTCACTTTACAAATGCAGGTACTTACTAAATTCGTAATTTTTGTTCTATCTAAGTTACCTACTTATTTCCGGCATCGGCTGATCAATTTTGTTCGATACGTTACTACCGCAGAGTGATTCGATATGTACATTTTATCAGTATCAATTTCTAGATACTAAACATCACTCCTGTAGTATGTGAAGACAGTAATTTTTAAAGGTGATACTCGAAATAAGATTAATAGAGTTCTATCATTCTAATTGATATCTAAAAGCTGTCGTCTTCTGCTGCTGACGCTGATGCACTGCCCAATCTAATCATGACAGAAAATCAATAAACTTATCCATTATTATAACTCAATCATACTTCATTAATAAATAACCATTTCAAGCCTACAAACTAATGTATTTCGTAGACCGTTCCAAATCTAATTCGACCCTACTAACGAAGCACTGATAACCTAATACCTAGACATGATAAATTACCTAACTTAGTAAGGTATCTAGAGATATTGTTCATCCGAGAAGAGAGATAAAATCTATTGTAGCGACTACCAGAAGATAAGTAAAACCCCTTTTATCTAAACTCGCCTCTGTCGTTTAGGTTTATTTTATAAAATTACTTACGCAAGCGCCAAAGTAAGGGCTTGGTTTTCTGATCTTCAATGGTATTTAAAGTACTTATCTTAAAGTTGTGCTTTTAAACTCTAGTTGAAAATGCCATGAGACTTTAGCTGCTAGATTTCTTCTGAAAACATCGGAAACTATATAAAATTGATGGACAACTTTGGATTCAAGATTGAGTCCAAGGCCCAGTTGGCTTCAAAAAGCTGGGTATTCTGGCTACGGTACAGTACACACCCAAACAGCTGTTAAATTTGTATCAAGCACAAGTACGATCGTGTATGGAGTACTGCAGCTTTATCATCACAACATTTTATTAGGAATTTAAATGAACGAAATGACAGAGATGAAGCTATACAGCCTGGATAGTTGCGTCCCCGTCATTTATTTATTTTGTTCATTCGTTAATAAACTGTCAAAATTCGTTATAAAGGGCCTGTTCTCAACTATGGCTTGGTTCAGCCAAATAACCTAAATAAATGACACATATATTTTACTTAGGCTAAAACTAAGTAATGGTGCCCTTTTCGGTTAAATATTTTATGAACGATCGTCAGCAATTGGATTGAGTTAGGTATGTAATTTTTAAATTCCATGACATGGGTGCCGAAGCTGTCAATTTTATTTATTACGGTCTACCCCCGGTTTTACCTTCGTATTTCTTACTTCCGTTATGTACCGTTACTAAATCGCTTTTACCTCGTGACTAGATTTTATTGACAAAAAATAAAAAATGAACCTGTTTACACAGTCATATTATTTTAAATTTAAGTCAATTATTTAAATATATATTAAGAGACATATCAAAATCTAAAGGGCAAGAAAAATAAATCAAGTCAACGTCATTACAAAGTTGAGCAATTTATACAATTCGACAAAGTTCAATAATTCTCGCTATATAATAACTTACTTGTTACCGTCAAAGAAATTAGGTAAATTTAATTAAGGTAAACAAAAAAAAAACAATACAAAAAGAAATGCTTTTGTCGTACATAGTCACGAGAACCAAAAACGTGTTTGCCAAATTTCAGCCCGCTTCAGTAGATGTAGGTGAAATATTGATTGGAAATTTTCAGGACATACAATTGAAGTTAAATAAAAGCGTTTAAAAAGAGCCTAAACTTCTTCAACGTTTTAAGAAGTTTTATTTACTGCCTCAAGTAATTACGCGCCTCAGGTACCGTGAACCATAAACTGGACAAATACCTTCCTACTTTTAAAACAAAATTTTAAGATTTAATACTTGAGCCACTTAGCGTTAAGTCGGAATCCTACGAAATATTTTTCTGAGAAAAAGAAAATCTTTTACTAGGTAGTACATTTTTTTTTAATGTTCCATTCAGAAGTATAATGCACAAACATATAAAGCAAAAATATGCAGTGAAATCACATCTCTTATAATAAATCAATCACAGTCTTTTATAAGTCTTTACTATATGTATATGAGAAATTTCATTTACTGACATAATTTGATTAAATTTTATGATTAATTTACATGAAATTATTATTCAATCCATTTTTTTTATCTGAACTAGACGTTGACTTTTATTTAAAATAATTTCGTGCAACTTTTTGCTCAATTTACTCTTAATTGTTAATTATACTTTTTATGGAAATTGTAGCACCACACAAGAAATTTACTGTAGACACATGTTGTTAAATATTGAGCGCTATCTTGGGATTTGAGCAGGTGTCTACTAATCAAATCTTTCCAATATAAATATATACAGAAGTAATGAAATGGATTTGTAATAGAATACATATGTATTAATTTCGGTCATCTTCAATCAACGCTTCATAACATATCTTCTGTAAACATTTTTCTCGAATACATCCTGTTGTATATTTAACCAATTTTAAAAATAAGGAGGTTCTATGATCTTGTGCATTTTTTGTTTTTGTATCATCCTGTAGTATTTTTAACCGTTTAAAAAAAAGAGAAGGTTCTATGGTTCTATGTTCGTGTGCATTTATGTTTTTGTATCATACGTTGCATTTAACTTTTGCTTGAAGTTTAATAATTTTAAATTTACATAGAAATTGGAATCAAATTTGTTCGATTTTTTTAAGTTCAATTGAAGAATTCTAACGTAACTTAGTTTGGATCAGCCACAGTAATTGCTAAAGCAAACCTTCATCAGAATACAAGGAAAATCAACTCTAGAATTCGCGTCAGCTATAATCCACTGAGCAATCTCAATGAACTCAAGGAATGGAACCTCAATTCACACTCTGTCTGCAGCAAATTGCGTCTAGTTTGAAGATCTCGTCTTCTCAGTATATCTTTCATTTCGCCTTTTTTGTCTCAATATTTAATCAGATTTCGTAGCAAAAGAAAAAGCACCCTAACATAAATCTTACATTTAAAGTCAGTTGATAAAAAAGCCTACTTCTCATTTTGACGAGATCATTGAACCTCGACGACACTTCTGTCTTCGTGGTCAAATATTTTATACTTTTTTTTTTCAACTCCCGACTCAAGGTCGTTCTTTCCGTCGTGTAAATTCAAATTACGAGAAAGGACTTAAAGAATTGCCCAAGCGTGTAGTAATCAACTTGGAAATATATTTCTGTCTCAAGAATTATTTGCATTAATATTTAAATTAAAGCTACTTTTCACAGTCTACTTTGTTTAATAGGCGCGAATTATTTACACCGTTTGTTTAATATAATGATATAAGTGCTCGCAATAATATCGTTTGAGTTTGGATTAAATGGATCGTCTTCATATGCCGCATGAGTGTTTTTTAATTGGTGTTTCTATGGCGTTTCATTCGAAGTTTCAGGAGATGAGTATATTTAATATTTTAAAGACACTGTTATTTATCATGACTCATATTTCGATGTTACCGTAATGATAAAAACAACATCAATACCATTCTAGCCCAGCTTAGTGTTATGCTTATACTTTATTTGTTGTGCATAAATCCGCTAACAAAAACAACAATTAAAAAGTAAAGACTAATACTAAAATTAATTTTATTCAATTTATTAGCAGACATCTCAACTTTTTTAGTAGATATATATCGAGACTATATTACAGTAGGCAATGTAGGTAATTAGTTGATGGTAGACTGACAATTACAACTCTTATGTTATTATCACTCTTATCTTAGAATGAATTTGAAATTTTTAGGGGATACTATATACTAAATACATATAAACGACTACATAATTGTCATAAACTTTAATAGTAGCACTTTGGTCACCTCACCGGCTGCATCCACAAGGGGTTGAGCCATAGCACGGTAAATAGATTTTATTTGTTCTCGGCAAGATGGCTCTTTCTCTTGAAATTATATCAGTAAAATTCTCGAACAAGCCATTAGAAAAGGAAATATATTTTTACCTTACATTAATATTCAAGATGGTAAAATCGCGAGCCGCATCTATCTCATAATATATGAGAAAACTGTCCACAGTACATGTATGAGTTGCTTCAGTGCTAAAGTAATTAAAGAGTAATCTATTATAGGTTGTTGTTAACACTGTCAAGATGAATTCAAGTTAGGAAGCGTAAACCCACTTTAAAATGACATTATACATATATAACACGAAACACGAATTAGTTAATGGTAACGATCAATCAAAGATAATCTCAGTAGTGTTATAATTACCTTGTCTATAATTAATATCTAGGCTTTGTTGAATTTACTGCGTGCGGTAATGGATATAGAGATTATCTAGTTAATGAGAACGATTATAACAGCCTAAATGCAATGTTTACGCTAAACAACTAATCAATATTTAGCAAGTATAATTTATCGTGTGCGTAAATGTTGGTTATATATTTTGGTAGGCTGTCTATTTTAGCAAAGTTAAAAAATAAAATCAAATTAGTATCTAACTTAATTTTGTATCTTCAATGTTTATATCGTATTTAGTAACTACGTTTATTTTGAAAACTATAAAATCGTCATGAGGATGCATTACTAACTTCTGTAAACTCAATATTTAGATATAGGTAAGATCTATAACTTCAAAATTGTTGCATAAAAAGTTGTACAAATACGGCTTACATGGAAAAGCAATATAAAGTACTATAATTTATTCTGTGATATAAATATTACGATATTTATTATTTTATTGATAATAAGTAATTTCTTGAAAATTCCTCGGCAGCGTTAATTCAATAATAAACTTTCTGAGGAATTTTTGATTCGCCGATTTTGTACAGCAAAATTTAGAGATAATGCGAGTGAAGTTAACAATCTTAGATCCAAGGTATGTAAGCTAACTTTTAAAATACATAGTATTTTTTAGTTTAGTGTACATAAATATATGTAAATGATTTTGGTTGAATAAACAGTTTAATATCATTATTACATCTGGCACGGTCATTGCATTGAGCATCCTATAGTCGCCGAACGGACGCTATCCATTATCCTTTTTGCAAGTGTATTATTCCATTTACTTGGGCGCGAGGTGATTTTTTTATATATATCATATAGGCTAGCGTTTGACCAAGTTATCTCACCTGTTGGTAATAGAGAATGAGTCGAGGATGGTAGCACTATAGGCCTTGAATGGGAACTGGCTCTCAAAGATTAAGCAGAACACATTAGTTAGATGTTTGGCGACAGATTTTCTAACATGATGATGGTAGCTGGCCAGGCGGACAATAGATTGTGTCCTACCACCATGCAAATATGTGTAGTGGTGGCGACCAGGGTGACTTAGAGGGCCTGGTGGTGCTATTCCTCAACATTTCAGCAAACTCGTCTTTCGCAATTTTCTATTTGTTTAGTGTCACTCTTCGTGGTTCTATTTATACCAGTGTAATAGTACATCAGAACATCGATCATACCATGCTGCATAAATAAAGTGTATTTGCAGTGATCCAATGAATAATGAGTGTAAAGTACAGCAATTTGCGTAATGGTTGTTAGCAAAACGGATACATCGGTCGCTGTGATTACTTGGAATAGGATATGCGCATAAAATAGGTTTGATATTATCTGTGGCTGTATGGCAATATTTTCATTAAGACATTTGAATGTTTCTATACAATATGATTATTCCATTAAATACCATGCATTTGATGTGGACAAATTATCTTTATACTTTTTTATATGTATGATAAGCTAGCGGTTGATTACTATCTCGCCTGGTGGTAAGCGATAAAAATATAATTATTAAAATCGGTTGAATAATAGCGGCGAAATCCAATAATATACGTAAAAATAATAATACAGCCGAATTAAGAAACTTTAATTTTTAGGACTCGGTCTAAAGTAGCTATTTATTAAGGTTAACAAGATACCAAATTAATTGGGATGCAAGAGTTTGATAAAGATATAAGTATAAAAGTACAACAAAAATACATTTTCATCCTCCCTATAAACACGTAGGTGGAAAAGCTATTAAGGCAACTACAGAACCCTTTCCGCTTCCAGTCATAAACCTTCACTTAACGTCAAGTAAATTCATCAAGAGAACTTATATAGAACTTGACGCCCCGACGACTATCTTCAAACGCTGCCTTTGTGAAGGAAACTTTTAACAGATAGATGATCCCCAATTAGTTTCTAGAGATAGGGGAAAAGCATTACTTGTATACTAAGCTTTATAGTCTTCCACACTGATATTTTGTCTGGAGGTCGAAATCGGATAAGCTGTTTAATGCGTCAGTGCACATAATATTATTTAAATTAATATATAATATTTATATATATATATATATATGCTTACTAAGTAATCGGTGATGATCTGAGCTTCTGACTTTTTAATACGCTTTTATTAGCTTCAGACGTATGTATGTTTGTATGTTAGTATGTAACGGAATCTTTGAACATGATTTTAACCCCCTTCAAAATGTCGAATTAACTCGAAATTTGGCATACTTATTAAGGACCGATGACAATTCAATATTTTAAACATTTTGACCCGTTATCCTTACTAGGATTTTTTTTTAAATTCGACTAAAAAATGAAAAATAAATAATAGTTTCAAAAAACTAAAAAAATACGCTTTGATAGAAAATCCAACTAAAAAATAGAAAATAAATTTGAATTAAAAATAGTGTAAAAAAACATGTTTTTATTGTAAAAAAAGTGTGGGGTGCTTTTCAGGATATTATCAAAATAACCCTTCTTGTCATATCTGTTCATAAAATATTTGGAACTATTGATACCATGCACCCCACGCTTTTTTTTACAGTAAAATCATTTTTTCTTACACTATTTTTAATTCAAATTTATTAAAATTTATTTTCTATTTTTTAGTTGGATTTTCTATAAAAGCGTATTTTTTTAGTTTTTTTAAACTATTATTTATTAACGATGGAACCCCTAAACAAAGTTGGCAATTCGGATTGTTTTACTTGTGACAGGTTGGGATTTTTTAATGGAATAAGATTTTTGCAATATCTGCCACTTTTAGTACTCACTTAGTCCGATTAAGTGTTTTGACCCCTTTAGGAAAGCTGATCAAATAGCAGCAAAAAGTTTTTGTGAAAAATGAATTATAATAAATTGAATAGAAAACCATTTATTCAGACAAAAAACTCTGTGCACAACAATACAAATATAAAGTGTAGTTACTTTATACTAATTGCCTAACTAATAACAGTTTTACCGTATCTACAATATTATATTCAAATTAAAACTTGACTACTGTCTAAAATATTTCAGAATGAATAATGAATAGATATGCCATAAAAAAATATTTAGGTTTTCATTTAAGGTACGGACACACCGCGGCGTCCTGCGATCTGCGGGCGCGATCTCAGTATATTTCAATTATTTTCTGATCGCGTTTGGTGTGCACCAGTCGATACAAATACTATTGCGCTAGCTGATCGCCGCCTAGATCGCGCACGCAGGACGCCGCGGTGTGTCCGTACCTTTACTACAGCAAAGAAGCTGATTCAAGCGCAATATTATGAGATTATAATATATAGTCTTAATTGGTGACTTGTATGAAAGATTGTATAAAATATGTCTCGTAATTAATTTATAGAATATAATGTTTTATTTTAAAAATTAAAATAAATTAAAAAGACGAGAAGACCCTATAGAGTTTCATAATTAATGTTATATAAAATAATTTATATTTTTAATATTTTTATAAGATTATTTATTATGTTGGGGTGATAAAAAAATTAATAAAACATTTTTTATAATATTTATATAAATAAATAAGTAATTGATCCAATTTTATTGATTAAAAAATTAAATCACCTTAGGGATAACAGCGTATTTTTTTTTTTGGTTCAAATACGATAATATGTTTGCGACCTCGATGTTGGATTAAGATAAAATTTAAACGCAAACGTTTAAAATGTTTGATCTGTTTGATCATTAAAATCTTACATCATCTGTGTTCAAACCGGTGCAAGCCAGGTTGGTTTCTATATTTAAAAAAATGGATTCAATATTTTGATTAGCTGGCTTAAAAACTCTGTGTATACTACAATTTCCTGCTAAATGCCAACGTTATTTAGGCATAGCTTTTTCACTAAGCTAAACCCAGGAACTTTAGAGAATATGTAGATAACACAACATAAATCCACTGGTGTATCATATTAACTATTCTATGTATTATACCAGTACATTACTTGGTTATTGTCTTGGTCACTACACTCGACCACAGGAAATGGGTTTACAAACCCCGAATGGGCGGTGGACTGGCTATCAACGATATATCCGGCAGGATCTCTAGGCTCTCAGTATTTATGAAATGGGCATCCATACACTAGTATTCAGACGAAATATATGAAAATATTACTAGTACTGAAATATGTACGCAGCAATTGTTTTGATAGCGTTGATGAGATTACGATAGAGTAGCAGAGTGGGGATGAGTGAAGTTTAATTCAAGGAGGGATATAGTTAGATAACACCTTAAGTGCACACCAATCCTACTTAAGAGTACCTAACATAAAAATACTTAAGCTATATGTAATGCAAAGGGTGGTCTTATCGTTTAAAGCGATTTCTTACAGACAACCAAACAGAGAAAGATATTGCGAGACTGTACTGGACAGTCCCATCACTAGATATAATTGATTATTGATCGTAGCAATATAGACACAAATCCAATTCAAAACTAGAACATACGATATTCTAGACCACATTTTAGTATTAAGTTAGTAAAATAAATAAAACAAATAAGATAGACAACAACATAATATATATAATAAGAGCAGTTCCGGACAATTATATAAAGGGCTCAAGACGTCATGAATTGTTGTCGGTACCGTGGTGTCGGACTGAGCTAGGCCGCCTTGCTCCTCTGTCACGCGCTCTTCGGTTACTCAACGCCGTGGTACACCAATACCAGGATCTAGACATATTTTCCTGAAGAGAACACGAATTTCGCAGAGTGGCAATATCATATGTGGAGACGTATGCATCCTCCTCGCATAAATTAGAATAACTTTGTTTATTCTAATATGTAAATAGCTCCTAAGCACCTCATTTTAGTAAATAGTTTATAAGCTTAGTGGTTGAATTGGGCAACTGTAATGACCATTCAAAGTATTGCTATGAATAAATAAATAAAATAAATAAATAACACAACAACAAAAGTAGAACACATACTTACCCATCTACGAGTAGGTAGTTAGATATTTTGTTCTTCACCGAGTTTAATAAAATACAGACATGACATTTGCATGAAATATGGTAAAAGATAATAGGAGAATAAAATCATACATTAATTAGATAGGTACAAAGACTGAAGAGATTGGTAGATAGATAAACCTCTAAATTCCATAGTGCTTCTATTTTACCCAAACACAAACTCCTAGTAAGCCTGGAGCTGGAAAGGGGGCTTTATTCTGTAGCGCTGAATTTCCGTTAGTAGAAAGTAGTCCGTAGTAGAAATACTATACTTTGAATGTATATCTATTTTAAATATATATTTACTGTAAATATACTGTGATTAGCAACCTTACCATATAAGGAGTACATACAATCTTCCTATGCCGACTATGATATGGCTTTCTTTTTCTCTTTATTATCGTCATCTTAGTAAGATATCCAGTCAAATAAATCTAAATATTAGCTTTCATATTCTACAAAATGATGAAATCGAAACAAGTCAAAGCTCCAAAGTGATTAATTCACTTTTAAAACATGAAACTTTTATTTAATATAGGCTTAAAAGCTTTGCTGAAATTGCTTTAGGACAGGTTTTTGGTCAGGTGGTAGGGGTATTATATCGATGTTTTGCCTGACTTACTACCAAAACGGTAAGTGGCTTACCACCATAAAGGAGAAAGTTTCCTCCAGAACTATACGGTGTTCCAGTAGCACACAGCCCTTGAGAGTCAGACCATTTTAGGCAGAGCGTGTTCACCATTTTTAACCGCATCATCTAATAGAAAACAATGAAATCTGCCTATTACAAAAACCATGATACGCAAAAATCTGGATCTTCAGTATTAATGTCCTTTGAGGTATTTAATTAGTCGAGCCTTCACATGCCTTGTAATTTCACTGGAATCGTTGCCCTTCAGATAAAAAAAATACATGTTTCTTGTACGGCTAAATAAATGACTGTAGTGTTTCACTTAAGTGTTTCCCTAAGCGGATTAGCAAAAGTCCTACTACAATAAAAATCTTAAATATTTCATTCATTAAATATCATACGGTATACCGTATGATTTAAAATCTGAAATACCATGAACCGACTATAGTCGGTTCATGGCTATAAAGCTGGCGGCCGTTTGGACGGAAAAATGTGTCAATTTACATGGGATATAAATCGTACTGTGATTTATGGTGTGTCAGCTACGTCAAAATTTAGAGCAGGAAATCTTGTTCAAGCTTCAGACGATTTTAGACTTAGGTAAAAATAGTTCATGGGTTATCTAGTGGTATGCTTGGTTTAAAGTCCTCACGAATGTGCTAGTGCACAGTTTCATTGGATTACATGTCTTACGGACGTATTCATGAAGATGTTGACGAACGCATAGCGTTAGATTTGACACGTACGAGTAATGTAAATAATGTATTGGTTTTAATGACACTATGCTTTGGCTATCTCTGTGAGATTTCATAGTCTTGTATGTGAATACGGGGATTATTCTACAATCGATATAATTTATCTATTCACTTGAGAACCAATAGACCGGAAATTATATATCTGCGGATGCTTAAAACTTAACGTAACATAGAAGAACAAATAACTTAGAGACAACTTAGTATCAAGGGATGTAGTAAGTTAGAAAATATGAAATACGTTTTTCCCTGTCTCGTCGTAAGATTAACACTTTATCCAAGTTTATGCAATCTTTATTCATAAAAGTTCATCTAAAAGTTCCCAGTAGTAGAAAGTTTGTGCTTTGAAGTAAGGATGTAATATTTTTGAGCTGATTTGCATACTTTTCTCTTTGTAATCTAAGTTTTTACTGCTTCCGATGTATGTACTTTTTTTTAAATGCGAAAATGGTTATTGCTTGACCTCTGATGTAATGTATCTCGTTCAAACTAATTTTCGTTGAAAGTTTTTATTGAGATCTACAGAATATATTTTTCTATATTTTTCACTTCCTTACTTTAAAAGTTAGAGGTGGGGGGGGACCTCTAACTTTTAAAGTACCCTTTACACACATTTTACCACTTTAGACGCGCCTATCTTTTAAATTATTGACTTTGAAAAAAATGATTTTAGAAACCTCAATGTAATATTTAAAGTCCTATCCATAGACACACCCCACCCCACACGTAAAGCTTTGAAGAAAAACATTTTTTTTGTTTCAGTTCAATGTATGGGATGCCCCCTTAAACTTTTATATTTTTTATTTTTGTATAAAAACCGGAAAGCGGTTTACAGAATACATCTACCTACTAAGTTTCAATTCTGTAGTCCTAATCGTTTCGGAATAAAATGGCTGTGATATACGGACGGACAGACAGACAGACAGACATGACGATTCTATAAGGGTTCAATTTTTTGCCATTCGGCTACGGAACCCTAAAAATGGGGTGGTACAACACATGGGCGTATTTTTAAGATTTTCTCTTAGAGCTCAGAGTTGATTTGCATGATTATTTTTAACTTGAAAGTGTACATTTTAGTGAAGTAAGTTTCCTTGAAGATTTACTACGTATTTTTGGAGATATGGAGGTCTTCTCTTCGACCACTGGCTTTTATAGTTTGTTACTTTTAGTATTAAAATGTGTAATAACCGACACGCAGATATACTCATACATCACCATCATTATCAGACAATTTCCGTCCACAGTTAGACACAGGCCTCTCCTATGGCACGCCACTGAGCTCGATCTTGAGCAATTCGTTTCCAAGCGCTGCCAGCCAGCTTGCGTATATAATAATCGTATATCTCGGCAAACGTAGTGTAGGACGCCGTCCAGAGTGGAGGGATGATATACTTGTACGAATTGACCGTAAAATGTGAAGCCGATAGCATATCACATGTTAATATTTTAGACAAAAAATATATTTAACCTTGTTTTAAAAATTGTGTGGTAAAATAATGTAAACGCTGCAAGATTTCACGTCCCATTAACTAAATTGAGAATAATCTTCTTCTAAATCTAAAACCTTTCAAAGTTATTGAGGATCAGGACCCAATCCGTGATTAAAACCGCACATGTAAGGTCCTAAAGGAAGTTCTGAAGTCAATGGGTCGATCATATATTTCACAGAAACTCTCGCACGAAATTCTACTCTTTAACCTAAACTCTAAGGGATATTTTCGTTTGATTTACATAATCACTGCGGACTCATCGTTTCAATTATTCATGGTATGGGGTTTTAAATCGTATAGATTTTGGAGGTGGTTATTTTTGACGGCCTTGAATCCAGTCTAGTTGTATATCAGTGTGATACTTCGAGCAAATGCTCTGATATACAACTAGAATTTGGTAAATACCAAAGGAGATGTTAACAAGCGTACCCCTCTGCTAGCCATATAGCCATTTTTGGCCATATGAGCGTGCGTAAGTACGCTGTATTTTTAATACTGTTTGTGTGTTTCAAGCTAGTGTGCGAGATCGTTGAAGTGAGTGATTTATGTGTGTGCAATGCGTGTTTACCTCGTCCCCCGTAAGTATCGGCACAAACAAATGTTTGCGGATTACAACAATAACATCTCCATTGGTAAATGCTCGAAGGTGTGATATTGATTGTATGACCTGAATGTTTTCAGCGTCATTATTTGATGATAATTGGTTACCCAATGTGACAATTTGTTTTGCTGTAGTAGGCACTTAGAATGACTAATAAATGTTTTTGAAATGGAAACTTTTTTAGGCGCACTGTGGTTAAATTTGACGGAAGTGACGTAGCGTCACGGTCCGAAAGCAGCGGAATAGACTTAAGTACCATGTTATTTTTTTTATATTTATAAGCGCCCTCTATTGTAGAACGGTGTGATTACGAAGACGTATTTGCTAAAGTTCAACAGATGGAGTCGTACAATAAAATAATTAGTAATGTTGAGAAATAAATAAAATCAACTTAGAATTTCCACTTCTAACGCGCAGCTTTCTATGCACGCTAATTTTTTTTTCATAGTTCGCCTATGCTTTTACACCCAATCCTTACAATGTATTTTTGTTATTCTAAAAGAGATTAGCAGCCCTTTTGGCAGTATGACTTATAATTATTCCATAGACTTTAAATTGTTTATGTGTTATGTTACTGTGATATTGTTACAATTTAAGCATATTGTAACAATATCACAAGCTATCTTTTAAAATTGTCGCCAATCTTGCAAATAAGCTAATATCGAATGCAACACTCATGCAAAAAATAACCTTTCAAAATCAACAACTGCATGAGGGTAAGGTGAAAATCCACTGAAGTTATTACGTACTCCAACTCATGATCTCATTTACCAGTAATGTGGTAGCTTAGCCATTTCCAAGATTATGTGAGAGCCTCAACTCGTTTCTCTTCATTGTTTTACACTTTTACTATGCTCATATAAAAGTTATTATGCACTTTATACAGGTACTGAAAAAGAGCCCGTTATTTACCGTCGTATTTTTCTAACCTTATGAACACTTTTTAAACATTTTTAGACACTATTTTTAACTTTCTGATAACAACCCAAAATCTACATAACCTCTAATCACAAGTATTCAGTAAATACGTTAGATTTAAAATCTAGATGTCTCTATGTAACAGTCTACTATAAATATAAAACCATCACTATTTTACATTTGAAATGGCTTTTTGCTTTGTCACAGAACTGACTTTTATACAGTGAACGCAACATATGCTTTCACTGCTTTTATATCAGTCAAATAATCATAAACCTTAAAATATGAGAGCGAGACAGAGAGAGAAAGCGAGAGAGAGATAGTGTAGATACAGTTAAAAAGCTGATAAGATGGATCATTACATTATTCACATTCATAACGAAAGTTGAAGGCCATGGTATATTTTACTTTGTAATAAAAATCCCCTTTGATGTAAACAAAGAGATGTTGCTGCAAGTTAACAAAAATGCTAGTCATGACATGACCTATTTACGACACTAAAGTTATCAAACAAGCATTATGCTCGTTTATGTTTGATGGGAGCCGACGGTAAATCTTTGCTTTTGAACTTGTTGCTCCACTATAATAGGAAAATAATTGAGGAAAATGGTTTCTTAGAATAAAAATCACTTTGGCATTTAAACGGGAAAATGAATACAGCTGTTGCAAATAGACGCGGACATGATAACGTGAATAGAATAGGTATTTAATATTGTACCTATAATTTATTTTTTTACTATAATAGAAAATAAAATACAAAAACTCTTTAGTCATACATACATACATAAAATCACGTTTTTAGTCCGTTAGAGCAGGCAGAGGCTAGTTCTTTTCACATTTATGGACAATTTTATTGTCCGATCTCTTAGAGACAATCTTTTAGATGGACATGAAATTACAAATAAAATAAGGTAGAGTGTTTTTTAATAGATACTCTGAAACTATTGAATTACAATTATTATATTTTATAGACTACATTATAACGTTACATGTTATAAACACATTTATAAATGCAATATTATAAACATACATAATAATATAAAGGTAGTTGATGTAAGTTCGACAAAGTGGTATAATAGCGTGCAGAAAACGCACGCTATATTTATATCTTCTATAATTTCTGTAAACGTATAACACCCCTTCTTTTTGCCGCGGGGGATAAAAATCGTTCCATACGTTTGAGAGCTACGATGCCACGCACATAATTATACAGATAGATACATACAGCCCTCTTTTTGTGTCGGGGGTTAAAAAGAAAACCTTAACATTTATATAAATTGCCGGAATAGAGGCAACTGTACGAAGTGGACATTTACGTGCAATAACGAGTGAATTATAATCATCCCGGCAAACCGTTCCTTTAATTTTTATAGGTTTGGATTCCAAAGGTTTTCCGACCTTTTTTCACACTTATACATACAAATACATTTTAAATTGTTTTAATGACGTTATTACAGTTTTGTTAAAATAGTAAATGATAGATAAAGTCAAATGGAAATACACCATATTATAGTTTCATTCCTATCTACTCATTAAATTCCTTAAATTATTTGTATATGTAAGCAAATATAGACATCATAAACAATTAAACAAAGAATTCAAGTACAATCAAAGAATAATATATAACTTCTAATATTATGAAATAGGTTTTCATTTTCAGAAAATGTTGTTTTATCCCTGTTTTCAGGTAATGAAAAACTCCTACAATATAATTAGAATATGAAGGTAAATTTTGCCATTGCTGCATTGTTACGATAGCTCGGTGGGAGATCGTTCGGATGGCGATCAGAAGGATCCCGGTTCGAGTCCAGACGTGATGATTAATTTTTCCAAGTTTGTTCTTTTGTAAGAAGACTATTATTGGGAGCCATAAAATTACATAAAACAAGATTTAGAAAAAAAAATACTAGCAAAGCTCGGTCATCCAGATATTATTATATTATATTACCGTGCCAATTCCAAACAATTATTAAAACAGGAGCCGCGTCCTTATTCAGTACAACGCCATCTTACGAACACTAACGCCAACTAAGTGAAAGTAACACAAAGGTAATTAATATAACTAGTACAGTCAAATATTCATAGATAGCGTTATAGTAAAATGCCGAAAAACACGCTTCATGTATGGAGATCCCCTTTAATTTTTAACTTTATTCTGTTTTTAGTATTTGTTGTTATAGCGGCAACAGAAAAACATTATCTGTGAAAATTTCAACTGTCTAATTATTATTAAATATCTGGTTGACCGAGCTTTGCTCGGTATTTTTTGCCACTTAAACAGACAAGTATGACTCTTCCCGACATCTATTGACGAATAATAATACTATTTTTTGTCATATTTTAAGTTGATTATCAATAAAGCTGATTATTAAAAACACGAATAAAACAACATTTTCTGAAAATGTCTCCTAGCTAGATCGATTTTTCGCCCCCGAAATCCCCTGTAGGTGTACTAAATTTTATTTAATCGTTGGAGCCGCTTCCGAGATTCAGATTAAGGTAAAGACGATAGCGCCATCCTTGATGCTAGGTAGATGGCGCTGCGCTATCGTAAAAAACTTTTTTTAAACTTTTCTTTAATTTTTAACTTTGTTCTGTTTTTAGTATTTGTTGTTATAGCGGCAACAGAAATACATCATCTGTAAAAATGTCAACCGTCTAACTATCACGGTTCATGAGATACAGCCTGGTGACAGACGAACAGACAGACAGACAGACAGACAGACAGACAGACGGACAGCGGAGTCTCAGTAATAGGGTTCCGTTGGTACCCTTTGGGTTCGGAACCCTAAAAACAACCGACTTCAATGCCGCGCTATTAATTTTAAGTACCTCAATTCAACCTTATCTCCATATCTCTGGAAATACTCATCAGACCTCAATAAAATTACCATGGTACCACAATTGAGATATCTCCTTTTTTACAAAAAAAGAATAATCAAAATCGGTTGATAAACGACGAAGTTATTCGCGAACATACACAAAAAAAAAAAAAAACATATATACGGTCGAATTGAGAAACCTCCTCCTTTTTTTGAAGTCGGTTAAAAAACTACGTTTCATTGTTGTCTATCTTATTTATTATTTATCTCACTTTTTTTGTAGCGAGATCCAGATATAACGGTTTTTATGGTTTTTTTTAGTTTAGGTCGGCATTGCTATTAAATGTATTTAGAATGCATCGTTATCGAGTTGCGAGCTACCCTGAACGCTTCAGCCAGAATGACCGATAGAAAAACAAGAATATACAGAATGTTATTGATAAAAAATATATACGGTCGAATTGAGAAACCTGCTTTCGTTTTTGAAGTCGATTAAAAATAAAACAAATGTTTGTCTTTTTTTAAACTAGCTTTATAGTAACTCTTTGGCCTTACTTATTTTACCCAGCAATTAGTAGATACTTGTGACTGTTATTTGTACAAGACGCTGTTTATAATGTTTTCTTATAAATAGTATATGTAAATTTAATATAAAAAGTCAAATAACTCAAATATCCCCACCTCCATATGTTCCCAAAATAAATCGAAACCAATTTTTGTGTAGCAATGTTTTCCTATTATTGCAATTATAATGAAATATTTACTACAATGAAACGCAATTTTGATAAATGAAGTTGCCCTTAGGCAGTTTCCTAAACAAAATCTAGGTAGTAAAATAACTTAGGCTAAAATAACAAAGGCTAGAGAGTTGGTATCACAACTCTAATTTTAAATTGTAAATCAGCCTAAAGCGTAGTCTGTAATAACGTTTCTGTAAGCTATTGTACAAATTCACCTTACTAATAGAAAGGTCGTTGCTAGGCCTTTAATTGCAATTCATATGTATTTCATTAATAGTGCTCGTAGATACAATAATTACCACCAATACCAAAGTTTGTGACCATTTCACTGCTAAATACGGACATAGTGAGAAGACTAAAAATGATCAAACAATTTTGAGTTAGTGTAGTGAAGTGACAGTAAAATAGTGAACAGTGCTTACAAATAAAGCAATAAAATAGTGTCTTCGCCTTAATAGAGACAATAAGAAAAGTGCCATTGGACACATTCTTAGTTCAACAATAGTTAGCAGTTCAGGTCAAATTTAAATTACTTATTAGTTTTAAAACTAGATTGTAGTTTTAATGATATACCATTATATTGGAATATCATTTGTAAAAATCACGGCTTTATTGATTATGCTAAAAGTTTGCACAGATATATGTCAGTATGATCGAATATAACAAAGATCGGGTGAACCTACTAAACACAAAATAGTATTAAAGATAATATGAATACAGTAGTTTTTTCTAGACATTTAAGCTTTTATAGAATTAAATACCAACCTTGAACTTTTACTTTACTCTCGATTATAATACAAGTTTTCTCGCCTCACTACGGTGAATATGTGAGTTGTTTCAGGATATTAAACAGTTAATAGCCGCTTCCAAAATTAAACGCTGCAATATTGCATCGTAGAATTTCAGAAAGCCGCAACATTCTAATTCCAAGCTCTTTGACGTGCACTGACCTTACAGCTGTGGCATGCAATACTTAAGACAGTATAATATAATATCTCAGGCGGTATTCCGATTCACGCCATAATTGCTCGTAACGTTTACAGGATCATCGTTTATACACGCTTGTGATGATTAGAAACAAATTTTAGCACAATCAAGTCATTTGTAAAAAAAAGTCAAATCAAAATCATTTTTTTTATAGCTTTATCTCTCTCGTACATTTGACTCTTTTACCTTTTCGTTTACCATCGGAACGAGTGAAAACGAAACGTGATTTGTTTATATCTTTTAGGCTAGCGTTTGACCACTATCTCGCGTGATGGTAAGCGATGATGTGGTCGAAGATGGAGAACACGTTAGGCCTACAATACTCTGACTCTCAATTATTATAATAGATATTATTACCGAATATCCCACACGATTAAACCTTTAGTGAAAGGTATGTATTGTATGGTATGAGGTAGAATAATCGTAGAGTATTAGTACATTTTTAGTATCTATATAAAAGTCAGACGCTAATGTCAAGTTGATGTTATGAAATTTCCAAAACTTTGAATCGCTTTTATTTCCATCAACAAATATTTTTCCACAAGTAGAATACGCTATACTTGGTACGCGAGCTGGTTTTTGTAATTAGGCCAGTTATGTTCACATCGCTGTATTGCAAGACGTGCTTTATATAAACAGTAACTTAACAGAGTGAGGAGATTCAAAAGTTTGTTGTTCAACAATTCAACAATTTGATATAATTGTAACTTTTGAATCTCCTGATTCTGCTAAGTTACTGTTTATAAATAATATTGTGTCTAAAAGTTAAGCAACAGTTGAGAGATGCGTGAGGGGCTAAGAGAGGCGCGGGGGGCAAAATCAATAGAGGAAACCGCCCCTCCCGCCAAAAACTGGCTGATGTGTGCCCGGTTTTTTATGTTGTGATTTTTGCCGGGCAACGTTATTATTTGGTGAGCATGATGTGATGTAAGCGAATGAGATCGTCGGGTCATGGGCGAAGGACCAATTTATAGGTTGTGTTTTGTGTGCGTATTCATGAGGACGGAGTTCAGGAGAAGAACTGATAAATAAGTATTTTAATGTCATCAAATTATTACGGCAAGCGAACGTTGCATAACTCATAGGTTACGTTAAATTGTTGAAGACGCCTTTAAATATCAAGGGCGGGGGCGATTTCGCTTGGCTCCTCTTGGCAGGGGCCAAGAGGAGCCTAGCAAAACGCAAGGTACTACCTTCTACTACCTACCTTTTCTTAAGCGTTTCGTTTTTTAATCCTCATAATTATAATATCAAAGTTAGGTTTTGAAGAATATAATTTTCTAATATTTTATCAAAAACTTATAAAAAAATTATGCTACCTTGACTGACTGTGAATTAAAAAAAATGCTAGCTCTTCCTTTCCACTTATCTGTCCCAAAGTTATTATGACACAAACCAGTCCGGTACAATAACTTGCACCGCAACAAATATACCTACCTCATACTTATTAATCGTGTTACTTGTGTACTTAAGTGTATGGTACCCTGCCCAAGTGTTCCCACGGCCGTTAAGGGAATCCTATCACAGCCCCGGAAAGTGTTTTGATAGGCCTGTCCGAGCTTTGATAGTCTCTATACTAGGTAAGGGGTCTATAAGGCTTTGTGTCCTGTTTTGTAACATCAATATTGACTTTCGAATGTGTCATCATGCTATACCGCGAAGAAGTACCGTGCTTCCTGTTTTGTTAAGATAACAGGGACATGGATTATGCGAATTAAGGTAAGAAAGGTTTAAATACTTTGGCTAGGAATAAGGTAGGTACCGATGGATCATCAGGCAGGCGAAGCAAAATACCACAACCAACATAGGTCAAAGGGTATATTATATAATAATGTTCCGCCTGAATTGCTATCAAAAATTAGCTTATCACCTTCAAGGCAAAAATCTGCCGCCATAAACTTACGATCTTTCGGCAGCTGCACCCCCTAAGAATCAAACCATTCTAGATTTAGAGTGTTTATCTTTCTCCACCATATCAGGCGAGTTCACAACTAGGCGAAGTCGTGGTCAAACGTTAGCCAATCTCAAAAAAAAGAGAAACATTCAAGGTAAAAAGTTCCAATTGCGGATTGCAGTGAATGGTGAATATTAGTCCAAAAATGCTATGTGAAGTGGCTAATAATCATTAATCACCATGATTCCACGATCAAAGTGACCATAATGTGGTTTCACTTATGCTAAGACGTTTTAATGTCATTTTGCGCAATTTTTCGTGAACTTTACGGTAATTTTATTTATGGTTCTGCATAGCAGCATTGTACTGCTTTACGACTTGAGCGACATTGTTTTAATACAATGAGACTTATTATCGTTGGTATTTTATTTCTATTAATTAAGATTAAAAGTAATTAAGAGAATTAAATAAATTTCTTCCAATTTCATATCGCATATATCGAAAGCTCGCAGCTATGCCCCACAGCTTCACCCGCATTAAAGTATGCTTTCACTTCATATAATTATCATCATAAGCATCTTTGTAGATAGCGTTGAAGCATATTGCTTCGTTTTCCTTGTAAAAGGGGTATTACACCACACTAAATCCAGGGTCCCTAACTACTTAATCAGGGAAGTGTAAGTGTTGTCGTATCATAAGGGATTTTTTGCTTGCAATATCATAGTCGAAGCTCGTGTATCGGGACGGCTCTACCCAATTTTAAATATCGGAATTTCCTAGGTACCATTGGAGCTGACTGCTTTCACCTCAAAACCTAAGGTAAATGCGTATCAACCTTAGGCGTCCATTACGCGGTAGGTTATTCGTCATTCAAAACCAAAAATCATGACTGATGGTTGCTCATGCATCAAATCAAAGTACTTATGTAAATATCGGTCAGTCACCGTCAGTGAGCCCATTACACGATCAGTTATCCATCAGTCACAGCCGTAACTGTGAGGAAACTGACAGCGAAACCTATCGTGTAATGGACGCCATAGGCTTTGAGGCGATACTTGTTCCCTTCCCCACTCGATTCATTTCCTTTTTTTCTATCAAACAAGGCATCGTTAAACAACCCGAGCAATTTCAGTAAAAACATCATCCAATCATAAATATTAATAGGAATATTAATATATTAATATCTGCTTATCATAACAAAAATGTAGGTAGGTACACATCATTTACCTCTCATTCAATTTTTCACGCACAAAGGTATCTAATATTTATTTAACTCATACTGACGTTAAATATATACAAATATACAGGTTCGACCTTTAAAATTCAATTCCATTGTACAAACAGAGATATCGTAAAAGCCCACATGTATGGAGGTACATACATGCTTAGTCCCCAGGGTTTCAGCTGTATTGTAAACGGTACAGACATCGTCAATAGGATTAAAGGGTGATATCTGAAAGCTCAATCAGTGTAATGTAAGTATTTTTGAGGGTTACACTGGGAAAGGAACTTTTTATAAGACTGAACCTTTAGGTGTAAACTAGAAAGATCTTTTTCGCGCAGCAAACTATTTTGTTTGCTTGCTAAGGATATTTTGACATTGGTTTGACTGTTACTAAAATCGAATAGTATCCAGTGAAATTATAAAGCATGTTCTGTAATAAATAGACGTCATTGATTTTATCATCAGGCGACCGTCGTGATTGTCCCGTTACCTTATATTATAAAAACAATAAGCATACTAAGGTACGATTGAAAACAATAGTACCTATTCGCTATTTTTCGGTTGTTGTTTATAAACATTTAAGCAATTATACGTACTTAATAAAACTTACCGGAGATGTTTAGAATATAGGTCCGTATATGGACTTTTGAATACTATATTTTTAACCTCCGCTAAAAAACTATAAGTAAAAAAATATACGTATTAAACAAAAAAACAGATCAGTCTAGATGTTCTTAAATAATTCGCTTACTAACGAACTAAATTAAGTTTTCATTTATACAGACGATTAATTATAAAATAGTATTTGACCGATACTTCAAAAAATTAATAATTATCATTAAATAGTACAAGTCAATTATAATAAATTAAATTAATATAATACAATTTCAATTGTCTGGCAATCCGTTCCTGATCGTTGTCGGTGCAAAGGTGCCCATGACACTAGCAGCGTTACCGCGCTGGATAGCAACGGCTAACCTTTGCACCAAGAAAGAGCAGGAACGGAACATTAAATAGTTATTAAAGACATTTTAAACCCAACATTGTCTGAGCTTCGTTAATGGAACAGGTTAACCCATTCCATAACGGCAATATTATTTATACGTACCAACCAATCTTAGCTAGAAATAGCTACGATCATAATATAGCCTCACACTACGAAGGACTTCGTGTAGATTTTCATTCTATTTCCATTCTTCCGTCTAGTCAAGCTGCATCGATCGGCACCAAGTTACGGTAGGCCGGATAAGGCTCGAGACTGAATCATTAATGGGAATCCAGTGAAACCGGAAGCGCACGATATAATCCTATTTTAAGATATATTACGCTATTTATTCTGCAAACAAAACTCGTGTGTTTCGTGATAAATATTGTAATATGAGAGGAGCCGTTCTGCCTTTTTATACGCAGACGGAATTAAATACCAGACTTGAATATGTATGTTGCGTAGCAGACTACATGCTCTGAGACTTGTGTCGCATCTATTTGTAATACACTGAAGTCCACTTCTGTTGTATTGGCAGGATAGAACTTCTGCTGATTCGGCTGGAGCTGCACCACCGCTTTGTCAGTTGTTATTAGGTAGCCGTGAATGTTAAGGATTCCTGTCTTAATCAATAAGAACTCCAATTTAAAGTTTGTATTATATTTATTATATATTTAATTTAATGTGTAAAAATATTTACGAGGACCGCGTGCGGTTCGCTCCAGGTGCGAGACCGAAGAGAGAGATAGATTGATTAAAATTTAGTATGTCAATTCTAAACAGTGAAATAGAAATGGTTACTAATAATTGAAAAACCTGAAAACATGAATTATCCCTGATAAACATATACGAAAGTGGTGACGTAATATTTAGAATGTGAGCTTAAAAGCAAATATTTAAAAACAAACCATTCCAGCTCATTTGGTCTACAAATACATTTTATTGTGTTTGCTGCGACTAATTTAGTCCAAATCAACATAATATATGTGTATTGATTTA